>CATOUR010000050.1:3628074-4837433 GCA_951848785.1 Callosobruchus maculatus
TACAGTTAGTAGACACATGAGGTGGAGTATCTGGAGAAAATGAATAAAAAGTAAACAATAATGCTTGAGCAAAAATATTAAATTCCATTGCGTGATAAAACAAAAGGATATATGTCACCATAAAAGTTAATAACTAATACATCTTAAAAATAACTGTGAACACAATAATAATCTCAATAATATTACAATATCAACACAAAACATTCACAATATTTCATAGCCACATCAAGTTCGTATACATTGCGCGCTAGATAGACATGAAGGTATACACAAGAATAGAGAAAGGGATAGTCCAGAACAGAGCCATTAAATTCATCAGCCTTCAGTTATTTCGACAACAAAAAACTTTTTAATTTTTTCTTGAAGTTTAAAACCGAGAAATCCAAATATTCTGGAGGAAGTTCATTATATAACTTGCTTGCATTATAAGAAAAACTGTAAGTATACATGACAGAATTATGCTTAGGGATGACAAGTTAATTTCTGTTTCTGGTTCGAAGAACATTGAAATCTTTGAACATTTTCAGCTTTTTAGATAGGTATGAGGGTATCTTAGTTTTTAGTGTCTTATGAACTAAAGTTAATAGATGTAGATTTCGCATCTGTGCCAAGTTCAATCTAGAATTTGCTTTAATGACGTGGCTAATATGGTCAAATTTTCTAATACCAAACGAATACCTGAAACAAGAATTTTGTATTCGTTGCAACCTCATCTAATTTTTTTTTGTTATTGCTGGCCCATAAACACTATCTCCAAATGAAATTTTTGAAACAGTAAGGGATTCACACAGCATGAGCTTCGTACTACTAGATAAGAATTTTCTATAAAGAAACAGCTGCTTAAGAATTGCATACGAACCTTTGCAAACTTCGTCTACATGTTTTGTAAATCTCATCGTGCTGTCCATCCAAATGCCCAAATTTTTACATTGATCAACAACAGGAAGCACTGTGTCCTTTTTTGTGTGGAGCCTAATAAAGGTACTTTAGATTTATGTGCATTTAATTTTAAATTATGTGCAGTAGCTATGTTATATAAATTATCTAAGTCAGTGCTAATTGTTGGATGCTTCAGCTGTCAATTCACTTTTAAAACCCATATATACTTGTGTATCGTCAGCATAAACATGCATCTGACACTTTTCAATGACATCTGGAAAGTCAGCTATGTATAAAGCGAATAGCAACGGTCCCAGTATGGAGCCTTGGGGCACTCGAACTGGTACGGCAAGTTTCGCAGAACAGTTACAATTTAAACAAACATATTGTGTTCTATTTTCCAGATAACTTTTAATGAGCTCAATAGCCACATCATTAAAACCGTAATAATATAATTTTCTACACAGAATTTTCGGATCAACTGTATTGAATGCCTTACTAAAGTCTAAAAGAATCAAACCTAAATTAAATTTTTGATCCAAAGCTGCGTAAATATCATCAACCACCGATAGTAAAGCTGTAGTACAACTATGGGACGGCCTAAATCCAGACTGTATTTCAGGCAAAATATTGTTGATTGTAACAAATGAAGAAATTTGCTCCTTCATAGCCATTTCTAGCATTTTGATAGGGAAGATAATAGATTTATAGGTCTAAGATGATCAATGCTAGTAATCGAGTTTGTTTTTGGTATAGGCCACACCATAGCAGTCTTCCAGCTCGTAGGAAATTTACCTGTGATCAAAATCTTGTTCAAGAAAAATGCTATATGATCTTTAATATGATATATTGCCAACTCCAGCATTTGCTTTGTTAGCCCATCAGGTCCCGCAGCGTTACTCTTTAATGCAAATAAATATCTAATAGTATCACAAGTTTTTATGACACTGAAACAAAATTCTGGATTCACAGCGTTAGAGTTTTCATTCCTAAAAGGGGTATTTAATCGTTGGCTGGCTGTTGCCGTCTCTGTTTATTTTGTATAATCCTTTATCCATTTCCTGCCTGTTAAATCGAGTAGTCCGTTTCGGCAGTGTATAGCTAGCAGTATAAAATGAAATAAAAATAAAATGCAGGGCACTCGGTAAAAAGTAGGTTTGACACGCTATGACGTAAACTAAAAGATATGTAGATAGTTACCATTTTGACCATGTTATGGTCAAATGGTATGTTATACATTTGGGCGATCCAACCGGTATTCGCATCGCCTAGTTTTATAAATTGGTGTGTTCAAAACATGCAAACAGCATTTCGTGTGTTGAGTGGTTATCGATTATGGGGAGGCACAGCAGCTGTATATTGGGGTTTCGTGTACGGAATTTTGCGTAATTCACTTGATTATCAAATGGATTCGAAAACGTTTTATTACCAGTAGTAAAATTTACAATAAAATTGTACGAAATTGGCCGGTTTTTATGATAAGTTAGTGTAGAGGTGTTATTAGTGATATAGCAAAAAGTATTGTGAAACCAAATATTATTTTTTGAAGACAGGCTGGTGTTGATAAAGATTCGATTAGCTCAACAGAATCTGAGTACATTATAGCCATCTCTACTTCCCACACCGATAGTTTAGGGGAGTATTGTGATCGCGAATGTTTTCTACTTTGAGATAATACGCTTTTTAGGCGATTTATGATGTCTACATAACGAAAATAATAATAATAATCGTCTTTATTGAAAATAAACATATCATGTAAGATAGCTTACATCAGGATAGGGCATCGGTGGCGAAGTTTAGCAAAGTGCTATTCTTACACTTAACCACCAGTGTCTCACATGTATTAGATGTTAAAAATAAACTAAAAAAACAAGCTTGATTATAATAATTTGGCGTAGCAGTAGTTTCCCAGCTGTTACGAAGAGTTATTGCGATATTAAAGACCAAACATTAAGGCCTTAACTTTTTTTTTGAAAATGTTCAACGACATTTCTTTATACTGGGCACTAACCGAGTTATAAACAATAGCAGCGTTATACGAGAAGCTACGTTGAAAAAGTGTGGTAACATGGTAGGGTATAGTAAGACTGGAACCATGTCTTATATTTAGATTGTGCGCATCCGCCCGTAGTAATAACTTTTCCCTCAGATACTGTGGTTTTGAGGTCGTAATAACCTTATGAACAAATACGAGATAATGGAATTTAATTAACTGAGACATTTTCAGCCATTTAATAATAGGGTACTTTTCTGAAATATGATCGTAACGCCTTAAGCTAAAAATTAACCTAACACAATTATTTTGAACAATTTGTATGCGATTTCTAGTCACCTGATCAAGACATGGATAAAATAATACATCACAGTAGTTAAAAATTGACATTACTAGAGATTCACAAAGTTTTTTCTTTGTTTTAAAGTCGGTCTTTCTTTCTGTCTGTCTATTTGTCTGTCTGTCGCGTTTTTCTACCTTCGTAATCTCAGTAACTGCTGCATAATTGTGATGAAATTTGGGTGCCGATGTGCTGTGGGGTAAAGCTCCAAAATTTTGAAAATCGGTGCATTGGCGGCGGAGTAACTGGCAAAAAGCACAAAAAAATAAATAATCCTCATACTTCGTTTTTAGGCATTTTAGGAGTTGCTGATCATTTTCTACTTTTTTTGGTGGGGGTGAAATCGGGGTGATTGGGGGGTGGATGGTAGTAAAACTCAAAGATTTGTTGCATTCATAATAGGCTGTCTATTGACCTGTAAAAGAGAGTCGTAGCGACAGAATACCCTTTTTTATGTCCATCCGATCATTGCCTCCCCTACCACAGAAACCAAGGGACTTTTCTGATTCAAATACATACGAATATTGCTTTAGATCGTTCTGATCTGAGTAGCATGGAAATTATGAAATGGCTTTTAATGAAACCTTGCCACAGTATCATGATCGTGCCAAGGTCGGATAAGGCGTATGGTTTTTAGAAATCGTGTCAGTGGCGGCGCAGCAACAATAAAAAAACTAAAAATGTAAAAACTGATCATATTTCGTTTTTAGGCGGTTTGGGGGTTCCTGTTTTGTTTCATCCAATTGAGGCTCGCAGAAAAAAAATTGTGACGTTCTAGTTTATACGGAGAGATTTATTTTTGTGCTGGACGTTTTTTGAGGGCAGGCGGACGATGATTTGGTTGCAATCGGATCTCAGACTATAGCTTCATACAATGGGAAAATAATAAAATTATATCACCGTTATGTGTGAGAAGTACTAAGTCGATCAACTGAACTTCACTTTGCAGATGGATATCAAAAAAGTGACCTCAGTTTTCTTCATATGTGAATAAGTTTTCTAAATCTTTAGCAAATCTCTGCATTTTTAGACTCTGAAATCTGTTGCTCTGAATGGTCCTATCTGCAATATTGCTTTTTGTAGTCAACGGTATATAACAAAGATTGTTTGAGGAACTAGTCGGTCTAGGTCTGCGTCTAATTTTCGTTAAACGCTGAGCTTCGTCCACGTGACATCCTCAGGGCACCACGATGACTGAGACTAACTTTAGCAATGTATATATACCAACCTCAGTGGAGCCTATTAGCGGACCGGTATGGTCAGTTATCATAACGTGGCTGTCGATGCAGATGATGTGGGTTGCTATCCATGAATAAGAACTTCCAAATATTATGCAGGCAGGATTTGGTAATAAACAAAGGGAATTTTTCGGTCTGTATCCGTTTGCCTTAGCTAATTATTTTCAAGGATACATAGTTCTAAATAATTGTTTATAAAGTCCGTATTGCTAGAAGTACACGAATTTTTAAAAAGCATACAATGTGCAGAAACAACTTTTCTAAATTCATGGTTACTAGTAGAGGATATGTTATTTTTTTATTACTAAGAAAACCACGAAGGCAGAACCTAAATAACGGAAGTTTGTTAACATGCGATTTGAATAGGCCAACATCCGCAGGCCCAATAAATACATCTCCTGGTAGTCTATTCCAAGCCTTGGCCACCCTGAAAATTAATGTGTGGTCATGCCGCTCGCTTCTTGAGGTATGAAGAACGGCCGCCTTAGAATGGAATACAGCAGTCACGTGGGTGGATCTGATAGGATCGGTGAGCGGCGGAACTATGAATGATAGCTCAGAAAAGCAGATTCTGTTTGAATATCGCTGAAAACGTGCAAGGTCACCAGCCGTACGCCGGTGAGAAAGTGGCTTGAGGTGGCGCATCAAGGTCGGGTCAAAAATTAATCGAATTGTACTAATGAAGAACAAAGACTATCAGGTATTATCTGAGGTTAACTTCACGATCACAATTATAGCTGTCGTTATTTTAATAGTGTGTCTATATTTTATAACAGTGACATCCAAAAAAGACTAATTCCCTTGGTTATCCTATCTAGTTTACTGGAAATTCAAGTTACTCGGATTATGAGGCTTATCTCCGCAGTACTTGGAAATCTCAATTGACATCAGGAACAATCAGGGTCCGTATACAATAGCATAGAATAACCTACTTCCGTAGTTGGTTACTTTATGATAACAGTAACAATTGACCGTGCTACTTCGGATCCCACTAATTACAAGTGTTTCCGGAGACCTCGGAGGTGTGATTATAAGTCTCGATTGGCATTGAAGTATATTTCATTAAATACAAATTAAATTACTTTGAATCTCCTGCACATCCTAATGTCTCTATTCTCTTAGCAAAGATAGAAGCTAGAGGACCACATAAGGACGAAGTAGAGTTTTTGGTAGAATAAGGCCCGGTTTCATGATCAAGCTTGATTCGCCCATTATGTTTATTCCGAGCATAAGGAAATAAATGCTTTTCATAATCGCTAACTGACAGATTAAAATGACATAATTGTCTAATAAGTTAATGGCTCGCCCTCGGTCAGTTGAAGCGCATTAATTGAAAAATCAACCTATAAATCTGACATGTCGTTTACATGACGTTTGAAAATTGACCCACATATCAGAATTTTATTAGGTTAAGGTTAAGTTGGTAGTAGGTGTTTACTTTTAGGAGTGTTTATAAAATTTATTTCACAGATTACATCGATTCATAGCTGCTTTTGAGTACAATTAGAAGCAAGTATTCATCTAGTAGCTTAATATTTCACCTGTTTATGTATTTGTAGACGACTATATTATATCCTCACTCATCAGGTACCTACCTTCTGCCGATTGTCCACTTTATCTGTAAAATTGCATTCTATAATGCTTTTGAATATTGCTACTCTACGAATGAGTAGCAGTACCTCTTCTTTAGTAAAGTTACTACCACGCGCACGTTTTGCTTTTTGTGGCTTTGACTCCATACCTTTAATATAATGCTATAATAATATTAATAGAATTGCAAACACGAAAACTTGTCACAATCTGACCCATTCACTTTTATAAGTTAAGAGAAATGTCATAATGTCAGCATAAAACCTTCTTTCAGGTGTACCAACCACATTTTATTGCCTGTTAATTAATTGACGTTTCCAAATGCATTACAAAACGCGCATCACTTTAATGAAATGATTAGGTTAGTAGGTACATTTGCTAATAAATACATTGGTGAATGATTATGAAACCAGGCCTAAATTTGTTAGATCCAAATATGGTATATGTACGTTAAATCATTTTTTACCGTCAGTCATTTCAACTAATTTAATAAATAGCGTAAACATCTATGAAATACATAATATCCCTTTTGTCCCCAGTGGTTCAACCTTGGGACCACCTTTTCAAAGATTTATTTTTGGCGTCCCAGTGGTTGCTGAATGAAACCACTAATGCTATATGGAGTTAGGAGCGCCATCTCTTGATGGCACTATTAAGTTGCATAGTGAAATTCACGGATAGTCTGTAATTTGGTTAACGTTTTTACTCTGCATGGTTTGGCACGTGAAACGTTCGTAAACATTAGTGAATTGTTTTTTCTGAAAGAAATAGTGTATTGCAATGGCTGGTAAGTCAATTTATTAATTCTTCATTATCAGGTGCTAATGTTTCACAAATTGTTGCAAGAATGGGTGGCAACCAGGTAGATTAGAACCAATTTTGAATGAGTGGTTTCACCATAAAACCACTGGGATTTACAAGACTGTAAAATTTTCATGAAAGAAAATATGGGGTTTTGTCGAGTTAGAAAACATGAAGTCGGATGAGTTTGAAACCTTATTTGGAGATATTCCTTCTGACCAAGAATCAAATGTAGATGATGGAGATGACTTTGAAGATGCATCGTATTTAGAACGAGCCATTTTTGAAGATGATTTGGAAGAAAATGAAACGTCACAGCAACTAACTACAGAAAACGAGGAAATTGTGCCTGACGTAAATGTTATTGACCCACACATCAGTGATATTGATGCATTCAGTAGTAAAGATGAACTTCCGCTATCTGAAGTTCGCCGAAAGTTGCCGTTTGACTGTGACAAGGTTAGATGGAACACCATAAATACAAGCAGCCCCTTGGAGCCATTCAGTAAGGCCTCTGGCCCAAAAAATATTCCCACTGAAGCTACCAATCCGTTTGATTTTTTTTCTTGTTTATTTCCTCAGGAGTTGGTGTCACACATTACCGAACAAACAAATTTGTATGCCCTGCAAAAATTTGGAGATCCAACAAAATTCAAAAAAACTACAGATAACGAAGTCAAATTGTTTTTGGGGATAAACGTGCTAATGGGGATAAAACAATCTCCTTCTATCAAAGATTATTAGTCTGCAGACGACGATATTCGCGATCATTATATAGCATGTCTCATGTCGAGAAATAGATTCATGTGGCTTTTAGGAAACGTCCATTTGAATGATAATAATAAACAGCCCAAAAGGGATGATCCAGATTTTGACAAGCTTTACAAAGTGAGGCCTTTTCTAAACAAATTGCTGAGTACCTACAAACTTTATTATGAAGACGATGAACACCAATCTGTGGATGAGTCAATGATAAAATTCAAGGGCCGTTCATCTCTCCGCCAATTCATGCCACAAAAACCGATAAAGCGTGGTTATAAAGTTTGGGTTCGAGCTAACAGATCTGCATTTATCTCCGATTTTCAAATTTATACAGGAAAAGTTGATACGACAGAAAAACATCTAGGCACTCGCATTGTGAAGGATCTCACGAAGAATATTTCTGGAAGCTATCATAAAGTTTATTTCGATAGTTATTTCACATCCTTGTCGTTGATGGACGACTTACAGAAATCTAAGATTTATGCGTGCGGCACAGTTCGAAAAGACCGGAGAAACCTTCCTAATGATTTTCGTACCGATAAATCTATGCAAAGAGGCGATTCTGATTGGAGAATGACCGATAGGGGTATTGTTTCTATGAAATGGAAAGATAAAAAAAGAATTCATTTCCTATCTAATTTTCACAATCCTGAAAAAATAACTGTAGCTCAAAGAAAAATCAAGGATGGAACTTCAGAAGAAATTTTGTGCCCAGACTTAGTCAAAGACTACAATCAGAATATGGGTCACGTAGATAAGGCCGACATGCTGAAGTCTTGTTACGAAATCGATCGCAAAAGCAAAAGATGGTGGCTGAGAATTTTTTGGCGTTTTGTTGATGTGACAATTGTCAACGCTTTCATACTTTATCGGAAAACAGCTGATGGTCGAACTATGGAACTGAAGGAATTCAGGATTGCGGTATCAAGAGGGCTAATTGGAGTACTGAGGCGAGAAAAGCGTGGTCGCAAATGTGAGGAATACGACTTTTCGAACAAAAAATACAAACGTCGGGTACCGCTTGAAATACGACAAAAAGAATCGTTACATATGCCAGTTTACGGTAGCTCGCGCAGATGTGGACAATGTAGTACAAAAAGTGAACCTCATCGATCAAAGTGGAGCTGCACAATATGCAATGTTGGACTTTGCCTGAACGATAAAAAAAACTGTTTTGTGAAATATCATGAAAAGTGAAATAAAAAATAATTTTCATGTTTTCAGTCCTAGTGGTTACATGTAGTAGACACCTCTATTTTTTTTTCTTAAATATGGCCATGTAACGTTATGCATTACGTTTGTTGATTTCATGCTAATTTTGGCTTAAAAATGTTATAAAATTTTATTTTTCTCGAAAAAATGTTAATTTGGGACTGAAAGCGATATGTAAAGCAACCCTGGACTTAAACTTACGATACTGGTTTGTGTTTACACTACACATATTAGAAAGGAAACAGAGTTGCTTACAAAAATAAAACGAAGAAAGACCACTTATCTGGATCACATATACCGTAAGAACAAGTACAATAAAGTAAAACGAATATAGAAGGGAAAACAGAAGGAAAACGTGGTCCTGATCAAAGACAGCATTCATGGTTAAGAAACATGCTTAGGGATTCATCAAGCCAAGTAGCTTGAGTTTTTTCTTAAATACTTGACTTGACTTGAAAGCTCAAGCTTTTGAAAATTTGGTATTTGACTTGACTTGATTTTCGATCTGAACTACTTGACTTGATATCAAGTAAAATCAAACTACTTGATATTACTTGATATCGATCTGTGAAATGCGAATCGAAGCGTTAAAATAGGGGAATCACCGAGGTTACGACAGCAAGCAGGCACCCGATGACTTTAAAACATTAAAACCAACCGACACAGAATGGTCGTTAATTGTACCAATTTGCCAGTACCTTAATATTTTTAACAGTATATCCATCATTTCTGCATTAATATGATGCTCGATAGACTAGACTTGTGGGCTATGGAACTTGACAATAAACCTGATCGAGATAAAACCGATGAACAGATTATTAATAGTATTCAAGCGGCAAGGGACACTACTGAAGATATTTTAGAATGGTGGAAAAGACAAGAATGTATTTTTTCAAACCTTGCCGCAATGGCCAAAGACTTTTTGACAACGCCAGCTTCTTCAGCTCCAGTTGAAAGGCAGTTTTCTAGCTCTGCCTTAACTCTTACCAAAACAAGAAATCGATTAGGTGTGACAATTCCGTTAGAAGCCTTATGTGTCTCAAATCATGGATAGCAAATGAGGATATTAAATTGTTTATACTTCTGCGTCATCGGCATCGATTGCTCTGGTCATTAGCCTCGTGCTCTGTGTAGGCTTTGTTACTGCTTCTCGGCGCCACTCTAGGAACAGCACTGTTAATTAGAGGCCAACAGGTCAGGCTCAGGTGGGGATTCTTCGCTTTTATGAATATTTATTTTTGATTGAAAAAACCAGAAATAAATTTCCGCCTCTAACGAGAATCGAACCCGGGACCTTCCGGTCACGAGCCCTCGGTTCTAACCATTCAGCTAACGCACTCCCATTTGAGTTTGTTGTTTTTCTATGTTTTATTGTCAGAATTCAGAGTATTTCATTTTCTATTTCATATTTTTACATTCATTACTTAACTAAGTTTGTTTGGGTTTTCGTTTTTGGATGTTTTTTAAATAAAAGATTACATCTTTATATACATAGATTTTTATTGTTATTGCGTTTTGGCAGTTAATCGGATTAATATCAAAAAAGAATAATTTTTTTAAGAAAAATCAAGTAGTTAGCTTGAAAAACTTGATTTTCAAGTTGCTTGATGTTTAACTACTTCACTTGATTTCGAAAACAAATACTTGACTTGATCTTGACTTGATATCAAGTCAAGTCAAGTCAAGTGGCTTGAAAATCAAGTCAAGTCGTGAATCTCTAAACATGTTCGACTGGATTACTATGAACACATCATTTTTAATTCGTACCACTCAGGATCAAAATAAGTATGCCGAAATTACCCCCAACCTTTATTAAATGGAGATGGCACCTGAAGAAGAAGATGTTTTCCCGATGATTCTCTATGCAGTCAAAGCGTGGACGATGAAGGTCAATACAATTAACAGAATAGAGTCTTTTGGTATGTAGGTGTACCGCTGACTGTTAAGAATATCTTGGACAGACCTCGTTACAAATATCGATGTCCTGCGACGTATGAACAAAAAACGTGATCTCGTAACCGGCATGAAAAGGAGAAATACCACCTATCTTGCACATATCATAATTAATAATAAACATGGCCTTATGGCGCTAATAATAGGATGCAAAATCGAAGACAAGAAAGGGTCAGGGCGCAGACAAATCCCATGGTTGAAAAACGTCACAGACTAGACGGGATTGGATGCTCATAACTCTACTCAGGAGAGCACAAGATAGAGAAGCATGTGCTAGCATTCTTTACGATCTTCATTCAGAGGTGTTGGTATACAGGGTGGGCCAATAGTGAGTGGGAGGAAGATTGTGGGTTTCCTAAGACATACTCTAGAAATCTGTCTCTTGATCATGGTAGGGACCCTTGAGGGATATAACATTAAATATTTGAATCAGTGAGTGGAAAAACAACACATCTCCAAAATCCTTGTTTTGAGAAAAACACAAATATATGTTTTGACTCTAAAATTGTCATTTTACAGCAATGAAGTCTACAGAAATAATATAAAGGATGACTTCCTCTATAAGAATTTTCTGAACATGTTCCTATAAGTGTATTGTGGAGGGCTGTAAATAAAAAAAAAGAACCTGGAGTTATACTATTTTTCCACTCAATATTTAATAAACATAAAAAATATAAATGTTCCAAATTGAGATGCATTTATTAATGTATGTCTACAAATTATATCAGCTTTAGACTGTCTCCCAAGGGGGAATATGGCAGTAAAATCCAAAATTTCACCTTCCATGTACTTTATGACTCTTTCTAAATCAATGATTTTCTTTGCATTGATTAGTAATGGTTTCTTGTATGCTACTTTGTTTGGAGAAACAGGAATGACATTAGACTTAAGTAGTTTGAACATATTTATACCTAGTCGTCCAATGAAAACACTAAACATACCCTGGTGTAGAACTGTCATAGATCAACTGATGTTGTTGAGTTGGAACTGAGGTTTCATTATCTCTTTTTACTACCAACTTACAGGTTATTACTTCCCACACCGATATGTCATTTCGATATAATACGATTTTTGGGCGTTTTATGGTATCTACATAACGAAAGTACACGTCACTCATTTCCGCCGGTCTGCCTGTTGACTGTTCTGTCTGTTGACATTTTCTAGCCTCCTAACGGTGCTCCTAATCACAATAGCCGCGGCATTGATTGTGATGAAATTTGGGTAGCGATATGCTGTAGGGCCGTAGAAAGTAATGCAGCTATAGCTTTGAAAATCGGTGCATGGGTGACGGAGTAATTAGCAAAAAATAAAAAAATTCAAATATTCCTTCAACTTCATTTTTAGGCGTTTTAGGAGTTCCTGATCGTTATCAACTTTTTCTTGGGTGGGGATGAAATTGGGTTGTTTAGGGGGTGGGGGATTTTAAAACTGGAAAATCTGTTGTATTCATAACAGACTGTCCATAGACCTGTGAAAGAAAGAATTTTTAAAAATTGGTTCTGATAATCCGACATCGTTAGAAAGGTAATCAAATTTTACATTTGATTACCTTTCTAACTTTCGATAAGAAAGTAGGCACTTCTATTTGAAAAATTTAAGTTATCTGTGATTGAAGTTTGATTAATTAATCTACTGATTTTTTCAGGTACAAAAAGAACTCAAATTTAGTTGGCTGAGGTGACGCATTTCATGCTTAGTCATACTGTAAAGTCACGTCCTTGTAAGTTTTATAATCACTGCGACATTCAATTTTTTTTGATACCTGCTTATACCAAAAATGGTGAATTGCGACTAAGCGGTTCATTTAAAGTTCAATGTATGATACATAAATTCACACTGGAATTCACCAAGGAATCCAAATATCCAATAATATATAGGGGGTTCCATTAAAAAAAATGTTATTTTGACGTAAACCACCCTGCTTGAACGTCAAAATTTAAGTGAAAATATTTTTTTACTATAGTCTTCAACGGTCCCTACCACGATCAAGTGACAGATTCCTAAAATATTTTTTTGTAAGGCCACAATCTTCGGTCCACTCACTATTGGCTCACTCTGTATAGAAGAAGAAAAAGATGCATGAATATCAAAGAAAAGCAGCAAACTTGCATGTCACAAAAGATCCATATCTTCAACAAACATTCGCATTTCGTAACAGGGATAAAATTCTCCGTAATATCTAGCGAGATCAAAGTTTCTAGTGTAGATTGCACAATTCTGAAGTGTCATTGTTATCGACAGCGTAATTGGCTCCTGCTGCCGTTTCCTTACTTTCTATCCACATCCACATCAGCATTTCCACCTCTCACGTCCAACAATACGCATACAAGTATCGACGTTAACTGCGCGGCTGCTCTGGAAGGCGCAAGATGATGAAAAATACAAGCAGCGGCGTCCAAAGTACAAATATCCAACAGGCAATCAGGTTCCACCAAGAAGTCACTCATTCAAGCTTTTAGGACAGTGGCGTAACTAAGGGCCCGCAGGGCCAGCAGCTGCGGGGGCCCCGTGGTTTTGAGTGCCCTGTAGTCTTGGAAGCCCAGCATCCTCAAGTGCCGTATTTTGTACAACAAAAAAGTACTAAATTAAAAGGTCGCTTTCCTTGTGTGTTAGTATGTTTTAACCTCCCCCCTATGAACCTCATGATACATACCTGTCATTGAAAAAGTGGGAAAATATTGCATTTCAAACTAAACCATAAAAATCGGCGCAATACCCGCGGTAAATGGAAAAATACTACAAGACAGACAGAATTACGAACTGACACAAGAGCTAAGATCCCACCACTGAGAATAGATCCACTGAAAGACTGGACACTGTGTCTGACAATTTGGCATGGCATTTTAGACTGACATCCACGCCATCTGTTCGGGTTGCGTGTGAAACGGCAATGCATTCATAAATCGATTACAGAAAACTGTGGATATTCACGACCTAGGTCAACCAAAAAAAAATGGAGTCAAGTTGATTGACTCAGTACTTCCCACACATTACTGTGATATCAGTTTACTATTTTCCCATAGCATGAAGCTTTAGTCTGAGATCTCCTTGCAACCAAATCATCGGCAGCCTTTCCTCCCCTAAAATTGTCTTATGCCGCTAAGTCTTTCCTTCAGAGGTCAATGGACAGCCTAAACCATCTAAAAACGAAGTTTGAGTTGTTTTCAAACTTTTAGTTTTTTGATTATTGCTATATACGCTGCCACTGGCACTATATTTAACAAACATACGCGTTTTCCGAGGCGTTTTCCATCCTCACCACGGTAATAATACTGTGTCAAAATTTAATTAGAATCAATTTAATAGTGTCCACGTTACAAAGTACAAAAAGATCTAAAGCAATAAATACTCGTATGTATGTATAAAGAAAATTCTAAGTCCCTTAGTTTCCGTAATACGCTAGGCAATGTTCGGATGGACCTAAAAAGTTTATTTATGTCGCTAGCTCTTCCTTCACAGGCTAGTGGACAGCCTATTATGAATACAAGAAATTTTTCAGTTTTTCAACCCCCCACCCCCTAACCACCCCAATTTCACCCCACCCAAAAAAAACGCAGAAAATGATCAGGAACCTTTAAAACGTTTAAAAACGAAGTTTGAGCTGTTTTTATTCTTTTACTTTTTTTATTATTTCTGCACCGCCACTGGCACGATTTATAAAAACCATACGCGTTTTCCATCCTCGCCACGGTAGTAATACTGTGTCAAAATTTCATTAACATCAATTCAACAGTTTCCTTGTAATACAATATAGAAGGATCTAAAGCAATACTCTCGTATGTTTACACCAGAAAAAATTCTAAGTCCTTTGGTTTCTGCAATAGGCAAGGCAATGTTCGCATGGACCTAAAAAAGTTATTTATGTTGCTGGGTCTTCCTTCATGGGTCAGTGGACAGTCTATTATGAAAGCAACAAATTTTTCAATTTTACAACCCCCCACCCCCCAACCACCCCAATTTCACCCCCACCCAAAAAAAAGTAAAAAATGATCAGGAACCTCTAAAACGCCTAAAAACGAAGTTTGAGGAATATTTAATTTTTTTTGTTTTTTGCTAATTACTCCGCCGCCCCTGCACCGATTTTCAAAATTATAAGAACATTACCTACTACGACCCCCCAGCATATCGCTGCCCAACTTTCATCACAATCCATGCAGCGGTTACTGAGATTACGAGGACACAAAAACGCGTACAGACAGACCGACAGACAGACCGACAGACCGACAGACCGACAGACAGACCGACGGAAATGAGTGACATGGATTTTCGTTATGTAGACATCATGAAACGCCCAAAAAGTGTATTATCTCAAAATCGAAAATTTTCGCGATCACAATACTCCCCTCACCTATCGGTGTGGGAAGTAAAATTTGGTGTAGGTGACCGACGATAGGTAGGGCAGGTTATGGAAAGAGCGGGCTTTTTGAAATATTGTATAAGCTTATTCAGCTTCCAGACAACGTGGTAACTTGTCACAAGAATTTACCTTACGCATTCATTACCTGTTTTGAAAATGGACCTGATTAAAGAAATTAAAGCATTAATTTAAAAAAATGGAATTGACAAGTGGCGTAATAATAAATAAGACTAATATTGTCCACAACACGTACTCCAATTTTTTTTAATTAGTGTTTTAACTTTTCTAATCAGTGCAATTTTAAAAACAGGTAATTAATGGGCTAGGTAAATTTTTGTGACAAACTATCACGTTGTATAGGACATTCAACGATTCAACTGATTATGTAAGAATGGGAATATATTAGATATGCATTACTGTAATAAAGCAAAACAAACCCTTTTGTGATTTATTTCAGTATGACAATTGCTTAAATAAGTCAGCTACACAAGGTAGAAAAACAATTCATGTAATAGAAAAGCATAATTTATTCACTAGAATCACTATTGCATGATAATTACAATCCTTTGATGGCATATAATTTGAAGAGTAAAGAGGTAATATTCCTTGACTATTCATATTGATGCAGGCAAGATGTTTGTATATTTGTAGGTTTGGGTTGCGTCTCTGTATACGCTGATCAGATGGGATTTAATGTATGAAATAAAAAAAAATGTATATTCAGACTATCGTACCTCACCAATGCAATGGTTTGCCAAAGAGGGGGGATGCTGCACACCTTTATGGCAGCGTATGTGATTGTGAACAGTAATACAAAAGTTATATGTGTATGACTAGTAGTGTTTAGTAATGCATTAAAATGATATATGTATATTTCATGTAGAAATGATCAATCTTGTATAAATCAGGCAAATCACTTACCTTTGCGCATCCGCATTCTTGCAATTTGGCGCAGGACAACGGCGTAAATATTTAGAACCCATTCCTAAATACATATAGACAACAATAGGCGGACTAAAATCTCAAAAGTAATGCGAAATTGCAAAAAGACGCCAATCCACAAAAGCGAGCAACGACAATGTCAGTTACGACAATGGCTGTCAAAATGATGTTAGGCGTCACAATTGGGCCACTTCTATTGATGCATCTAGGAATCTGTTTGAAACAGAGTTGGCTGATGACGTGACCAATAATTATCACGCAACCCCGCTAGGTGTGCTAGGTGGCTAGCGCTAACGCCGCTACACAGGGTCCTCATTTGACTTTCACACCCCTGGTTATACACGTTAATCAATGGTCTAATTTAACCCGGTGCCTTTCACAACGCAGGTCAAACAAACAACCAATACTAGCTGTAAAATACAAACTGAACAACCTTTACGTAAATTACGCTGCAACTACCGACAAATATATAGAGGTAAGAGAGTAGCTTAAATGTTTGTGATGTTTGCAGATATTACATTTTCACGATTACACTACTATCCTCACATATTGTTTGGTTTTATTGGCTGGCAAATTTCTCAGGCGCAGGCGGGTATCGAAAAAGGACGTGGTACGCGTGAACAGATCTTAAATTTAAGACAGATTGAAAAAGCCAGAGAGCATTATTTTCCAGTTTTTATCTGCTTTGTGGACTATTCTAAGGCGTTTGGTAACGTAAAGTGGCCTAAAATGTGGGAAATCCTTATCTATATGGGAGTCCCTTACCACTTAGTATTTCTCATACAGCAATGCTATGAAGTCTAGCTCGGCTCCTGTAAGAATTGATGGTAACCTGTCTGGTCAAACAGCAACCAGAAAAGGAGTTCGTGTAGTATCTCCGACATTATTTAACATTTACTCTAAATTTGTGATGAGACAGGTATTGGGCAACTGGAATAGCGGTATAACTATTGGCAGAAGCAAAATATCCAACTTAAGATTTGCTGACGATACAACCCTTATTGCGGCTTCTCAGGAAGAACTAGTAGCTCTATTAAACATCTTAGAACCACACAGTGCAGCACATGGTCTTGGTATTAACTACGAGACCAAGGTTATAATCGTAGATAGAGAGCGTGATAATCATCGAGAAATAAAGTCAATAGGCCGTTGTGAAGTAGTTCAGATTTTTGTGTACTTCAGTTCTTTGATCGACAACTCGGGTAGCTGTGAAAATGAGATTCGACGGCGTATTCAACAAGCACGTGTGGCCTTGACAAAGCTTACTAAAATATGGCGTGACCATAACATCACTAAAGCTACAAAATGTCGCTGGTTCATTCTCTTGTCTTCTCCATATTTTTGTATGCATCGGAAATTTGGACATTTAAAAAGGCAGATCGAGCTCGCATAGATGCTTTTGAAATGTGGACGTGGAGGAGAATGCTGAGAGTTCCTTATACCGCCCATCGAACTAATGTTTCCATACTCGATGAGCTCGGTAATCCACAGAGACTATCCTCCATTGTGTCGACGATAATGCTTACATTCTTCGGACATATTCACAGAAGCGATAATATGGAGATACTTGTAGTCCAGGGTTACGCCCCTAGTGGAGCGCGTTGCGGCTGTTCCCCTACACGCTGGGTGAATACGCCGAAACAGTTGCTGGATATGAGTATTAAGAGCGCCACTGAGCTGACAGTAAATCGCGAACGATGGCGAGCTACAGTTCTCAAAAATATTGATAATATTCATGTCAGCAATACTCTAGCTCCGACTCAACGCATTTTACGACTTCACAACATGTCTGTTAAGACATTGTGACTATGATGATGATAGTGTGGAAAATAAACTAATTTCAGGGTAATTCACTATGAGACGCGGACAGAAATATTCTTGTAGGCTAACTAACCAAGTGGATGCAGTGATGGAGTTACTAATCGTATCCTTTCTCCTACCTGTTCCCCGATCCCGACTACCATGGGGATAGAACAGTTGACCGGGGAGAGACAGTCATTACCGCGCCTTTGAAACTGTTGTAAATTGCGCTTTCGCCTCCGCTTCAACCCTTTGTACTATTAGCTTAACAACTCTCATTTTATACGAGGAAAAATTACCTTCTTTCAGACGAGAGAAGGTAACGGGATATACCGGGATGAGATTACCTTCTATGATGGACTGACGTTAATGATAGTAGTGTAAATGAACGTCCAAAGACCAAAAAACAATCTTTAATAGTGTCGTCTTTATATTCTTTAAGCTAAAATGTATGGTTTTGTGAAACAACACCTTCATAGGGCTCACGGTATGTGTTAATTTCCTTTAGCTTCTTCCGATGTGTTATTCTATTATTTTCATTTGATTTATAATATATAGGAGAAAGAACTCTATGATGTACTGATTTATGACATTAAATCTTGTAATGCAAATTAAAGTGATGGAGAAGTGAGTCAACCGAGAGCTCATTAACTACCTAGAGCTCCATCACTTAATCAACGACAGACAATATGGATTCCGACACCAAAGATCAACTGAAGATCTCCTGGCTTACGTCACACATGTGTGGAGCAAACTCGTCCAGCCATTTGGTGAGGCTCACGCTGTTATTCTCCATATTTCAAAGGCATCCGATCAACTGTGGCATGCAGCTCTCCTAAACAAGCTCCCGTCTTATGGTCTCCCTGTTAAGCTTTGCGGTTGACTCGTAGACTTCCTCTCAGGTCGAAAAATCTCTGTAGTGGTAGATGGCTTTTCCTCTTCTTTCCATAGCATCAATGCCGGGGTTCCGCAGGAATCGGTATTGGCGCCGACACTGTTTCTGCCTCACATTAATGATCTACTCTATAGCACTAAAAACCCAATCTACGCTGCATGCAGGCATCATGAGCAATAGACTGATCTCTGTGATCGAGCTGGAGCGCAGAAGGCTGGCAGTGGCAGCTTCACTTTCAAAGGATCTCGATACCATTACCGCTTGGGGGCTCAAGAATATGGTTAAATTTAATGCCTCCAAGACCCAGTATTGTACGCTATCAAACCAGAAGTGCGCAAGCCAACACCAGGTTCCAATGAACAACCGGGCTCTGCCAAGGAGGGACTCATTCAAGCTGTTAGGGGTCAACATTACAGAAAATCTGATCTGGCACAAACACGTTAATTGCAACAGCTGCTGGTAAAAAACTTGGGTACCTATTGAGAGCCAAAAAGTATTTCTCACCATGTAACCTCCTCACGCTATATAAAGCCCAGATAAGACCTTGCCTGGAGTATTGCTCTTATGTCTTGGGAGCTGCTGCCCCTACTACCCTGTCTATACTAGATGTCGTCCAGAGAAGGGCAATTCGACTGGTTGGCGACCCGATCTTAACGCGTCACCTCCAGCCACTTTCTCACCGGCGTGTTGTTGGTGACCTCTCACCCTTCTACCGATATGCCAACGGAATCTGCTCCTCTGAGCTATCCTCTATAGTTCCGCCGCTCACCGCTCCTATCAGATGTACCCGTGCGACCGCTGCATCTCATCCTAAGACGGTCGTTCTTCATACATCAAGAACTAAGCGGTACAACCGCACATTTATTCCCAGGGTGTCCAAGGCTTGGAATGGACTGCCAGAAGATGTATTTATTGGGCGTAAGGGTATTGGCCCATTCAAATCCCGCGTTAACGAACTTCCCCTAACATAATCCTTTCACAGCAGCCGCGGTATTCTGGTATTTAGGATCTGCCTGCGCGGTCTGCTCAGTTATGAAAAAAATAATAACTAAATCCTCACGAAGTTTAAACGTTCCATACTTTGTTATGACAAATGTTATCCAACTCAAAGAGTGGGCGATACTTTTTATAGGTATTCTTATATTTTGTTTTTAATACCCGAATCAAATGCAAATTGTCCAGTTTGGGCTTGCACTGTAGTGTCACACTAAAACCAAGATACATGGTGATCATAAGACATCGTTGCACTTTTTTTAATTGTCTTTCCGAATTTAACCGCAACGCTATCACTTACATAACTAGGAAAACTAAAGCTGCTACTTGCTATCACTTATTAGAAATTAGCTTTTATAAAACATTTTGCACCTCGATAGAGTTACAGTGGTGGCATAAACGTTGACAAAGAGTTTATGTTACAACACATATCGTTTTAGTAATTGATCATGAAAGCAATATGAACCGGTAGTCCGCTGTGCTTGAAAAATTAAGCCTACGGCAAGAATTTTAGAAACGCACCCTATGTATGTGTTCATTTGGATTATCTCCAAATCTAAAAGATTCTTTAGTTCAGGATAGAACCTGCGTCTAACTTGCGTTACATCTTCCAAGGTTGATACCCGTATGCACCGTAAGTCAATTGCGCGATTAGTTACGTAAACCTGGATTAGATTACATGTTTACTATGCACCGCAAACTAACAATTCTGACACTGTCACTGTCAAAACAATCTTGCGAACACAACCTTGCCGTATCTGTAATCGGGTTTAGTTAATCCCTTGACGGTGAATGGCTAGATGCCAAAGATTAGCAAAACACGATTAGAGAACTAGGATTAGAATCGCAAAACAGTGCATACGGGTGTGAGTATATAACAGAGCCTAATGCAATTTGACGTATTCCTGTCAGGGCATGACAGTAAAGCTAAAATGCAACAAAATCTGCCCAACAAAATTATGTATGGACAAAAATCAATAGTTGAGAACGAAATTTAAATAATCTAACATTTTAGTCCAATTAATGAAAAAGCTACTTCAAAAATCTGTAACATTATTATTCTAGTCCATTATGCTTTTTATTACTTACACTAAAATGTCTGATTTTGGACAATTATTAGAATCTCAAAACTATGCATTTTTGTCGATACGTATATTGAGCAAATTTTGTCGCACTTTAGCTCTACTACCATGGCCTGGCAGGAATACGTCGAATTACATTAAGCCCTATATACAGCTCAGGTAAGGTAAGTGCTAAATGCAGTCTCAGTCGTTGTTGTGCCTTGAGGATGTTCCGCGCAGTTGTGGACGGAAACTAGGCGTTTGTACTTTATTATCACAATGGGCCTATACCGTGATCTCAAATTGATCAATTTATTTACTGCGGTATTATTTTTGATGATACATAGGACCGTTTACTGTAAAAAGTCAGCAGAAAACTTGATCCAAATGAGAATAACACTAAAAAGAAAATTGTACTGTAATTTGAAATAGCCGATGATGACGCCACCTGTAGGGAACCAATGAGAAGCGTCCTTTCGTGGTCCGATGACTAGGAGCGGATGCAATTGTTTTGCACCAGTGAGCTCTTATTGGTTTCCTACCGGCGACATCACGACCTGGGCGGGAAGTGTATGGATTGAAAAAATTCAATATTTAGAGCCATTTTTTTCGGTTATAAATACGATAGAAAAAATTTGTAAAATTATTTATGGCATCTACGTGGTGTCAGGGTTCGTTTAAGCCAATAAACAAAAAATGTGGTAGAGGCCCATTGATGGCACCAAGTGAATGCAACTTGAGCAAAAACAATGTTGTCACAGGCCTTTCTAACAAATTTAGTGCATTTAACGCAAATTGTATTTAGATAAGTGTATGCAAAAGCTGTGAATGAGAGTCCCTAATCGTCCATCTACACCTTTTACACCTGTAGTTTCTAAAGCGTCAAGTGATAATTCAAAACGGTCAAGTAAATTTCCCAACTCGTTGTTTGTAATTTCAAACTGTCAGGTTTAATTTATACCTGTCAGTTTGAATTTACAATTAACGAGTTGGAAAATTAACTTGACCGTTCTGCTTTATCACTTGACGCTTTAGAAACTAAATCTGGAAAGGTGTAGTGTCCAAACCACTTAGATATCCTCATGCTATTAGTGCCTTCAATTGTTATAACAAAGTGTAATGCAAGTCAGACACAGGTGCCATCCAAAAAGTGAAGAACTTTCGAGCGATTATGCCTGTATAGATCTCCAAACCAAGCTCTCTCCAAATCTCTAATAGCTCCTTGAACTATCCCTATATAAAATAGGTTGTGCTCCGTGACTCATTTCTGCTCCACCCTAATGTAAATAGGTATTCTGTTTGTTGTTGTACTAAATGTATGCTTGTTTCCAGCACCAAGCGGCCGCTCAAGCTCTGGTGAGTGAGAAAGCTTTCTATTTTCTCACCTTGCTACCGCTCTTCTTTCTTTATGCTTCGCTTGCACGCTTTAGGCTAAGTTTTGCTTGTTCTGTAGAGTTAGGCAACAACTAAATATTCGAATCATTCGCGCAGCTCAATTGGCCGCCATTGCATGAATAACGAAAAACGGGATTGAAAAGACTGCTTTAGACTACACTATTTCTTAAAAAAAGATGTAGTTAATTTTTTATTAGAATGAAAAATTCTAATGTGAAGAAAAAAATCCTGGGCTTGTGGCCAGAATTTTTAAGAAAACGGGTGTCACTATACAGGGTGTCCAGTTAGCGTGTAATTCTTCGATATCTCGCAAGGTGTACCTGATAGAAGAAAACGTCAAATACAAAAGTTATTTGGTTACTTAAGGCGCATATTCTAACTTCAACTTGATTTTTTTTATATGGAACTATACCTTTTTTTCAATTCTTCTAGTTACTATCACTGTTCTCTATTCAACTCTAAAAATATTTTTGGGATCGGTTGCGACGTTGCCAAGTTATAATTTATTTTCTATTAATTTCCGGATTTGCAAGGTCGCAAGTAATACGTCCAACTTGATATATTCCTTCAACTTTTCTCAATAATATTATACAGCGAGTGACCTGAATATTAAGTGGATATTATTTTGGATGCTATCAGTAATTTGTGTCAACAGGGTGTTTTTGGCAGAATTTTAAATTACGGCAAATTGAATGTCGTTTTACTTGGTTTTTTTAAATGTAACACCCTGTAGTTTTATTTTAAATCGAAATATCTACTAATACCCCATCTCGCCTTGTAATATATTTTTTGCGTTTGCGGCGTTGCCAAGTTATAGATCATTTCTCCAAATCTTTAAACAAATATCCCCGATTTTAATTCATTTTAAATAGAATCATCTACTTATTTTTACTGCAATAAATTGCACATGTCGAATTTAGTAAGATTTCACAATTTCAAAATTTTGTTTCTATTAATTATTGAGATACGGCAACATCGCTTTTTCAGTAAACGGTACCGGAACGTTTAAATATTTCCAAAACTGCCACAGCTGGAGAGGTAAAATTCAATACTTGGGGGTTCTTGAACATACAGAATTCAAATACGCTAACATCAGTGTTGTCAGATTTACCAATTTTACGTCATGATTTTGAATGGAATGCCCTATTTATGAAGTCTAACGTAAAAGTGATAAACCTGACAACAATGATGTTAGTGTTTTTGAATTCTGTATGTTCAAAAACCCCAAAGTATTGAATTTTACCTCTCCAGCTGCGGCAGTTTTGGAAATATTTAAGCGTTCCGGCACTGTTTACTGAATAAGCGGTGTTGCCGTACCTCAATAATTAACAGAAACAAAATTTTGAAATTGTGAGATCTTACTAAGTTCGACACGTGCAATTCGTTGCAATAAAAATAAGTAGAGGATTCTATTCAAAATAAATTAAAATCGGGGATATTTGTTTAAAGATTTGGAAAAATGATTTATAACTTGGCAACGCCGCAAACGCAAAAAAGATATTACAAGGCGAGATAGGGTATTAGTAGATATTTCGATTTAAAATAAAACATACAGGGTGTTACATTTAAAAAACCAAGTAAAATGACCTTCAAGTTGCCGTAATTTAAAAACACCCTGTAGATACAAATCGCTGGTAACATCCAAAGTGATATCCACTTAATATTTAAGTAACTTGCTGTATAATATTATTGAGAAAAGTTAAAGGAATATATCAATTTGGGCGTATTACTCGCGACCTTGCAAATCCGGAAACTAATAGAAAATAAATTATAAATTGGCAACGTCGCAACCGATCCAAAAAATATTCTAGGGTTGAATAGAGATCAATGATAGAAGCTATAAGAATTTAATAAAAAGTTATAGTTCTATATAAAAAAATCAAATGGATCACTGTCCTACTTTCCCGCAACACCCTGTATATTTCAAAATATTTTTAGAATATGCGTCTTAAGTAATCAAATAACTTTTGTATTTGACATTTCCTTCTATCAAGTATACCTTGCGAGATATCGAAGAATTACGCACTAACTGGACACCCTGTATAAAACAAACTGGTGTTAATTGCCAAGCTTTGTGAAATGTGTATTGCCATCTTCAGGGCTTTATATAACGTTGAGGTTTCCTATCAAAACTGGCAATAAATCACGACTTCAAAATTTAACTATCAAAAAATAATCGCCGAAAAAAGTGTTCTTCTTGAGACGGTGCCATTCAAAACACTGGTCATATAAACAACCACGCATAGGTCAAATATACAAACTTATTATGACCTTAACACATTTCAGTCATTGAAATTACAGTATCCTTGATTTAAAGACACATATTTTTGGTCTAAATGTTTGCTGAAAGCTTTTTAGTTGACGCCAGAGTTTCTTTTACGCAATGACTCTCGTTTTCTCCAAAATTCAACGTTTTAGTTATAATTCTACAGATAACACTCAAGTAAAACCACTAGAGATTATATTTTGGCTTTCTGAAGTAACCACCAGGTGGCGCAGTAGGTGCCAATAAGTGCTGTATTCATTCTTCGTAATTGTCGAATTTGTAAAAAAACCAAATAAAGACTAATGATAGTATAAAGGGGATTATTATTTTCACCATTTTAAGCTCAATTTATTTGAGTTGATTACAAAGTGCTATATAAATTCAACAAGCAAAGATAGTAAGATAAAATAGATGTGATTGTGAATAGATATTAAAAATTAAGGCCAATTAACAGCAATACAAGGTTCCCCCTAGCGGTCAGTTACGGAAGTCGAATTTTAATTTCCAGCGATTCCTCTTAGGCAATCTGATCTACCCAATGAATTCGAATAGGTTAGAAGAAGCAAACCAAGTTTTTGTTTGTGCCCACAATCCTAACATGACAGGCGGCACACCGACCGCTGAATCACTGATAAACCGGTATACCCTTTGCACAGATAGCAGGTAAAGAATCCTAAAAATAGCAGCACTCATATAGAGGCATAATATAAATGGCTACTTTGTTTTGGTCATCGTTTTGGGTTAATTGTTATAGTTTTGAATCAATTTTGGGTTGTGACAGTACCTAAGTGTTAAAAGACTTTTTGAAACAATTCGATAAAATGTAAATCCCGCAGATTCTGTAAAAAATAACATCGTATTTGTGAACACAGTAAATAATAACAACGGGATCTTGGGCACACTCACATGCCTGTTAGAGCATGGGCGTTGCTTTTTCCAACCCCTTCGAATTCGTTGGATCTACCTGATAATTTCTTTAGCTCGAAGTTGTGCGTTTTACGGTTACCAATATATTGCTGGCGTCCATTCTTAATTGGTCACCTGATACATACATACAGCCTGACAAGTGTAGCAAGAGACTTGGGAATTTCGCACACGTTATTTCATACCCTCTCGTCTCTTGCTATCCTTGCCTATTTCATATTTCTCACGGCTCTTGTTACATTTTTCAGGTTGTACGTACATATATGTACCTATTATGTTCTGCCTTTCTCTGTTTACTTGAAGAAATTTAATGGAAATGATATATTTCACTCAATTCTTGGTTTAATTTACGCTTTTAAAACAATTTGTTCTACGATACTAGCCAATTTATATTGATCAAAAGAATGAATCAGATCATCTCCAAGAAGTAGTGTATTCTGAAGTAGTCTTAAGTTTTTCTTGCGTATAAATAATGTGTTGATAAATTGTGGAACCTATTGCACTTGGGGAAGATATAAAAAAGGAAAAGATAGTAGGCCTTTAAGGACACTATGATCGGATTAACCCGATCACAAGGATCACTGATCCTAACATTCAGAAAGTGATCTAGGATCAGTCAGAAATAGGGTCAGTTCACTCTTGTACGGTAAGTGACCGCGATCGGTCTATTCAGTTCAGTAGCTGTTTTGTTTTGGGCTCTTCTCCCACAATTTTAGTTGTTCGTCATTCGTTTAATCTGTGGGATTATAAAATCCACTTTTTTTAACTGATTTTTCCGTTAGTGCTAAGTATTTACCTATATTAAAATAAAAAAGTAGGAAATAATTTACTTGAGTAAATTCAAACGGCGCTCTCACTGTGGAATTCTTTGGTATAAAAATTTAATTTTTCTATAATATTGACAAAACCGGATTTTTCCTGGACTAGTAATCAAAAAATTTAACACTTATTCTTAAAAAAAAGGAAAAAAAGTTGTTGATCGCGGGTGAGATTCGAATCCACGCCCTTTCGGACCGATACCTAGCGTCTTAACCGCTCGGCCACGCTACCTGTGCTTCAGGTATATCAGTACACCGTACATAATTCGTCGTCAGTTACCTGTCGTAATTTAATTCATTTTTTTTAAAACCGGAAGCGATATTGACAAAACCGGATTTTTTCCGGACTAGTCTTTTGATGCTGATTCCGAATATGTATTTAGTTTTTCTCTAGCGCCAGTAGTTTTGGCTATCTTTTATATACTGACAGACGGTCGGACGGACAGACAGAGGCTCTGCATAAGCTCTATTCAATGACTTCATTGAGTCAGTGAGAGCTAAAAATGAGTTTTATGAGTTATATATGTTGGTGCTGTCATTTGTCACTGATTGACTGATCCATTCGGGAGCAAAACAAGATCCAACTAGATAATTTACAGATCCTTAAACAGCTTATACTGATCGAACTGGATTGAGATCAGTCTATCCGTAAAGGCCTACCAAAACCCCAGAATAGTTAATAAAAAATACAAGGTTCCACAATTGAATTGAAAAGTGATTATATTTTTTGTAATGATGTTATACCATAGTAGGGAATGCAGTTGCTGAGTAATCGCTTTACCTTGACCTATCTTTTGCACTATATCTTTTTCATCTCTACTGTCTTTTGAAATTTCAACTCCCAAAAGTATTTAAACTGTGGTGCTTATTTTTTTATCTTTTTTTATCTATCTATAACTGTTATACAAATTGTAGCCAAACTTTTTCTTGGTAGTGACTGAGTTACGGTTTAGTTGCCCTTCAAGTTGCCAATCTTGAAGGCCACACCTTGTATAAGGGTATCGACCAAATTTTGACAATATTTATGACTTTCTGGGTGCTTGTTTATGACAGTTGAACGGCTCAACAAACAATCAGCTGTCATTCTCAAAGTGTGGTGATGCTTTGCGCCGATCCCTTTGCGCATCGACATTTTGGGTTAGATTGGTTCTGATTTCAACAGCGGCGGCACAGCAGGCTCATGGCTATCAAAATAAAATATGAGTATAGAGATAATTAGTATAGATCTCAGCGCAAATCTAGTACTTAATGGGAGGTAAACATTAAGAACAGCATAAACTTCATGTTGTCTCTAATGTTTACCTTCCTTTTACACTGCATAGGTTGAGTATTATTTCTTAATTCTGCCCTGTTGTACACTTTTTTCTACTCCACCCCTGTCAGTGTAAATGAAACTATCCCAAAATGGCGTCGCAGATATTTGCAACATGTCATCACAAACAAACCGACCGTGACAGCTGATTGTTTGTTGAGCCGTGATAATTGTTTCAGTGGTTACAGTCTAACTTGAATTGAATGAATGAATCCATCATTGATTCGGGGTGTTGCGTTCAATTACGCCATCTTGTTGGTATTTGCTACGATACTATATGAGTTCAATCCTCAGAGTAACAACTGAACATAGAGGTAGTAAACAACTAATTCTAATAGGCCGACATCTTTTCGTACGTTGTCATATCGACCACCATGTACGGCAATCATAATTATTTACTATCGTATTAATTGTATAGTATCCAGAAATATTCCATTCTACGTTAAAAAAGACGGTATTTTGATGGTTCAGGAGTGATTACAGCAAAACAATAGATATGTTGACCTCTACTGCGTTACTGCATATTTATTCATCATAAACGCAAATTCTGAAGTCTTACATAATTTTGAGAAGCTGGCAACGCCGCATGCCCTCAACTGTCAAACGTTTGCTTTGTTTATTGTTTGTGCGTCTTTTATACTTGGTCAGTAAAATCGAATTTGCTGTTTATTGGTAACTCTAGTGAAGCTTTACGGACTTGCTGTGCTATATTCGAGTGTAGTTAACAGTTTTTCGAGATGGAATTCAAAAAGTGCAGTGTTTGTAACATGGTTTGCATTGGAAGAATTTTCAGGTTAGTTGGCGTTACACAGCATTGGTTACAATTTGAACTGTCACAGCTGATCAATATTTGGGGGCTGAAGTATCAAAGATGATGGCTTTGAGCACGCCATGCTGAAGTGGTTTGTTTACTACCTCTATGTTCAGTTGTTACTCTGAGGTTCAATCATTTGGTTCACAGAAAAATCGGAAAAATGAAGGGTACCAGCTGGATTCGAACCAGCGTCTCCGGCATTCTAGGCCGACGCGTTAGCAACTATACTACGGTGGCCCGAATATAGCCGATACACAGCGCCAACGACATGGTATCGAATCGGTCGACCCCCACCACTCCCCCGTATCTCTCTGCGAACCATGTATTTCAGTTATCCAGAGATATCTAGTCGGCTGTTGGGTGAATATGAATCTCCCACCGCTGTTTGCACGACAGCTCTCTTTCTTACTGAACAACGACTCTCAGTCGGCCAGGATTTCATTTCTTTTTCTGTGAACCAAAGGATTGAATTTATCTCCCTCTTGCGGAGCAAGCAAGCACCTCCAGTATATGAGTATTTTAAAAGCTACTTACTGGTTCCAGAAGTTATTTTCTGCATTTTTGAAACAAATGTTACGAGCTCACAAAATACTCCTAACTAATTACTAACATTGTAATAGCTAGTGCTATTTAAAAACAATCCAGTTAGTGTCACAAATAGACAAATGAAATGTCATGACTGACTGACGTTATATGTTATGTCGTGACGTTACATACCAAATTCCTTGTTGGACTGACAAATACTTTTTGGAGATATTAAGCTGGATCCATACATAGTGAATACGGTGTAGGAACGGTCAGCAAAAATGCAAAAATTAAATGTGCCCAGTTCTCGAGGAGTAACGTGATAAGTAACGGACCAGTTGGTAAAACATGACTTTTAATGCTCATTTAGTGTCCAACGCATCGCGGTCAATCGGGATAAAGCGGCCTTCTGGGTGCCCTTATGACCGCGCAAAACGCGTTAGCCGTCCAGCTCCGGGGAGAGTTATGGGAATTCCCTAGGTGCTTTTTCGCATTTTCACAGCACTGCTACGTCGGCAGAAACATAGGTGGAACAGTAGTGGAGAAAATTCCTCTCGGTTAGTTGCTACAGCGTGTTCTATGGTGAGTGGAAGATACTTTAGGAAAAGACTGTACAGGGTGTCCCATTTTGGGCACTTTTACGAGATATCTCGGTTATTTTAGGAGAGAGTTGCGGTTTTCGCGACAGTATGCTACTTTTTTTGTGAAAATAAAGGTGGCCCTCTTGGTTTTTGAGATACAGGGTCAAATCGAAAATTATTGATTTTGGGACCACCCTGGTATCTCGGTTGTCTTTCACTTTATTGAAAAGTAAAGAGCGTTATAGAATCTTTTCTGTAGAATTTAGTGGTGTATTTTGATTTTTTCTTACTCTAACCATTTTTCAGTTATGAAGCAAACATATATTTTTTTAAATAGAACAAATAGAAATATTTCTTAAGACAATCGGAAATAATTCAAGCTTTTCAAAAATATATATTAGTGTTACGTTCATTTGAAAATTATGCTCAACGTTTGATTTTTCCAATTTTTACTTTATTTGTAGCAGTAGGCCATGGTTAATCAACTATAAATAATAAGCAACTAAGCAGTTGTCACTCAACAAGAGACTTCCTACTGAAATATGAAAAAACAGAATCAAAATACATTTTTTTGAATAATAATGTCTCATTAAAATGATGAATATGGTGTTATTATAATATTGAGTAGATAGTGGGCTATGACTCATCTATTAAAAACAAAAAAGCAAATCTGTAAAAAACTTGCGAGACTGTCAGCTTTTAATTATATTTTTATTAAAATGTAGCTTTGTTCTTTTTGTGTTCTCATTTAAATTATTGTCAATTTTCTATAATAATGGCAGCCCAGATAACCAGAGAGACAGCAACCGTTTTCAGATACATTTGCTCGTCTAAAAATAAATATAGTTAGGTATGGATCCTTTATTCAACCACGTCCTAAAACTTATTTGAAGGAGAATATGGAGCAAAGGGAAATAAACGTACTGGGTAACATAAAAGCAACGCATTCATCATCTTGTAAGCACAAAGAAGAAGCTGTAGGGGTACAAAAGTCAGCTGCAGAACTAATTCTAAAGAAATACAATTACCATCCATACAAGTGTAGGATACTTCAAAATTTTCACAGGATCCACGTTTGGGAATTTTTAATCGCCATAACACGAAGGAGACCGATCATTCTTTTAAATGTCATTAAAAGAATAAGAAATTGTGGCAGATTTGCATTCGAGTAAATAGTCCCCAACTCCATCTCTTAAAAATTCTCGATGTTTCTAGTTTTTATTTTGATTCAAATTCAAATTTAATAGTGTGTTGATATTCTTCAGATATAATGGTTTCGTTTTAAGTAATGTAATACAATAAGTAATATTTACTGAACATTATCACAAATAGTAGTTAATAGCGTATAAAATACAATTAAATAATTGAGTTTAGAAGTATTGAGTATCTTGTATCTTAATAATTGTTGATATTGTTTTTAATAGATTAGTCATGACCTACTGCTAGAGATAAAGTAAAAAATGAAATTTTGAGCTTAGTTTTCAAAAATAATTCATACTAGTATATATTTTTGAAAAGCCTGAATTATTTCCGATTGACGTAGAAAATAATACACAGGGTATTCCGTTTAAAAAAATACATGTTTGCTTCATAACTGAAAAATGGTTAGATTAAGAAAAAATCGAACTGCACCACTGGATTCTACAGAAAAAGTTCTATAAGACCCTTTTTTAAACTTTTCAACAAGATAAAAGATAACCGAGATACGACGGTGGTCTCAAAATCGATAGTTTTAGATTTCACCCTGTATCTCAAAAACCAAAAGGGCCATGATAATTTTGTTAATGGCATCTTTATTTTCACAAAAAAGTAGCACACTGTAGCTAAAAAACGCAACTCTCTATCTTCAAAAATAACCTAGATACCCTGTAAAAGTGGGACACCCTGTACAGCTTTCGAACAAAAAAAGTCATATAAAATACGGATTTTGAACTATTTCAGAGTCTTTCATTATTTGATTTTCAGCCACTTTAGCGCATGGTTGGTAAATCTACGGCCGCCTCTAGTTATGTAGAAAATGTAGAAAAATACTACATACACAGTGCGAAAAGGCATAACACTTCTCATCAAATGGTGCTTTCATAGCACTGTAGCATTCTCTGAGAATCATATTATAAGAGTTTGAAGTGACGATAACTGCTTCTGGTAGCTTTGTGCCTGATAATTTTTGTAAATGTATACCCTTAAGTTTAAAGCCAAAACTTTAGCAAAATACAGAGAAAATAACTCCAAGTAAAGCGTATTCAGTCCTAAAAACGTCAATGTAAAATTTTGTTTGTGGTTATCTGTATCTCTATCTGTAGAGTAGGGAGGGTGAGTGGTCCCACTGCACTTAGGCCACAACTGAACCATTGTGCATCCTCCCAGGGAGTCGTTGTTTCCTCGGGTCATCGCCCATTCTGCCAATTGTAGGAAGGAGAACACATCGCTAGGGGACATCTCTCTTATGTGGGCAGGTCTAGGCCAAGACTCGCCGAACGCACACCCTCTAATAGAAGATAACTCTGGACATTCACATATGATGAGTTCCACAGTTTCGTCTTCGCTTTTACACATTCTACATATCGGTGTGTCACTTGAGCCCATAGTGTGGAGGTGTTTCCTGAGTTGACAATGGCCAGTCAGGAATCCTACCGTGAGACGTAGGTTTGGTCTGGTCATCGCCAAGTACTTCTTGGATATTGCCATGTCAAAACCTGCAAAGGTTTCCTTGGCAAATCGACATCCTTGTAGTCCTTCCCATCGTTTTACTATTTGGGCATGGGAGTGTTTTTTGGCTACTTCCAAAACCGTCCGCTATACGGTTGCCTTTGTTGTTGTTCCCTTTAACCCACCTCAGGACAACACTGTTTTTGTCCGAAGCATGGGCTAATGATTGGTGGTATTCCATTGCTAGCCCTGAGGTGATGTTTGTGGTTAAAGAAGCTACTTTTTATATGGATAATATCATAATAATCATCTATGGCATGGTTATGATGAATTGTAATGACATATTGGTATATTATGTTCTTTGCTGTAGTTAAGTTAAATAATTGTAAGTGGTATAATTTATTAAAACTGTAACCAGACACCAATAAGAATATAAAATTAATAAATAGAATATCAATATCTCTGAAACAGTTGAAAATCGGACCCTACTTTATATAACTTTTTTTATTGCAAATGAGCTGTACAGTCTTCTCCTAAAATATCTTTCACTCGGTATAAAACACCCTGTATGGTTCCACGGCCTCATTGTCCAAACACATACATGTAAAAGAGACGACCATTAATGCTTTTAAGTTATTTTTCAAGAAATTTCTTCTGGTGCACTGTTTTTACATCACTTATGAATACTTGGACCTTAAATTATGTCAGTCTAGCCTCCTACAGAAAAGTCACTTATCAATATCGCTCTTGTTAATTTATCTGTGTTTGATTGTTAACCAATTTTAGCTGTAATTTTCAATATTTCCTTACTTTAACTATTACTATTATTATTTCTCACTTTTTTATCTATTCTATTTCGACCTTCAACTTTTGTAGTATTACATTCCGATTTCAATTTGCCATTTTATTGTTTATAGTATTTATCCTCTTATAGATGTAAGGCTTCTTTTCTTGTATCTATTCTGGCTGTAAGCATGCCTAATCATGTAAAAAATCAATAAACTATATGAGTATAAATATGAAAAGAGATCGATTCGCTCAATAGGCAAAAGGTAGTATATATTATTCGGATACATACAAAAAAAAATTCTCAATTCAAGAATTTTGATAATCTTAAAAGATATACATAATTGCGACATTTGTTCTTGCTCTATGAAAATTTACTTGCTGAGAAAATTATGGTTAATTTAAATCAAGAATAATATATTTTTGATTCCAGTACTTATTTTAAATAATTTTGCGATGACCAAGAATTGTGTACCATTTAAAATATGGTAATCTCAGTTACATACATACCTTCGTTATTATCGTACATCTTAAAAGTTACCATTATTTATGCATACAATACGTTGAATCAAGACTTTGTCATCACAACTTGCAACACGCTGATTAAGAAAAAATGACTTGAAAAACACTCGATGAGAGATAACATGATCTGGAACTGCTCTGACAATATTGTCGTTTTCTCATTCATTTCAGATGTTGCCAATATATCGTGCACAAGATTTACTCAAAACAAAGATGTACCAAAAATAATTTTTAGTCAAAATTTAAGGATTCTTGTACCACAGTGTGTAGCGTAAAATTTTGTCTGACTGACGAGTTAACCAACTGAAGTTTTCCACTTGTAACACTCAGTTGTATTAATATGTGATTTTCTTTTTCAGTCCACATCAGTCAGTATCATAGTAGACACTAGCAAGGTCAGTAGAGTATCTGATGTACTGTTGCCTATATCTTTCCTCTTTCGTTGACACTCGAACACCTCTATCTCCGTTACTGTGTTTAGAATCGATGTTGACTGTAAAAACGTTATATGTATGTGTCTTGATCAGCGATAAACTTAGAACTGTGATACTTTCTAACTTATTCTTGAAGTAAGTAACATTGCTAATTCAGCTTACTTTGTGTTAAGTGTAATATTAATGTTTTACTTGACTAAGGACCGGTTTCTCAATGTCCAGTTAAATATTTATCTGCAAGATAACAGCAACTGTTAGATAAATTGTTTAAACAATTGAAGGTTAAACTTACGAAGTCACGTAAATCTTATCTGACAGTTGTATCCATAGCAACGCTATCTGGCAGATACCTATCTGACACTTTAACTGGACATTGAGAAACCGGCGCTTAGGCAGTCAAGCTGCTAGGGAAATCTGTTGACGGAAACAAGAAAATCAGTACTTCCCTTAAGTCAAGATATAACAGTAATTAATTTAGCTTTCCTGCTAGGTTAAAATTTGTACCAATCACCAAGCCTAAAATATCACCAAGACACCACTTTTTTTCGTCCAGCAAATAGAAGTTGCCTGAATTATGGTGAGACCAGCGATCGGTTGTGTCTGGCATTTAAACCCTTGATGCTAAACTGGCTGTAAACTAGGGTAATCAGGCCCACGTTGGTGTACAATGCTATTGCATGGTGGCCAAAGCTTTATTAAAGCCACCGTACATTAACAAAGTAGGGTCACTCGCCGTGTCGACTCTGATGTGAGTCTCACAAATGCGAGCCGCCTAGAATTCAGAGGGATTCCCTACGTGCGATCTCGTTTTCTTACAGGGAATCCGACTGTGCGATATTGTCGACGTCAACGGTCGACGTTCACTTCACTTATACCGGGGTCAATAGAAATGAATTCTATAGTATAGATAGAATATAATTTATTATTCAATAAACCATTCATCACAATAACTGCAGATGCAGCTACTGGGGTGGCAAATAGCTCAAGGAGTATTATAGATCATGTTTTGTCAGATAGATGTAGTAATTTGGAATATACGATTCAAGTAGTAAGTAACAGTAACAGTCTGGTCATTCATAATTTTAATTTGTCAATAACCTTTCGTAAAAACATAAAAGTACTTGCGGCAAAATATAGAAAAGAAGTAAACAGAATAGATCATAAAAAATTCATCTCAAAATTTGAAAAAATGTTCAAACTACAGAAGTTCAATCATTTCAGGAACTAATTGATTTAATCACTTCTTGTAAAAAAGATTCAGAATTCAAAAAGACGTATAAGATGCGTGGAAATAACGACTGGATAAATCAAGAAATTCTCGAAATGATTGAAAACCGAGTCAAAATTTAAAAACAAAAAGTTAAAGAACCGGGAAACACGAATTTGGAAAATGAATTTAGAAACATTAAGAATCAAGTCAATAATAAAATTTAAGTATTAAAAACAGATATTTTAAAATTCAATGGGAATAAGTAAGCACAAATATAAAAAAACAATGGGGCCATATACAGAGCATGTCGCCGGCATTTATTAGTGAATTACGCGCAAAAACCTCAATAACACACAAACACTACTTATTTAGGCACCCCGGTAGATCCGACCGGTTGTATCCCGTGCACCGTGTCGCGTATTAGATGGTGTTAGGTGAACTGACCCTGTAAACCACAGCTGTTAGGGTTCGGCTACTGCTCGAGATCGCCGGACGCCAGAATCCGCCAGCTTGCGAAGTATCCGAGAGCACAGCTGGAAAGACCACATTGGGGGCGGAGCAGAGTGACCCTACTTGTATTTGTTAATGTACGGTGTCAAAGCATAGCATCTAAAGCGCTCACAAAAGCGTAGCGGGCCACGTGTGTGAGCATTGCGCGCGCCCTGAAGGGTACATCAACAGCAGCATTGAAGGTACTGCTGAACATCCCACCTCTTGACATTAACATAGAGGAAGAAGCAAAAATGCCTGCAGTGCCATGGCAATTAGTTTTACGAATTACGAAAGGTGATTGTATTTATGATTGGTTATTGGACGTTCAGTGCACATCTGAAAGGCTGGGGATTTATGTGGCAGACCCAATATGCAGCAAGGCAGAGGAAACAGCTGAGCATCTTCGACTGTCCTGCCCTGAGTGAAAGCAGGAACTCCTACATGAATGTAGTTCAGGGGAGAAGATAGGAGAGTATAGTCCAAAGCTTAGGATGGGACTCTGTTTGATCCTCCTTGCTGAGGGAGCACAATAAGCCTTAAGGGTGTGTGGCAAACTATAAGAGCGACTAAAACCTAACTCCCTCACTACCAAAAAAGGCTAAAAGAAATGTTGCCTTATCACTTAGTAAGCCACAATACAAAATTAGGTGAAAGCTCTACTGGCTGCATATGATTATGATACAGGAACTGGAACAGACTTATTCACCAAATACTTTCTACATATCAGGGACATTTTACTTAATACAATCAAGTCCAACGCTGTTACATATAACGCATAGCAACATAGTGCATAATTATGCACACGTATATCACACAAACACTGAAACCCATGACGATGAATAAGTAATGACGAAGTGCTTGTCATTACTGGTCTTGTTATGTATGATCGAAAACTACAATTTTATTATTGGTGTTCTAAAGTACCATTTGGCATGAATATTCAATTTCTTTATCGCTGTTCAAGACTGTAATGGTTGTACAATACTTCTTCTTGATATATGAATGAGTCTGATAAGCAGTAGCACGTAACAGTCTGGGCAAGTTAGGATTCTGCCATCCAAAACGTGATTTTTCAAACTGGGAGTAGGAGTATGATTGAGCTTCAAGTGCAATGTGCGCAAACTATTAGTTTGTTGGCGATAGGTTACCCATTTAAAGACAACAGATACAAAGACACAAATTGTGTGCTTTATATTTCAGAATAGTGTTTCATGTCAGAATCACTAAATTCAAAAATATACAGGGAGATTGGTAATTTGATACATTCCTTTGAGAAGGTGATATAATTCCATGTCCAATTTCTAATAGTTAATGAGTTTTCGAGGTGAATTACCAGTGATTTCAACTAAAATGCAGAACTGCAAACGAATATCCTAGTGAAACAAAATTTTATAGTCAGAAAGTGATTATACATCATCATGAACATGATTCATCAAAAACGTCACGTCACGTCTCAAAATCAGTATGTGTTGAAAAGAGAATTCAAGAAAAGCTACCAAAAAATCTTAAAAAGTCACCTATTAACCGTGCACATTGCGGTAAAAGCATGCCCACATTTCTAATCCATTGGTACAGGCAACAAGATTGCAGTAAAGCTCTAAAAGCATAATGAGTCTCCGAGAGTCCGAGAGAGTTTTGCAAAAACACGTCATCAAATTTATAATTTTTGTTATTGGTACTTAAGTAATGTGTTATTACATCATGATTAGAGATCAGTTAACCAAAACTTCGGATTCGTCTTGAAACGTCGCTAGGTGATCAAGCAGAACATCAAATATCTTTTATCTGTTGATTTTCACTCGTGTACAAATGAGACATGCAAATCATGTTACAACTACTAATTAAAACCTAAGCGGTCTTAAACCATCCAGGACGAATTAGGGCAAAAATATGGGTCATTGGAAACATTATTCATTGAATTAATGTTCACAGATCTTGTTCAAAATTTCTAATTCCATTTCTGATGCAGGCTCTCCGCATGGTACCAGAGTTTTGAGTCGTTCGTCGATTAAATTCGCCGCTTCAAGTATTCTTGTTCTTAAATCTTCTTGCGATGAGACAAAGCCGTGTAGAGAGCAATCTCTACTATCACTCCTCAAAAGAATATTTCGAACTACGGATCACCCTCTATACTGCAAGGCTTTCTTTACTCTTCAAAAATCCATTTACTTTTTACGTGTAAATTGGTGGCAGAATTATGACTTGCCCAATCCCTGTGGTCAAGTAAAATCCGGCCCTGCCTAGACTATAAAAGATTTTCTACATTATACCAGCATCGCAATGAATGTTTTATGGCACCGATTGTGGAAACGGTAGAAAAAATTGCTACTCCGCTTTCCTTTTTGTCATTACGGTTTGAAATATATGAACATTTCCTTTTAGCCTTTGATAAAAGAGGCCATTTCGGTATTATATTGAATATTTTCAAAGAGATACGCGTATATTGCATACACGTTAGGCAAATGGCGTTCTCGATCATTCAATATTGATTAATAATGAAGATCGGTTACTCATATTTCACGTTTTTTTCTTATTAGACGTTCATTCACTTTTTTATTCATCCCGGCAGATGAGTATGCCATCAGAAGGTTAACTGGAACCTGCCTGGAACTAACGCAGAGAGCATTATCCCTAGTGGAGCGATGGCGCGTTACGGAGGGACTATATGTAAATCCCTCGAAAACCATCATGTTACCATTCACAAAGCAAAGGAATGTAAAAATTACCAAGGCATCATTTCTCTTCGACAAGCAAAGAGAAGTGAAATACCTGGGAATCAAGTTAGATGATAAACTAACATGGAACAGCTACATTGAGAACCAATATCGGATCACCTGGCAATTAATCCCCTCGACGGTAAACTGGTGGTGGTAAAAACAGGGTAATCAGACCCATGATGGTGTACAGTGCTATTGTATGGTGGCCAAAGGTTCTTCAAAGCACAGCATCTACAGCGCTCACAAAAGTGCAGCGGGCTGCATGTGAGAGCATAGCAGGTACCATGAACGGTATACCAACCGCAACATTGGAGGTACTGCTCAATATCCCACCTCTCGATATTTACATAGAGGGACAGGCAAAAATGGCACAATGCAGAATGCAGTGGCATGGCAATTCGTTTTACCACCCTGCCATGAAACATGCCACGATACATGACAACCTGCAGTGAGACATAGTTGAGATGCCATCCGAAAGATTGTCAAGAGTTGTGGACACCGAGATCCCATACTAGGTCAGCCTAAATGACAGATCTAAATGGGTTCTAAGAGAACCTCGACATATTGTCGAATAGTCATACCTGGTACACTGATAGCTGCAAAAAATAATCAGATTCAAGAGTAGGCACATACGTTGACAGACAGGCCTGGGCAGAACGTAAGTATCCGCCTAGGTAAACTGGCTAACGTCTTCCAAGCAGAAATATCCCCAATTTTGGTATGCGGCAGAATATGCATCTAGATAAAGTTTACATGCTCTGAAGGCCTTGGCAAGTAACCATTATACTTCAAAAATAGTGTGGGGATGGCCCTAAGGACACTAGTGACGACCAACAAGGTAACATTATCTTGGGTGCCTAGTCACATAGCACTCAGTGGCAATGAGAGGACCGACAGGTGTGCCAAGGAAGATGCAGAACACCCTCTCATCGTGTCAGAACAAACTACGAAGGGTAGTTGGATTTGTAACTGGCCAGTTGACGTTCAGTGCACACCTAAAAAGCTGGGGATTGGTGTGGCAGACCCATTATGCAGGAAGTGCGGTAAGGAAGTGGAAACAACTAAGCATGTTATCTTCCACTGCCCTGAGTGAAAGCAGGAACTACTATCTGAATGTAAGCTAGGAGGGAAGACAGAAGAGCATAGTCCAATGTATCTCAAAGTTCGTAAAGAACGTAGGATAGGACTCTGTTTGAGCCTTTTGTCCGAGGGTGTACATTAAACCTTAAGTCTGAGCGACAACTATTAGGGAAACTGAACCCTAGCCGCCTCACTATCAAAAAAATAAGGTTAACTGCATGACACGATAGTGGTATACAAGATGATATACAAGTACATAATGAATGGAACCGACAAGTACTTGTCAAATCAACACAAAATTTAAGGGCTGTTCCAAATTGCGGTTCTATTACCGTCCTAGAACTGTTTTTATCATGCCTCGCCCATTTTGTGATTCTAGAATCGATGATTGGTTGGTACGCTGGCGGAGCAACCAATCACCGTTTTTAGAACTGTAAAGTAAAATGGGCGGGGCATCATGAAAACGGTTCTAGGCCGGTAATAGAACCGTAATTTGGAACAGCCCTTTAGACTGTGAATTTAGCTGCCAGTAACGTCTGTCAGTCTTGACATTAATGTTTACCTATGACACTTTCCATAATGCCGCACCAACTTGATTTTTTTATTATAGCTTTTCCAATCACAATTGACGTCGTCTGGAAACTTATTTCAGTCTGTATTTAGGAGTATAATCATCTGTTTCGAAACATTGCCTAATAGATCGCAAATAACCTGAAAACTATGCATGGAACTCGCTACTTGTCTGATCACCATGAAATTTGGAATATGAACTCAGCTATGTATCCGTTTTTAAAAATGAATATTGAATGGTGAAAGACGACGATTTCAGAACCTAGCTCTCGCAGTGTTTTCCTGTAAAATGTAAGATTACTGTAACCGTTTGGGCTATTCCTAATTTTGAGATTATATGAACTTTGCTATGCTGGTCCATCGTGAGATAAGGTATTGCGTAGAATAGGCAACTGTCATTTCATACTCTACTGAAAGGTTCTACGTAGATGGTTGTTTGTTATATGTTGCATGTCTTTCTGTGTCTGTCTTTTTGTTGCATAAGTGTGATTGAATACATAATGTATATGTACTATTTTTCAGCCAATGATCTTACTTTATATTATACTTCTCCTGCCTCGATTAATTTTCGGATGAGCAAACCAAGAAAAGGAATAGGTTGATAACTTTACAATCACTGATAGCCCCGAAAATGTCATATTAGCTCCGAGGTTTTGAAGATTTTGGGATAAATCCCCCTGTCTCATGCAGGGGCATTTATTTTCATCAGTTGATTTATTGACATAAATAGCTATATAACTAAATGGCATAGCGACATTTATGAAAGTTTACCTATTTTACGTAACAAGGTGGAAAATATGCGACCTTCGACCAGGATTTTAATGTACCGTGCCAAAAAGGGGAAAGTCATTTTAAACAGAGTTAATGTGAACTGATTGGTGCCCTCTACAGGTGGCATCGGAACTAAGAACGGATTTAAAAAACTTGGTTCAAGAAACCCTGACCTCTTATGCCTCTCCGTCGCCCTGTTTATATATTATTAAGAAAAACAAAATGAACATTGCAATTTTGACTTACTGTATTTGTTTGCTTATGGTTTATGAAGAGTGATATAATTGCTTCTACGTTGTGCTTCTACTGCAAATTTACAGTGAAGTATTCTACAAGTGACAGGCAGAGCTACCGGGCCTGATGGTGTATCCCCACCACAGCGTTTACGTCACGCAAGGCGCCGAGCGACCATCCGGTCGCGTCTGTAATCGCGAATACCCGCAGGGATTTTTCATTAAATTTTTGGGTTTTGCGTGTATCTAGCCAAGAGTATCGTCTATAGTTGCGGTGCACCCTTCTGCAATAGTAATTATATGTATAGATACAGAGCGCATACCTGTGTTGTAATTTCCAAAAGATGTAATGAAACGGAATCAGTTGTTACGCGCTATACGTCGAGATATCTTTACGATAAAGGATTCTTCTGTAATATTCACCAAACACTTCGAAGGGAGATTTGTAATTCGTACTGATACTGCTATAAGGTTCGATGGTACCACTTTAATAGTACTTCGAGCTAATATTAAATTGTCTTCACAGATTTTGTAAAATACTGCTTAACAATTACTGTAAAGTGCATGCATTCAAAACATTTTTTTTGCACGTCAACCCCGAAAAATCGCCAGCCAGGTTTTTGTTTTCAAATAGCACCCCATAAGTTTTCCTACATAAATGATGCTCCTATTTTATTTAAAATCTGATGGTGCTTTGATTTTATACGCAAACCTATTTTTTTCCGTAAAATCATAGGCATAATATAAATAAAACACGAAAAACTGATGAAAAGGGAAACTAAGAGGTTTTTAATGGTACTGAATGACCTATTATACATGCTTTCGAAAACTATGTCGTTTCATCATTTTTTATTACGAAAATATTACACCTGAAAAAACCCTTATTTTGTTCATCTTATGCTTTGACTTTACGAAGAAAACTGTTTTGTGTATTAAATCAAAGGCACTACAAACAATGATCTCATTTATGTAGGAAAAGATGTGAACAGCTATTTGAAAAAAATTTTTGGGGGTGAGTTTTAGGGGTTCAAGTACAAAAATATGTTTTCAAAGTATGATATGTCCTATGTATGTCCTTCAGTACCCTTGAAACGCCCACTTAGTTTTTATTTTTATGTGTTTTATTAAAAATAAATATTAAGCCTCAAACAAATCCTTATTTTATTCATATAATGACTACGCAAAAAATAGGTTTGTGTATAAAATCAAAGCTACTATAAGATTTTAAATAAAATAAAAGACTTTTTTCTGTAGCACCATTGAGTGCTACATGAAAAAAAATTGGGGGAGTTTTAACGGTTGAAGTACAAAGAAAATGTGTTTAAAGCATAGTATAATTGACCCCATATTACTTCCACTCAGTTTTAGTTTGAACTTTTTCTGTTAGGAGAATAGTATCACGTGTCAAGGAAAATTCTGGCACACCCTGTATACTACAGCTCCTATATCCTCTTTTGCTACTACATACTGCTGCTGCTACAATCATAACAGCTATAATATGACTATGTATATTATTTGGTAAATAATAGATAATTTTATATCATTTGGGTGCGTCTAAGTCCAACTTTTAACCTTCTCACGTCCAAACGGCTCTAGTTAAATAGATATCAACTGGATCCACTCATCACAAATTCAATTTCCTATAAATTCATTCGTATATATTACTTTTGTATTGTTGACCGTTTTCTTGGTATTTGAAGAAAATGCTCGTAGCGCCGGAATTTCTCTATTAATCCCTGCAGATACGTGCGGCGTCTGGTGTGACGTCACACGCAGCACCATCTGGCCCGGTAGCTCTCGATGGTCCCGGGCAGGCGGCCTTTCGATGAGGAGTAAGGGCCAGCATACTTATCTCTGGCGCTGGGGTCTGCGGGCCAAAAGCAAAGCTCCCGCTCTCTCTTGGAGGATAAACCATGGTGTTTTCAAGTAGAAGTATACGCGATTTTACCTTATGCCTCTCCTATGTAAGAAATTCAAGGGCCACTATCTGCTCTGACAGCCAGGCAGCATTGAAAGCATTGAGTGCTCCTGATTTCTTGAACATTCCGTCAAGACATCAGGAGTCACGTATGTGGGTGCTGAGTAATGCTGGAGTTTGCGGTAATGAAACAGCGGACGCGCTCGCAAGGCGAGGGTCGAGAAAGAATTTTCTGGGTCCTAAACCGGCTGTGTCGCCGGCAGCAGACAGCATTAGAAAGAAAACATAGGTGTCGTTGCAAATCAACATCTTACCAGATAGGAAAGAATCTCTAGACATTTCTGTTAAGCTATAGGGTGCCCCAATAAGAACGATAGGAAAGAAAAAGTGAATAAAACAACAACGGTTTGAGACATCAAACTGGTTTTGGCTTTATTTTGAAGCTACATCCATTACATTATGTATGGAATAGAACATCATTCAAATGTCTGCCTTGGGCTCCCTGGCAGTGCTTAAAGCCATCAGTCCGATTGAGGATGACATTTTGGAGCATTTGCGGCGTTATGGTGTTGATGGCTACTCGAATATTGTTTTCGAGGGTATCCAAAATGGCTGGTTTGTTGGAGTAGACCAATGATTTAACGTACCCTCAAAGAAAATAATCGAGAGGTGTCAAATCACACGATCGCGGTGGCCAATCAATGAACGATCGCCTGGTGATGATCCAGTCGCCATACTTCTGTCGAACAGCTTCGAGCGTTGCGTCGCTTGTGTGGCTGCATCCTGTTGGAACCACATGTCGGTAATATCGATGTTGTCGAGCTCTGGCTACAGAAGTTCTTCCAACATCGCTCGGCAGTGTGGCCCATTCGTTGTAACGGTATCTACTTCCTCACTTCGAAAGAAATAAGAACCAATGAAGCCGCCATACCACAACCGGTACCACACATCCAATTTTTTCGGGTACTGGACCACTTCTTCGGTCATTTGTGGATTGTTCACAACCAGTAATGGAAATTCTGCTTGCTGACAGAGCCACTGAAGTAAAGAAAATTGGCTTCGTTTGAGCAGATGATTTTTTGGCCAAATTGAGGATCTTCGTCCAACATTTGTAGCGCCCAATTTGCGAACTCACGGCGATGGGCTATGGTTATCCGGCTTCAATTCTTGCGTCAGCATGATCTTATACGGGAGCAGTCCCAAATCCAAACGCAAAATTCGTCGAGTTGTCTCGTTGTCTCTTGGGAGAGGCTCAATTCCGCGGCTCGGTGTCGATACGACAAATTTGGATCGTCGTGAACACTGGCCGCTACGGCGGCGATATTTTCTTCGCGTCAACCAGTTTGCATTGGGGTTGGTTTCTTTAGGTCCAATAAAGTGTACTCACGCCCTAACTTTTCTACCGTGCGATGAATTGCCTGCTCACTGAAGCCATGATGAGGTCGAATTCACGACGAAATACGCGTTGCGGATTTACAATTGAGCGGGAACTTCCGTAGTACTATTTAGTAATTTCTAAACGATCGGCAAGTGTGAAACGATCCATGATGAATTGTCAAACTTCACTGAATATTCTGACAGCTGGATGACGTTTGTACCTTTAACAGCTGTCTAGATATCCCTATTAGAAAACCTATCACTTCTATTGGGGCATCCTATAGATAAGTTAGTTTAGAACCTCTGGCCAGTGGCCAAAGAAGGGGGGTTTTTCTCTCACTGGACAGAACCAGCTGAGGTTACTTGTGGTGCTGGTATTTCGATATGACATCTTCAGACATCCACTTGAATAATTATGATAGTGGAGGCAAGCGACTCGACGTGTAAACGTTGTGGCTGTCGGCACACATTCTATGTCGCTATGGGGCCCTTTGGTATCATGAGCAGAGTACTTACTACTTGGTTCAAGAGAGCTTGAATCTGAAGACATAATATGGGCCGCCCTCACGTTTGCGATGAGGGCTGGACTGGGGAACTATGCACTGGTGACACTTGTCAGCAGACATCCCTTCTGCTTCTTTGATTCCTTCATTCAAGTTTGGTTTAATCTCGACATTTTTACCTAGAAAATTTGCAGGTTTGTTCAGTATCATTGAATTGCGCACGTCCTGTATATTCGTAATATCACCCGTGTCAGCATTAAAAGAACTAACAAATTGAAGGATGTTGTAATCAGAATATTTAATATTGCATGAATTTTAAACAGCTTGTCTCTCCTTGACTCTCATCACCCCTCTCCTTCTATAGAAGTCCGTTCTTGCATTCATCTTCCTGTGAGTTGCATCAACCTCGTCGTAAGGCGGTCTGCATGGCCTTCCGTAGGTCATCGAGGTTACGGCGGGAACAGGTTTATCTTTTTCCTACACAATGCGTCATACATTAATTATGTTTTTTACACTGGGGGTCATAGAAAGGGGGACATGCGCCCATGTCCCTTTTTACAGTAAAAGGAGTTTCTACTTCAGATCTTCTACTATCAGAGCAAAACACTACAACATATAACTTAGGACTATTGATACTCAGGCCGTGGTTGACAGAATATTAACAAATAAATAGGAGAATTTTCAGCGTTAACTTCTGAACTTGTTACATCATGATGCAATAGTCAAAGAGTGTCATCGGTACACATCTGAATGTGCGGATGTTTGGTCTATTTAGCGATGCCTGTAATATAAAGCAAAAATAATATATGACCCAAAACGGATCCCTGAGGAACCCTAGCTACGGTAGGACGTCTTGAAGAAGAAGCGTTCCTTTCGTTGAGATAAGCAACAACAGTAACACAAATCTTTGGAAAGCAATAAGATTTAATCATCGGTAATCAAATATAAAGTAGAGAAAACATTTTAGATAAGGAGTCCGAAAATCTTTGAACATGCAACGAGAAACATGAATACAAATTCAGATATTACACTGAGAAAACCAGCCCTGTTAAATTGTTTAACTAGTACATTTTTAGTAGCCTATATTAAAGTTGCATGTTGTTTCTGAAATGTAGCTTCATAGTCAGTCATTAAAACTGAAGTCTGATACTTCGATTCTGTCACAGAGAACTCATATTATTGTAATAATTAAACTGGTTAAAGTACTGCAATTTCCAATTAAACATTTTAATTGTAAGAGTTAAAGGATATTAAAGCTGTGATAAATCACGAAATACGCATAACGGTCGTTTCCCAAGGTGGGGGATGTTTACCTTGCTCCGTCTCTTTTCTTCTAGAGTGCAAGCGAGTGCGATAGATATAGATGGTCTTCACTGTTGTTTTACATTTCAGTTAGTCGTTACTCGTTAGTGGTTACAGCACGGTTACAGGTGTGAGGTGCATTCGCTGTTCGGTTTTACTATCACATACTATTTTGTGTTTTGTGTTGTTGTATTTATGCGTGCCTGTGTCCTTGCGTGTGGAACAGAATAGGTACCTTCATGGTAAAATATGGCTTTGGAGTACACGGGTCGTACATTTCCGGTAACTTTGTGTAACATCAAAATACGTAACAATTTTCCAATGACATTTATGTGTTCGTAGGTGTGGTAGGCGTTTTATGTGCAATAATAACTTTTTTATTATGAGAACTCAAGATTTTAATGTTTGTGATGATTATTATTTATCTTACCAGGAATGGAGATTATTTTGAATCTATTTGCTTTTATTTATCCCTTTAATTAAGTATAGGAATTACCCGTATTCAATTAAGAACAAAATCAGTATTGGTATTGAAGTTTTTCGTTATTGCAGTTTAATTCATTATCTGTAGTACAATGACAAAAAACGCCACAATTAAATAAGTTAACAGTAATAAAGGATCCTGTTTAATTGAGGGTACTAAGTAAGTTAATAATCTTGAAGACGTAGTTTAATTGTAACTATTAAACTAAGCTACAGTCACAGTGACATTTTTGTAACAAACACTGACGTGATATTGGTCGCTCCTACAATTAATCATAAACAGAATTCACTATTCAATTGCAGCAACTAAACAGTTTAATTGTCACGTATTTTGATGCAAAATTTAATTGCTGTGATTAAAGCTTTAATCGTAGCGCTTAAAGTTTTCTCTCAGTGCAATAAACTGATATTCTTCATTGTTCTATTATCAGAAAGTTTAGAGGTTAATATTTTTAAGGGTTCCCTAGCAGTTCAACGTGTTGAATTGTCAATAAAATGTGATGATCACAATGTTAACATTTCTGCAGCCCCAGATAGATCCCTTAGATTGTGTAATATTATACCTGCTCGTATATATTGTTCCAAATATCTGGAAGGTACCTTCTGTTGTCTTTACTCTTCCTCTCATCCCATAAGGGAAACACCTTGGTATACGAGAAGTATAAGTCATATTCAGGTAGGCGGTGATACTTGAAATTATTATTGAAGTACGATATTTCTGGTACAAGATCCATTTTTGGAGCTACCTATGGATAAACATAAAGTTATTACCTTAGATTACGGTTACCCGTATCAATCAAAATTTCGCCAGCCATGTCAGTTTTTGGTATAAATATATATTTTTGTTTCAAGGCACATGTATCGACCAAAATTACTAGACATTGCGCCTGAATCGAAGATATACTATCCTCTGTCCAGCGAAGAAAAATGATGATCACGCGAAAGATGAGTGAATTCTTGTCGCCTGGCCGTAACCAAGCTTACACAACAGCAGACGGCCTCTTGAAACGAACACGATGTGGAAGGCGTTCTGCCATAAGGAATTTTGGTTGTAATCGTTTATTTGATACCAAAACTTGGACGTTCCATTCTACATTTTGCATAAATGCCATAAATGTCCTAATTAAACCACTGTTCACATTTTGGCGATATCTGTAGGCAAGTTCCTATTTCATATTGTCAATCCAATAACCTAATGAGAAAATTCATTAATATCCATCCAGCGGAGAAACGGGAAAACAGGTGAGCAATGAGTGAGTTCTCGTGGCTTGGTCAGAGGCAAGCTTACACCACTTGGAAATGCCAATGCCTAAGCGCACGCCTGGCACCGACAAATTTGGAGAGCAGGCCACCTTTCCTGAAGAATCAAATACACAGCTGTTTGTCGACGCCTCCTCAGGTTTGCCAAACGTCGAAAGCACATGAACATGGATAAATATAGCAGTATTATAATCCACAATATGTGCGAGATTGAAATTGAAAAGTCGTTAGTGTAGATTGCTACATGAAATATGATATCAAAACTGTGAAGATTAGGTTGAACGTATTCATTGAAGGTATATTCGTCGGCAGACCAGGTAGCGGTATTTTCAATATTTGATTAGAATATGAAGCTAGGATGAGTACGCAAAAGCAAGTTGGTTCCTGCTCACATAAATATGTATATACAAATAAACATGAGTCTGTTAAGTAACTCATATGGTCAAAATCCTACGATGGTCATAATATTAAGCTGGTCTCCAAGCTCATTCACGTTTTGTATAATCATCTCTCATTTGAAAGAATCTCCAAAGTCAAGATTTTGAAAACATCTTGGAAGAAGTGGTCGTGATTTAGATTCAGAGAATGAGGAAAAAACAGCTTTGTTAAACTCAGCGTACTTCAGCTTATGTGGGTAGATAGATGGTCCATTCCTGCTGGTAAATATTATGTCTGGTTTGGTAATTTTTTCCTAATTTTATTCGAATATAAAAAATTATAATAATAGTGTTTTTTAAGTAGTACAGTCCAGAAGACAGCTTAATACAAAACTATTTTCTTAAAACAACAGATCGGTGGCTCACTCACTTTTGTATAACACCGTTCATTTGTCGTTCCTGGAAGGACTGACTGTTACCGTCGGTGGTTACCGTGCAAATATCGAGCGCACGTGAACACCATGAATTTTTTGCGCTGTTTTTCTTCGCTGGACCGAGTATAGCTACCACAATAAAATTACAAAGCAGTATCACTCTAAAGCTCATGGAAGTTCTTAGTAATTCTTTCGAAGTATCACTGCATGGCTCGTACTGCTATATTTAGAGGGCATTTTTGGCTTAATTTGTGATTGTAAATCAAAATAAAAGTGTCTTCGATTGATACGTAACATCAAGCCGAGTCCATTAATGCCCCTTTTTACGTCGATCAGTTTGATTCGGTAAGGTATTGAAATTTTCAAATTTAAAAATGGCCTAAATTTGGGAATTTTCCTTGGAGAAGATGAAAAATGGTAAAGCTCCTGATCCAGATGGAGTCTCTCAGGATACCATCCAAGCGATAGCATCTACAGTACCATAGTTGCTATTAACTCCATTCACACACCCTTCAAGTACGCAAACCGTACAAAAGGCATGGAAAAGGGCTAGCGTAGCTCTGCAATCTGCAATCGATAACGAAGGTTACGGAAGAAACCAAGCAGTATTGATGTGCGTTGGTGATGCTGGATGTCCACAGTGCTTTCAACACAACCTCATGGAGTGTGATTATGGAAGAACTGGCAGAGCTGAAGATTTCAAAATGTCAACGAAATCTTATGCATAAGCAGCTACCTAGAGTCCAGATCAGTTTGCATAGCCGGAATCGAAATTCCTACGACAACAGAGGTGCCTCAGGTATCTGCTTTAGGGCCGTTACTCTGGAACACTCTGTATGATGGAGTGCTAAAGCTTTTGCTGCTCAGTGACGATTTGGCACTAGTTATCGCGGCAAATAGTCGAATAAATAAATAAATAGTCGAATCACCTTCCGTCAAGCTTTTGGGGATCAACATTAATAATAACATGTCCTGGCACCACCACGTCGTGCTAAAACGGCGTCCCAGAAGCTTGGAGTTTTGTTCCGCTGTAGGAAGTTGTATACACCAGAGCAACTGCTGCTGCTCTACAAGGCACAGATCCGACCATCGCTGCAGTATTGCTTCCATGTGTGGGGATGCGCTCCAAAGCACTCTCTTAAGCTTCTGGACACTATCCATAAAAGAACAATTGGATTAATCAATACGGCTAACCTCACAAAGGACCTCCACAGCTTGGAACATTGAAGGAGGGTGGCTGACCTATCCCTGTTTTACAGGTTCTATCACGGAAGATGTTCGAGAGCTCTCCCAGATAATAACACCAAAGGCCGTCCGAACCAGGAACACTAGAGATGCTCTGCGAGCTCATCCTTACCAGGTCGAGGTCCTTACTCGCCGAACCAGTCTCCTCCAGCATTCCTTCTTTTGGAGAACTTCGACGCTGTGGAATCAGCTGCCGGGGAATTTGTTTCCCGACGGCTACAACCTGCAGCGTTTCAAATCTAAAGTGGACCGACACTTATCCTCTCGTAGCGCTTCTATAGCGCCATAGGTTTTCCGCCTTTGTGGGAGCCTGACCATAAAAAAAATGAAGAGGTCCATAGAGCAAACGCATCGCTGAGTAAGATAGACAGGTGGATGTACGATCACAAACTTGGGTTACAGAAAACAGAGGCAATTGTAATGCGCGGCCCAAAAAGCAAGAGGGCTAACGATGTCTTCCAACTAAAGGGAGTCCAAATCTCATCAAGATTGTCTATAGTGTACAATGGAATCACACTGGATAACGAGAGGTGTTGCGGAGAACATCTTAAAGGAGTAGTGGCAAGGATAGAGAAGACGGCAATACGGTCACGACTGATGCCAAGTATAGGAGGGCACATTAGCAGTAGAAGGATACTACTATGCCAGGTTGTATAAACTTATACGTATCTCCTGTATGGTGTAAAGTGACAGAAAGGAAAAAGTACCAGATTGCAGAGAAAACCTTTGCTGAGGGTGGCGATTGCGCATTGCATGGTATTGATGAAATCCTTGCATGTGATAACGGTAGTACCACCTCTATATTTGCTGGATGAATGGAGGTCACTGATTTGTCATGGTTGAATAGGAAATTTGATATGCCATACTGAAACTAAAGGACTAATACCGTCGGTTGAAGAATGGGCGAAATGCAGTCATCAACAGATGTCCTATTTCTTATCGCAGGCACTGTCTGGGCATAGACCATTTCGACGGTATAGAAAATCTCAAAGACAATGGTTCTAGTGACGTAGTCTGCCGTAGAGGCATGATGCATTAGACATGAGATGGTAAACAAAATACTCTCTGGAAAGGAAAAAAGAGGAACGATTTCAAGACTAAATGAAGATCAGAGGATATTCCCAAATGGTAAACAATAACCTCATCTTGCACTGCGAAAAACATCGTTCACGATGATGCTCGGTGCAGATGGAGACAGAGTATAGATAATAAAGAGGAAAGTGTCTGGGAACGGTCTATTTCAAGTCAGCACGTCAAGCCGCGTCGACTTCTACCCATTTTGACTTCAACAACTCAACCGCTTTGGTTAAGTTAGGTTATATGGAAATTTGGAATGCTCTAGTTCTTCACTAGAGCGTTTTCTAAGTCTGGAAGTGATATCGTTCGACTTAGGATGTCAATTCACATGTATTTTCACCCCTCTCGACCTTCATTTTGAGTTTGGTTGAAGTCAACCCGTACATAGGCTTCTGTTCCAGAGTTCCTATAACATGTTTGGGTGCTACAACGCAACAACGCCCCACGTAATTTTGTAAAATTTCATATTTGAATTACAGGGGATGGTCTATTATGTACTTTTAAAGCAGAAAATTGGTGAAAAAAGCAGTTTTTGAAAAAAAAATAGTTAAAACTCGGTATTTTCACTACACCTTCAAAACGTACCCGAACAGTACAAGACAATTTTAGAATTGAAAACCCGCATGACGGACTTCAATAGTGTCACAATGATGCAGTGTTGCCAGCGAGCAGCAGTTATCAGTTAATGTACTTCAAGAAATTGTGCAATAGCAATTTTTTAGGTTTAGGTTAGGTCAGTGAAAAACATGAAAAATTCATTCAGTGTGTTTTGGAGAAGATGAAAATAAATCATTTTGCGACTTTCATACAAAGATGTTCAAAAGGGATTAAGTTTGACCTGATTTTGTTTTAGCAGAAACTGAAATGGAGGTTGAAGTCGGTGTTGTTACACTTACTAGGTTGGGTGAAATATAAAAATCTGAATCTAGGCTATTTTAGGTTTAATTAGGTTTATACCAGGAGGTTATGGGGGGCCTGGAGGGTTCGGCCCCCCCAGAGGTTTCTGGTATCAAATATGTTGAAAAATCTAACCAACCTCACCTCAGATAAGATTGTCACCTGTTCGGCTTTTAGTGGCAATGGTCCAACGTCAGTCGCACGTTTCAATGATTTATTGGAGCTGATATCGGCCAAATATAACAATAAAGCTTAATCACAAACAACATTAAAGCCACCGATTTTACATAAAAAGCTAATATACAAACTGAATGAAACAAATAATAATACATAATATCTACTTAATCATAAACATCAGCTAGAAACAAAGGAACATTTTAAATAAGATATCTTTAAATTTAGATAGTTAAAAATGTAGAACGATTTACGATTCTATGTTATCCTTGCACAGGAGCCATCTCTGCAACGTTTCAATCTTAGTATATTATATACGGTCGAAGCGATGTTAAACATCGAGCAAATGTTGGCAACACCGCATCTATTATCATCTGTCAAGCAGTACCACACTTCTAAAATTGGATAGTTCTGTGTGCATGCCTTACTGAAATATGTTGAAAATACAGCTTTTTCAATTTTTCCCAAAAAACGTGCTTCTTTCGCAAGTTTTATTTTTTTAAATCACATAACAGACCATCCTCTTTACACTGATAACAAAATTTTCTCAAATCGCGTGGGGCACCGTTGCGCAATAGACTCCATGTTTGCAACTATGCTTCACTCACCCATCCTTTCCCGTCGATGCTCTGCCATACTTCCTCCTTATTTTTCATAGATGCTATCGGCGTTAACCATGTTGCTTTCCCGGCCATTTTTCAAAAAGGAAAAATTCTCGCTTATCGATTTAATGAAAATTCCACGTCAATTGTGACGTTCGAAAGATTGCGGCCTACACTACAAAGAAGCTCTATACAATGGGTCTGTATCACATGTTTCGGTGGTGTTATAATGGAAAAACTGCATCAGCCAAAATTCAGCTTCTCAGTATAAAAGGTTTACATTGAATACTAAGGAAATTGGGGTGTGGGTATGTTTACAAATATCCTAGTGAGGAAATTGGGTGAAACCTGAGAATAGCTGATGTACGATAACTGGGGAAATTTTTGGTGGCAACGAAAAGTAAGTTCGGATTTAATAATCCGGTCCTTGTAAGCCGCAAATAATAACTGGTGCGACAACAGAATAACGCCCCACATAATTTGGGGAAACTTCACATTTAACATAAGGTGAGTGGTCTATTATATATTTTAAAAGAGAAAATTTTCAATCTATGCATGTTTTAAAAAAATTGTTAAAACCCGGTATTTTCACCATATTTTTTCAATAAACTCGCACAGAACAAGGCGAAGTCACTAAAAAGTAAAACAGTTTTTTGTTTTTTGTTTTTTTTTTCGCTTTTTTTGTGTTTTTTGTTTCTTGTTTTTTTGCGATCTAAATAGTAACTAGGCTGATAGTTTGGCTTGGAGAAAGTCCTTTTTGTTGTTGTTTGTTTGTGCAGGCTGATTGCAGGGGGGCAGAGCCCTCCCATATTATGTTATTTATTCAAATGTTTCAACAAGTCTAAGCAATAGATCCCCTCAGGTAAGGTTGCTACTGTTCTGTTTTCCCAGAAGACTTTTTTCGGCTTAGTTCCGTATTGAGCATCAAAATAAACGTCTAAGGTTTATATAATTCGCGTCATGACATCAAAACAAGCCGATTAAGGTCACCTTTTTCCACCTCAACCTATATGTTTAGGTATGCCGTACAAGGTATTGAAATTTCCTAATTTCAAAGTGGCGTAGATTTTCACCGCAATGATTCCTCGATCTGGGACTAGTCGAGTTCGACTGAAGACGTCAGACAAAGTCGATTGACGGATTTGCACCCATTTCGAACTCAACAACTTAACCAGTCTGGTTAAGATAGGTTGAAACTTCAAAATGCCGTAGTATTTCACCAGAATATTTTCTTAGTCTGGGAGTGGTCTCTTTCGACTTAGGGTGAGTGATGCCACACTTGTAACACCTGTCAAGTGGAATCTCGACTCTAAAATGATCTTGTTCTGTGCGGGTATACGTTCGATATTGTATTGAAAATACAAAGCATTAACAACCTTTTTCTCAAAAAACCGTGCTTCGACCGCAAATTAACTTTCTTAAAATTATATAACAACAAACTACATCTAGCATGCTTATTACACAAATTAATTATAACAGGAAAGCCACGATATTTGTGGAGGAAGCTAAACTTTCACCAATCAGGTCATGACATGAACACCAGGTCAAATCATCTCTTGGGCATTCCGAGCCACAGAACTACGTTATATATATGAAAGGTCTTTCACTTATATGCGACGGCAATTTATAACGAAGTTCTCTTTAGTTTTAGATCTTTGCCATACGCAGCTTTCAAACAAAAGTACATGGAGTACTTGTTAAGGTGATAGGTAGTTAAGATCTGTTCGAAAACCATAGTATTCTTTTTTGTATTCGTTGGATTCTTATTTGATATTGTCAATTCTAGTAGATTTATGTGAAAGTGAATATGAGTTTTAAAGTGTTGTTCTATACATTGTTACATGAAAAAATGTATGTGGTAATTTTAAGTATGTACCTTCTATTGTTATTAGCTGACACATGCTCGGTTAAGCGAACAGCTCAGCTGATATTCGCAGAGTTAAAAATAAAGACCTTTTTTTATTGTTATAATAGACCATCCGTTTACGTTAAAAATTGAAATTTTTCCAAACTACGTGGGGCGCCATTTTGTACTAGACCGACTGTCGTAATAAATATAATAAATGGAACGCACTCATTTAAAATAAGGCCTAATAACACCTTTACCAAAAACATAATTAGAACTGTGGGTAGATTCTGCAACTTCCGCTATAGTAACGAAAGCACCAGGCAAAAACGAACCCAAACATTGACGTTAACGATTTTTGACGGCATCCCATAACCAAAATTTAACACTTCGTTACGCTTTCGGCAGCTCGATGACTCACGCGCATTCACGACTTGGCTGAAATATCTCTGAATGAGACTTTGCAAAATCCAGAAATGCCATGACCATTGTGAAGGATTAGTTTTTTTCTCTTCGATTCATTGATTGCTAATTATGTACGCAAATGAATTTAAGCAATGAATTTATGGTTCTTGGGTTTTTAGGCCGGCTTCGTTTAGCGTCGTTTAGCTTGACGTTTCGCCACCACGAGTGGAGGGCATCTTCAGAAGCTATTTACTTTGGAAGTCGCCGAAGTGAAATAGATTCTGAAGATGCCATCCACTCGTGGTGGCGAAACGTCAACCCGCTAAATGACGCCGGCCTAAAAACCCAAGAACCACAAATTCATTGGACGATGGCCGCAAAAGCCTTACACAGTACAAATTTAAGCAAATTGTCAGTTTGACACACAGCAATAATAATGTCAAAACTTAACAAAAGAGATCCAAAATCTTTCGCTATCGCTTATACCGTTCGTCTGCGTTCGTTATGTCCGAGTCGGAACGAAGACATTTATGGAATACCGAAACGAGCGAAAGCTATCGCTTCGCTTATAGAGTTACAGAATTCACCCACTGGTCACTATAAATGCTTTTATAAAGATTATCTGATAATGTGTTCAAAGCCTATTTGAGCAAAAGTACATTATATAAAGGCTGTAAAATGTGAAATTTATAGTTATCTACTACGCGGTAGCGACAAAACTGTGTGGTGTGATATAAGCTTGGAGAAAACCTCCTGTCACTCTCATAAACATCCCTTCATGAAAAGCAAAAGCCTGAAACTGCTGTAGCGTTAAAAAGTTTAATTAAAACACGCTTTTTCCGGCATCTTTTATTTCTGGAGCTGCAACGTCAAAGATCATGGGTGTATCCAAACAGAAGGCTGGTAAATGTCATCCAGCTTCCGTCCATGTAACGAGTTTTTTAATCGGCTATGTAACTATGTCGTGGTCATACTTGGGTGACTCAGTTATTAGTTCAGCCTCAAATTATCTTAATGTTGTTTTAACAAATATCTAGGCTTACCCTTACCATGCTCTTTAATACACAGAAAACTTCCATTTTCGGGTAAGTGGGGGAGAAAGGAGTAATTTTATTGTCTGTGCGTTTTGGCAAAAAGTTATTGTTAGCTTATTTCTTCCTTTCTAATTTCCACACCGATAGATGAGGGGAGTATTGTGATGCCAAGAGTCTCGATTTTAAGATAATACGCATTTCTGTAGATCTGTCTGTTAGCATTTTTCTAGCTTTCTCAGTGCCGCTACAAGGATTATGATGAAATTTAGGTAGCGATGTGATGTAGGAGTCGTAGTAGATAATACTCTAAGGGCATTTTAACAAAGGCCAATCAGAGCAGCCCGTTCAAGAACATGCATCTGTCAAAGTACTCTGAAAACTATTGATTTCTCTTGAAGTTTACCTCAAAAAGGTTAAAAATGACATGCTTCATATACAATCGACCATTATGAACCATCTAGTATCTTTTCCAGTCTAATTTTCCATCCTAAATGGGTGAAAAATAGCATTTTCTGGTTTAACAAAAAGTTTAGCAATTGCTAATTTCAACCATTCAGAATCCGCAAAAACTGTATATTTATTTGATCGCTGGTTTTTTCTTCTGATAAATGATAATGATGACAAAAAATTAGGGTTTTGAATAATTTTTTTTTGTGATAAATGGAGAGATCAAATATAACTTTTACAACAAAACTGTTTTTGTTTTCTTTTTTTTTTCGCAATAATTCAAAAGTTATATCAAAATAAAAATGGGTTTTTGAATCCAGAACCGAAAACACTCCGACGGCTCCCGAACCCGTGTGACGTACTTCATGAAAATGCTTGTAACAGTTTTACAGTTGTAACTAAATTGTATATTTGTTGCAACATAGGCGATGAATGAAGTTTGCAGCTCGAGACGAAGTCAACGATCGAAATAAATATCTTTTTGAATGTTTGAAATTAGATCACAGATCCCAATAATAAAGTACCTAAACAAATATGTTCTGAGGCGATTCTTTCTGTAGCATCCTGGGTGGCCGAGTGGCATAGTGGTCAGTGGTCGACATCTTATGGCTTGGTATCGCTCTATTTGTGGGTGGTGTTGGTTCGAGACCCAGTCCGTGCAACTACTACCTTTTTTTTATCCAAAACATTCATTGGAATGCTTTTTACTCATGTTATATAATTTTTTTGTACCATCGACATAAATGTGTTTTTGAACCAAATGTTATTAATTGTTTTACTAGTACAACAAAAATTACGAATAATTTTACTTTTTTGGAATAATTTCATTTTGATACCGCTATCAGAGTAATTGGCGATTGATATTGACGGATAAACTAAACTTCCACTGACTGAATTCTCCACCGCCTCCAGTACTTAGCTTTTGCAATATGTCAAGTAAAATGTGTAATAAAATTTGATTCAAAAACATTTTTATCTCGATGATACAAAAAAAATGTGTGTAACATGAGTAAAAAGCACATCGATGAATATTTTGGATAAAAAAAACAAAAAAATGGTTGCACGGGCTGGGTCTCGAACCAACACCACCCACGAATACAGCGATACGATATCAACCACTATGCCACTCGGCCACCCAGCATGCTACAGAAAAAATCGCATCAGAACATATTTCTTTAGGTACTTTATTAATGGGATTTGTGATCTAATTTCAACCATTCAAAAAGATATTTATTTCGATCGTAGACTTTGTCCCGAACTGCAAACTTCATTCGTCGCCTATGTTGCAACAAATATACACTTGTTACAACAATAGTTTTGTTATAAAACTTATACACAGTATGATGAAAAGTGTCATCCAGCTTTGACGTTTTCTTTTCAATATTGATAAAATACTATTGGATGATATTTATTAACCTAGCCCGCAATACCTAATAGAAAGCTTTTGCTAAATAACATCCAACAGAAAAGCTTTGTTAAATTCTTTGTTAAATATGCATGTTGATAAAATCGGCCTAATAGTTTTAAAAATCGGTGCAGGAGGCGGCGGAGTAATCAACAAAAAACAAAAAAATTCAAATAACTCCTTTTCAGGCATTTTGGGGTGGTTGTAGTGACGGGGGGGTCTATAGAACTAAAAAGTTTATTTTATTCCTAACTGGCACTCCATTTACCTGTGAAAGAAATACCTAGCGTATTAATGCACTTCTTCACGTCTATTCGAACATTGCCTTTCCTTATTTCTGATGTATAAACACGACTATTCCTTTAGATAATTGTGTATTGTGTAACCCTATGACTATTGAACAGTTTTTAATGAAACTTTGACACAGTATTATTACCGTTGTGAGGATGTAGGACGCGATTTTTAAAATTTGTGTTAGCAGCAGCAGTAGTAATAAAAAACTAAAAATATAGAAACAGTTCAAACTTCGTTTTTAGGCGATTTTGGAGGATTCTGATCATTTTTGACATTTTTTAAGAGAGTAAAGTGAAGATAGTTTGTATTCGCAATGGGCTCTTTGCTGCCCTGCATATACAGGGTGAGCTTTTAGTACCGGATCGGTCGATAATTCGACTGCTGTAAAAGATAGCAAAAAAACTTGTATATAAAAGTTGTCTCTTTTAAAAAAAAAATTGAGTCAAGTTGATTGACTCAGTACTTCCCACACATAATGGTGATACCATTTTATTATTTCTCATTGCATGAAGCTATAGTCTAAAATCCCCTTGCAACTAAATTATCGCCCATCCGCCCGCAAAAACAACATCCAACACAAAAACCCTCGTAAATAGTTTCTTGCGTCTCCCTCCTTAGGAACTAGGGCGCTACAGTTTTTTTCTGCATGCTTGAACTGGACGATGCGAAGCGACCAAGAGCCTCCAACCCGTCTAAAAACGAAGTTTGAGATGATCTTATGTTTTCGGTTTTTTGATTATTGCTTCGCCGCCACTGACACGGTTTTTCAAAGTCGTTTTCTATTCTCGCAGCCGTAATAAATTCTATGTCAAAATTTAATAAAGTCAATTTAATAATTTTCGCTTTACGCAATATACATAGAACGAAATAAAGCAAAACACATATGTACAGATCACAAAATTGGTTTCTGTAATAGGCAAGCCAATGTTTGGATGGAACCACCCCAAATTCACCCCCACCCAAGAAAAACTAGAAAATGATCAGGAACCCCTAAAACGCCTAAAAACGAAGTTTGAATCATATTTGAAATTTTTCGTTTTTTGCTAATTACTCCGCCCTCCGTAAAACGATTTTCAAAATTATAGAAACATTACCTACTACGACCCCACAGCATAACTATGCCCAAATTTCATCCATGCAGCGGTTACTGAGATTACGAGGGTAGAAAAACGCGACAGGCAGACAGACAGACCGACGGAAATGAATGACATGGATTTTCGTTATGTACACATCATAAAACGCCCTAAAAGCGTATTATCTCAAAATTGAAAATTTTCGCGATCACAATACTCCCCTCACCTATCGGTGTGGGAAGTAAACTATGTTTGCATCACCACGTAGTTATGAATAATTCAAAATATTTTCTGAACAAGGAGCTTATCCTTAGCTACAACCTTTATATACAGCTTTTTGCTATATTTTCACTCACCCTGTATAATATACTTTTCAGCTTTATCCAAATGCTGCCCTACCTTGAAAAAAAAAAACAATTTTTGAGATTATATTGTTGTAGTCAAATCTTTGATGTGTGCAGTTCATCACTAAACTGATAGAAAACTTCATATACCGTATCGTAAGCTATGGTAGAGATCGATAAAGTCTATGGTTTTTGGAAATTGTTCAAGCTGTTCAAATCCTGTTTTTGGGTGCTTTAGATTCTAGGGATCTCTGATTATTTTCTACTGTGTTTATTGACTAAAGTGTGCCATGGCAGGATAGGGTGGTTGGGAATCTCCGGAACCGTTGCCCTACTTGGGCAAGTAGGGCCCCACAGACGTCGTTCTTTTTCATCAGGGTTGCACGACGTGCCAACCGATGTCGGTTAAACCGATGGAACGATACCTCCACACAGTTTCGTGGCTAAAATGTGCCATGGTAGGATGGGGTGTCAGATATGGTGGTTGGGAAACCCCGGAACCGTTGCCCTACTTGCCCTAAAGGGCCCCACAGACGTCGTTCTTTTTCATCAGGTTTGCACGACGTGCCAACCGATATCGGTTAAACCGATGGAACGATACCTTCACACACTGTTCGGTTTTTTTTCAGTTTCTCGCAAATTTTTGGTCCGTTAACATGGATAATACTTTAGCATTAGCGGCGGCATTAGCTATTAAAGTGAAATACAGCAATAAAAAACGTTCTAAATGGGTGAAACAGTGGCTTTTAAAAAGAGGTCAATTCTCCCATATAAATCTATTAGAATAATTACGTCTGGAACCAGAGGAGTGATACAATTATTTGAGGATGGATGAAGAAACATACTTAGAATTACTTATTTCAGTAGCACCTCTAATAAAAAAACAGCATACTTGGATGAGACAGAGTATTTCTCCTCATGAACGTCTGACAGCTACATTGAGATTCCTTGCTCAGAGTAGAAGCTACCAGGATTTGAAATTTTCAGTTGCGATATGCCCCCAAGCTTTAGGACAAATTATACCTGAAACCAAAACGACACTGCAAAATCCCGTCGTGATTCCACGATGAACGGCCACACATGTACCGAGTTGCACGATGGCGTTCGAAACCGACGAGTAAAATCAAGCTCGGACAGATTTTTTGGAACAACGGTCAACACGACGGTTTTTCGGCACACACGGATCAAAATGAGTGTGATCGGTTGGCACGTCGTGCAAACCTGATGAAAAAGAACGATGTCTGTGGGGCCCTTTAAAGATCTGTCTTGAATTTCGGAAAATCGGCGTACCATGTGATTAAGAAATCAGTAGAAGGTTGCAGAATAAAAGAAGGGTTATTCTAGTTACTATGGTGAGAGATGCAAGAAACGGTTTGCCAGACTTTTCGTGTTCAATGTTTTTTAGCGGGTGGGTGGGCGATAATTTGGTTGCAAGCGGATCTAAGACTATAGCTTCATACCACGAGAAAATATTAAAATGGTATCAGCGTAATGTAATGGGAATTACTGAGTCAATCAATTTGACTCCATTTTTTTTTATTTAATGCAATTTTTTGTTTCAAGCTCAGTTGATATAAAGCCTATACTATCGTCGCATGAAGAAGTATAAGAAGCTTTTATTTAATTCTGACCTAATCCTAAAAAAACTAAAAAATAGCAACCGAAATTCAAACAGGCTTACGCCATAGACATAAACCCCTTTGACACGCCCATGGAAGATAACAAAGCCAACGTTGTGTCTTTTGTTAGTTGTTCGTGGGTTTTTCTGTGGCTACGACGGCACTCAAGTTCCCCGCAAAAACTGGAAAACCTCAAACACCGAACGACGAAAACTTTCCATCGATTTGCTGGCTGCAAGAAATGTGCTTTGCGTGCAGCCCAAGGTGGCTTTCCTCTTTTGAGACCACAGGGTATATTGCCATTGAATAATTCAGCTGTTAAGCAGCACGTTGCTCTTAAAAACACACATATGAATAATACGCCTGTGATGTTCAGGGTCAGTCAGAGAACTGAACGATTTTAAAGTATGAATGTCTGGTATGGTCTGGTCTCCTAGTAGGCTTGTTATTCTCCTCTTAAAGAAGCTAGTGCGAAATTTCTCGGTTTCTTCTAATAATTATGTTTTTCTTCAGTACGATGTAGTTTAAAATCTCGCAAGGCCATATCTCTCAGATCCATTATCATTTTGACTACATCCGTTGGCCAAGGGCAATTCCAACTAACATTTCCCATTACTGTTAAAGTTAAGAACGTTGACACATAATTTCTTTCACAGCACTATTTGCTGCAATAATGTTGCTTAAGGGGCCTGGATACATACATATATTCATACGTATTTGCCATGTAAAACACGGACTCACAATTTCTCGCATAACTCACTCTATTTTCAAACTACATATACAATATTTCAGAAGGCGATAGTTAAGACCTTAATAAATGACACCTATTCTCGATTTTCTCAAAAAAGTTTTTTAATGTGCAAAAAAACTCTCAATGCAAAATTATATATTCTATAAATGCCTGTAATTTAACAACCAAACAAGATATCAAAAAAAGGCTAAATAGTTGCACAAGCGCAAGCTTTCTTCTTCAATTTGCTATTTGAGTCATTACTGTAAGTTCAAAGGTAACGTCAGGAGCTTGGAAATGCGAAATTCATTTTCATCGTGTCCTTTGGACCTTACCTTTGGATCTTCTGACCTTAGCTTTGCATTTTTGGACTTATCTCACCTCATCTTAGACACACACACTGGAGAAAGAGAACAGGCGGCCACGCCTCCTCGCTAACACGGGAATACGTCTTTTCTTGGTTCTGAATTTCGCGCGCTATACCCTAGACCCTTAACATTGATAGCTAACTACTCCAGTTTGGAAGAAAATCTCACCTTTCATCGAACTAAGAACCAACATAAGTAATACTTCGCCCGATTTTGGCTAACTGAAAAAAAATGCACTATGCTTATTTGGCAAGTAGTTTCAAAACTTGCAGCATTCCATAAATATTCCAAAATGTTATAGCTCGATTATCTCTTTAGTTAAGCAAAAATGTTGTTCTATCATCAATAATCGTAAAGATGCCACGATTTACTGGAATCATAACAAATGGTCTAAACGATGTAGTTATTGAAACACTAGATTATAATATTTACAAAAGATGTTCAAATTGTGTACCTTCAGCTGCAATACAGGTTCGACATCGTCTTAAAACAGATTATTTACAACTTCAACTGCGTCTGCTATTCTTTACTGTAGCTGGTTTAACTTTTCTATTGGCTTCGAATAAACTATTCATTGCACTGATCCTCAATAGATAATAGCCATTGGACCTAAATCAGGTGAACGAGCTGACCACGAGATCATTCGAGACCGTCCATTCCATCTACCAGCGTATCCGTCATGCAGATATTCGATATCTAAAGCGTTCATAGCGCACTAGGCAGCCATATTGCTGGAACCTTATGCCTTTATAAACACTGAATGGCTCGTTCTCAACTAAATTTTGCAAATGGTGAAAAAATCCGAATAAACTTTACCAGTCAATAGCGCTGGCGGCTACCGTCTACAACATTATTCTCCACTCTCTACTCTGTTTTTTAATTGTTTTATTTCTAATTAGTAATGATTTTACGACCCTTCTTATAGATTTATTACTGCCTTTTTTATTGGGTGATGGGGTCCAAATAGCACAACTTTAGCTCAAATTTTAACACAAAAGAGCTCTGAAGATGAAAATATAATTTTCGAAACGTTGGAAAATTTGAGCTAAAGTTGTGTTTATTTGGACCCTATCACTCAATAAAAAAAGCAGTAATAAATTTATTTCTAATGTGGTCTAATTAAGATAACCTAGGTGCTAGTCTTCCCCCGTGTGGAGGCGGGTTAGAATATCTCCCATCGTATATCCTGCGTGTCGTAAAAGGCGACTAAAAGGAACACCGAACTACTCTCGGTATAAGCAGTAACCTCTTCTCAACCAACAGCTTTGGGTGGACGAGTTGAGAAGAGTCAGGACACCTTCTTGTCCTTGGGGTGAGAAATTGTCCTTAAAGGCGGATGAACCGGTAGATACATCTGGTCAACGGCATGAGGATGCAGAAAGCGAATGGGAAACTACTTCATTAGAGATCTTAAAGATATCCCAAGGAAACTCGTAAAACGAGTAAATGCATTTTACGAGTTCACAGCATGTCTGTGATTATGATGATGTGGTGCTAGTCTTAAAGAGGAAATTTCTACAGATTTATGCCTTTTTATGAATCATGATGTGGAAAATATTACATACGAATTACCGTAACGTAGGATTTCACGCTATATTTCTGTTTTGCGTTTGGTTTTCTATAAGTAAATGACACGCTTAATACTTTTTAAATAAACGAACTCCTAAAAAAACAGGAATTTCTGTCGAAGCTCAAGGTTATACTGGTGTAGTTTTTTTCAAATCAGAGGAAGAAGCTTCAGGATTTACAATTCTAGTAACATTAGAGTACTTCCTAAGAGTAGTGTAGACTAAACTTCTTCTTAGGGTGCCGAGTGCCGTCTCTCTTCGGAGGTTGGCAATCGTCAAGGCAATTCTAATTTTTGATGTAGTTACTCTGTATGGGTCTACTAAAGTACAATGGAATCAGTCTTGAAGACTCTTCAACCATGATATGCACCTTCTGTCATGTGGTCTTCCTCCTTCAATGTTTCCCTGCATTATCAGCCATAAAATTTCGTATTTATATCCTCCGATCACATGTCCTAGGTCTTCGAGCTTTTTTTCTATATTCAAGACTAATTCTGGATCTTTCCCTACTCGCAGTAGCACCTCATGATTGGTTATTTTTTCCGACCACGGTATATCCACATCTCAAAAGCATACAACTTTCTTAAATTTTTTTAGAATACAAAGTATGGTATGGTACCGAGTCTTACGTTTAAACCAAGATTTCTATTTGATAAGAGACTAACATAACGTTCACGTTCACGTATTCATTACACAAGGCTAATGATTGACCCTTTCCTTTCCGAACTTTTCGAGGACCCTGTATAATGGCAATAAAGTTTTATTTCAGAATATCTGTTGAAAAATACTATATAATACGTGAAAAACGTATTCGCCATAAAGAATTTCAGCGCAGTATTACGACTTCCATTATTAGAGCAGTGCGCTTGGACCGTCCATTCTCCACTTTGTCCGAGGCTACATTGGCACGACTCCAAACGTGGCATTAAATCTACCAAAGTTAATTTTCTACCATATTAAAAGCTTAAATGTTTCTAACTACCATCTCTGCAGTTTGAACCACTTACATCCTATTTACGTCACGTTTAAATCTTTACGTTCATAAATAACGATTCCAGTTCCTGCGTGGACTAGATTTCAGATATTGTGGGACTTGTGGTGACATGGTTTACTGTCTGCATCATGAAAATCACATGTCACATCTATCGGTCTATGTTTGTGTATTTATCATTTACTAGTTGTTTAATATATCTGCAACTTTTCCAGCAGTAGTTTCCATAGTATGGAATTGGGTCGACATCTTTCCTTGCGTTGTCATATTGGCCACCAGATACGGCAATCATAATTGTTTATTATCGTCTTAATTGTATAGTATCCAGAAATATTTCATTCCACGTTAAAGAAGACGGTATTTTGATGGTTCATGAATGATTTCAGCAAAATCAATGGATATGTTGACCTCTACTGCATTACTGCACATTTCTTCATCATAAACGCAAATTCTGAAGTCTTACATAAATTTTGAGGAGCTGGCAACGCCGATACAATTTTCATGCGACTTATTTACGGTAGAACCCTGACTGTCAAACTTTTGTTTTTTTTGTGCGTCTTTTATGCTTGGTCAGTAAGTGGTCAGTAAAATTCGCTATTTGTTGGTAACTGTAGTGAAGCTTTACAGACCTGCTGTGCTATATTCGAGTGTAGTTTAACAGTTTTTCGACATGGGTTGAGCTGGAACAATTTTCAGGTTAGTTGGCAATGTTTGGAGGCTGAAGTGTCAACAGATGATGGCTTTGAGCACGCCATGCTGAAGTGGTTTGTTTACTACCTCTATGTTCAGTTGTTACTCTGAGGGTCATTCTTACCAAATCCAGAATATTATGGTATGTCATACCGATAGGTGAGGAGAGTATTATATATTGTTGTATAATACGCTTTTTGAGCGTTTCAAAATGTCTAAATAACAAAAATCCACGTTACTCATTTCCGTCTGTCTGTCTATGTCTGTTTGTTGGCGTTTTTCTACCCTCGTAATCTCAGCTATATGATGTGGAGCGACAGCACGCAATGCTGTTATAATTTTGAAAATCGGTAAATGGGCAGCGAAGTAATTAGCAGAGAACGAAAAATTTTAAATATTCCTCAAACTTAGAGTTTATGCGTTTTAGGTGTTACTTTTCTACTTTCTTTTAGGTGGGAGTGAAATTAATGTGGATGGGGATGGAGGACTGTAAAACTATGAAAATTTTGCAGGCATAATAAGCTGTCCATTGGCCTGCGAAAGAAAGACCTAGGGGTCATAATTTACTTTCTTAGGTCCATCCGAGCGTTGCCTTGCCTATTATAGAAACCAAGGGGAGCTATACTTTTTAGTCCCGATTGTCCTTTATAAATTCCAAAGTATGCCTGTTTGTGATTATGCTTTGCAGATACAGTTTCATTTACACTTTGCAGGTGAATTTGCAATAATTGTCTTCCAAAGACAAGAAAATCGCAAGAAACCATTCACATAAATGACGTCTTGACTCTAGTACTGCTCCTCCAGTTGGCGCTGCAATTATAAGCGAATTTTATGAATTTATTAAATGCTTGAATGATTTGGACATTTGATACTGAGAAAACCTAATTTTAAATTTTATCAATAATTTTACTAATCTTAGGCAATATTTCAATATCAGGGGTATTAGATGTAGTTAGTTTAAAAAGAACGAACAACAAATACAGCAACCAAATTCTTCTTTGTGTGGAACAACAGGTGGGGAGACAGTAAATATTGGGGAGATTTTACTCCGTTTATTGTCGTCAATATATTTTCCTCACTGTAACTTTTAGCTACATTCAGTAGGCCAAAAACTCCACGAATTACCCTACAATACTTAGCTTTTTGTATTTTTTTTGTTTTTTGTGAGAATGACCCAATTATTTCTAATGCATTCATTGTAGTTCCATATTGTATGTTCTAATTTTCGAAGCGTTAACAGCAGTTTCAAATAGTCAATTATAAAATCTAACGCGTCAATTGTAGTTTCAAATAATCAGATGAGTAATAATTCCCTGAGAAAGTGCAATATGAAAAGGACCAAATAAAAATAAGACAATTTTATTTTTGCATAAGGTTATAGTTGGTTATATTTTTAAACCAAACGTACATGCGAAACGAGAACGTTGTCAATACCTAACAAATAGACCAGTTTTCATAGGAATCTACTTGGAATCTACCCATAGTAAGGCCTAGCGATATTCATAGAGAGGTCCATACAATTATTAGTTGAAGGTTCTACCACTCCCATTCTAAATATCAACAAATCTAAAAATGAGGTATAGCCGTAGTTGACCAAGCCCCGTGTTTTGGTTAATTTGAGGGTGCTGATTACAAATCCTGTCGCAGTTTTGAGTTTTATTCTCGTGTGACGAAAATAAAAAATTTCAAAATTTTCAGATCTGCAGGCTTGCCTAAAAATTCAACAACATTTATTTGGTTTTCTATTGAGGTGAAACCTCGTACTTTGGTTAATTTGAGGGTGCTAATTACAAATCCGGCCGCAGTTTTGTGTTTCAGTCTTATTTGAAGAAAATGAAAAATTTTATATTTTTCAGATCCTCAGGTTTACCTAAAAAATTGTTTGGCTTTCCATTAAAATGAAACCTAGTGTATTGGATAATTTGAGAGTGCTAATTACAAATCCGGTCGCAGTTTTGAGTTCCAGTTTTGCTTGACAAAAATCAGAAGGTTTAGCTTTTTCAGACCCTCAGGCTTGTCTAAAAAATCGGAAATCTCTATTTGTACCCTGTATATTTCAAAATACTGTTAGAATATGCGACTTCAGTAACCAAATAACTTTTGTATCTCACATTTTCTTCTATATACCTTGAGAGTATCGGAGAATTACCCACTGATTAGACACCCTGTATATAAGGTGAGTTTTTAGTACCGGGTCGGTCGATAACTCCACTGCTACAGAAAATAGTTGAAAAAGTTTTTTTGATTTATACAGGTTGAGACCCCCTATATATTCCATATTTAGATTCAACTCATAATCCTGGTTCTTAAAATATCAGGTATTGCAACATTATACAGGGTATTTCAAAAGTTACGACCTTTTTTATATCCAAATCGATCTCAAATGAACGTACTGTATGTTGAAAATTAATGAATCAAATTATTTTTTTGTACATGAGAAGATAATAAATATGGCCTTATATTTTAGTTGTTCGTTAAATACAAATAAAGTTCGATAGGACTTTCTCAAATTAAATAAATTTCAGTATAGAAGTAAAAGATATACTTAATATTTGCAAGAAAATCGAAATACCTCGAAAACTGGTGAATGAAGGTATATGAATTGCAATACAAATATGAAAGAGCTTATTGAAAGCAATTTTTTGGTATAATAAAATATGGGGTGTTACGTTTAAAAAAATAGAAAATCTAGTTTTTGCATTTTACCTCACCCTGTATATGAATATGCGTCGGCCACTTTTTTTACAGCCTGCGTCAAAGCTAGAGGATATTTTTTATCTTTCCATGTACGAAAAATTATTTTTTCAATATACAATATATAAAAATGGGCATAAATTTTGAAATACCCTGTATAATGTTACAATACCCTATATTTTAAAAACTGGAATCATCAGCAGAAACTAAATATGAAAAGAGTCTCTTATTAAAAAAATGCATCTTTGCATCACCACGTCTTTATGGATCACCCTTGGCTACAACTTTTATATACAACTTTTTCCACTATCTTCTGTGGTAGCGGAGTTATCGACCGATCTGGTACTAAAGACTCACCCTGTATGTATACTATAGCATCAGTCTGATACACATCGATTGACAAAAATGAATCTTGGGATAGCAGTGAGATTGATTGGTTAATTATATATGTCTCGGGTTAAACTGGTCGAGTTCCAAGGTAATTTTTCCAGACTGGTCTATATTAACGAGATCGATTTAGATAGGATTGCTGTGCTCTGCTTCGACATAATAGTCTGCTTTTTATTTGACGAACGATTCCCAATTTTGGATCGGCTTGCGTTTAAGGGCATGTCGAATTAAGTAAACTTGGACGTTCGCCAACGATTAGCAAAACGTTCGTGGACCACGCTCTCTCCTATTTCCAATGGCGTGACAAGAAATCGGAATCGTACGACGGAATTTAACAGTATGAGATGAAAAGACAACTAGGACAGTATTTTAATGATACAGGGTCCGGCACAAAGGACGGACGTTTTTGAGAAATGACTAGTTCCAATTGAGAGCAGGCGACAGAAAGTTTCTGCCGGTGCGCCATGTGGTACCCGAAGGTAACGGCAAACCAAAGAAAATTGCTGCTAAACAGCAGCATACTTCTTGGTGGAACGCCACGGCGCATCCGCTTGGCCACCAGAGAGCGCGGTTCTATATGCTGCTGCATATGAAAGCCGATATACGAGCGTTGCTCTATATTTCTGTCAATCCACCAGTACGCAGACAGCTGTTTCACGCTTATTAGCGATCATCAGTGCGCCATAGGTCGATTGACGGAAATAGAGAAATCAGATTCTAGTAGGGTACTTGCAGAGGTCGTGAAATCGCCTCGGGAGTATACATAGCGTAAAGAAAACCATATCAAGAAGCAATAGGAAACAAAAACCATGATTTTACTGACGGCCAAAAAAAGATATTTACAAAATAAAATAAGGATATATTCAAATGTTTCCACGTGTCTTAAAACAAGGGCTGACGTCACAGGTATCTTATCGATATCGACAATCGATACTGCTACAGCGCAGGTCAGTGAGATTCAACTGCACATTCGACTAGAGATGATCTGAATTCTTTAACAATGCGAATCAATTTATTGATACTTAAACATGTTTGAAACAGGCAATTAACCCACTAGCATTTTCGTTGCAATACATTTTTATATCTGATAGGTATCACAGTTCATCCTGTTTGTGACCGAGATTCGCAACTAATCGAAGCCATCATTTCATTTCGGCGCATCCCATTATGAATGAATCCAAAGATAGAATCTAACTCAAGCCCATCCCACAAAGTGAATTAGTAATCTAGCCTAACTTTTATTCTTTTGACTTTTGTATATACTTTTGTGTGTGACAGTGTTTTGTGGTTATAATGATCAATGTCAAAATGCTAGGTTAGCACTGGCTATGGATATCGAATATCAATACTTTACATCCCATCACTATAGGATATTACTGACGTCAGATGTTGTTTGCGCGGCATTTTCCGGCATTTGAAATAATTTTTGGACTATCCTTCACAGCCGATTCCAAAAAACCAAACAAGTGATTTTGTCATATTTACTAGGCTCTAAGGAACGCGTAAATGACGTAATATTTTTTTTTCTGCAAGTAACCTATTCCAACTAGCAAAGATGCACTACAGGCCGCGAGGAGAAGGACTGTTCAGTTGCAAAGTTATTGTACTGGTTGCTTCCTATTCTCTTTTATGGTCAGCCTCCTACAAAGGCTGAAAGCCTATGGCGCCGTAGAAGCCCTGCGAGAGGATAAGTGACGGTGCACGTTAGATTTGAAACGCTGCAGGTTGTATAGCCGTCGGGCAACAAATTTCCCATCAGCTCATTCCACAGCGTCGACTTCTCCAAAAGAAGGAATACTGGAGGAGACTGATTCCGGGAGTAGGGACCTCGACCTGGTAAGGATGAACTCGCAGAGCCTCTCTAGTCTCTAGTGTTCCTGGTTTGGACGGCCTTTGGTGTTATTACCTGAGAGAGCTCACTCGTACATCTTCCGTGATAGAATCTGTAAAACAGGAAGAGGTCAGCCACAATTCTCCGTTGTTCCAGGCTGTGGAACTCTTTTGTGAGGTTAGGTGTATCGATTAATCTAATTGCTCTCTTCTGGATAGTGTCCAGAAGCTTTAGAGAGTGCTTCGAAGTGCATCCCCACATATGGGAGCAATACTCTAGCGGTGGTCGGACCTGTGCCTTGTAGAGCAGCAGTAGTTGCTCTGGTGTATATAGCTTCCTTAAGCGGAACAAAACTCCAAGCTTCTGGGATGCCACTTTAACAATACTGATAACGTGGTCGTGCCAGGATATGTTATTGTTTATGTTGATCCCCAAAAGCTTGACAGAAAGTGACTCGGCTATGGGGTGGCCCTCCATTTCCACAGTCGGTAAGCCAACGTGAGACTTCTTTGTAAGTATTGTTGCCTGAGTTTTCTGTACGTTGGAACTGTACTCTATTTGCTAATCCCCACTCGACAATTGTTTTGGTATCTACGTTGATCTGTGAGGCATGCTGCTATAGCCTACGTATCGTCTCCTGGGATGATAGTGGCTTGCCTGGTTCCATGCACGATATTAATGTACTGTCGTCTGCAAAGCTGTAGATTGGATTGGATGTTATTTCTAACAGCATGTTCATGTACAGCAGAAACAGTGTAGGGAATAGGACAGATTCCTGAAGAAAACCGGCGTTTATTGAAAATACGTCTGATGAACAGCCTTTGACTACAACAAACAGAGATCGGTCGTTCAAAAGGCTATTCAGCCACTGGCGCAGGCCAGGTGGTGGTCCATAAGCAGCAAGCTTGCCACATTGGGTCGAAGGCCTTCGATATGTCAGGTGCAACAACACGGAATTCGCCATGATTTTCTATTGCTTAGTTCCACAGGTGAGTGACGTAGGCGAGGAGGTCACCATAGACCTGCGCTGACGAAAGCTATACTGGCAATCATTTACGATGTTATCATTGTTTAGGTATTTCAGGAGCTGTGTGTTAATGACAGTCTCCATAACCTTAGATATGATGATGAGAAGAGCCAGAGGTCTACAATTGATGGGATCGGTTTTTTTGACTTTCTTTCTTGATCTACTAAGAACGACCGCCTTAGTATGAGATGCAGCGGTGGAGCGAGTACATCTGATAGCATCGATGAGCGATGGAACTATAAAGGAGCAGGCTCCGTTTGAATATCAGTAGAAAGGTGAGAGATCATCAACCGCACGCTGGCGCCGCGCCGGTGAGAATGTGGCTGGAGGTGACGCGTTCAGGCGGGGTTACCAATTTGTCAAATTGCCATTCTCTGGATGGCATCTAGTACAGGCAGGGTAGTAGGGGCAGCAGCTCCCCAGATTTGAGAGCAATACTCCAGGCCAGCTATTATCTGGGCTTGATACAGTGTGAATAGTTTAGACGGTGAGAAGTACTTTCTGGTTCTAAATAGGTACCCAAGCTTTTTACCAGCAGCTTTTGAAATCGACGCAACGTTCGTGCCAGATCTGATTTTCTGTAATGTTGACTCTTAAGAGCTTGAATGAGTGACTGATGATGGTGAGTGATTGTTGATAAGAACCGGGTGCTGGCTTGGGCACTTCTTATATGATAACGTTTCAAATTGGGTCTTGAAAATATTAAACTTTACCATATTTCTGAGCCCCCAAGCGGTAATGCTCTATAGATCCTTTGAAAATGAAGCAGACTCTGCCAGTCTTCTGCGCTCTAGCCCAACCACAGAGATCAGTCTATTGCTCATGATGCCTATATGCAAAGTACTGTCATTCGCAAAATGTGAATCGAGTTTGTAGTGATAGTAGATCATTGATGTGGAGCAGAAACAACCTCGGAGCCAATACCGATCCCTGCGGAACCCAGCATTGAAGGAATGAAAGGTGCTTGCTTACTCCCTCTTGCGGAGTCTTGCGGAGTAAGCAAGCATCTTTAATTCCATCAAATCCTGGCCAACTGAGGAGTCGTACTTCCTTAGATAAGGAAAGAGAGGGGATACCGCACGCCCGTTTGATGCTATATGAATTAGTTGTCATTAGCTGTTACCGAAAATGAATAGCCACCAAAATATGTTTTTATGATATTTAGCGTTTTTAAGACCAATAATTGTAAAACATTGTGGTGTGCATAATGGTAGGGTGTGCAGCTTACGGTTGTCAAAACTACAGCAGCATGAAGAAGCCAGTAATCTCTTATCACAGGTAAATTTTGGTACTTTTTTGGTACTTTTTTGGAACAGAAATGTCAGTCGCGGGTTGCCCTCTCTCTCATTCCTTGTCTACGCGTACTTCAGTAACAAAGAGGACTGTCGTGTAAATGGCGGTGGGAGATTCACACTCACCCAACAGCCGACTAGATGTCTCTAGATGACCGTAACACATGGTTTTCAGAAAGATGCGGTGGAGTGATGGGTGTCGATAGAGTCGATATCTTAGATAAGGAAAGGGAGGCGATATCGCATGCCCGTTTGATGCTATATGAGCTGCTATTAGCTGTGACCGAAAATGAATAGCTATTTGACAGCTGTCAAAATGTTTTTTTATGATATTTAGCGTTTTTAAGACCAATCATTGTAAAATATTGTGGTGTGCATAATGGTAGACTGTGCAGCTTATGGTTGTAGAATAGAATAGAATAACTTTATTCGTCCGTTAACCATATGCCAAATGGATTGGATATTTCAGAATATTACATAGATATATACAATATAATATAGATACACACATAATGTATAAAGAACACATATAATACATACAAGTATGAACATACATGAAAATTTGTGAAAGACAACATACAACAAATAAACGATATGCTAACACAGGAGTACAGAACAGAGTATTCTATACTGTGAGATAGTTTACAAATTCCTCTAAATCATAAAAACAGTTATTAGTCAATAAAGCTTTTAATTTTCTCTTGAATAAGTGTTCACTTACAGAGTTTTTCAAATCCTGCGGAAGTAAGTTAAAATAGTGAGATCCAGCCAGAATAGGAGAATTTTTGTAAAAACTGTGAAAATGTTCACAAATTACAATATTATTTTTATAACGAGTGTTATATGTATGCAAGTCATTATGCTTAACATACTTATCCTTATTCCTAAATGTGAATAATAATATTTTAATTAAGTAAATACATGGGACAGTCAAAATTTTATAGTTTCTAAATGCATCTCTACATGAGGCACCAAGGGGTAATTTAAAAATCAATCTTAGTATACTTTTTTGCAGTACAAAGACCCTTTGTACTACAACTGCCTGACCCCAGACATTTATGCAGTAAGAAAGGGTTGGATAGCAGTAAGCGTAGTATGCGTCCAGCAACGACTCTGTGTTTAGCATGCTACTGAGGTTATTTAATAAGTAATAGCTTTTATTTTGTTACACACATCGTTAATGTGATAACTCCATGACAAATTACTATCAATTTCAACTCCTAACAGTTTAGTTCTTTCTGATGCAACTATACTGTGCCCTTGGATATTGGCTTTTGAGTGGAATGGGGATCTTTGTTTACTATGGAATTCTATTAAAACTGTTTTGTCGGGATTGATTATTAATCGATTTTTCTCACACCATACAGTGAACTCATGAATAATTGTTGTGATTTTCATAAGTAGTTGTTCCATTGATATGTCGCTTAAAACTATAGTGGTATCATCTGCATACAAGAAGGTTTTGGCGAAAGGTGAGAGATGTAGTGGCAGGTCTTTGACAAAAAGTAAAAAAATGAGAGGGCCTAGAACGCTTCCCTGAGGTGTTCCCCACTTACAGTCAAACATGTCTGAGACTATACTATCCAATTTGATGAAGAATTTTCGATTAGTTAGAAAAGGTATTATCCAGTTTTTAAGTGGTCCACGCAAACCGTACCTTCGAATTTTTTCAGATACAAACTCAGCACTTACGGTGTCGAATGCTCTAGTGAGATCGAACATTATGGTCACTACATAGTTGCCGCTATCAACTTTATCGTAAATGTACAATATCAATGATACCTGTTTCAGTCGATCTACCTGCCTTAAAGCCATGTTGGCAATCTCTTATAATACCGAATTTCATAAAGTAGTTTTCAATCTGCCACAGCAGCAGGAAGGAGCCAAGAATCACGTATCACAGGTAAATTTAATAGCGCTTTGGTACATTTTTGGTGCCATTTGGTAACAGAAATTTCAGTCGCGTCTTCCGCCCTCTCTCTTTCCTTGTCTAAGGTCGACACCTATCATCGGCGCTGTATATCAATCCCAACACGGGGCACCGTGGTGTAGTTGGTGTCGTGGTGTAGAATGCCAGCGATGCTGGTTCAAATCCAGCCGGTGCCCATCATTTTTCCGATTTTTCTCTGAACCTAGCATTGATATTATAGTAGAAGATCCGAATATAAGACGACATTCACCGAACTGGTTAATGGATGAAAAACATTTTATATTAAATTTAATATGTTAAAAAACATATCGCGAGTGGGTTGGGTGAAAAATTTCAGTCCAGGATGTGATTAATTAAATATTGAAAAATTAATTTTTTTAAACATTTCACTGGTTTGGTTAATAGATAAATCACATACCAATTGAAAGTATGAAGCCCAAAGAATATGCAAACGTTGGGTTGGCTACGTTTTTCCCGTCCCAACTATAATGTAGGCAGATATAAACAGGTACATCAATAATAGTAATTTGCACCGGTGTGGTTAATGCATGAAACTCATATCAAATTAAAGATAATTTCATTGCAAACACGTCGATATAGGGTTGTCTGCAAAAAATCAGACTGGAATTCCGGTTGTCGATTTTTAAATATCAAAATATTGCTTTATTCGTTTTAGTTTTTTGATGAATTTGAACTTTTGCTTTTGTGGTTTTTATTTACACAGCTGATAGAACAAACACAATTCTTGAGCTAAGTATTATATATGTATCACTATCACTTTTTGATTTAAAAAATATGAATATATTTTAATATCACATGTAATATATACACACATATGTAGGTTATTAATTAATGAAAAAAATATTTATAACATTCATATATTTTGATTTTATGAATGAAATTTCATATATCTTTTATACTTACTACTTAATAGCTTAATAACTTAATTTAATATTAATAAATAAATTATTAGTGCTCCAAAATATTGCACAGCTTTTACGAGTGTATCGCTATCATCTTCAATTTCACGGACACATGACATGCGCACTCTCTTTCATTCTGATGGCCGAGCTACACGCAGCTGCTATGCTGCGTCCTTTGTTAATACACGGGATAGTTCGCTCGGACCTCTCTGGCGCACGTATTCACTGGCAGCAGTATTTTTATCTTTAAAATTCGACAACCGGAATTCCAGACTGATTTTTTGAAGACAACCCTATATCGACGTGTTGGCAATAAAATTATCTTTATTTTGATATGAGTTTCATGCATTAACCACACCGGTGCAAATTACTATTATTGATGTACCTGTTTATACCTGCCTACCCTATAGTTGGGACGGGAAAAACGTGGCCAACCTAACGCTTGCATATTCTATGGGCTTCATACTTTCGATTGGTATGTGATTTGTCTATTAACCAAACCAGTGAAATGTTAAAAAAAATTAATTTTTCAATATTTAATTAATCATATCCTGGACTGAAATTTTTCAGCCAACCCACTCGCGATATGCTTTTTAACATATTAAATTTAATATAAAATGCTTTTCATCCATTAACCAGTTCGGTGAGGGTCGTCTTATATTCGGATCTTAGACTATTATGGAAGGAAGAGGAAAACTCGTCTACCACGACAGAGATATAAAATAACCCTTTGAAGTTTTCGTAATTATAGTTCTAATTTCCTATCCAGACGTACAATTTGACTGCATAGTAATCTCAAACAGGCCCATGAGCATTTGGGAAAGTGCCAGGACGCCTTATCTCCGCTTCTGCCTTGAAAGGAATTGCAACGAAATACGATCCTATTCGAAAAGCACTTTGTCAAAATGTATGTTTGGCTGGAAACAATAAAATGGAATAGCGCAGCAGCAGTATAAATAAAACGCTCTCTAGCCTAGTTTGGGAATTGCAAGCCGAAGCTGGAATAAATGTAAATCGCTGAGTGTTTCATTATTAAGGTTTTTCCTCTAACTAGGGTCTTAGATCTTACAGATTGTCTCAAAAACCCTTTTTTTATTGTATCGGAATTAAATAAGGTGTGTTGCATCTAAAAGTCTGAGATAAAAGCATCTTATTTAAAAGGGTCAGCGTATTCATTCAAAATTACAAACAATACATCCGAGGGTTGTTCTATATCTTCGTCAATCCACCAGTACACAGACAGCAGCTGTTTCACGCTTATTAGCGATCATCAGTGTGCCATAGGTCGACTGACAGATAGGGAGCATCAGAATGTTCATGTCTTTCTCATCTCATTTTCAGAAAAGGTCTGCCTGTGCGCCAATTATACCCTTCTGAAATAGTGTATGTAGTTTGAAAAACAAGCGAGTTCTCTTCGAAATGGGAATCCGTGTTTTATATGGCAAATATACAGGGTGAGTTTTTAGTACCGGCTCGGTCGATAACTCCACTACTGTAAAAGACAGCAAAAAAAGTTGTATATAAAAGTTGTAGCCACGGATATGTTCCTTGCTCGGAAAATATTTAGATTTGTACAGGGTGATCCATAACTACGTGGTGATGCAAACATGCATTTTTTTAAATGAGACACCCTATATATTATTCCACATTCAAATTCTGCTAATGATTTTCGTTCTTCCAATATAGGGTTTTGTTGCATTAAACAGGGTATTTCAAAAGTTATGACCATTTTTATATCCAAATCGCGGTGAAATGAACGTACCGTATATCAAAAATTAATAAATCAAACATTATTTTTTCTACATGAGAAGATTAAAAATACCCTCTAGTTTTAAAAGCGGCTATAAAAAAAGCCCGCGACGTATATTCGTATACAGGGTGATGTAGAATGCAAAATCCAGACTTTCTCTTTTTTTTTAAATGTAACCCCCAATATTTTATTATCCCAAAGAATTGCTTTTAATATGCCTTTTCATCCTTATTTCGATTTTTCGGTAAATTTAAAATATAGCTTCTATTTGTGTACTGAAATTCATTTATTTTGAGAAAGTACTATCTAAGTTTTTTATTTAAGGAACAACCAAAATATAACGTCATGATACTATTTGATGAAGCCAAAACCCTAAATCATCGAAATAATAAAGTCAACTATGCTGAGGAAACAATTTTGTAGGCGTGACGCATAATTATCAAGCAGATTTATCAGGTAGGCTTTGAAAAATCGAAAGTTTTCATAACCTGCTCAACAATTCCGTACTGTGGGAAAAAGCAGCTTTAAAAATTAATTCTTCCATTGAGGGTATTTAGGAGAATCTTTGAGAAATTGTCTACTTGCCTCTAGAATATATCAACTATAAACAGCTATATCCAGAACGGAGGCACTCTAAAACTAATGCGTTCGAAAGATGGAAGAATCGTTTTATTTGGACTGTGTCGTTTGATATTCCATAGCCTACCTGATACATCTGCTTGATAATTATGCACGACGTCTATAAAATTGTTTTCTCAGCACACTTGACCTATATTATGTCGTTAAAACATGACGAATACTAAGAGGGTTAAGTATGTTAACGGCTTATCACAGCATCATTCAGAACAGAGATAATCAGTAATTGACCCACTTGCACATAAAACCTTCACGCTGTGTGCTAACTCTGTGTAAACACTGAACTTCTGTGGGTCAAACAATTTATTTGCCCTGTATTGTTGGTGAATAAATTATTATTATTATTATTAATCAAGTACTATTATGGCCTTATATTTTAATCGTTTGTTAAGCAAAAATAAAATTTGATAGTTATTTATTTATCGTATGGCTCACAAATCACATTCAAGGTATAAATAAGAAACAAAAAAAATAGATATAAATATAAATAGAGTACATGTAGCGTAGATTACTAGGTATGTAGTCATTATTTCCACAAACAAACATCCAAATTTTTAATATATTTGATTGATCCGTTGGCCACCTGACCAACAAGAAGTCTTCTGCTCGGCCAGCATACAGTCTTAAAGGACATTCTTCGATAATGTGCTGGACGGTTTGTCTCTCGGCTCCACAGTCACAACTTGCCGAAGGTGCTTTACCCCACTTGTTCATCATATCTCCGCATCTCCCATGTCTGGTCCTTATTCTGATGGCACAAGACCATGTTTTACGTGGCAGTTCGAACCCTGTTGGTTTTGTGGTGATGCACTGTAGGTTCCGAGCATGTACTGGAGCGGTTGCGTTCCACTAGCTCTTCCATTGGTCAGAAAATTTAGTAAACAAATAGGAGGTATATTTAAAATTTGTAGAAAAATCGAAATATCTCAGAAACTAATGAATGCAGCCATAACAAGTGCTATACAAAGATGAAAGAGCATATTAAAAGAAATTCTTTGGTATAATAAAATATTGGGGGCTACATTTAAAAAAAGAGAGAAAATCTAGATTTTGCATTCTACATCACCCTGTCTTCGAATATGCGTCACAGGCTTTTTTTATAGCCGATTTTAAAACTAGAGGATATTTTTAATCTTTTAGTTTAAAAAAATATTTTTTTGTTTATTAATTTTTGATATACAGTACGTTCATTTGACCGCGATTTGGATATAAAAATGGTCATAACTTTCGAAATACCCTATATAATGTAACAATACCCTATATTGGAAGAACGGAAATCATTAGTAGAAGTTGAATATGGAATAATATATAGGGTGTCCCATTTAAAAAAATGCATGTTTGCATCACCACGTAGTTATGGATCACCCTGTATAAATATAAATATTTTCTGAGAAAGGAGCATGTCCGTGGCTGAAACTTTTTTATACAACTTTTTTCGCTATCTTCTACAGTAGTGGAGTTATCGTATCGACCGAGCCGTTACTAAAAACTCACCCTGTATGTATATGTGTGCCCAGGCCCCTTAAGGCAAATGTTGAAGATGGGTTACTGTTAGTATAGGAGATGGACTTCGGAGAAGTAAACTTGTTTATTGCTCTTTGAATGTCAAGTTAGGGTGTGTAGTGATTTTATAGAAAGACTATTCTTGCATCTTGAAGTTCAGTGTTTACACAGAGTTAGCACACAGCGTGAAGGTTTTATGTGCAAGTGGGTCAATTACTGATTATCTCTGTTCTGAATGATGCTGTGATAAGCCGTTAACATACTTAACCCTCTTAGTATTCGTCATGTTTTAACCAGGAAATCTCAAAAAAAAAGAGTCTGGTTGCCAGGTTCGCTCTAGCTCATTTAGCGTTACCCAGGGTGCACGTGTAGCTTCCTGCTACGGACGCGAGCTAGTCTGCACCAGCAAAACATGAAGACGGGAGTGGCGTTTGTTGACCTCACTGCCGCATACGATACGGTCTGGAGGGAGGGTCTCCTATATAAGTTGCTGCAGGTGATTCCCCGTCAGACCACTACAAGACTCATAAACAACATGTTATGCGACAGAAAGTTCCAAGTAATCCTAAACGAGAAAGCAAGCAGGCAGCGCAAATTGAACAACGGACTTTCACAAGGCTCAGTACTGGCCCCCTTACTTTTCAATCTATATATACCTATCTGACATGCCAGAAACAGTCAGTTACAAGTTTTGCTACGCAGACGATATAGCCATAGCTTTTTCCGACAAGAGCTTCAAGAACGTTGAGCATACTCTTTCTAACGACTTGTTAGCTCTAAACAACTACTTCAAGAAATGGAGACTAGAACCGAGCCCCAACAAAACCGAAGTTTCCTGCTTCCACTCGAATAACAAACTAGCTAAATATGAACTGCAGGTACTGTTTGCAGGCGAACCCCTGAAGCATAACCATTTCCCAAAATATCTTGGAGTAACGTTAGATCGCACCCTCTGCTATAAGAAACATCTCGCAAACACTGCAGGAAAACTCAGAACACGCAACAACATTATCCAAAAGCTGTGTGGAACGACGTGGGGTGCCACTGCTCCAACTCTACGAACCAGTGCACTAGCTCTTGTCTATTCGTGTGCTGAGTACTGTGCGCCTGTCTGGATTAACAGCCATCATACCAGACTAATTGACGTCCAACTAAATCACACTATGAGACTTATTACAGGCGCAGTTAAGACAACCCCAACTCAATGGCTGCCTGTACTCTCTGGAATAGCCCCACCGCAGCTGCGAAGGACTGACGCCCTTCTAAGGGAGTATAACAAGATTACGGCCAACAACAAACTGCCCATCCACCGAGCAATACCCCCGTTGCAGATAAACAGACTTAAATCCCGACAACCACCAATAAGGGATGCAGAAGGGCTTAAAACCAATAACTTCGACTCCTTAAACCAATGGCGCTCCCAGTGGGAAGGTTTTGCGGAACACCACTCGCGATGCGCATTTATTATTATTATATTATATTTATTATTTAACTTGACATCAACCTGTAAATACCAAAGACTATGTATCTTAGCTTGTAGCTGTATATATTTTATTTCAGTATAGGTTATAATAGTTTTTCTTTTAATCTATATTTACTTTATTTACTATTGTCATGTTTTTGAGCCATACGATAAATAAATAAACCCTCTTAGTAAGCCGAATGTTCTAACATTCCTAAACGCTGACATAATCGATCAAAAACCAACCTAAATCGGAAAAAGCACAATCCCTTTCTATAATCTTTTCGAACTCGTAGGAATTCCGTTGACAAAGTCCGCGCCCCAAGAGTCTCGATAATTTCTGCAAGTTCCAGGGCGGCCGATTCTTATCCTAATATGAGCGACTTGAAAGTTTGCTGTAATTTAGCGCAGCCCCTCGAGTCACACAGAAGCGGCCCGCGTTCGCATAATGAGCGCAATCCACAGAATAGCTAGAATGGCTGGGGCTTTTTTCCATATTACGCCGAGTTTACAGAGACTCGCGCAGAGAATAAATTAAAACGTTGATCTGGAGCGTACAACTTTTATTGATCTAAGGCGGAGGTACACATCTACACACATCTTTGATTTTTAGTTTAGATGCTATTAGTGGCGGCTCGTGACTTAAGAGACCGGTGTGGAGCCAAAATATAAAAAATAACCTAAATTTATCTGCACCTTAAAAATTATAATAGAACAACAGTAAAAACACTTTATCAAAATTGTATCTGAAGGTATCTCTAGATAATGATAGCATCACTATTTTGGTATTGTTAGATTTCAGTAAGGCATTTGATACTATTAATCACAAAACTTTGCTATCTATTCTTAAGTCTTGTGGTTTTTGCACCAAATCTCTGTCACTGCTGATGTCCTATTTAGAAAATCGAACCCAGACCGTTAAACTAGGATCTCCCACATCTCAACCGCGAAGAGTAAAAATAGGGGTTCCTAAGGGATCAGTACTAGGACCATAACTTTTTACTGTGTACACAAGCCAGTTCGCAAAGGTCATTAAAAATTGCTCTGTGCATATGTATGCAGACGATACACAGATCTCTCATTCATTTTCTATATCAAATCTGGAAGATGCTAATAAAAAAGTGAATGATGATTTGAATCGTATAGCGGATATCTCCAAGAAACATTCTTTATTCTTTAATTCGAAAAAGCCAGTTGCGGTAATATTTGCTCAGAAATCTGTTAGACATGTTGTAAACTCAAATGTGAATCTGAATATTTGTGGTGAGAATATACAAGTCGTAGAAAAATGTAAAAATTTGGGAGTTATCATAGATCAAGACCTAAGGTTCAAAGAACATGTTTAAAAAAATATACAAATGGCTTATGCTTCTAAGAAGCTTCTTTATCCCCATAAAACTTCCGTCCACGTCCACGGATACAAAGAAAACCTTATATGAAACTTTGGTGCTGTCACATTTCAATTACAGTTCTCCAGTTTACAAACCATGTCTAGACAGAGAAACTATAAATAGGATACAGCGTGTACAGAACTCCTGTGTAAGATATATATATGGAATTCGCAAATTTGGTATCACATAAACTACAAGAATTGGCTTGGCTAACGATGGAGCAAAAGTTTGACGTCCATGCTGTATGCCTTTTTCATAAAATAATATCACAGAAACACCCTCCTTACCTTTATAGTAAGATTTTACTGAGAACAGATATTCACAACGTAGATACTAGAAATAAAATGGCTATCGCAGCATCAGTACACAGAACAACACTGTTTGAAAGATGTTTCACGTATAATATCTATAAGCTGTACAACTCGATACCTCCGCATTACAAATCTTATAGTCCTCAGAAGTTCAAGATATATATCCGTAATCTATTTATGAAATTTAAGTGATTGTGATTTTTTTTGGTTTTTCTAAAGGTGGCCCATGCACGTTAATTTTAGTTGTCCCCCTTTTAGGTTAGTGAGTTTGTTCTTTTGTAAAATTTATAAATTATAGTAACATGTACAAGGGTTGAGTGGAAAAACACTTCGCGTGAACTCCCCCTTGAGTTTTCTCTTTGTTGGTTTTCATGTATTAATGGCTTCAGCAACATTTTTTTTTTCTACAATGTACTAACAATGGGAAAATAAAGCAGTATTATAGTTATAGTTATAGTAGCCTATGTACAAAAACAAAAAAAAACACTTTTAAATTGTCTGGTATGTAAAATCAAACCATCTTTTCTTATTTTTTGCAAAAGTATCATAAACTTGATTGTTTAAATTGTCAATGTTATTTAAAAACTTTTTTTCGGCCGATAACATTCCAAGACCACTGAGTTCTTTCATAGAGTTTCTTAGAAACGTCTTAATCCTTTTTAGCAAGGAAAAGGACCGTTCTGCTTCCGATGTGGACATTCTTCGTCCAGGTAGGATCGCCACCAAACAAAATACATGAGAAACAAATAAAACATGCGTTTTTCTTATCACACCTACACATCCAATTGTTTTTATTGTACATATTTCGATTGAGCTTTCGTACTCATTTTTTAACATTCGACGAACTAGACACATTTTGCGTATTTTGGATATCTAAATCGGGAAGCGGTCTTCCCAATTCCTTGACTTCAATTTTTTCCTCGATCGAGTATGTGGAAAACGGCTTTAAAAAAACATTGCTAATACTATTCATTTTAGCAATAGTCCCTCACTTATTAGGAGTCACCACTATTTAGTATTTATTAAAAAAACTTTCACGTCGGAGCGCGAAACAGACTAAATTCCCCAATTACTCCAATCGACAACGACAACAAGATCTAGTCTTGGTGAGCCAGCAGCTACCTGGCTCCTTTCCCTATTAAAATCGCTCTCTGCACATAGCATTAATATGACCTCATTTAGTCTTTCGGCTGGATGTTTTATATCAGAATTATTGAAGCCGCTGTCTGTTTGGCTCCCACACCGCACGCCGTACTTTCATAGCAATAGTCTGGGCGTGTTTGGCGAAAAATTAGAATAATATATTGGATTTTTGTCAACGTTTAATAGTTGCTAAATAATTAAGAAAAATAGGATGCAATATAATATTTAAAAGTAGCACAAAATAAGTTAGGTACTCGATTTAGTGTGTTGGTGCCATGGCTCCTTGGCTCCTTAAGGCGAGACGCCACTAGATGCTATGAATAATTTTATAAAAAATTTCGTTCTTATTCATTATTTAATAAAATTGCTCAAAGAATTGAATCTTTTCGTAAAAGACACAGAACTCAAATTTTTGTGGGGGTGAAATTGGGGTGGTTGGGGGGTTGAGGGTTGCAAAACTGTAAAAGGTTTTTGTATGCATAAGAGGCGAAAAAAGGATCTGGCAACATAATACACTTTTATAGGTCCATCGGAACATTGCCTTGCTTATTATAGAAACTAAGGATTTTTTCCTGTTGTATGTTAGGTACATACGAGTATTGCTTTATATCGTTCTGTGTAGTGTTACCTGAAATTGATTTTAATGAAATTTCGACACAGTATTATTACTCCGACGAGGATGAAATATGCGTATGGTTTATAAAAATCGTGTCAGTGGCGGCGCAGCAATACTAAAAAAAACTAAAACTTCGTTTTTAGGAAATTTGGGGGTCCTTACTCGTTTCGTTTCATCCAATTGAAGCTCGAAGAATAAAAATTTTGTCGTTCTAGTTCCTACGGAGAGATTTAAGGAACTATTTACTAGAGTTTTTGTGCTGGATGTTTTTTGAGGACAGGCGGGCGATGATTTGGTTGCAAGGGGATCTCAGACTATAACTTCATAGAAAGGGAAAATAATAAAATGATATCACTGTTATGTGTGGCAAGTACTGAGTCAATCAACTTGACTCAATTTTTCATAATTTCACTACGGCTCGATTTACCGCGTGGCCAACTGGGCATGGATGCCGGCAATATATTGATGACCGTTAATCATATAACTTCTAGCTAAGAAAATTGTCAGGTAAGTCGGCTTAGGGAAATCGCTGGAAATTAATTTCGAGTTTCCCAACTGGCAGCTAGGGGTCTAATTCTCAGGGTCAATCTGAAAAAAGAATATTTTTCAAATATTACCTTCATATAGTGTGTACGTATCTTATGAAATATAGTGGTGGGGAACGTCAAACAGGTTTTTATTTAAGCGAATCAAATAAGCTAGGTCTCGTTCGAAAGAGCTGTTGTTTCCCAATGATCTGTTGATCTATTGCTAGAGAGCGCTATTTTTACAACAATTATCACACATTCACACATTACAGCATATATGTCTTTTAACGTCGTTGAATAGAGGATAAAAGTTCTAAAACAATCACTCCCCTAACTTTTTTTCAACTGGAGAGATTAATAAAACAAGTATTATGACCAATTAGCAGTGCGTTTCAGAAACATTTGGTGCCATATAGGGATGTGGCCTCCGTTATAACGTTTTGTGGTCAAAGTGCATCCTGCCACCTGCGCCTGGATGATATTTTGTACTTAGTTAAGGCAATGGTTAAGGCAATGACGCGTAATTTTAGTGTCGAGAAAGAAACCGTATAACGCTTAGTATTTGAGTTCTAGATGCAGTTTTTAAACTTTTTTGTCATTCCACCATAATCCCAAAATGGTTGTTAAAACGTGAAAAGAAATCGTTAAGTAATTTCAGCTGATATTCCAAAAAATCGTCATCCGAAATCTAAACGGGCGGCATGCGCGTCCCGATTTTTTTAAAATGAAAATGAAAAAAATCGCGACGAAACCGGTGGGAGCTTGATGGAAAATTCTTTGTTTTTTTCTGTAGATAACACAAGAAATACAAAAATACTGTGAATTGTTGCTGCTGGACAGACGGAGAAATGTGAGCTTAAAGTTCGATGTTTTAAATCATTGAACAAATATGCCAAATTCTCCAACAAACCTTGAAAAAATGGAGGTTTTAGGTTAGAATGGCGGTAACAGACCCCAGTAAACGTAAAATCCTCAAACTCAGATACTGTAAAATGCTTAAGCAGTCATTATTGATGATACATCAGCGTAAAAAACACAAAAGTACGAAGAGAAAACAACAAAATATTATTCACATGTGCTTATTGTCATATACAGAAAAGTTGTTTCCAAACAACCAACAACCAACCAAAAAAATAGCGTTCTGTAACGTATTCAGTGATGTGGAGTATTTGAAAGTAGGCGACAGAAAAGATCTGCCTGTGCCCCATCTGGTACCCGAAGGTAACGGCAAATCAAAGGAAGCTACTGCTATAAAGCTATCTGGTGCATGCTTCACATGTCTGATAGACATGAAAATTCTGATGCTCTGTATCTCCGTCACGCCTCCTCCCTAACACAGAAATACGTATTTCCTTGGATTCTCAATTTCGCGCGCTATAACCTAGATCCTTAATGCCTTTATCCACAATCTGACAGACAAAATATCAGAGATTCTGTGGAAGCATAACATCTCCACTACATTTAAGTGTAATATTAACAAGCTTTAAGGTGTCCACACCATCTCCTAGTTAGCGGATATGACCGCTGGCCTACGGATTTGAAGCCGTCAAAATCGTTTTTGGAGTATTTAGTGTTCGGTCCGATTTTTTCATCGAAAGGCGAGTCACAAACTCACGAACAAACATACAAGTGACGCTAATGGAAGCGTGTTAGGAAATATAAATAAAACTCTTGGTTTAAATCCATGCAAGTATGAAGGGAAATATCAGGGAGAAATATATATTTTACAATTATGGTTGAAAATCGTGTTAGCCCAATAATTATACAGGGTGGCGTAGAGGAAATGTATGTTTTTCAGGTAAGCATAACATTTTGTACATTATAGTTACATGAAGTAATAATAATGCACTTTGAAATCACTTATGGATAATAATGTGTCAAGTGTCGCCCTGCTTGGCGGTTGCACCGCACCTCCAACCTAGGGTGACTATATACTTAACAGATCAATTCCGGACGCTTGCTTTATCAGGGGGGCGGGGGGTGCTGTAAGAGAATGAAGAGAGATGGGCCATCAAGTGACAGTAGTGCCTTTTTTGCCTGCCCATTAGCTGTATTTGTTCATTTTACTGTATGTTGTGCCAACTATTTTCAAATGCGGTCGAAACTCCGGACATTTTACAGAATTTTGTAATTCCGCCCGGACACGAAATTTAGCTCCAAATTTCCGGACATGTCCGGGATTTTCCGGACGAATGGTCACCCTACTCCAACCGCATGTGATTTCCCATTTCCCATGACCCCTATATGCTCCCTGGACTTGGCTGCATGCGACTTTTTTTAGTGTTACCTTCAGTCAACTTTCAAGAGCTGTTGAAGATGTGCAACCACGAAGCAGGAGTGTAGGACTACACTTGACTCACATTATTTCGCTTTATTAATTTAAAAGGGCGCCATTATTACTTCATTTAGCTGTACTTAAAACATGGATATCTTTAATATGCAAAATGTTATGCTTGCGTGAAGAACATGCGTTTCTTCTGCGCGACCCTGTATCCTCACTGATTTGGTTAACAGGGTGGTACATAGAAAACAAAAATAGAAAATATACATGCCATATTAGTAACATTAGGACTTGATTTTAACTATACCTAAATAATAAGTATATGTTAGAAGAGGAATAATATCTTGATGGAGAAAATAGAACTCATATTTCCAGGCGTGTGTGATAAATTTAGTATCCGTGATCGTGTAACAAATACCCAAGAGACATCCCATGTCATTTATAGTGGTTTTGAGGATTTCCGCTTTAACAAATGGATCTGCTAGGATATGATGTTCCCCCACTAATTAATTTGTCCAGCGCTAATGTTTCTAGCGAGACAGCTAAATGACGTATTATCAGTAGCGTCGAAACTAGGTGGCCTGGAAAGGCTACAATCCACACGTCAATTTTAGTGGATGTGCTAAAACGTATATAAATTGAGGTTTTCTTACTTCCCACGATAAGTGGGGGAGTATTGTGACCGCGAAAATGATTGATTTTGAGGTGTTTTATGATGTCTACATAACAAGAGTGGGATTTGCAAAACTGGAAACTTTATTTTATTTGCGATAAGCTGTCCATTGGCCTGTGAAAGAAATAGTTAGACATCATACCAGTATTGCTTTAGATCGTTGAGCATTGCGTAACCTGAAAATTATTGAATTATTTTAAACGAAATCTTGATACCATGGCTAGGCGTATAGTTTTTAAAAGTCGTGTCAGCGGCGGCGCAGCTAAAAACACAAAAACAGCTCAATTTTTATTTTTATGCGATTTGGAGGTTATTGATCGTTTTCCACATTTTACTTCCCATACTGATTGGGGATTATTGTGATCGCTAAAATTTTCGATTTTGAAATAATACGATTTTTAGGCCTTTTATGACATCTTTATAAAGAAAATCCATGACACTCGTTCAGTAAATTTCCTCCTCTAACGAAAATCGAACCCCGAGGCCTTCCGGTCACGAACTCTCAATTCTAACCACTGAGCCAACCCACCCCCCAAGTGAGCGGAAAATTACAATCAAAATTCCGGCAACCGGCATTTTTTATATTAGAAAAGTAATCCCGGCACCCGACATTTCCACAGAAGAAGTTTGAGCTTATCTTCATGCTCTTTGGTGAATAGTGTTTTTCGTTGTAACCTCGGTTTTTACTATTATTACTGGTAAAAATGAAACTTGGAGATAAGTTCAATTCATTTGAAGATTTCATAAAGGAATTAGAAGTGCATAAAAAGCAAACATTAACCGAATACTGGATGAGAGATAATAGAACTTTTAGGTACTTCTGCCCTAAAACGTGTACCACATATTATAGAGAAAGTTAATGTGAACTTAAAGTATTACTACATCAAATACTGTTGTATACATGGGGGTCAAAAGCTAAAGATTAAGGAAAAAAAGAGTAACAGAAAGACAAGGTAATAATTCTATAAACAATTACATTTCATCGAATTAATAGGTATACCCAAGAAAAGAAATGCTGTTGAAAAAATTCCTTTCATCAAATTTAATTACAATAAAAAAGAAAAACTATTATTGTCCTGGATTATTAAAGACACAGATGAAGTTGACAACATATCCTCACCTAGTTTTCTGATACTATACAGGACTACGATATAAAAGAACCAGATCTTTTCAACAACAAGGTTGTTGAAGACTGAATTGTGAAGGTTTTTTATATTCGAAGGTATTTCACAAATGAAGCATGGAATGCTTTAGAGTCTATCACTAAAAAGAAAAAAGAATTGAACAAGTGGATATGTGCTGTTTGTTACCATAATCTCAATGAAAGTTTCATCAGATGTAGTAGCCGCTTAAATCGGTATCATTTGATATGTGTTTCTCTGGCAAGAAGACCTAAACAGAAGTATTGGTTTTGTCAGATGTGTTAGTTTAATAAACAAAAAATAAATGTTATAAAACTGTACACTCATAATGTTAAATAATAATAACCGAAAGTTTGTAGCCTGTAAATGAAATAAAAACGTACGATTTTGTACAAACGTGTTAAATATAGTCATTTGTGTAGCTAGTGTTATCTTTGTATATCTAACGTAGATTTTCATTTGTTTATTCACCAAAGGTAATGCATAGTTTCACTATAAAACTAACAATGGTTGTTTGGTTGTTTTTATTTTCGTTTAAGTACAACTTACAATAGTATCAAGAATTGCAAAATTTGTGATGAAATAAACGCGCTGCCAGGATTTATTTTCTGAAGTCGGGACCTGAAAATTACAATCAAACTTCCGGATGCCGGGATTTCAAATTAAAATGTAAAAAATCCCGGTTTCCGGGATTTAGATTGTAATTTACAGGTCCCGCGGCTGCCGGGATCTGATCCACTGCCAAAGTAATATTACTAACTCATTCGAAATACGTCATAGTAAACCCAGCAATGACGGCGGGTCGTTCCATCGTCTACACCAACTGCCGGTCCGCGGTGCTGAGAACACTGTCGAGTCCAAAATGTGAGCAAGGGCGACCGAACGCGACCGGTGCGACGAGCAAGCATGAGGAATCCAAGTTCTATGTCTCTCCCCCACTCAAACGTCAGCCGTCCATATACTAACCGCGCCCGACGCTGCTTAGTCTCCGACTCGACAGCGGGCCGCCTTACCGCACAGCTAGCCGAGTCCCCATATTATTGTTTATTGTTTATTGATAATGATATAAAGATACATAAATAATATACAGGCTACATATAAGTTAAAAAAAATACCCTACCAAACAGCAGCTGACGCTAGGCCACGAGGCCTGTCTTGTGAGCCGCAGTTCCAGCAGAGCATTTAACTGATATAACAAGAAACCTATTGGTGTAATAAGTAATTCTGGATGGAAGTAGGCAGCAGTTCGAGCATGTCTATGAGCCAATAGGAACAAAATAAATAAAATATATAAAAAAATCGGTTTAATTAGAAAAGCACTTCGAATAGAATAATTAGAATTGATTTGGATGATATTTTATATATTTTTTAACTTCCTTTTTGAAGTTGTTGTTGTTCGAAATTTCCTTCAATCTTTTTGGAATACTATTAAAAAATTTGGGGCCACAAAAAAGAAAAGAATTTTGAGTGGTGGATTTATTAAAGAAGTCAACTTTAATGTTCATATTTTCATTGGCCCTTGTTCTTACGGTGTGTACTTGCGAAAAATTTATTTTCTCACTGTGCATTCTTCTTAAGCACCTAAAGATATATAATGAGCGAACGTTGAACAATTCGTTTTCTTCATATAATTGGCGAGTAGGGAGTAGTCGACTTTTCTTGAATATTATCTTTAATATAGTATTCTGTGTAACTTGTAAAGGATGCATGGATGTTTTGAATGCAGCTCCCCACACAGGTATGCAATACCTAATTATTGATTCAGCAAGAGAGGTATACAGTATAATCAGATTTTTCCTAAATAGAATATCTCTTAATTCGAGGAATGTATGTATTAGAACTCTGAATCGTTTCGCCACATAATTAGTATGTTCAGACCACTTCAGGTGTTCGTCAACTACTATAACCAGGTATTTTATACTCGGCGTCTTTTCTATTAACCTGCAATCACAGTTATACATGTTGTTACAATGGTGCGTATGTAACTTGATACTCAGATCAGGCTGATCCCTGATTGTAGGGGAGAGAGCCATATATTTAGTTCTATTAACATTCAAAGAAAGCTTGTGATTATTTAACCAGATCAGAATTTTTTTCTGTTCAGTTTCCGCAGTATGCTTGACAGTATCCCATGATGGGCCAGTAAAAATCAGGGCTGTATCGTCTGCGTAACTAACTATGTGACCTTTGAAATTACTTATTTTTGTTATGCTGTTTATGTATACCTCACAGTTTTGTGGAATTTAATAATGTTGTTCCCTTTATAGCTTTTTACCTTTTTGATACAGCAAGCAAGAGTCTATAAATGTGTCCGTTTGTTGCAGCACGGCACCGTGGCGACGTCTAGCGAGACGAGCATGGGCACGCAACCTGGGGGCAGCGTGACGTCGAGGACGGCCAGCGAGACGCCCCAAGTGCCTACCGCGACCGCCCAATACCACACCGGGGCCAAGTTCCGACACGGCCTCCTGCAGCTCATGATCCACACCATCGATCCCATGCACGATGGTCAGTATACAGATAGAACGGTTTACATTCTTTCTCACTTGCACCGATTTGCAACCAGTAGACTCTCTCTGTCGTCTGTGTACTCTCTGTGTCTACTCGCACACTACATGCTGGTAAATGGAAGACTTGTCCAAGTTCACTCAACGTAAAACCACAAGATAAGCTAACATCTGCATTTTGATTATAGTACGAAAATTTACTATTACCTACATATACGCAAGTAAACTATAACTATGACACTGGAAGGTTCATAGTGTCATAAAAAGATATGAGATATGGCCTGAAAGCACTATTTTCGTCTTTATCTGCTTTGTGGATTACTCTAAGGTTTGATAACGTAAAGTGGCCTGAACTGTGGGAAATCCTTATCTCTATGGGAGTTCCTTATCACCTAGTGTTTCTCATACAGCAACTCTATGAGTCTAGCTCGGCTCATGTAAGAATTTATGGTAACCTGTCTGGTCGAATTGCAACCAGAAAAGGAGTTCGTCAGGGATGTGTATTATCTTCGATGTTATTTAACATTCACTTCAACGAGACAGGTATTGGACAACTGGAATGGCGGTATAACAACTTAAGATTTGCTGATGATACTACCCTTATAGCTGCTTCTGATGAAGAACTAGTAGCTATACATATTTACCATCTCAGAACAACATAGTGCAGTATATGGTCTTGGTATTAACTACAACAAGTTGAAGTTATGATCGTAGATAGAGAGCGCGATAATCAAGGAGGAATAAGTCAGTAGGCCGTTGTCAATTAGTTCAAAGTTTTGTGTACCGCGATTCTTTGATCGACAATTCGGGTGGCTATCAAAATGAGATTCGACGGCCTATTCAACAGGCAAGGGTGGCCATGACGAAGCTCACTAAAAGATGGCGTGGCCATAACATTACTAAAACCACCAATATGTTACTGGTTCAGTCTCTTATCGTCTCCATATTTTTGTATGCCTCGGAAACTTGGACCATTAAGAAGGCAGATCAAGCTCACATAGATGCGTTTGAAATGTGAACATGGAGGAGAATGCTGAAAGCTTCTTATGCCGCCCATACGTTTCCATACTCGATAAGCTTGGTAATCCAAAAAGTCTCTCCTCCATTATGTCGACGAGAATGCCTACATTATTCGGACATATTCACAGAAGCGATAATATGGAGAAACTTGTAGTTCAGGGTCACGCTCCAAGTGGGCAGCGCTGTGGCCTTTTTCCCTACACGCTGGGTGGATACGACGAAACAGTTGCTGGATATGAGTATCAAGAGCGCCACTAAACTGATAGTAAATTGCGAACGATGGCGAGCTATAGTTCTCAAAACTATTGATAATATTCGTGTCGGCAGTACTCTAGCTCCGACTTAATGCATTTTACGAGTTCACAACATGTCTGTTAAGACATTGTGACTATGGTGATGATGATGATGGTTGTAAAGAAGCCAGGTTGCAACTATGTATGATCCAAGGCAGCATCAAAAACTAGAACTAGAATTAGTGATCCGCCCAACCTATTATTTTTTGCTTCTTTTTTTAACGTAAAAATTAAACATAGATAGATACATTGTAAGTTAGTAAATTTGGAAAAATTCGGAGATAAAACCAGAATCTTTGACTTTTTGGTATTTATCATATTAAGACTGCTTTGAGCCATACGATTTGTTAAGCACTATGAATTGGCCAGTATCATACAGCAAATTGTTTCAAAAGCGTGAATTGACCCAAGAATGTTGTGAAAATCCGAATATATTTTATTACTATCCAATTTTTAGGCGCTATTGAAATATAATTTTATTGTCATAACGTCGTGGGCCGTTTAACAATCGAACAGTGCAACAACCATGATGCAAAATAGTTTAGTATAACTGTTACGCTCAATACCCGAATTCGGGCAATACCCGAAAAAAATACGCAGAACTAGTTTTGAGCAAGGAATATTTCCCAAACCCGAAATATGAATTATATACGGCTATTGGGCATTACCAAATAGGCAGAACTAGTTTTGCGCATTTCGTAATACACAGAACTAGTGTTGCGCAACTTGAAATGCACAGGACTAGTACTGTATATTTTCTGAATGACCAGCACAAATTCTGTTTCTTCCATTTAATCAGAGCCAGCGACGGACTCAAATAAATGTAAAGTTGGAGAAGTTAAATATATTTTAATGAACACCAACAAATAATAAATCGCCAACCGAGGCTGGTTTAAATTTTTTATTTGATTGTGTGAGCATCAAATTAGCTTGTGCTTCCAGACCCCTTTTTGCGTTTTCACGATACGTACTTATATTGCAGGACGTTGGCAAAGAAACCTAACAATGCATAATAAATGTTCACTTTGGTTGTCACTCCGTACCACAGAACTAGTTCTGTGCATTTCAAGTTGCGCAAAACTAGTTCTGTGCATTTCAAGATGCGCAAAACTGGTCCTGCCTATTTAACAATGCTCAATAGCCGTATAAAATTCATATTTCGGATTTGGGAAATATTGCTTGCTCAAATCTAGTTCTACTTTTTTTCCGGGCATTGCCCGAATTCGGCTATTGAGTGTAACCATGTGTAACATAACCATGCAATAGATAAACATAGTATGTATGTACACAAAGATTTATATACTAATGCAATATTTCTCTCCATAGTACAAACTTACAATAATAATGGTGCAATAACAAATATTACACAAAATACAAACTCAAAAACAGCTGTTTTGGTTGTTGACGTTGACATTTTACCATTTGTTTTCTGCATCATAGAATGTTAACGTATTGCTATACGATGCGGTTGTCGGCATTGAGAATGCTGGCATCTGAAACGTGATAGTTGAGAAACTCAATTTTTATACGTAGAATGTCTTCAACAATCAATTTTGTAAATTTAATACAAGTAAAATGCTTTATCACCCTATTTTTCAGAAATTGTGCAATGTATATTATTTATAGTATTCAGATAGGTGTGAGAAAATGGTGAATGCGACATGCATTGGTACACAACTACTCATCCACCACATTTTAGATTAATGCACACGTACTAAAATTTAGCCAGGTCAAGCAGGCAGTCATGTTAAACAAAACTTCAAATCTATTTAATGCCTTGAATTCTTTGATCCAAATTGCTCAAATAAATGGACTGTATGCCTAAATCAGCCTTCAAACAACTGGACCACTATAGTATGCACAGAAAAAAAATTAGTAGGACAGGCTATAAGCTAAAAGCGAGAAATAAATAAGAATACTGCGTTTATTTGCAGTAGTTTAACATTCCTGAGTATATGTAACATAACGAATAAACAAGAAAGTACAAACAAATAGTGTGAAATGATAGGTCACATTTGGTTTCAAAATAATTGGTGAAAAAATGAAATGAAAAATGGGTAATGGACAACTACAAACTTAATACATAAGGTTACAGAATTTAAGAAAAAAAAAGAATACAATGGAAAATGAAAAACTACAACTTGATTAGCCTTTAAACTGTGATATGTCACTTAAAGACCTTCTCTCATAGCAGTTTCAAATCCACGGGAACTAAGAGCCTTCATTATAGATGGTTTTGTTGTACAGAATAGAGGAGTTGTATGTGATAGATATTTTCAAATCTTATACAGGGTGGGCCAATAGTGCGTGGACGGAGGATTGTGGGCTTAATAAAAAATATTTCAAAAATCTGTCACTTGATCATGGTAGGGACCCTTGAGGGCTATGACGTAAAAATATTTTCACTCAAATTTTGACGTTTATACAGGATGATTCATATCAAACTTACATTTTTTTAAATGGAACCTCCTATATATTTTTGCATATTTGGATACCTTGGTCAATTTTAGTGTGACTTTATGTATCACACATGGAACTTTAAACGAACCGTTTAGGCGCAAATCACCATTTTTGGTATAAGTAGGTATCAGAAAAAAATTGAATATCGCAGCGATTATAAAACCTAGAAGGCCGTGACTTTGCGGTACAACTAAGCATGAAATGCGTCACCTTAGGTCAGACGGCTAAAATTGAATTCTTTTTGTACTTGGAGAAATCAGTAGATTAATTAAGGAAACTTCAATCACAGATAACTTGATTTTTTCAAATGGCAATGCCTATTTTGGTTTAAAAAATCGAATGTAATATTTGATTACCTTTCTAACGATATAGCATACTCGATATCAGTCTTTTTTAGTTTTCATTTTATTTCAAATTTTCAGTCAAATCGGTGTTTTTCAATTTTCCTGCGTGCAAGCAACCTAGCAGGCCATGAAAAACAAACAGAAGCTCGTTAATATGGAAGAAACCAACTAACTTAGTAGAAAGATGCAAACTAACTGGAGCAACGAGGCAAGATTATGAAAATTCCTTGAAACATATTAGCTCTAACCGAATACAACAGCCCCAAGATATCTAATGTAAACGAGTAGCTGGGCTATGACAGAAGTATTTGTTTTTCACAGCCTACTAGCTATCGAGGTCTACTAGAGCTTGACAACTTTCCAAAACGATTAAAAATTTTGAAACAAAAGGAAAACTACCAGCGATTTTTGCTTACAGTCTAACATGTTTAAAATTTCATATCTAATAGGATAAAAGGATTAGTCACTTCCGTTTAGTTAAGTCAAAAGTGAAATCTCCAACTGGAGCATTCTGAACATCTATTGAAATAATTGCTAGAAATTTTTAATTACGCTATGTTGTAATTGTGTTTATTTCATGTAGTTTTCTGCAAACTAAATTATGTTTTACAATTCAAACAGACTGCAATTCAAGTTTCATTTTCCGCGATTTTGCTAATAAGTAGAAGTACCTACTGAAGAATTTGAAGGGTTCCAGTCAGAGGTATCATTACTTTTGACTTACGGAAATGGCTACTTTTTTATAGCATTAAATGTAGAAATTTATTCAGAAGACATAGATATTATACTGCCAGCAACAATCACTATTAGTTTTCCTTTGATTAAATATTTTTTTACTGACGTTGGAAATTGACTAATAGCTAGTAGGCTGTGAAAAATGAGCGTTCTTGTTACCGCTATTGTTTCTGGTTAGACCTAATATGTTGTAAGAAATTTTCATAATCTTGCCCCGTTGCTCTAGTTAGTTTGCATCTTTCTACTAAGTTAGTCGGTTTCTTCCATATTAACGAGTTTTTATTTATTTTTCATGACCTGCTAGGTTGCTTGCATGCAGGAAAATTGAAAAACACCGATTTGCTGCACATTTGAAATAAAATGAAAACTAAAAAAGATTGGTATCGAGTATGCTATATCGTTGGAAAGGTAATGAAATATTACATTCGATTTTTTAAACCAAAATAGGCATTGCCATTTAAAAAAATCAAGTTATCTGTGATTTAAGTTTTCTTAATTAATCTACTGATTTCTCCAAGTACAAAAAGAATTCACTTTTAGCCGTCTGACCTAAGGTGACGCATTTCATGCTTAGTTGTACCGCAAAGTCACGGCCTTCTAAGTTTTATAATCGCTGCGATATTCAATTTTTTTCTGATACCTACTTATACCAAAAATGGTGATTTGCGCCTAAACGGTTCGTTTAAAGTTCCATGTGTGATACATAAGGTCAAACTAAAATTGACCAAGGAATCCAAATATGCAATAATATATAGGGGGTTCCATTTAAAAAAATGTAGGTTTGATATGAATCACCCTGTATAAACGTCAAAATTTAAGTGAAAATATTTTTACGTTATAGCCCTCAAGGGTCTCTACCATGATCAAGTGACAGATTTTTGAAATATTTTTTAGTAAGCCCACAATCCTCCGCCCACGCACTATTGGCCCACCCTGTATATAAACGGTAGATAATGTATAAAATTCGTACATTGGTCCTTAAGATCCGGTTGTGTTACTACTTTAGGAGGAGAGCTTAGATGATCGATTCTCTTGCTTTATACTATAACGAGGGGGCATCTGACGTAAATTTTGTCTTGCAATGAACCACCATTAATTTGGCAGGGACAACCAGGAGCATTGTATTATAATCTGCACAGGCTCTGTGCAACTATTTTATACATATCTATGTGTAAATTAAACGAAAGACGGCATATTTTTCAGAAAATAATGTATTGTTGAATAACATAGACAATGTTTAACGGAGAAAACAGATTTCAATAAGTATTTGAACTATAATCCCCATCACCATTCGGGGGACGGCAGACGTAGGGTCACAAAAAGCAAGACCGAAGACAGAAGAGAGGAGAGAGAAAACACGGATTGGAAGTAAAGACAAAAATATTTTAACCCTTTGAGAGTTCCGGCGTGATGAAAGGCGGTTCATATAGGTTAGTTTTGAGGTTGCGTCCTGAAGAGTATGCTCATAAAAAATCTACTTCTGCTAAAGTTACCACTTTTGGATCGTAACCAAAGCAGCTGCTATCATCAATATCAATCTGTCTTCCACTTATCAATATGTCATGTGTATATGTCGTGGTACGGAGACGGGAATGATGCACATCCTCCTATTGGTATGTTTATTTGACTTAAATAATATTGTACTCTGAGTATATGGTGCATGTGCTTTTAGCTGTTTGGTTTCGTTAAATTTGGTGCCTGTAGCTAGAAGTCTTTATAGTGCTCAATATAAATATCTTAATGTTAACTAGTGGTTGAGCGTACCATGAACAACATATTTTATCTTCGTTGAAAGAACGACATAGGCTTTGAATTAACAGATGCAATATCATACTAATCTTGCTGCATTTATAATAAACAGAACTAACAATTTTTAAGAATTCCATCACATATTTATTAAACGAGACAATTCACTAACATGTATACCTTAGATTTTAGACACAGGACAGTGGGTCAAAGAAATGAGACAGTAAATATTTAGGCATAAATCTATAGAATCTGGTACCGGTTAAAATTAAGTCAATAAATTCAATGAATTTGTTTAAAAAGTGACTAAAAGTATATATACAGAATTGAAGCAATTTATCATAATGTATGTAAAAGATATTAGCATGGACGGAACCACATTAATGGTGTATTTCTGTCCATGATGGTATGTGGTGTATTAAAATACGTAACAATTATATTTTTATTTTTATTCTGTGATTCTTTCTCATTTTATTTTATGTACTGTCTATGTTTTATTTTTTTACCATATTCCCACTCACAGTGTACTACGTACACTCGGTGGGCTAGCTGGTGTATATTGGGCAGAATTAGTTTTAAATACTTTTATTGTATCAGCATGTATTGTTTTCTGCAGCAATACACATATTCTATTCTATACATTTTCGACAAAACCTGTAGCTCTTTGTCATATTGACTCTGTCAGATTACACCTTGTTACTACAATTGACTGGCACATTCGCAGCTTATGCATACACTGATCTTAATAAAATTTGGGAATCCATAGTAGATCTGTTTGAAGGCCAAGTGACAGCATTGCTTTTGCTCAGCTGTCATTCCTTTGCTGTCATCAATTGTGATGACAAGGTATACCCAGATTTTTGAGTATCTTAAAGGGCTGATACACGTACGAGCAAGTACGCGTACTTATGGCTCGACGACCTTTTTCGCCTGTGTGTCACCGTAAGTACGCGTACTTTAAAACCGTCCCGCAAACCGTCGGCGAGCCAACTGGTTTGAAATCTTGCTCGTAGCTGGTTTCAGCTCGTACTGCGAGCCGCGAGCCGCCACTTTGTTTTGGCAGGCCATCGATGCGCAACGCTTGTTGTGTTTGGCGTTTGTTAAAAGTTTTGTTTATTTAGGAAAATTATCAAAATGAGTGATTTCAGCTTCACGTGTGTCACCGCGTCGAGCCGAGTAAGTTCGCGAACTTAAAAACCGCGTACTTAAAGTTCGTACGTGTATCACCCCTTTTAAATCCTAACTTTGCCTCAACAAAGGTGACCTACTGGCCTCCCCATCACTACTATGAGTACTACTTACCTTAACAATAAGGACATTGATACAATATCATGTAGGCCTGCAGTGTTTATCTCGAAATATCAAATTAATGTTTTCAATATGGTCGACTACAAGAACGTATCCCCTCTATATTGATGGCTCCCATACTCATAGATATTTATTGAAGAGCACGGTGAAATAAAAATATTTCGCTGTATAGAATTTGTAATATCCTGGATATCAGCTGTATTGGCTTATCGATTTCAGTTGCATGGATAAATAATTAACTCGTTTGTAGATGCAGGCGTACTTTTTCGGATTTGTTTGTAAACCCATTTAAAAAAATGTAGTCAAGTTGATTGACTCAGTACTTCCCACACATTCCGATGATACAAGTTGTATTATTTTCCCATAGCATGAAACTATAGTCTAGATGCCCCTGCAACCAAATCATTGCTCGCCCGACCGCAAAAAAGTGTTTTATTCCACTAAGTGCTTCTTTCACAGGTCAATGGACAATTTAGTAAATCAAATTTGAAAACCTCCACTCCCGAACCACCCCAATTTCACTCCCAACCAAAAAAAACTTTTCAAAATGATCAGGAAATTTACCAAACTCATTAATTACCTGTTTTGAAAATTGCACCGAGTGGAAAAGTTAAAACACTAATTAAAAAAAATGGAGTACGTGTTGTGTGGCTACTAGGGTACCTGACTGTTGAGTATTCATGATCGTTTAATTTTGTATGCTGTGCCAATAAAATGTTGATGGATGATAGGTATTACGTATTCCGTAAAATTGAAATTGATTAATGCATCAAAAGATTTTTTATTTCATCTCCCTAAAATACCTGATACTCCACTGTTTCATACGCTATTTATATCTTCTTTTTTATTTTAATACTATTAACACTTTCCTTTTCTTTTGCATCAACGTCCTTCACGATGGTATTACAAAAAATGGTGAAAGCACACACAACTTCATATCCCGCTACCCCCCCCACCAACACTGAGGTCTGGATACGCGCCTGCCGCAAAAATTGTACATCTGATCGCTTGTTTTTTCTGCTAAATGATAATGACGACAAAAAATTAGGTTTTTGAATAATTTTTTTTGTGATAAATGGAGAGATCTAATATAAGTTTTACAACAAAACTTTATCTGTTTTCTTTTTTTTTCGCAATAATTCAAAAGGTATATCAAAATAAAAATGGGTTTTTGAATCCAAAACCAAAAACACGCCGACGGCTCCCGAACCCGTGTGACGTACTTCGTGAAAATACTTGTAACAGTTGTAACTAAAATGTATATTTGTTGCAACATAGGCGATTAATGAAGTTTCCAGCTCGAGGCGAAATCAACGATCGAAATAAATATCTTTTTGAATGTTTGAAATTAGATCACAAATAAAGTACCTAACCAAATATGTTTCGTTGAGGCGATCCGCTCCGTAAGATGTTGGGTGGCCGAGCGGTAGAGTGTTCGACAACGAATCACTGTGTTTCGGGGTGGTTTTGGTTCGAGACCCATTTTTTTTAACCAAAATATTCATTGATATGCTTTTTACTCATGTTTTTCAATAAAATTTTATTATATGTTTTAAAAGTACAACAAAAATTACGAATAATTTCACTTTTCTGTAATCGGCAAGGCAATGTTCGAATGGACCTAAAAAGGTGTATTATGCCGCTAGGTCTTTCTCTCTCAGGTCAGTAGACAGCCTATTATGAGTACAACAAATTTTTCAGATTTACAACCCCCCAACCCCCAAGCACCCTAATTTCACCCTCACCCCAAAAAAAGTAAAAAATGATCAGGAACCCCTAAAACGCCTAAAAACGAAGTTTGAGCTGTTTTCATATTTTTAGTTTTCTTAATATTGCTGCGCCCCACTGAGATGATTTCTAAAAATCAGACGCGTTTTCCATCCTGTACTGTACTGTACTGTGTAATACTGTGCCGAAATTTCATTAACATCAATTCAGTAATTTCAACATTATAAAATACAGAACGATCTAAAGCAATACTCGTATGTATACATTAGAAAATTCTATGTCCCTTGGTTCCTGTAATACACAAGGCAATGTTCGGATGGACCTAAAAAAGTATATTATTCCGCTAGGTCTTTCTCACTCAGGTCACTAGACACCCCCACCAAAAAAAAAGTAGAAAATGATCAGGAGCCCCTAAAAAGCCTAAAAACAAAGTTTGAGGCATATTTGAAATTTTTCGTTTTTTGCTAATTACTCCGCGGCCCATGCACCGATTTTCCAAATTGTAGCAACATTACCTACTACGACCCTACAACATATCACTACCCAAATTTCATCAAAATCTATGCAGCGGTTACTGAGATTAGAAGGCTAGAAAAACGCCAACAGACAGACCGACAGACAGACAGACCGACGGAAATGAGTGACGTGGATTTTCGTTATGTAGGCATCATAAAACGCCCAAAAAGTATATTATCTCAAAATCGAAAGTTTTCGCGATCACAATACTCCCCTCACCTATCGGTGTGGGAAGTAAAAGTTGGTAGAACGATATTACGGACAAGACTGAAGGACATGTACTAAATTAAAAGATAATTTACACATATGAATCTATCTTCCTTCTTTAGCTGGTCCAGTCTTCTTTTTTTAAAGTTACGTCTCACACTCTCTTAGAAATTTAACTATTAACATGGATACACTGTGCCTTTAGCTTGCCTGCAGGAAATGTAGCGCCAAGGGTCAATAACCATTATGTAATGTGTGATAATACTTATACGGTAGAAATTATGGAAACTAACAGCAGTGTTATGTGTAATTATTGCAATTTTGTGGTATCAGCATGATATCCACACCAATATACATGTAACTGATTTGATTACCCAATACACTTGAATACTGAGAGTCACCACGAGTGTTTTCTTGCAAGACAATACCATTTCCTGCCTATCTGAACCTTACATGGCGATCCTGCCGAAAAACGTACAAAATACATGATAAGAGTGGATAAGTATGGTAAAATCCAGGATCATATAAAAAGTTAAAAGTTAAAAATGGGGTCCAGCAAATCCAAACATCAGAACCTAACGGAGAACGGTGCAGTTAACTCCAACTTCATAGTGACCCAGGAGGAGTATAATGTTACCAGGGATGTTAAGATAGTGCTATATCTCATCTTAACCCTGTTGGTGCTGCAGTTTGCCCTCAAGCTGTTCCAGATCCACGTGAAAGGAGTGAAACGTCGAATGAGGCGTAGTTTAGCAGCGTCAGTAGCATCCGTCCATAATGTTTAAGAGAATCTCCGGGACGACAGACATTTTGCAGTGCAGTTTCGTAATTCCGCGTAAAAGGGCAAGTGACATTCTCCCTGCATCGTAAAAGATCGCGACGTGACGTGTCGGCAAGCGGTGAAATACTCGAGTGGTTCAGGAGTGGTGTGCTAGGATTAGAAACAATGTAAGTGAGCAACAGGTCAATCTATTTTGTATGTTTAATTTGAATTTTCGTATATGCCACAACATTTTGGATACCTTTTACTTTACTGTCCTGAATGCAGGCTGAAAATCAAGGTTTAATATTGAAATTAGGTCAGTTGAAAAGAAATATTCAATCTCAGGCTAAAAGGGCAATCAAAAAACAGGTTCCAAGAGGTGAAGATACTAGAAATGATATAAGAGATAGCCTTGTATCAATACTTAACCAGATTGTCGCTACTTTAACTAACTCGTGGGGTTCTTTGGATGAATTAGAGCGGAATATTTGCAACCAAGAATATTTATATTGTAGGGATAAGGTTCTACAGGCCTTAGAGTCGCTAAAAGTGCGTTATAAAATACCGATTTCTTGTCTTGAGAAAATCGATATATCAATAGTAGACGAGGATTTTGAATCAGAGGAAGAAAACATGGCAATGTCGGCGGTTGATTTTTTCAATTTGGCAAGTAAGCTAGTGCCAACGCAGTTCGATGGTAGCCCGGACAATTTGAGATCATTTTTAGACTCATTATTATTGCTAAAAAATAATTGTGGGGAGCATACAGAAAATGCGATAGCATTCATAAAGACTAGATTAACAGGTAGAGCCAGGGATCTTATCACATCTGAACAGACAATTGATGATATAATACAAAAACTGAAATTTAATATTAAAGGGGAAAGCTCGCGTTTACTAAGTGCAAGAATTTTGAATTGTAAACAAAACGGTAAAGATGCAGCGACCTTTGCGGCTGAAATCGAGTCCTTGGCCGGCAAGTTACAGAGTGCTTATATCAGCGAAGGCGTACCGTGTCAAATTGCGCAGAACTATACGGTGGATACAGCTGTTAAAGCGATAAGCACCAACGCAAATTCGCAAAAAGCACGCATAGTAGTCGAAGCTGGTACTTTTAACACCCTGCAAGAATTAGTTACAAAGTTCGTAAATACTAACTCTGAGTCTCCCCAGAGTAACGTATTTTATTATAGGAACCATAACCACTCAAATAGTCTTCGCCGCAGCAGAGGAAGATATTTTTATAACAATAATAATAGAGGTAGTAATTATAATGACGTGGGAAGTAGTGATAGTTATGGATATAATCGTAGAGGCAACAATAGGGCTCGTTATTTTAGAGGAGGCGGAAATGCGACCAACTTCCAAAACTATAATAATAGGGGAAGATACCAAAGATACGCAGGTGGTATACAACAGGTTAGGCACTACAACTCGCAGGCTGAGTCGGAAAACCGGATCAGCCCCCAAGAGACTCGATTGGGGGAAATCTGAATATATATTCACTGAATTTAACACTTTCTAACTTTGTAGTTCTTAGATTGGAAATGACAGGGAGAAACAACACTTTATTAGTAGACACTGGTGCTGATATTTCACTTTTTAAAAGGACATCTGTAGATCCTGATCAGATAGTTAATATTTCGAGTAAAAGTGAAATTAAAGGGGTATCACCCGAGCTCGTAGAATCTCTAGGTACTACAAACACTAATATTTTAATTGACGGATACAAAATCAGTCAAACTTTTCACATAGTAAGCGAAAATTTTCCAATCCCTTGTGACGGAATCTTGGGAAGGGATTTCCTAATAAGATACAAAACCCATTTAAATTACTACGACTGGACCATGAGCATTTTGTTGAATAATAATATAACGTTAATTTTGCCTATTCAGAGTAGCCTAGAAGACAATATCGTTTATGTTCCAAGTAGATGTGAAGTAGTAAGAGAAGTAAATTGTCTGAAATATTTGGCAAGGAATGCTGTGGTTTTGAATAAAGAATTGTTCCCTGGCGTTTTTATAGCCAGAACTATTGTTTCAAAAGAAAATCCATTAATAAGAATCATAAATACAACGTTCGAAAGTGTTTCTCTGAAAATAGATGCTCTAGAGACAATCAGTTTACATGAGTTTAATATCTATAACATTGAAATCGAGTCAAATGATCGACATACCCAATTGCTTGCTCAGCTTAATACTAAAAATGTCCCTACTTATGTAAAAAACGATCTCGAAAAGTTGTGCGTAGAATTTTCTGATATATTTGCACTAAAGGGTGACAAACTAACAGTGAATAACTTCTATACGCAAAAGTTGAGACTATCAGACCCATCCCCAGTATATATAAAAAATTATAGGGTACCAATTTTACAAAAAGAGGAAATCAATCGACAGATTGACAGACTCTTAGAAAATGAGATAATTGAACCGTCATTGTCAGAATATAACAATCCAATTCTATTAGTCCCGAAAAAATCTGTAAATGGCGAGAAGGCATACCGTTTAGTAGTAGATTTCAGACAATTGAATAAAAAATTAATTGCTGATAAGTTCCCTCTACCAAGAATTGATGATATCCTAGACCAATTAGGCAGGTCCAAGTGGTTCTCTGTAGTGGATCTAGCCTCGGGCTTTCATCAAGTTGGTCTAGACGAGGGGTCACGTGATTTAACATCTTTTAGTGTGGATAATAAGGGGTCATTTCGATTCACTAGGCTGCCCTTCGGACTCTCTGTGAGTCCAAACAGTTTTCAACGTATGATGACTATGGCGTTCGCAGGGATAACCCCAGAAAGGGCATTTCTTTATGTGGATGATTTATGCATTACGGGTTATTCAGAAAAACATCATATGAGTAATTTGAGAAAAGTATTTGAAACATGTGAAAAGTACAGTCTAAAATTAAATCCCGAAAAATGTTCGTTTTTTTTGAAAGAAGTGTCTTATTTAGGTCACAAAATTACTGATCAAGGCATTTTACCAGATGACTCAAAATATGAGGTAATTGACAGGTATCCGATACCACAAACTCCTGACGAAGTACGTCGGTTTGTAGCATTTTGCAATTATTATCGCAGGTTTATACCGCGTTTCGCTGAGGTCACTTACCCGTTAAATAGATTACTTCGCAAAAATGTTGAGTTCAAATGGACAGACGAATGCCAAACTGCTTTTGATTCATTAAAAGAAGCATTAAAAAGTCCAACAATATTGAAATACCCTGACTTTACAAAAAAGTTTATCGTAGTTACAGATGCGTCACAGAATCATTGTTCTGCAGTACTCTGTCAGGAGTACAATGGATGCGATTTACCAGTGGCGTACGCATCTCGATCGTTTACTAAGGGTGAATCTCATAAGCCTATTATTTTGAAAGAATTGACAGCTATCCATTGGGCTTTAACTTACTTCAGATGTTACCTTTATGGTCAAAAATTTTTGGTAAAGACGGATCATAAACCGTTGGTTTACCTGTTTTCAAAAACCGATCCGTCATCAAAATTGACAAGAATGCGGCTAGATTTGGAGGAGTTTGACTTTGAAATTGAATACATAAAAGGTAAAAATAATGTATGTGCAGACGCTTTATCAAGGATTTCGTTATGCGACCTGAAGAGGATCAAGTCAGACTCATCGTCAGTTCTAGCGATGGTTACAAGATCGAAGTCAAAATTGCTACGAACCTGCAAGACGAGCCAACCACCTTCAGCATAGTTTACAAGATTTACTAACTTCAAATATTGATAGCCTTCTAAAATTTATAAGAGACATTAACCTTTATTTTTCAATATGATACCTGTGCAATATTACAATTGACAATTATTGTATTTTTGAGTTGTGCCGTCCACCGCTAATAACCCTGCGTGGTTGATGCGGTTATATGTTAATAAAAAAAAAAAAAAAAAAAAAAAAACAACAAAAGTATTGAAAACAAATCTGTGGAAAAGCTGTCAGATCATCCCAAGGTATATGAAACTATAAATAACTACGACGTTTTAAAATATCCTGTTATAAGATTTGAAATAGATAGAAATTCAATTAAAATAAATATTTATAAGAAAAATAAACTAAACGCGCGTGAGACAGTTCCTCTCGTTAACGGTAATATTGCGTTAGCGCAATTATTATCTGTGCTTGAAAAAGTGGCCAATGAGAGAGATATTGTCAACTTAAGATTATACTTGAACGATAAAATATTTAAGAAGTGCACTATAAATCAATTTAAACAGACCGGTCAATAAACTCTTAAAAATTTGACTATTATTCTTTGCTCCGAATTGAAACTTATTTCTGATCCAAGTGAAAGACAAAATATACTAGCAAAGTTTCACAATAACCCTTTGCTGGGTGGACATTGTGGACAAAAGCGACTCCTAAAGAAAATTAAATCATTCTATTGGTGGAAACACATGTCCAGAGATGTTGCAAATTTTGTGAAACAATGTCACAAGTGTCAAATAAATAAGGCTTCTGCAAAAAGCCTGGAACCTTTAACCATAACCCCAACTCCTCAGAAGGCTTTTGATATTGTTTCTCTTGATACCATAGGACCTTTCTTAACATCAAATAAAGGTAATGTGTACGCAGTAACGCTGCAATGTGAACTTACAAAATACATTGTAATAATCCCTACTTCGAATAAGGAAGCCAGAACAATAGCCCAAGCGATTTTTGAAAACTTTATCCTAATATACGGCCCAGTGAAAACGTTTCGAACGGACATGGGGACGGAATATAGGAACGAGATTTTCAAAAATCTAACACAACTACTGAGTACTGATCATAAAATGTCCACCAGCTACCATAGTCAATCAATCGGGGGGTGTGAGAGGAACCACAGGGTACTAAACGAGTTTTTACGTGCATATTCCGATGAAACTCTAATGGAATGGGATTCGTGGTGTAAATACTTTGCCTTTTGTTACAATACTACTCCTAGTACCTATCATAATTTCACTCCGTTTGAGCTTGTGTTTGGAAAGTCAGTTGACTTGCCAGACTTTATGAATCAAAACCGAATTGAACCATTATATAATATTGAAGCATATGATAAGGAAGTACGCTTCAGGTTGCAAAAAGCTCAAAATAGGGCTAAAGAGTTTCTCGAAAAAGCTAAAGTAGTTAGAAAAAGTAAGTTCGATTCAAATTCACATTCACTAAGCTTATACCCGGGAGACCTTGTATTGATGACCAATGAAGGCCGACAAAAATTGGATCCGTGGTATAAAGGTCCTTTTACGGTTGTCAGTCTAGAGGAACCAAATTGTGTCATTAAGGACAGTAAGGGAAAGGTCACCACTGTTCATAAGAACAGACTAAAAAAATATATACCAAATGTCTAGCTAAGTTAACTGTACTATTTTCATTGAATGTAATTAACGCAGGCCTGTGGTTTAGTTAGAAAATGTAAGATTATCATATTGTTATTTTTAGATGTAATTGTATTTTTGCTGTTGCAGCTATATGTACTGACACACTGACGGATGTTATATTCCAAATCCATTACGATGATGCAGACTGAAATATTCTTTTTTATTTTAGTATTAGGTGTATAAGACAACATTGCTACAGATGAGTTTTCTATTCAGATTTTCATATCGACTTTTTATTTTAAATTTTTTTCCAATACCTACTGCACACCAGCTATCCCATTGCATTTTCAAAAAAGTCTTTCACAAGTGGCCATAGTGAAAGACCTTTTTCTAAGAGGGGAAGGTGTAGCGCCAAGGGTCAATAACCATTATGTAATGTGTGATAATACTTATACGGTAGAAATTATGGAAACTAACAGCAGTGTTATGTGTAATTATTGCAATTTTGTGGTATCAGCATGATATCCACACCAATATACATGTAACTGATTTGATTACCCAATACACTTGAATACTGAGAGTCACCACGAGTGTTTTCTTGCAAGACAATACCATTTCCTGCCTATCTGAACCTTACACTCTCTATCCAGGATTTCGCTATTTTCTTGTAGGCCCAGTCGTCCAGGGCAACGTTCCCAGCTAGAGTGAGCACTCTCGTTGCCCGGTATACCAATATGTCCAGGGATCCACAACAGGGTCACCTTCTTGTGGCTTGATCGGTCCTGAAGGGTGACAGAACAACCTTGATAGTGCCCTGAGGATATCCCGCGCAATCATTGATGAAAATTCACCGTTTAGTGCAATTCAAAGGAAGGGAATTATAATCAGAATTGTCAATCGTTACATAACAAGAACAAAGAATAGTGTTGATCACTTTCTGAACCAGTCTTAATCACTATCTGAATCAGAACTATCACTTGAATTATACCCAAATAGGTATCATTATTATCTAAACTATTGTCAGGTTTAAGATCTTTGACATGAAAATCTCCTATAATATTACCATCCAAATCTTTCAATGTATAAACTAATGGTGATTTTACTCTATAAACAATGCAGGGGATAAACTTCGGACTTTTCTTCGCACAGAAATTATCAGCAGCTTTTGAAAGAATGAAATTACGTTTCAAAACTTTGAATCTAAGATCTCTCCTTCGCAAGTTATAACGATTTTTGTTGACTTCATAAGAACGTCGCATTCGGTCTTGAACTTTAGAATAAATCTCAAGTATCTTTTGTACTAAATTTGGATCTAAAACATTTTGGCTGATATTAACGTCATTCTTAGCATCATCGGCAATGAATCCATAAAATGATCCATCAACTGGCACATTTCGATAAAAGTTTAAATAGCTAGGTGAATATCCTGTAACTTCATGCTTTGCTAATCCAATTGCCTGGGCTATTTGATGAATAGACTGATCCCAGGTATTGTGAGAACTTTTTATGTACGATCTAATTGCAGTGACAATAGTCCTATTCACTCTTTCACAAGGGTTAACTTGAGGAGTGTTATACCAGATTTTCTGTACATTATGAGAGCTAGCAAAAGCTTTAAATTCTTTAGAGATAAATTGAGGTCCATTATCAACTACAATGATCTGTGGAACTCCATAAATGAGAAATACTTGATTTTCTAGAAATTTAACTATGGATGCTGATGTGGCTTTAGGCATAGGAAATTGAAGAATTTTGTAGAGACAATACCTGTGGGGATTTCAGAACCGATACAGGATATGGAAACAACGGCGATTGTAATGTGATTACTCGATTATCATGTCTTTTTTTATGTTCGGCGTTTTCAGGCGAAGAAATTAAATTTTCAGCGCCCACTACCACCGACGTGCAGCGATACAAAACACGCGTTCGTAAAAAACCTTTTCAGAGGTAAATTGCGTAATGTATATTTCATGTTGATAGTGAATAAATTAGTTCCAGCAATTCAATAAAAAACTGATAAAAGCTCTCGCATATGAGTGTACCCTTTCAAGTGAAAACTGTATAAACATACCAAGCCTATCTATGTTCATTGCACTGTTAAGCTTATACAAAATTCATGCCATATACGTGTGTATGAATGCCATATGTTTAACAGAGTTTCTAGATAATTATACGTTCAATGATTTGTTAGCGCCTCCACACATGGGTCGATTGGCGATGTGGATGACCCGATTCCCGATTCTCGTCCACTTGTTTTTTAAAAGCTTTTATTTAACTTGCAATGTATGTACGCTTGTTCGGGTGGAATCTTGCAACTCAATTTTGAAGCAGATATCTTCAACCGATTGAGCTGAAATTTTGTATACACGTTTAGTTTGGATGACAATGCACGATAAGTTGTATGACGTCGTTCTGAATCCAACACTGGAATAGTTTTTTAATGCATTTCTACAATATGGATATCCATATTGATATGAGAACGCCCAGTAGATGGTAAGGAGAATGACAATCAAATGAGAGGCATGTCATCACTGACAGTAGGTCCACTGATGTCATTTTTAGTTAAACGATGAATTTTGTTGTGAGAGCTTGTGGAAAATATACCGGCGAGTTGTTTTATCACTGCATGAACCTGACGACCTGAGAGAAGAGAGTTTTTGTATTTGGCGCTCAACTACAGGCTTGCGGTGTGAGCAAGAATCTGGCAGCAGTCACATGAAATTCTGGATCGAATTGTACGAGTTCCTTTATACAGCCTACGCAGTGGTCATCACCACTGACAATAGATCCACTGAGTCATCACCAGGTTGTATCGACGACGCTGACGACATCGACATGAGGTTAGGAGGTAGCTAACGAACCGCTGGTGCACCAAGCAACCACGAAGGGTGAACCAGATAGCCGCTGTGTATGACAGTGACGCGACGTAAGTGGTAAATAAGATCCGCGGTAAGGATTTTCCAATAATAAGTTGTAAAGGAACATTTGGGGTGCTGGACTGACTTTCGGAAAGTAATAGGGATAAACTCGTGTTATTAGTGGACTCTTATCACCAACACAGTTTTAAGGTTATGTTTAGAGTAGGTCTATGTTTTCAGTTTAGTTTCCATGATGTCTAATAAAAGGAAATCTACGAAAATGAGTGGATATCAGGATAGCGCAAATTCTAAATTAGAAACTGTCGTTAGAATGATGGCGAATAATATGTATTTTTAGATATAATACGATGAGTTTTGTTGTAAGAGTTTGGGGGAAATATACTATTCAAAGTCGGTGAATTGTTTTATCACAGCATGAACCTTGTTTGCGACCTGAGAGAAGAGAGTCTTTACACAGTGAAAGGGCTCGTTGAGAGTGACTCGAAAAATAACGTGACGTCATTCTAAATCAAGTGTGGCGGACCATCCAAGATGGCGGAATAGCTATTTTTAATGCACTTCTGCAATATGGGTATCCAATGGAAGGGCTTGTTGAGAGTGACTCAAAAAATAATGTGACGTCATTCTAAATCAACTAATCAACTATGGCGGACCATCCAAGGGGGCGAAATAGTTATTTTTAATGCACTTCTGCAATATGGGTATCAAATGAAAGGGCTTGCCGAGAAAAAAATTTTTTTTTAATATTAATGCAAGTACAACTAAAAAGTAAAAAATAAATTAAAACAAAAAACTTTTTTAAAAAAGCTTTTATTCAAATGTTCTAAAGAAAAGAAATTAAAATGTTCTTTTAAAGTGTTAACTATCGACGTATAGCCTCATTATACACAATTTATATGATCATAAAAGCTTGTCACGAGGCTTACGTAAGTACCTATAAGAAATCATTTAAACTAAAATTTTAACACAATTAAACTTAGCAGACCAACTTAGTCAATTGAATAGGTACTAGCTAATTTACACAAGTCGCGCGACAAGCTTTTATGATCATATAAATTGGGTATAATGAGGCTGTACGTTGATAGTTAACACTTTAAAGGAACATTTTAATTTCTTTTTTTTAGAACATTTAAATGAAAGCTTTTTTAGAAAAGTTTTTTGTTTTAATTTATTTACTTCTATGTCATCCGCATCGACTGCGCTGGTCATTAGCCTCGTGTTCTGTATAGGCTTTGTTATTATTTCCCGGCGCCACTCTAAGAACAGCAGTGGTAATTAGAAGCCAACAGTGAAGGCTCAGATGGGGATTCTCGCTGAACTTTTTTATGGATATTCATATTTGATTGAAAAAAAAACAGAAATAAGTTTCCGCCTCTAATGAGAATCGAACTTGGGACTCTCCGGTGACGAGCCCTCGACTCTAACCACTGAGCCAACTCTTCTTATGCAAAGTATTGGAGCTCCACTAACGGGTCGTTTGAGGGTCGTCTTGAGATAAGCGTTTTTAACCTCTTTGTTCTCAAACGCATGCTATCAGAGTTGAAGTGATACTTCGAGTAGTTTGTGCTTGTCTTGCGTCTGATCGAGGTAAACTGCTGAAGTTATACTGTCATATCGGTCTTGATTTTTTAATTATATGTAATAATATGAACCGTACAATGCCACAGGTCTTGAGGATTACAGGGTTTCGGACAATGTTGTGTAACCTTTCGCCCAGGCCAACCTGTTGCAGGTGCGGTGTAAATGTGTTTGGTGTAAGGCCTGAGACCGATATGATGAGGAGGATAGCAACAACTTTGTTTTATTTCCAGAGTCGTTTGATTTCTATGACAAGATCTATGTATTTAAATATCTTGCCAGCATAGACGTTTTGGATATTCATATCATATAATATAATTTATCAAATTATAAACCCATCTCGCGGGTACCTGTTCTAGCTAAAATATTTGAAATTACCTTAACACCTCAGATGAATGATTACATTGAGGTAAATAATTTATTTAATGACCGCCACTTCGGTTTCAGATCGTCTATTTCAATACCAATAGATTTAAACATGGCTTTTGAAAGTAACTTTTATTGTCTTGCCAGTTTTTTTGATCTCTCAAAGGCTCTTTATTGTTTTCAACATGATATCCTATCAAAAAATTATCATACTATAGTAGTATCATCTAATCAATATAACAGGAAGCATTACATCAATATTGACAACACTACACAAAAATTAGTTACTATTGGCATTCCACAGGGCTTGGTTCTTGCACCACTCCTACTTTCAATTTACATGAATGATCTTCTTAACTGAAATACTGCCATGAATCTAATACTATTTGCCGATGACACACCAATGTTACGTACTGGAAAATGCTATGTATTGAGAAACTATAAAAATATGGTTCTTGGCAATTAAGCTGACATATGATTCCAAAACACAATCGATGATAATTAATCCGTGTAAACATAACGTTGATTCCTTAGAATCAGTAAATTTTTTGGGAGTCTGGGTAGATACACATACGACCTAGAAGGTTCATGTTAACAATACTCTGACTGTACTGTCTAAATGCATTTTTATAATCAGAATTCTGAAAAACTGTGTTTTCTATGATGTACTCTTAACCACATACCATGGATACTTCCAGTCAAAAATGTCATACGCACTACTGAACTGGGGCCATTTGGTGCATGCATATGCCCCAAGATTTTGCTCTCCAAAGACGCTGTATCCGATTCACTTCAGGACTGAGGTATTTGCAATTCTGTAGAGATGTAGAGATTCCACTCAAAATCGTAATTGTTAAACAAAACGTTTTATAGCTACGAAAAATTTCCTAGTCATAGTTTCAATGAACCTGAGTAGTGGCTCTGTATTTTTTTATTTTACATACTGTAATCTGTCAGTGTGTATCTGTTTGCTTATTTTTTTTGTAGAATCAAATCGGTTCTTTATGTAATTTTATTAATAAAAGTGATGACTTGTTAATAATCTTGGATTATAAATTATTTAATCTGACATGTTCGAACACACGTTAATGTATTTTGATACCAATAAATATATAAAAAAATAATAAAAAATTGGGAATTGCAATATTTTATCCCATTGGTCACGTTGTCTGCCTTTGACTGAAAAACTATGTCTGGTCTATTGGCTGGGACAGTTTTGTCTGTATGTATTTCAACGACTCAGTATAGTTTGTACTGATTCTTTTCGAGTACTAGTGTCGCTGTTAATTATAATATGGATCTGTCTTTTCTATTAGTTTGTCTGTTGTGGCTAGTGCTTGGTGTACGACTTTGGCTGCTTAGTTGTGCCTGGCTGTGCACTTGGTTCCAGCAAGAGTTTTGCATGCGTTTGTTGGTGATATTTCCTGCAGTTATCATCTTTAATCTATTTCTTGTAGCTTGTGTGCAATTATCTGGTCCTGGATAGCAAGCACAAAACACTCCGTTCCTCGAGCTGGCCATTCGTCAGCGACGTGTATGATTGTTTCTCATTAATGTGGTCTTGTGTAACACGGTATCTATGTTTGCCATGGAGTAGTTTCTGCAACCAGGTGTTTATTTTTTACAAGCTTTCATTAGCTTCTCCTGTATGTTTGCATGTTTCTTATCGACCCCTTTGTACTCGATTTTGATCCTCTTTAAAGGGACAGATTTAATTTAAACTTTGTACATTTATCACTAACCGTTTAAAATACAATAATTTAATAAAATTATCTCATTATCCAGACCAGGGTAGCCAGAATAGGAGTCCTTAGATCTTTCGCAGTTCAAAAAATGATGAATGTGACAAATAAGTCATATATATTTGAAAAATGTTGAAAGTGCTTAACAAATTAAACCTTAATCATGATGTTTCTGATCTAGATAGTGAATCAAGATATAGTATATTGAGTAATAATATTACTTTTTCCAACATCTTGCAATTGCCATAGGATTTAGTACTTACTCTAAGACCCTCTCACCCACTGTAACTTCTTTTTGGCTTTGATAGAACGCATATCATAACTCGTGATTTTTAACACGCTTTTATATTAGCTTCACCTGTATGTTTGTTTGTATGTTTGTAACTGACCACCTTGTACTCGATTTTGTCCCACCTCAAAGGAACAGATTTAATTTAAACTTTGTACACTTTTCAAGAACCGTCTACAATAGAATAATTTAATAAAATTATCTCATTGTCCAGACAAGGGTGGCCAGAATAGAAGTTCTTAGATCTTTCGCACTTCAAAAAAGGTGAATGTGATAGATAAGTCATATATATTTGAACAATGCTGGAAGTGCTTAACAAATTAAACCTTAATCATGATGTTTCTGATCTAGTTAGTGAATCAACATAACAGCATATTAAGTAATAATATTGATTTTTCCAACATCTTGCAATTTATTGTTTTAGGCTTTAGTACCTACTCTAAAACCCTCTCACCCACTGTAATTTCTTTTTGGCTTTGATAGAACGCATATCATAACTCGTGATTTTTAACACGCTTTTATATTAGCTTCACCTGTATGTTTGTTCGTATGTTTATAACCGACCCCTTTGTACTCGATTTTGATCCGCTTTAAAGGGAGATATTTGATTTAAACTTTGTACATTTATCAATAACCGTTTACAATACAATAATTTAATAAAATTGTCTCATTATCTAGATCAGGGTGGCCAGAATAGAGGTTCTTAGATCTTTCGCAGTTCAAAAAATGGTGAATGTAATAGATATGTCATATGTATGAAAGTGCTCAACAAACTAAACCTTAATCACGCTGATTGTGATCTAGATAGTGAATCAACATATAGTTTATTTAGTAATAATATTGCTTTTATCCAACATCTTGCAATTGTTTTAGGATTAAGTACCTATACTATAAAACCCACTGTAATTTCATTTTGGCTTTAATATAACGCATATCATATCTCGTGATTCTTAGCATGTTTTTATATTCTGTATGTTTGTTGGTATGTTTGTAACCGACTGTTTTGGACTTGATTTTAGCCCACTTTAAATAAGTATGTATTTCATTTAAACTTTGTGCAATTATTAAAAACCGGTGAAAATTGAATAAATCAATAAGGTTGTCTTATTATGCTGAACTACAAAAGTGAATACACGTTTTTGTAGCACTAAAAGGTATAAAATTGTTCTCAATATAAGCTGAAAATGATAAGCAACGTAAAATACTAGCATTATTCATGAAAAAGCATGGGTTTCTCTTTAAAAATATGACACAAACGCCCCACACTTTTTTGACAATAATACGACTAGTATCTTTCGTCATTATTTTAAGGTATTTTTTACTTCTACTTGCCACACCGGTAGGTGATGAGAGTATTGCCATCGCGAAAATTTTTGATTTTGAGATAATAGGCTTTTTGGTCGTTTTATGATATCTACAAAACGAAAACCACGTCACTCGTTTCCGTCGGTCCGTTTGTCTGTCGGTCTGTCTAATCTATTGGCGTTCTTCTAACCTCGTAATTTCAGTAACCGCTACATGGATAGTGATAAAATTTGGGTAGCGATATGGTGTGGTTTCGTAGTAGGTAATGCTGCTATAATCTCTGAAAGCGGTGCAAGCGTGGCGGAGTAATTAGCAAAAAACAAAAAAGCTCAAATATTCCTCAAACTTTGTTTTTAGACGTTTTAGGGGTTCCTCATCATATTTTACTTTCTTTTGGGTGGTGGTGAAATTGGGGTAGTTGAATGGTGGGGGGATTATAAGACTGAAAAATTTGTTGTATTCATAATACCCTGTCCATTGACCTGTGAAAGAAAGGCCTAGCGACATAACCCACTTCTTTTGAACATTGCCTTGCCTATTACAGAAGCTGATCGACTTTTTTTCTGATGTATGTATATTATATACCAGTACCAGTATTGCTTTAGATCGTTCTATATTGTGTAATGTGGAAGCTTTTGAACTGACTTTAATGAAATTTTAACACAGTATTACTACAGTGGCGAGATTGGAAGGCAAGCGCTGTTTTTATAAATAGTGTTAGTGGTGGCGTAACAATACCTAATCAAAAAACTAAAAATACATAAACAGCTCAAACTTCCTTTTTAGGCGTTTTAGTGGTTCCTATCGTTTTTTACTTTTTTGGGTGGGTGTGAAATTGGGGCGGTTGGAGAGTTGGGGGTTATCAAACTGGAAAATTTGTTGAAATAATAACACGAGTAGGCTGTCCACTAACCTGCGAAAAAAAGACCTAGCAGCACAACACGCTTCATAATAAACTGGTATCGCCATGTTTGGGAAGTACTGAGTCAATCAACTAGACGTCATTTTTAGTGCTATAAAAGCGTATTTTTAGTTTTTTTGAAAAAACATTTATTTTCGTTGTGATTTTGTGTTATTACGTGCGTCTGCTGCGTGGCCTGGACACGAGAGGGTATGTGTTGCATACTTTTTGTTTGGTTTTACTATTGCCCTATGTAAGTTTGTTGATTTGTTTATAGTAAATCTCAGTGTTTTTTATTTGTCTTAGTGACTGTATGTTTGTAATTTCGCTATGAATTTGATCTAGCCGCATCATTGATCCACTGATTTGCTCCAGGTCGCGTCGACGAGAAGGCGACCCAACTGCACGCAATCGCGTCCCTAAAGGTGCTGCTAGATGCAACGAAACCGCAGAACGGCGCTGCGACGAGTTCGGCGGCCAATCACGCCGCCGCGGCCGCTAGCAAGTTGGAAACGACGGCGCTAGCGCCATCTAGCGCCGGAGGTTCAGCGGACATGCCTAACGGCGTCATGGCGATGGCGCCCGACCTCAACATCGATGCGGTAAGCGGTGGTTAGAAGTAGCGGGATTGCGCATGTCAACTTTTTCAGATAGGCTTGTTTGCAATGAAACTAGATCGAGGAGTATTATTGCTAGATTACAAGCTGCAGAAAGGTGATCGATTTGGGTCGGAATGTCTACACCAAACTCAAGTAGCTTGAGAAATAGTCAATATCTTAGCTTCACTGCTAAGGGGGCTGGCATTTTGAAGACAGTGCTGAAAAAATAATGACATGAAAAAGTTGAAATAAAATTTCTATTACAAAATTATAAACATTAACCATTCATCTCCAAGTTGAATTTGATTCCAGATGATATTTACATTTACTAATTTTTTTTTTTTTGAAAACAAGTTTAAAATTAATTGAAGTCCTATTAGTTAGAAATTATAAAAATTAGCTTTATACTTACTGGCAGGTTGTACATATGGGACTAAACTTGCAAAATACTGAAACAAAAACAAACAAAAATTGAAGCCACATGATACAAGTATTTTCGAGAATAGATTGCTTTTTATTAGCTACCCTTGAAAATAATGTGGGGGCTATTAGCATATTCTGAAATATTGAAGAAGAATTTAGATTCTAATGAAGTATCGAAAAGTAGACAGTGATTGAAAGTGAGGTATTTCTCCTTGAAGTAAATATGTTCAATTTATTCTATAGAGGTTTTAAAATAGAAGGAACGTTCAGCAGATTCTTCAAAACTGCAGTTGAGTATCTTTGTCAGGAACTTATTTAAATGAATTTATTTTAGTTAGTTGTTTTAGTCATTCGCACATTATACTTATATACAGGGTGAGTCAAGTTAACGTCTCTTGTGACCAAACGACATCTTTTGTAAGAAAAATAACTATGTGCGTGTATGTACGTCATGGGTAATTGCATTCTAAAAATAATATCTTTAATACAGGATATCTAATAAAAGCATGATATTTCAAAGTCGGTTTTTTTCTTCAATTTAACACCTTGAATATTATTGCATAATCACGTTCCTTGGTCAATTCTATTGTGACTTCATGTATGGACATATGGGACTTAAAATGAACCGTATGGGTGCAAAACACCAATTTTGATATAAGTACAGGGTGGGGCATAAAAACCAAGTGTTTTTTGTTTGAGTAGTACTCATATACTAGAAAATGGAGGAGCGCGCGGTTTATTACAATCCATTCCTTGACTCAAACCATTTCACTTTCTTACTTGTCACTTGCCATCATGGAGCGGTAGACGCTAGAACAACGCGTGGCATATGGCGTGGCATCATTGGCCCATATTTTTTGGAGAAAATGGGGTCTCCGCTACAGTAACATCTGAACGTTACATTCATATGGTGAACACCTTTTTTATACCTGCATTGAAAAGAAGAGGTGTGGGTATCAAAGATTTGCGGTTCCAGCATGATGGGGCCACGGCACACACCGCCAGAACATCCATGGCTATTCTTCGGCACCTGTTTCCAAATCGTTCAATTTCGAGGTTTGGTGGCATCAACGATGGCATTTAATGACTTCTTCGGTCTCCCGACTTATCAATTTGTGATTTTTTTCTATGGGGGTAACTCAAGTCACGTGTTTAAAGGGCCAAGCCCGTACGTTAGACGCAGAGAAGGAAGTGATTCGCCATGGAATCTCTCAAAAATCAACAGAGACATGCTGGAAACAGTGGCGTGCAATTTTCGTGAACGGCTGCATCATATGCCAGATGTAATTTTTGCACTTAGATATTTCAAAATGGTTTATTATCAGCTATGTTCTACCACCAATAATTTTTCTTTGAGTAAAAACCAATAATTTCATGATTATTTCAAAAACACTTGATTAATACCCACACCCTGTGGATATCAAAATCAAAAGAAAATTGAATATCGCAGCAATTAGAAAACTTATATGGCTGTGAATTTGTCGTATTACCAAGCATGAAATGCGTCAGCTCAGGTTAAACGATCAAATTTCAATTATTTTTGTATTATATCAATAGATCGATTAAGAAAATTTCAGTCAGAGATAGGTTTATTTATTCAAATGGGAACGCCTAATCTTTTTAATTATACAATCAAATGTAAAATTTGTTAGCCTTTCTAATGACATGAGATTCTAAAAAACAGTTTCTGGTAGTTTCCATTTAATTTCAAATTTTCAATCTAAGCGGTGTAATTCAATTTTTCTACCTATAAACAACATAACATGCCTTGAAACATAAACAAAACCTTTTTCAGATGGAAGAAAACAACACACTTAGCAGAAAAATATTGACGAACTAAGGTAAAGAGACAGGATTACCCATAAAATAGCGGTAACATAGCTAAACTCAAAAAGAAACGGGAAAGCAACAACAATGAATTTTTCTCACGGCCTACTACACCTTTTCCAGCTGGTGTCTCTAAATCATCAAATGATAATTCAAAACGGTCAAATTAATTTTATAACTCGTCACTTGCAATTCAAACTTTCAGGTGTAACTTATACCTGTCAGTAGAATTTACAGTTGACGAGTTGGAAAATTAGCTTGACCGTCTTGAATTATCACTTGACGCTTTAGAAACTACGGTTGAAAAAGGTGTAGTTACTGCAATATACTAGAAATGGAAAAACTCCCAAATTTTCCTGAGAGGAGATATGGTTTGGTCACAAGAGTTGCAGGCGTTGAGCTTGACTCACCCTGTACAAGCATTTTTAGTTTTTTTAGAACGTACTCTCTTGTAATGTAGTGAATGGGTTTTTTGGGGGTTGCATATTCAGAATGAGGATGCGATATTTTAACCCAATGAAAGAAGGAGTCATTACCTTTGCCTTGTTGAGTTGGTTTCTAATCGTATTGCATCTAGACTTTGAAGTTCAAAATCTGGTGTTTTTCTGATTTGTATGCTTTGTCCTGTTTTCAAATATTTACAAGGTCAGTCAGCGGCACCTATCTTGTACTCCTAGGGGATGGATATATCAAACGGAATCTGTAGGGGTGATCCTATTAGGGGTGATCTTATTAGTACAGATGCTAGAAGCTAGTAGACTTGACAGTTCCTCTTGAGAGTCTCACTATCATTTTAGCTGCATTTTGTATGCAACAAACGCTTTTGAGCAAGAGTCTCTGTCAAGTAACTCCTGGATTTTTAAAGATTTAATTGTCAGTGAGTAAGAAAGATGTCAACTTTGACAAAACTACTGCTGAGTATCCATCTGACTGCCTCAGATTATTTTCGACTCTCTAAGGGAGTATCTTTAGTTCGCAAAAATTGTCTTGCGAAGTTTTGTACGTACTATATTTTTTTTAAATCATGGAAACTATCGACTGATTAGTCTGACTTCACTTATTTTTATCGTATTGTTAGGCAACATAAATCTAGAACATTTTCAACAGAAACAAATAAATTTTTTCAAAAATTCTGCAGAACGTTTTGTTGAACTTATTTGGAGGTTACAAAGTAGTCCCAATTTAGGCCTTCAGATCGCAAACACACTTTAAAGAATATGGTGAGATCTCATGCATTTCTTCCAAAAACGGAATCGATCTCCTTTCTGCAATTTACATGACAATTGGAAGATGAATACGCAAAAGTAGGAATTTCCTTTTTTGCAAGAGTTTTCCATTTTTTTAAATAAACTAATGATAGGCACTACAGCTTCGAAAGGTCGACAAATTTCTATTCTAGAAACTATTCTGCTGTCATGTTTTGTTTTAAACCCAGTTATATGATCATTAAAAAACCAACACTTAATGTAGCACAATACTGATCCTGATAGGTATATTTATTAACTTTGCTGAATATCACTGCATAAATGAAAATGAAGAGCTACTTCAGCATAATTGATATCAATCAAGGCTTCTGGGTGGACCGAAGATAATTAATTAAATCTTGTGATCAACTCGTTTGTGCTCCTTGAGCTGAGTCAATACAAGAACGAGATACTTTAAATCATCCTGAAAAGGGTTCTTGGTGATACTAAAAGACCGAAACCCTTTCTGATAATTAAAGTACTGAATTACGGCTGTTGAAGATCTTCGACGCTGTGGAATGAGCTGCCGGGGAATGTAGTCCCCGACAGCTACAACCTGCAGCGTCTTAAATTTAACTTATTCTCTCGCAGCGCTTCTGCAGCGCCATAGGCTTTCAGCCTTTGCGGGAGGCTGACCATAAAAGAAACTACGATACAGTTAGTGACTACTACACTAACTGAGCAAAAAGCTAAACATATAAAAACTATGTAGGTACGTCCTGATATGTAAGCTCATATTTACATTTTTTCTCTATTTCACTAATTTTTAAGTTTTTAAAAAAAAAGTTATTTGAGCTGTTTATTTGAACGAATTTAAGACAAATTTAAAAAAAGTATCAACTTAGAAGTCACCCTGTAGACAATTTGTCATTCTGAATATGGTGATGATCATCGAGTCAATCGATCATCGTCAGCTTTCAGTACATGATTTCGAATTGGAGGACGCCTATCCATACCTATGTAAAGGGATCAAAACATAAATAGAAGTGATTTGGGTCTAATTTAGATGGATCGGTGGCGACCAAATAAGTCACTTGAATGGCCATTCCGTACTTACGTCAAATTAATTATTCATGTGCCATGTTTGATTTATGACCTTCCGAAGGGGTTTCAGCTAAAGCAGAACAGAGACCGTAATCATCTTATGGAAATGCCCTGTCAGAGCTGATACTTTAATAATTCGCACTCTGCCCACACACCATTACACGTATTGGGTCGATTGTGACCTATGTACCTCAGCACCCGATTGTAGCCTATCTAAAAATTTTTTGCTGAAACTGTACAAGAACACAAGTTGAATATGCCAGTTTTTGTCATTTTTCGATACACTCCTCCGAAATATATTTACACTCGACCTAAACTTGTTGGAACTAGTAGGTCACAATTCTCAAGCGAAGGTATTAGGTCACAGATCATGAGAGCATCATGCCATTATTCTTGAGTGTATTAGTCCACAATCTAGGAGTATTATGTTACAATTTTTGGGCTATTCTTGAACGAATCTAATCAAAATTGGTTGTATATTATGCCGCAATTTCCAAAAATCTTTACTCCCATCCGCCTACGTAGTAACAAGGTGTCAGAGTTACAGTCTAGTCAATTTGGTAATTACCAGATCATCAAACGACATAATAAAGGAGACATCAGGTTTCTAAAGCGCCATTTGAAAGAGGGGTACAGGCGAAAAGAGTAGTATCTCATTTAGGAAACTTTTCAAATAATAATATTTCCCTCCAATGTATTAAACCAATCATAGGCATTACTATTTTTCTTATTATAACAAAAGAGTTGAATGAAGTATTGGCATTGGTTGTTTTTTTTAAATATTTTTGTAATGTAATTCTTCACATGATATATGATATCTTTCCACGAACAATTTTTGAGCCCACTGTTGATACTGATACACTCCTCACATTTTTCTCTTCCTGGTATTGTCATTTTTTTTATATCTGCTTTAAAAAATGTCAGCACGGCTTCGGTTTCTTCCGCACTCGATTTGTTTTTTACTTCCCACACCGATAGGTGAGGGGAGTATTGTGATCGCGAAAATTTTCGATTTTGAGGTAATATACTTCTTGGGCGTTTTATGATGTCTACATAACGAAAATCCACGTCACTCATTTCCGTCGGTCTGTCTGTCGGCCTGTCTGTCTGTCTGTCTGTCTGTCTGTCTGTCTGTCTGTCTGTCTGTCTGTCTGTCTGTCTGTCTGTCTGTCTGTCTGTCTGTCTGTCTGTCTGTCTGTCTGTCTGTCTGTCTGTCTGTCTGTCTGTCTGTCTGTCTGTCTGTCTGTCTGTCTGTCTGTCTGTCTGTCTGTCTGTCTGTCTGTCTGTCTGTCTGTCTGTCTGTCTGTCTGTCTGTCTGTCTGTCTGTCTGTCTGTCTGTCTGTCTGTCTGTCTGTCTGTCTGTCTGTCTGTCTGTCTGTCTGTCTGTCTGTCTGTCTGTCTGTCTGTCTGTCTGTCTGTCTGTCTGTCTGTCTGTCTGTCTGTCTGTCTGTCTGTCTGTCTGTCTGTCTGTCTGTCTGTCTGTCTGTCTGTCTATCTGTCTGTCTGTCTGTCTGTCTGTCTGTCTGTCTGTCTGTCTGTCTGTCTGTCTGTCTGTCTGTCTGTCTGTCTGTCTGTCTGTCTGTCTGTCTGTCTGTCTGTCTGTCTGTCTGTCTGTCTGTCTGTCTGTCTGTCTGTCTGTCTGTCTGTCTGTCTGTCTGTCTGTCTGTCTGTCTGTCTGTCTGTCTGTCTGTCTGTCTGTCTGTCTGTCTGTCTGTCTGTCTGTCTGTCTGTCTGTCTGTCTGTCTGTCTGTCTGTCTGTCTGTCTGTCTGTCTGTCTGTCTGTCTGTCTGTCTGTCTGTCTGTCTGTCTGTCTGTCGCTTTCTTCTACCCTCGTAATCTCAGTAACCGCTGCATAGATTTTGATGAAATTTGAGCAGCGATATGTTGTAGGGTCGTAGTAGATAATGTTGCTACAAATTTGAAAATCGGTGCATGGGCGGCGGAGATATTAGCAAAAAACAAAAAATTTCAAATATGCCTCAAACTTTGTTTTTAGGCGTTTTAGGCGTTCCTGATCATTTTCTACTTTTTTTGGGTGGGGGTGAAATTGGGGTGGTTCGGGGGTGGGGGGTTGTAAAGTTGAAAAATTTGTTGTAATCATAATAGTCTGTCCACCTGACGAGAGAGAAAGTCCTAGCGGTATAATACACTTTTTTAGGTCCATCCGAACATTGCCTTGTGTATTACAGGAACCAAGGGACGGAGTTTTCTTTTCCGATGTGTACATACGAGTATTGCTTTAGATCGTTCTGTATTTTATAATGTGGAAATTACTGAATTGACGTTAATGAAATTTCGGCACAGTACTACTACTTTGGCAAGGATGGAAAACGCGTCTGATTTTTAGAAATCGTCTCAGTGGCGGCGCAACAATATTAAAAAAACTAAAAATATGAAATCAGCTCAAACCTCGTTTTTAGGTGTTTTAGGGGTTCCTGATCATTTTCTACTTTTTTGGGGTGGGAGTGAAATTGGGATGATTAAGGGGTGGGGGGCTGTAAAACTGAAATTTTTTATATTTATAATAGGCTGCCCGTTGACATGTGAAAGAAAGCCCTAGCGGCATAATTCACGTTTTAGGTCCATTCGAACATTCCCTTGCCGATTACAGAAACCAAGGGACTTAAAACTTTCTGATGCATACAAAATACATACGGGTATTACTTTGGATCGTTCTGTATTGTGTACGTGAAAACTTTTGAATTGACTTTAATGACATTTTGATACAGATTTATTACCGCGACAAGTATGGAAAGCAAGTATGGTTTTTAGAAATCGTTTCAGTGGCGGCGCGGTAATAATAAAAAAACTAAAAACATAAAAAACACCTCAAACTTCGTTTAAGACGTTTTAGGGGTTCCTGATCATTTTAAATGTTTTTTTTTTGGTTGGGGGTGAAATTGGGGTGGTTCGCGAGTGGGAGCATGCAAAACAAAAAAGAAATGTTGTATTCACTTTTTTGCGGTCGGGCGAGCGATGATTTGGTTGCAGGGGCATCTAGACGACAGTTTCATGCTGTGGGAAAATAATGAAACTGGTAACATCGGAATGTGTGGGAAGTACTGAGTCAATCAACTTGACTTCACTTTTTTTTACAAGGTGCTCTCTGTTTAATTTTTCCTTTGTTTTTAAGTTCTTTTACTTTCTTTGGAGGAGTTTGTTTTTCTTCCTTTTCTTCTTCATCACCTGTATATAAAAAAGTGATTTATAGTGGCGATAAAAGTATCACCAATGTAAGAAACTAAAAATTAAGTTGGCCAGGCAGCTGAGAGTCGAGATGGTATGTTTAATTATCATTCGCGGAGGACAAAAAATACTGAATGTATCCTGAACAGAACATGCACTTAACAATCCAATCCTGCACATGTTCGGGATGTCCTCGGATTTTCTCCAAGAACACAGCTTCTGGTGGAACAAATCCTATGAAACTTGCTTGAGGAACAATCAACATGGAATATGTGTTTCCAATCATAACACATACAACATATATTTTATCTTATAACATTGTCATCAGACGAAGACATTATCATGTTATGGTGGGTGCTTTGCTGAAAAAGCTTAAAGTAAAAATGCAAGCGCTGTTTTGGATTCATACCGTGAATTTAATAAACACAGACACGCTCTTTTTGTTAACAAATCACATAAGTTGTTAGAGTTTCAGTAAATCACATGGAATTTGGCAAGGGAGGTATGTGCTTTTTCATTAGATTTGTTTCATGAACAGTGCTCGTGTGTCATGTCTCATTTAAATCAATGGAATATGCAAATGATCAAACAAGTTTTGTGTTTCATAGAGCAAATATCACGACAATTGTTCCACCAGCGACCCGTGCGTCACGCGCCTGATGTGGCAATGCTTACAACTAGAAAAAGCTTCATCCATCAAGTTGTCTAGTGGCTGAGAAATTATAAAGACAATAATGTGATAAAGAAATTCTGCACAATAAAACAAGCGAAAGCTGTGTGATCATGATTTCAAGAGAAGACAATACGAAAAGAGAATAGGATCAGATCTACGAAAATTGTCAAAGCATGAATCTGCCTATTATTGCAATATTCCATGAGCTAAGCATTGACTTAGATTATGTATTTCATCATGTACAAATAGACAAAATCAGTTACTCTTGTCTCGCTGGAAGTAATGTTCATAATCTAAAAACAACCGTATAAGCACAGTTGCTGTTTAAAGCACTATAGGGTGTCCAGTTAGTGTGTAATTCTTCGATGTATCGCAAGGTATACCGGATAGAAGAAAATGTCAAATACAAAAGTTATTTGGTTACTTAAGGCGCATATTCTAAAAATATTTTGAGATATACAGGGTGTTGCGGGAAAATAGGATAGTGATCAACTTGATTTTTTTATATAGAACTATAACTTTTTCTTAACCTCTTCTAGTTTCCATCATGGATCTCTATTCAACCCTAAAATATTTTTTGGATCGGTTGCGATGAAGTTATAATTTGTTTTCTATTAATTTCCGGATTTGCAAGGTCCCACGTAATACGTCCAAATTAATATACTCTTTCAACTTTCCTAAATAATATTATACAGCGAGTTATCTGAATATTAAGTGGATACTATTTTGTATGTTACCAGCAATTTGTATCCAAAGGGTGTTTTTGGCAGAATTTTAAATTACGGCAATGGTCATTTTACTTTGTTTTTTTAAACGTAACACGCTGTATGTTTTATTTTAAATAGAAATATCTACTAATACCCTATCTCGTCTTGTAATTTTTTTTTTCGCGTTTGCGACGTTGCCAAGTTATACATTATTTTTCCAAATTTTTAAACAAATATCCCCGATTTTAATTTATTTTAAATAGAATCCACTGCTTATTTTTATTGCAATGAATTGCACATGTCCAACTTAGTAAGATGTCACAATTTCAAAATTTTGTTTCTGTTAATTATTGAGATACGGCAACACCTCTTTTTCAGTAAACTGTACCGGAACGCTTAAATATTTCCAAAACTGCGACAGCCGGAACGGTGAAATTCAATACTTGGGGGTTTTTGAACATACAGAATTCAATATCTATAACATCAGTGTCGTCAAATTTACCAATTTTATGTCATAATTTTGAATGGAATGCCCTATTTATAAAGTCAGGATAAAAGCTTCACACACTGTGCCTCCGCAAGGCTACGGAATTGTGACCTAATACACAGGAAAATACTGACCTAGCGCCCATGCGCATCAGATAATTGTGGTCTATTGCATTTAAGTTGTGAATACTGTTTGGCGCTTACTGAAAATTCAACGCAACATATCACTTTTTTAGCTTTTCTAGTGAACTTTCACATGATTCTTGACTTTCCACAACGAAAGGTAGCTGGACAGTATTGTAACCGCGATCACTTTCGATTTTGAGATTATATGATTTATGGCCGTTTCATAGTGACAACATGATGTAGAACTATGACATTGTCAAAGGCTGTCTGTCTGTCGGTCTCTCTGTGATCTTCTATCCGCTTAGTCTCAGTAACGGCTGCACAGATTTTCATATGTCTGGGAAGCGATAAGATATCGGGTCATAGTAGTACGACAATTTTAAGAATGTTTTACCGGAGAATAGTAATTAATGAAAAAAAGTATTTTTGGAACACGATCGATCCTTAGAGGTCTGATTGTTTTGATTTGTCTGGGGGAGGGAGTAGTAAATAGAGTGAGGATGTGGTGGAACTGATTTTTTTGTGTTCATTGAATATTTCTTGTCACTCGATGAATATTTGATCATGGTTACATACTGTACGTTTCAAACTTAGGTGCATATTCGCATCTAATATATGCAAAACGAAACGCTGCACAATTATACACTTCTTACAACATATCGCAATTCTTGTAGAAACATATATGCAGGGCGATCAATCTATATTCCAAAGTTTGGTCCCTCCGTTATCATGATACAAGAAAAACTTTCGGATAAAAGTTATAGGTAACGCTAGGTCTACATTTTAAGATTATTTTATAACATACAGGGCGTTTCATAAAGGCACTGCATACCAAAGTTATGTTTGTTATGGAACACCCTGTATATTACCCCAATTTTTGGATTGCGCTCGTTTTCCCTATTCCGGCAATAAAGGGTTTTATCAGGTTATACAGGGTATTTTCAGAGATATGGCCACTTTTATGTGAAAATCAAAATGAATTCATGGCTATCACAATTGACAATTCACAAATAAAAATGAAGTCAAGTTGATTGACTCAGTACTTCCCACACATTACGGTGATACCAGTTTATTATTTTTCCATAGCATGAAGCTTTACTCTGAGATCCCCTTGCAACCTAATCATCGCCCCAATTTCACCCCCACCAAAAAAAGGTAGAAAACGGTCAGGAACCCCTTAAACATCTAAAAACGAAGTTTGAGCTGTTTTCATATTTTTAGTTTTTTGATTATTGCTACGCTGCGACTGACACGATTTCTAACAAGCATACGCGTTTTCCATCCTCACCACAGTAATAATAATGTATCAAAATTTCATTAGAATCAATTTAATAGTTTCCACGTTACAAAATACAAAACGATCTAACGCAGTAAATATTCGTATGTATACAGAAAATTCTAAGTCCCTTAGTTTCGGTAATAGGCAAGGCAATGTTCAAATGGACCTAAAAAGCTGATCTATGTCACTAGGTCTTCCTTCACAAGTCAGTGGACAGCCTATTGTTAATACAGCAAATTTTTCAGTTTTTCAACCCCCCATCCCCCAACCACCCCAATTTCACCCCCACCCCAAAAAACTCAGAAAATGGTCAGGAACCTCTAAAACACTTAAAAGCGAAGTTTGAGCTGTTTTTATATTTTTAGTTTTTTTATTATTTCTGCGCCGGCACTGGCACGATTTATAAAAACCATACGCATTTTCCATCCTCGCCACGGTAGTAGTACTGTGTCAAAATTTCATTAAAATCAATTCAACAGTTTGTTCGTTACATAATATAAAACGATCTAAAACAATGCTCGTATGTTTACACCTCGGTTTACACCAGAAATTCTAAGTCCTTTGGTTTCTGTAATAGGCAAAGCAATGTTCGGATGGACCTAAAAAAGTTATTTATGTCGCTAGGTCTTCCTTCACAGGTCAGTGGACAGTCTATTATGAAAGCAACAAATTTTTTAATTTTACAACCCCTCACCCACCAACCACCCCAATTTCACCCCTACCAAAAAAAAAGTAGAAAATGATTAGGAACCCCTAAAACGCCTAAAATGGAAGTTTGGGGCATATTTAAAATTTTTCGTTTTTTGCTAATTACTCCGCCGCCCATGCACCGATTTTCAAAATTATATGAACATCAACTACTACGACACCACGGCATATCGCTGCCCAAATTTCATAATAATCCATCCAGCCGTTACTAAGATTACGTGGCCAGAAAAACGCGTACAGACAGACAGACAGACAGACAGACAGACCGACAGACCGACGGAAATGAGTGACGTGGATTTTCGGTATGTAGACATCATAAAACGTCCAAAAAACGTATGATCTCAAAATCGAAAATTTTCGCGATCACAATACTCCTCCTCTCGCCTATCGGTGTGGGAAGTAAAAAGCAGAAGTCAATTTCAATAATTATCTGAAAATAAAACTACAGCGTAGGTACTCTCTAACTTAAGAGATAGAAACATGTTTCTATCACCATGACGACCATGACGATCGGGCAGTTTCGGGTGCCTATCACGTGTCTACTACGCTGTCATGGCACGCTGTCATATTTACGATCCCACAGCACATAGTGCATGGAAACACGTTTCTAAGTTACAGAGTACCGGCGCAAAATCTTTAACCAGACTATATTTGTAATTACAAGAAGGTTCATGTGTGAACGTATCAAAAACGGGTGTTTAAGAGGTCTGACTGTTTCAATTTTTAAATTTTTCGAGGAAAGGGAGTGAAATTGGGTAGCTAATAGAGTGAGTATGTGGAAGTACTAAATTTTTTTGTGTTCATTCAATATTTCTTATTACTCGATGAATATTTTTGATCCTGGTTATATACTATACGTTTCAAACTTAGGTGAATATTTACCTCCAATATATGCGGCGGAACAATGGGGTGCGCAATTACAACGCGTCACAATTTTGGTGCAACCATATGAATAACTTGGAAACTAGTTGCTTGCTACTAACGGGATTATGATATCTTCTCATCGTGACTGTGACAACATTTTACTTCCCGCACCGATAGGTGAGGGGAGTATTGTGATCGCGAAAATTTTTGATTTTGAGATAATGCACTATTTGGGCGTTTTATGATGTCTAGATAACGAAAATCCACGTCACTCATTTCCGTCAGTCTGTCTGTCTGTCTGTCGCTTTTTTCTAGCCTCGTAATCTCAGCAACCGCTGCATGGATTGTGATTAAATTTGGGCAGCGGTATGCTGTGGGGTCGTAGTAGGTAATGCTCCTTCCTTAATTTTGCATAGGCGGCGGAGTAATTGACAAAAAACAAAAAAAAAGAAATATTGCTGAAACTTCGTTTTTAGGCGTTTTAGGGGTCCGTGATCATTTTCTACTTTTTTTTGGGTGGGGGTGAAATTGGGGTGGTTGGGAGGTGGGGGGTTGTAAAATTGAAAAGTTTGTTGCTTTCATAATAGTCTGTCCACTGACCCGTGAAGGAAGACCTGGCGACATAAATAACTATTTTAGGTCCATCCGAACATTGCCTTGCCTATTACAGAAAGCAAAGGACTTTTTTTCTGATGTAAACATACGAGAGTATTGCTTTAGATTGTTCTATATTGTGTAACGAGGAAACCGTTGGATTGATTTTAGTGAAATTTTGACACAGTATTACTACCGTGGCGAAGATAGAAAACACGTATTGTTTTTCTAAATCGTGCCAGTGGCGGCGCAGAAATAATAGAAAAACTAAAAATATAAAAACAGCTCATACTCCGTTTTTAAGCGTTCTAAAGGTTCCTGATTATGCGTTTTTTCGGGTGGGGGTGAAATTGGGGTGGTTGGGGGGTTAGGGGTTGAAAAATTAAAAAAAATTTGTACTCATAATAGGCTGTTCACTAACCTGTGAAGGAAGATGTAGCGACACAAATCACCTTTTTAGGTCCATCAAAACATTGCCTAGCCTATTACGGAAACTAAGGGACTTTATTGATTTTATTGGTTTATTGGTTTAAATCGTTTTGTTTTGTAACGTGGACACTATTCTATTGATATTTTGACACAGTATACTGTTACCGTGGTGAGAATGGAAGACGCATATGTTTGTTAAGAATCGTGTCAGTGGCAGCGTAGCAATAATCAAAGAACGAAAAGTATGAAAACAACTCAAATTCGGTTTTTAGACGTTTTAGGGGTTCCTGATCATTTCCTACCAGTTCTTTGGGTGGGGGTGAAAGTGAGGTGATTGGGGGGTGAGGGGTTGTAAAACTGAGAAGTTTGTAGTATCGATAATGGGCTGTCCATTAACCTGTGAAGGAAGGACTTAGCGGCATAAGTCAATTTTAGGGGGGGGGGGGGCTGGCGATTATTTGGTTGGAAGAGATCTCAGACTAAAGCTTCATGCTGTGAGAAAATAATAAACTGGTATCAGCGTGATGTGTGGGAAGTACTGAGTCATCAACTTGACTTCATATTTTAGAATCTACTAGACGCCATTTTTACTTCCCAGTCCTGTCTTTTGATTGTAGTTGTGAGTATTTTCGATTGCGTTATAGATTTAGGTCACCATGTGTGTAAGGACAATTTTTTGGCCTGTATTCCAGAAGTTGTACGAAAAAAATTTTGTTCGTGTTAGGTAACAAATCTTGAGAAATAATAGATACTATTGAAGATCATTACCTGAGAAAAGTTGGCAAATAGGTACTTCTAACTCCCATAGCATAGGTGAGGGGAGTATTGTGATCGCAAGAACTTTCGATTATGTTATGTGAAGTGTGATCATTTTTCCACAGATAGTCGTAACGTGGCCCAATTTTGGACGTTAAGTGGCTATCTCGTACCTACTAACGAAATTGTGGAACATGATATGGTGACCGGCCAGAAGACGCAAACCAAGTTCACTATGAAAGAGTCACTATTCTCACTTGGTCAAAATCAGCAGGACATTAAAGATATATTCAATCGCTTCAAGAAAGCAAATGTTTCAACCCAACCTTTTGTATACTGTAACGGAAAAGACATATTTTCTATTGAAGATGTATGTTTAATATTCTGTGACATTAGATTCAAATTCAGCAGTGTTCTGAGATATTTGGATGATAGTAGTAGCTATTCATTGGAACAAGGACTGTGTTTATAACAATAATGAACCTACATCCCTCAAATCCTTGTTAAAGTTCATTGTCACAATAAAATGCTTATCTTCACGCAAATCGCAATATTTACATGATTTCGATGAAAACTCGTTATCCTGATTCATGTATATTGTTCATTGATTCAATAAACTTGAGGGTCATAGAGTAAATGAATTGCTTTCCATTGTGTGGATGAGCTGGTTCACCGGCTCAAAACTGATGATTGTGTTTATGCTCAATTTTGGTTTAGTCCTCCTAGAAAACTATGCAGGAAATTATGAATTATGTTGATATGTTTCAATTCAAAACTCATATCTAATTCGACTTCCTACATTATGCTACAATTCGTACGTATTACACTCACAGTTGAAAGCTACAAATATGTGTAAAACATATAAAATATCTCCTTTTATAAATTCTGACCTATTCAAGGTTAATCGCTAATATTCCACAATTTACTGATACACAGAGCTCCCCAAGCTAAAAAATGTGCGTATTGAATATAATTTGTCACTGTTCTGAAATTGTGACCTATAGGTGACGTCACCAGATAGGTCACATTTTCATCAGAATACACACATAGAGGGCGCTGCTATTTATTTTTTCGATAGGCCACAATATGGGTACGTACACGTATTTTACACAATATGCTCAAAACCTCATTGTGGCTGAAAAAAGACGAATTTGGGAAGTAATGTTTTTTGTAATAAGCAGAGGCCGTAGATTACGAATCCGCTGTTAGAAAATTGTGACCTAACGAAAAATAGGTCACAATTTCTGGTTAGGTCACAATCCAGTACTATGCACACCGAATAGGTCACAATTGGGGTCGTACGTGAACACTTATGCCTTTTACACCCTCGGCGCACATTGGCGAAAACACTCTAGAACCACAGCATACTAAACAATCAGCAGGATATCTCTGAGGATTTCCTATAAAAAAATCAGAAGTTGAACTTGACGGCACGATTATGGATTAGCAGTTTGGATAGGGATGCGAAAACAATAAAAATTATCGATTCCGATAACAATTCAATTTTTGTTGACCAAGTATCGATACTTGAAGACAATTCTCTTAGATATCAGTATCGACAACATGAATTATCGAAAATTTGCGTATTAAAAAAATTAAACAGCTTAAAATGCTTTTTCAAATTGGATGTATTTCGATTAGTTTTTAGATGCAACCAACCCACAAAGAAGTCCAGTTTCATTAGGCATCGAACCACGGCTTGAACAACCTAAAAAAATAAAGCAAAGAAGAAATCACCTCAGGAGCTCAAAATTATTCCCTTCTTAATAAATGAAAAATGGAAATAAAACCTTTAGCCGATAAATAATAGTTGGCGGTAGTAGTATAAAGAAAGTTGAAGGAAAGGTGTCTATTCGCTTGATTGAGCCGATTTGATAGATGATAGCGTCTAGCGCTGAAGATTAGTTAGTAATCTTCCAAGATAATCTTGACCAAAAACACTATCGATAATGACAAACATTCAACTGAACTGTTACACCTTTTAGTAAGCTCTCACCTTTTGTTTAGTAATTACTAAATAAAAGGCTTTAGAAAATTTAGGTCAAAAGCGTGCTTGCTGATCAGCTGTTATCTATCATATCAGTTAAGTCGTCTCAGTTGATCCGTAAAAATAGTGTCCGTACATTTTTGAGTACATATTCTATTTGTATGTTGTATGTTCTTACATTACGGGATGATTCGCAAAACTGTTTCTACAATTATAGTACTTATTCCTGCAATGTTTAGCAGCATACACATTTCTAGCACATTGCTTATTCATTTTGTAGATCATATACCTACTATTAACATCGCGTATACAAAATCTCATAGCGTACGCCTATGCATTTTATCTCAGCAAATACGAGCGTCGATCTTGCGTTAATAGCGTCCACTGAAGTATATGGATCTATTGTCAGTGACGTATATGCCCCTTTTGACATATTCTAATCAAAAATGCCCCAAACCGGCGCCAACCTAAGATCACAGGATAGTAAACAATCAGCACAATATCTCAGGTTGGCGGCAATTACACGCGCATCCCCCTTTTGGATGATTATTTGTAGGGATGCTAACCATACTTCGATACTTGAAATGTATCAATACTTCTGCACTAATATCGAGTATTTTTATCCTAGATACCTTTAGAGCGATTCAAAGCTGCTATCGCTACTTTTGTAGCGGTATCGGTATGGAAAATAATAAAATTACGAACCAAATGCGCCTCCATTGGCGTGTACATACATACTTGGCTAAAAAATATCGAATTGGTACCGGTATCGGTATTTCTATTTTCGCATCTCTACCCAGATTTCACATCCGTAAAATCATCCCAAGGTCAAATTCTGTGGGAACCATTTTTATATAGGAAATCCTTAGAGATATTCTGCTGGTTGTTTACTATGCTGTGCTAAAATATTCTGCTGATTGCTTTGTATACTGTGCTAAAACTATGAGGCTTGCAGAGGGAAAATTGTCCACGTAATTATACAGGGTGTCCCCTAATTAATTTTAAAGAACAAAACTGCAGACTCTTTGGGTAAAAATAACTGATATTTAACCAAACTCACCTCAGTGCAAAAGCACTGATAATAACCGAAATACAGGGTGTCAAAAACTGTGAATAAATCAGATGTCAGTTATAATAACAATAATACTATCAAACTTTGCCAGTACTTTTTGGCATTGGGGTATTACTTATACTTTTTTACATATTATAAAATCTTTCAAGAACCGTAGGTAACAAGCAAAATTTCGAGCTCAAACATGTACATTAGGTGCCAGACAAAATTCTAAATACAAACTTTAGTATACGAAACCTTGTATGATCTGTATCAGTATAACAGACATCAATATAATTTAGGATATATGGTGGTTCATATTATTATGAAAATAGTATAGAAGATGCTTAAACTTATAATACCATTAATAGATAATTATATTGATTAAAATTGATTGAACATGTAAGTCGACTAATCGAAGCTGTAAGACTATGCCTATTATAAGGTTGAAATAAAATGCAATAATTCAAGTATTATTTAGATTGAATACATATAATTATTATCAATGTTATTTACAGCATCAAGAACGTTTAAAGAATATGAAGTTATAATAATATGTGCGTATGGGAATAAAAACGACATTTCATCGTTGTATCAAAATGTCAAGGTGTTGGGTCTAGATTATAAGAAGAAAATGCATTCTTAACATTTTTATTTAAAATTATTGATATCAAAATATGTCCCTATTTCCTATGTTAACTCAAATTTAGCACTTGAACAAACCTATTCCCACATTTGTTGAAATTGTTTTATCGGGAGAAACACAAAAAGTCACAAATATGCAGGGTGTTCTATTAAAACTTTTGAATCGGACGTCACGTGATCAAAAACAAAAGCCTCATTGGGTGACGCAGTAATAAGAAAAGATACTATATTTGCTATAATTTAAACCTTCAAAATTACAATTCGCTACTACTGCCCACTTTCGATATATTGCTTGTCTTAGTCGTCATGGGACACCCTGTATATTGTTTGACAACAGAACAGGATGTCGGCGATTTCTCCACCTATTAAATATATGCGATCAAACCGCGGCTATAATGCTATGATCTGCATCGATATAGTCTACAGGAAATTAAAAAACTTTCTCGAATCACACATAAAAGACAGGAAATTAACAGAAACATATAACAGCCATTTTAGCTAGTTCCTGCGTTCTTGATGACGTGGATAATATGCACCATTATTATATAGAACGTATGGTCTGCGTTTTAGTTTTATATATTTATGCACTTCTAGCTTATTTTTGCGATATTATAAGTTAGAAGTTAAAAAACATAATTGCTAGGTTTGATGGTAACACTGAATTTTTGTGGCTATGAAACGCCTCACATTCGTATACTGCTTTTTGCACTAGCCGAACATGAAGCCCATATTTCTGGTTGAAATCTTACAGAGACACTACAGTATATTCAATCCCAAGATAGACTCCAAATAAACAGTCGCCTGCAACATTCACGTGGTTACTGTCCGCTAACGTCTGCGAACGCGCCACCTATAGTCCAGTGTAATTATGAAATTTTATACGACGATTTAAAAGAGTTGCCCTATGAGCCCATTGCAACTCAAAAGTAGCCAGTTGCCAGTTGAAATAATCATTAGGCAATGAACAATTGACATTGCATATTTGGATATATTTCCCAGTCAGCCTTAAAGATTTTGACTTGCCAGATTATAACAGACAATTTACACATAATTTACTGGACTATTAGGGACCCCACCGATACGAGCCGATCACGCACGCGGGCTTGTTTTCATTTGGTCAAGCTTGGCTGTGAATACAGTATAGAGAGATTTTGAGCCAATAAAAATTGGGACAACGCGATCCGTAAAACACTATTCTGAGCATGCGCAGTGTGTTTCAAATAACGGATAAGCGTGTGCCTTGTGTACAGTTTTTGTAACCGAAATCTGTGACGTGTATCGTTGCGTTATTTGACAATTGACATTAACAACTATTGGACCTATTTGATTTTAACTTAACCTCACATTATGTTACGTGCAACAAGTAAACACCACAAGCAGAAAATAGATCACAAGTAAAATAATAAATAGGTTATGCAGGATCCCCACAGCATGACATTTCAGATTTCACTACCATGGTTCAGTCCCGTGATAATCACACGCTGTTGCCGGAGACGCCTAACTTTGTAGCTTTTATTGAATAATACTGTTAAATAAAATTGACGGAAGAAGACCTGATCCTTTTGTACAATGACAAATCACAAAATAAGTATTGTTGCTATCAAAATCATCACGGTTCTTTTCTCATTGCCGCATAGTGGTTTAGATCTGGAAATACCGCACGTAACCATATCGTACCGTAAACTTCCGTAGCTAACGTACAACTTTATCGGTTATTTTCCGATTCGGTCATTTCGGGAGAACTGCGCATGCCACAAATAGCCGATAACGTGCCATAATAGGTTTTCGTTGTTCTTAATTCATCTTACCGCTTCGGTTAACAAATTCGTTGTCAGAACCGTTATTTGACAGATAAATAAATAGTTTTCGGAGCAAGACACCACTGTAAGATGCCCCCTAACCTTATTTTGAGCTACAAGTTTGACACTTTGACACCATAACGTCAAAATAGCAGATGAGTATTGTAAAGGTTGTTGTTTGACAGAAAATCATAATTCAATAGTGTTCGCTGTAGTTTGCTGTAAAATGATGGATGAGTTGATTTTATTCTTATTTCTGTTAATAAAATTTGATCGTCTTGCTCGGTAAAACGAACTCTGACTCTTTATTATTTGTAACACACTCTTTGAGCTTGACTAATTTGGAAGCATTTTTGTAAAACGACGGATAATAAATGTTGCAGATCTACTCAAAAGTCATAACCAGTGTCACTGTCAAAACCAAAACACGTTATGATCTAATTTTTATTTTTGCTGCGCATGCGTGTCGCTTCGTTCATCGCTATGGCTATCGTCCGTACAATACCGGCATTTAGCGGTTACGATATACGTAAAACGAAATGCAAATGTCAAAGTTGTCAAATAGCGTTAGACGGAACATCACTTTATAAGTAACGAAAACTGCCTATTGTCAGGAAACGGACGTCCAAAAACTCTCTACTGATACTTTAAGTAATCACAAAAAGCAGTAATCCCAAAGTCTACACGGTACCCTCCACAAAACAGATAGAAACTTAGGTCTTCTTTGCAGTCACACGAGATTTCAAATGGGTTAAAAGATATATTTTCATTTTCACATGTAACTATTATTGATTGATTACACGTCATGCAAGTGAACATCACCAGAAGTTTTACTGTAGAATAATATAAACCTTAAAAAATGGCTTTTGCGGATAAAATGAAAAAATTCTTGTCATGGAGACTACGAGACTACCTGTCACGATTAATGTTACATAAAGCAATGCTACCAGTTAAGGGTCAATGTTAACATTCCAGGTCTGATGGGAAATATTACAATGGTTTGAATCCTTCCGTTGCGCTAAATCGGCGTACACCGTAAATTAACGTAGATATGTAGGCACAAATCTCACAAAGGCCGGTTTTTCCTCCCCATTACAAATTCCAATATTTCCTTTATCAAATCACATGAAAGCCTTTCGATTGAATCATTTGAGTGTTATTAAGCTCGTTGTAAATTTAATTGATTAAACGATATTTGTGATATTGCGTGCGTAGCGCTAGTGGAATATTTCCTAGTACAGTATCATTACTGGTTGTAGAATAATCGGACCAATTAATTAGAGCGCCTGAAACATGTTTGGTTAACCATGAAATTCAACAAACCCACGTATTAATAAATAGAACCAAACATTTCCAAATACAGAACCTCTGGAATGAATTAATGATATAAAGCTGAATCACAAATTGATCTCATAGCCGCTGACCTTTTGAAGCTGTTCTTTCGTTGTTTCAGGATCGGAAAGCGATCAAATTCTGGAGCAGAAAATATCATATAATTAAAACTGAAACGTTATATCCAGTGAAATAGCGATGCGCAAAATATTCTTTTAATCATATTGGTGTTTATCTAGTATCAAAATTGGATATAATATCTAATCTACTTCCATTAAGCTATACAGCCGTCAACACTCAAGGGATACTTAAGTGACCCTCTAGTGTGGCGTTCCTTGTGTATCTGTATCCTGACAACATCTACGAGACGGCGGGATTCATTTGGCGGCGTTGTCATATTTCAAATATAAGTCAATTTGTTATGCCTATACTTACGCGTTTTGATGTTTTCCGTCATCCTTTTTTGTTTTGTGCCAGTATTTAGTGTTTTGTGCCGGACATTTTTCCGGATGTGACAAGCTGACAACACCGTACTCCAAAATTAACCTACAAAACCGCCTTGAGTGGAACGAAATGTCACGTTGATGTATTACTCTAGGGAGCCTTATGTAAGGGACCCCTTCAAGTACCTTTCGAAGCACAAAGCCTCACTTAGGATATCCTCAAGTATTAAGGTACCCTTAAGTACTTACTTATACTCTGTTACCTGATACTTTAAACTGGCTTGACGTCTATTTGATATGTATCAGCTGACAAAGAAGTGTATCTCAAATTTAATTTTTTACTAGTGGTGTTGATTGGCAATCCTGCGATCAGGACCGTATTAGTAACATTCTTACTTAATATCTCGTTGCGTATTTTTGTAAACAAAAAATTGTGTCAATATCCAGAAATTTGCAGCAAAAATGGTTGGTTAAAAGAAATTATTGTTTTATAGATTTGTATATCGTAAGAGACTATCAAGATACTCCTATGTTTGGCAATAAGAACGATTCAATGAATAGCTTGCAACACTAGTGGGATATTTATTGGTTAAAACGTAAAACGTACAATTGGAGAAGAGTATAAAGTAAGTGCATGGAGTGCTTGTATATAGTTAAGCTAAAATGCTTTTATCTTCATTCTTACCTCATTTAAAGCGTAATCATCATCATTCAGATCAGCCATAGTGATATACTGAAAGAAACGCCGGATTTTCCGAGAAAATGTAAAATAAGCGTAGACCTCAGAGCATAGACGAAAAACGTCACCAAGTGTCCATTACTTGTCATCTTGCACTCAGTACAGCTCTGCATTCCTTCAAAGCTTAAAATGGATACATCAATCTGGGGTATTTTTAGTTATCACTATCCGAACAGCTGTTCGCTGATGACACAGCTGACAGTTTAAAGTATCGGGTAACAGGGTATAAGTATCAACTATGAATACGACCCTAAACTACTTTGGAACAGATTATAGCTCCATCTGTTATCAAAAACACCTAATAGATCCCAATATTGATCCTTCGGAGACATGTATGGTCAAATATACTCTATAGTAACTACAAAGATGGCTATGAAACGTCAAACTCTAATTCAAATGGTGTATAAATATTTGACAGATGTGCGAACAGAAGTTGGACTAAATTGTCAATAAGTAGTTTGTAATTGTTATATATTTAAATCCATCGAGGTAGAATCCCAAGGAGACGCGATAAGCTTCAATTTCGCATAACAAAAACGGTAGCAGGAGGCGTGACCAAGTGTGGTAACAATATGGACGCCTTGCCAGAGCCGGATTACTTTCTTATGTAAATAATTTTGAAAATTCATTACAATGATGATTTAAATATGAAGTATTGGGTTGATTTTTCAATCTAATGCGAAATTCATAGTTTAGTATATGAAAAAAAAACAGGCTTTGTAGAGACGACATTCATCATCAATTGAATAATACAACTGTATTATTGCTGCGATACGTTACACTTTATTGAGATAAAGATTAAAAATGCGATCCTGTACATTGTTATTTTTTTGCACACATACCTATCAAATGTAATTCCTGTCGATTTCTTCTTATGCATGCCATCTCTGCTAGAGCAACTACGATAAGCACATGAAACCATTATTTCCTTTATGAATTCACTAGAATATCACCTAAAAATAACTAAAAATCTTGGTAAAAACACTCAAAAAAATCAAACACGAAATTTTCAAAGAAACGTCAGCTGTTTGACATAAGTGTCGAATCAATATGGCCAACCTGTACCTGCTTTCATCCACGTTATCGCGCCTCCATGGGATTCTACCTCGATGACTTAAATCATACTTTTTATTGCTATGGTCGTAGATAATTATATATTGTTCAACTATCAGTAGTGACGGTAATAACTCAGGCAGATGCTACTACTACTTAATAATAATAATAGTAATAATAGTATTTATTTGCATTTATACATAGTGAATCAAAATAAAATTAAATACAGAGAAAGTAAAACCCTAAAACATAAATGCAAAAAGGACTAATAACAGTCTAGGACTGATCAAAGTACTAGCCCATCGGGAAACCTGTCTACACCATAAATTCCACACAAATACCAATTAAGATACAAAAGAACAAAAAAAATCTAATTAAAACACTAAGCACATACAACTAATATATTCAATGCTAATTAATAATTACTACTTTAAACACTAGTTCCAGAGAAGAGGGTATTCTTAAAGTTACGTTTAAATGCTGACACAGACATAAGTTTGAAGTTCATGGGAACGTGATTGTACAAAACACAGATATTATATGAAAAAGACCTATTGAAAATAGCTGAACGGTGAGGTGGCTGAGAAATTAGACCTTTGAACCTAACATTGATATTGTGAATATCAGTTCTAAAAGTGATCTTATTATATAAATATGGTGGCGTTTTATATACGACAATCATGAAATAAAACTGCAGAGCGCAATTTTCATCTGCCTTGCATGTTCAACCACTCTGTATCAGACAACTTATAGGAGACTGGTTCAAATTTTCTCACACCATAAATAAACCTCAGACATGACTTTTGTACACGCTGAATGCGATTAATATGTTGTGTTGTTAAACAAGGCCCATAGGCAGAGTCACAGTAATTCAGCAGAGACAAAACTAGCATGTCACAAAGTAACGTTTTAAGTTTAGTCGAAAAAACGTGGCGATATGGGAATAGCATTTTCAGACGACCATAATAACGGCCGACACATTTATCAATATGTTTCGTGAATCCGTGAATCTCAAATCACTGTCCATGTATAACCCTAAATTCATAGCAGCGTCCGTGTGAGGGATATCGCTATTGTTTATTGCAATTTTAAATTTCTCATCAGTTCCCTGAAGATGTTCCGAGCAATTATTGACAAACCTCGGGCTTTAGCGCAAGCCAGATGGAAATTCTATCTGAAACTGAAAAAATGTCCAGTAATATGGCAGCTTACTGTCGGCTTACAGCACAGGTAGAAATTTTAATCCTTCGTCAAGATTACTGTGCTTTGAAGTGCTTGGAAAAAGAATGTTTAAATATGTATATGAAAAACATGAAAACTCTCCATGCGAAATTCAGCTAACCAAAGTAGGTGCTGTACCATAAATATAAGGAGATTCTAAATTCAGTGTTACCAGAAAACCATTTTATTATTTGGGCTTTGATATTTTATTTAGAATACAGGATAAGTCCACCAATTTAGTTCAACAATTTAATGTCAGTAGCAAAGCGTAATTTGATTGATACAAATTATAGCTAAAAACTTTTCATTTTTACCAGCGAATTCTTTGCTTACGTGACTTACCAATAAAGTCTTTCAACATTTACTGAAAGAAATGCATGTGAAAGAAATAAATGTAGGTCTCTCTTTATTTAGGATTAGGTCAGATTTAAAATAAAAACTTCTTATACTCCTCTATGCGACGTTTCCAAAAATATGTAGCCATCATCACGCATCTAGAAACAATTTATGGTATAGGCTTCATATATATTAACAGATCTTGATTAAAAATTAAAACAAAGCTCTTATTCTTCTAAATCAAATCAAGGTGCTACCATTAAATGCCGGGAAAAGAACCGACTGCCAGCGGGACTTAAACCCGTCACCTCCGGAATTCTAGACCAGCCTGCAAACCAAGAAAGGTAAAATATTTCATTAGAAAAAAATTATATATCAATTTTTCGAACTACCACAATGACATTAAGCTTTTTATTTCCAAAAACTTAAAATTTTTGTAATATGCATGTAATTAAGAGTAAAAGATCAATTTTCTTGAAAACAAACGAATTTTCTTCAATAGTTATTTCCTTATATTTGCAATATGAACTGCCACATAAATATTTTCTTAAATTTTTATTCACATTTTTTTTCTACCCCATACACAAGTGTTGAATAAATATTTTTCAAATGTGATGAAGTTCATACAAATTTATTAAAAATTGAATCCTCAAGTGTTAAAAAATGCAAAATGAAAATATCTTAAATATCTAAAATAACATTCATCAATACAACAGAAAAGAATAGTAGTTTCTGTTGCTTCTTGAGGTTTCTTGTGGTTTTCTGTTGTCTTCAGTTGTTTTCCATCGTTTTCCGTTGTTTTCTGCTGTGTTTTGTTGTTTTCTGTTGAATTAGGTTGTTTTTGGTTAATTTCTGTTGTTTTCCGTTGTTTTGTTTTGTTTTCGATTGTTTTCGGGTATTTTCTATTGCTTTCTGTTGTTTTAAGTTGTATTCCGTTATTTTCTGTTATTTACCATTAATTTTTCCCAAATTTATCTGTTGTATTGGGTTGTTTTTGATTACTTTCTGTTGTTTCTCATTGTATTCTGTTATTCTCGATTGTTTTTTGTTGTTTTCGGTTATTTTCTACTCTGCTCTATTGTTTTCCGTTGTTTCCTGTTGTTTTTTGTTGGTTTCTGTTGCTTCAGTATTCTTTCTCACAATTTTTTTCGTGATATGCAAATATTGAAATAGTCTTAAAGTTTTACTGCCCTTATGGCAGTTGAAACAGTAGACCTTCTGAATATATCATTTAACAAAAAATGCTTGCTTTGATGCTTCGAAGAAGTTACGAACTTGCAGAATCTGGTATTGAGGAAATAGAATTTAAAAATTAACTGTCATTGAGGCAGTTCAAAACAAAAACAAAATTTTGTGTCAGCTAGAGAAAGCATTTGTTTTTCGGTTTTTGCAACTTTTTGAAAGTTGCAAATTCCTATTTATTAAAGTGAAGAAGATCGGCCTACGCTAATAAAAAATGTCAATACGTTTCACTCCCTGTACAGAGGTTTTCTGCACTGGCTCGGCCTAGTGACATCTGGAGTCGAACACGCTCGGAGATTGTTACTGACCCAACAGATTTTCTTGGATGAAACAGATTCGAGCTCCTCCGTACTACCAGAAGATGGCGGTAGTGAAACCGTCAGTTGGCGTGATGATTCGACGCATCGGGTTGGCGCTTCGCAGGCTGGGTTGACATGACCGCCTTAGCTCAGCTGGTAGAGGGTCGCAATAGAATTCCGGTGGTCGTGGGTTCAAGTCCCGCTTGCAGTCGGTTCCTTTTCCGGCATTTTCTGATAGCATCTCAACCTCGACAGTACTTTGTTGTGCTAAATTGGCGACATCAAATTGTTGAACATGTTGAATAAGTGAGCACACGAACACGTTACTGGCGTTATGCTTTGTTTACGCTTAGCGACATCCATGGATTCCCGAAACAATTGTAAGTTGATTGTTCTTGGTGTTAACAGCCGTTTCACGTGGAACGTACGGTCGGGTCGTATCGCCCTGAATTACTATACGCAGCGTATACCTTTCATATGAGCAGCGTACGATGAGCAACATACAGGGTGTCCCAAAAAATAGTGTCAAGCGGAAGTCCAGAGATAGAGCACACCTAGAAGTATCTGAATCACCCCCATATATGTTATGCAATTTTTTGTAGTTTCCGAGTTATGAATTTTTCTCTGAATTTTAGAAAATTCTCTACCTCGACAACTTAAAACTTTTCCAAAAGAAAAACTAAAAGACTTTTCCAAATTCTCTTTTGCTAATTATTCTCCAAGAGTTTACTGTTTATACGTGACATAATCGGCTTCGTAACTTTGATCAAAGTTATAAAAATTTTAGTGTAAAGTGAAAAATTTACGATCTTATAATTTTTGACTTAAATCTTCAACTGTCAATTAAAAATCCAAAGAGGTGATTTCGTGATTTCTAATCAGGTCTAAAAACTTCTTCAGACTCTCAGCTATCACAGTCATTGAAAAAAGTAGCCTGGGGCTACTTTCGCTTCAATTGATCTTAAAAGACAAGAGACGAAGATTTCTTGAAATTAGCGCTGTGATCTTCAATTCATCAATAGCCTATGTTAACGCACTAATAGCAGAATGGTTGTCAGTACCGCAATAATAAACGTTAAAAACGTTCCATAAACTAAACATTTGTTAAAAAAGATCCTATTTCTTGCTAAAAAAACCTGAGCGACAACAAAAAGAGCTAACGCTAACGCAGTAAACGATGTTAGAAAGAGATAGCTATGATATTGTTGTGATGTCTTTTCAAAATGCGTCATTGCATAGGTTGCTTTCGTTGTCTTTATTCAGTCGTCTGTCTGTCTTTGCGGCTTTAAGACGATACGCTCTTGTTTCGTGAATTGTTTTGACAATTGTGCTTCCTTTATGGACTATTGAGTATACGCATATTCGAAATCTAAGAGCTTTTGTTAATTTAAAAAACAATTTTTTCAGAAGATGTAGATTATGCATCGAACAAGAAGGTAAACATTTTGAAAATTTCTTGTGAAATTTAATAAACTCAGTGAAGAAATCTGATAATTTCGTTTCATTTTACAATTTACCACTTACAGAAAAGAAGTCGCACATGTAAAAAAAATCTTAGCAAAATGACACAGGTCTATCTATCGATATTTTGATTGCACTGAATGTTTTTTATTGCGGCACTGACAATCATTCTGCTATTAGTGCTCCAAAATTAGTTATTGTTTCATTTAAAATCCCATAGCTTATTTCAAAAAATCTCCGCCTCTTGTCGATTCGAGCCAAAGTAGCCCCATTAAGTACTCCTTCTTTTTAAGATTATTATAGCCGAGAGTGAGAAGAAGTTTTTAGACCTGCACTGAAATCACCTCCTTAGTTTTTTAATTGCGAGTCGAAAATTTAAGTCATAATTAACAGAACGTAAATTTTTCACTTCACACTATAATTTTCATGACTCATCAGATTTACTAAGCCGATTCCTTTATGTATGAACAGTGAACTCTTGAAGATTAATTAGCAAAAAAGATAATTTGGAAAAGTCTTTTGATTTTCTTTTTTGCATAGTTTTAAGCTGTCGAGGTAGATAATTCTCTAAAATGGAGAAAAAAATTCATAACTCGAAAACTATAAAATATTGCATAACATATATGGGAGTGATTCAGATACTTCTAGGTGTGCTCTATCTCTGGACTTTCGCTTGACACTATTTTTTGGGACACCCTGTATAAGTCGCTTTGGTTGTCGTTCGAAATGATACGGACTGACCATACGCGCGTTATGTCAATAAGTCATTTAAATGCGTGGCGTTTGTTTATACATACGTCTTGACGATACGTTCTCACCATACGTTCAATGTAAAACGGTAGTAACTGTTTATCTAATTAGTAAATATTATTTAACTCCTCCGCCTAAAAGATTGCTTCAGACTACAGTAGTAAATATTATCTAATCATTCCTCTGTGGCTATCTATCTAAAATACGCTTTACACTATTCCTTGAGCAACATTTGCTCCAGTTTACTGAACAATACAAATTGGGTAGTACTGTACATGTTTCGAAAGCATAAATTGAACCACAAATGGAGTGGAAAATAGAAAATGTGCTTGCATGCGCATTCGAAATACATTGTCATTCTAGCACGCCAACCATGATGCAAGGTATTATAGCATTAACGATGGAATAAGTAAACAAAGAAAGGTACAACTTGTATGTATTGCTACACTAATTTATATTGGTCCTTAACTTCACTAATTTATGTCACAGTTAATTTATTTCGCGCGCGTCACTGGAACGTCGCGTATTACAATACTAGAACACTGACTGCTACACTCTATTGACACTAACTGTAACTGTCGCTGCCTGGCTGCTGCTTATATAGATGCCTGCTGAACGCCGAGAACCCTAGCGCGCCTCTACCGTCGGTTCTGGAAAGCTTCTGAACGTCTGAATTCTAGATCTCACGTAAATCGGCTCGGCCGACCAGGGCCGGACTGGCACAGTATGTAGCGTTAAACGCAATACCAATACTACAAGCAACCATGGACTCAATTAAACCAACATTAGTTTCTAAGGAACCCTACAAAATAGGATTGAAACAGAATGCTTAGCCAAATGTGACAAATACAATTTTCATATACACATATAGCTCCAAAACAAGGGAAGGTACTGGATGTGCCGTGTATTCTAGGTCGCTCTGGCTCGCATATCGATAGCTAAGAAACTGCTCAGGAGAGATGTATCTGGCAAGACTATAATTATCTACACCGAGAGCAGACAAGCTCTTTTAACCTCGAAAAGACCTCGCGGTACAGGGAACCCCTGGTTCAGGAGTACGCGTAGAGACTGGAAGAACTTGCGAGACTGAGGATCGGTCTCTCAATGTCCAATTAAATATTTATCTGCAAGATAACAGCAACTGTTAGATAAATTGTTTAAACAATTGAAGGCTAAACTTACGAAGTCACGTAAATCTTATCTGACAGTTGCACCCATAGCAACGCTATCTGGCAGATACCTATCTGACACTTTAACTGGACATTGAGAAACCGGCCCTAAAGAAGATACTTTGATGTGGGCCCCGGGTCATACGGGAGTTTCTGGTGATGAAGAACCCGATAGGCTCGCCAGACTCGATACCGGAGGTCAGATTGCTGGTGGTAACGTCAGCCCTCAAAGACCATAGGTGAACAGTGCAGGCAAGGCCATAAGATCAGCATGCCTACGGATTCATGGCCGATGTATGGGTTGTGGAGAAGCAGATGAAATGGTCTACCACTTCCTTGCGGAATGTGAGTTGCTAGGCAGGCTGAGATACGAGATTTTTGGATCCGATAGACTCCAGCTTGATGAACTACCCTACCTAAGCGGTGTAGACATACTGACCTTTGCTAAAAGGTCGGTAAGGTTTGTTAGGGAGAAGCCATGTGGTGCATATTCGGGGATGGCAAAAAAGGGCCTATTGGGGCCTACTTGCTGCTACTACTACTACTACTCTGAATCACCAGCCTTCGAAAGGAGACGGCGTCATAAGAAGAAGACTCTCTTGGGCCCAGTTTTACAATCATTGGTAACCTCTACTAGTCACTTGACCGACAGATGGAAGTCAACCAGTAGTTATCGGAGAGCTCTGTTTCACAAAGAAAACCAATCATTGAACTTATTTATTTCTAAGCACCACGGATTGATTTCAGAGCACTGCCATAATAGTGTTCCATGAATAAAAGCTAACCTTTGATAAAGAAACCTCACCTTTCCTTTCATATTTTTGATTTGTATCAACTGTCTGCTCGGAAATCACAGAGGTTATTCATGTCGGCATGGAAGCATACATCCCGCGTACAACCAAATCATACAAACCAGATTCCAACGGCTGGTTCAACAAGTCCTGTGACACAGCTCGTCTGCAAAAATCTCTGGCCCACCGAACTTACTTACAGAACCCCACCGTCGAAAACAGAAAAGCTGATATTGAGTCCAGGAACAGATACAATGAAACCATCCGACATGCAAAAAGCCAATACGATGCCAAAATAAAAAAGAAGGTTATGTTACACCCCAATGGCAGCCGCTCCTTCTGGACTCAGGTCAAACAAATAGAGGGTAACTTCTCGAGGAGTAGCTTCCCACCGATCACATGTGCGGATGGAATAGTAGCAACTGTTTCCAAGGACCAGGCCGAAATATTTGCCAAGACATTCGCAGCAAACTCCACTGTAAAAGTCCCATCCAGTGCCCAGTTACCATCCATACCGAGAGTACCCCAAGCCATGAGCGAAATAACGTTCAGAACAAAAATAGTTCGGAAGGTGCTGCAGTCACTTGACATTAATAAGGCGAATGGGCCCGACATAATCCCCTCCATCGTTGTCAAGAAGTGCGCACCGGAGCTGGCTCCCATATTTACCCGCCTCTTTCAGATGTCTTACGATTCCGGCATTTTCCCAAAAGACTGGAAAACAGCTTGCATCCAACCGGTGCCAAAAAGGGATCCAAAACTGATCCGACCAACTACAGACCTATAGCTCTACTTTCTGTAATCAGTAAAGTGATGGAGAGATGCGTCAACCAAGAGCTCATTAAATACCTAGAGCTCCATCACTTAATCAACGACAGATAATATGGATTCCGACACCAAAGATCAACTGGAGATCTCCTGGCTTACATCACACATGTGTGGAGCAAACTCATCCAGTCATTTGGCGAGGCTCACGTCGTTGCTCTCGATATTTCAAAGGCATTCGATCAACTGTGGCATGCAGCTCTCCTAAACAAGCTCCCGTCTTATGGGCTCCCTGTTAAGCTCTGCGGTTGGCTCGCAGACTTTCTCTCAGGTCGGAAAATCTCTGTCGTGGTAAATGGCTTTTCCTATTCTTTCCATAGCATCAATGCCGGGGTTCCGCAGGGATCTGTATTGGCTCCGACATTGTTTCTGCTTCATATCAATGATCTACTCTCTAGCACTACAAACCCAATTCACAGTTTTGCGGATGACAGTACGCTGCATGCAGGCATCATGAGCAATAGACCGATCTCTGTGGTCGAGCTAGAACGCAGAAGACTGGCAGTGGCAGCTTCACTTTCAAAGGATCTCGATACCATTACCGCTTGGGGGCTTAAGAATATGGTTAAATTTAATGCCTCCAAGACCCAGTATTGTACGCTATCAAACAAGAAGTGCCCAAGCCAACACCAGGTTCTAATGAACAACCAGGCTCTGCCAAGGAGTCACTCATTCAAGCTGTTAGGAGTCAACATTACAGAAAATCTGATCTGGCACGAACACGTCGCGTCAATTGTAACAGCTGCGGGTAAAAAGCTTGGGTACCTATTTAGAGCCAAAGTATTTCTCACCATGTAACCTCCTCACGCTATATAAAGCCCAGATAAGACCTTGCCTGGAGTATTGCTGTCATGTCTGGGGAGCTGCTGCCCCTACTACCCTGTCTATACTAGATGCCGTCCAGAGAAGGGCAATTCGACTAATTGGCGATCCGGCCTCAACGCGTCACCTTCAGTCACTTTCTCACCGGCGTGTTGTTGGTGACCTCTCACTCACCTCTACCGATATTCCAACGGAATCTGCTCCTCTGAGCTATGCTCCATCGTTCCGCCGCTCACTGCTCCTATCAGACGTACCCGTGCGACCGCTGCATCTCATCCTAAGACGGTCGTTCTTCATACATCAAGAACTGAGCGGTACAACTGCACATTTATTCCCAGGGTATACAAGGCTTGGAATGGGCTGCCAGAAGATGTATTTATTGGGCCTGCGGGTATTGGCCCATTCAATTCTCGCGTTAACAAACTTCCCCTAACATAACCCTTTCACAGCAGCCGCAGTACTCTGGTATTTAGGCTCTGCCTGTGCGGTCTGCTCAGTTATAAAAAAATTATGTCAGTACAAAGTATAATCAAAATCCATCGACGTCTTAATAGACGTCAGTATCAAAATCTATGTTTTTATAACCTCCAATGCTGTCATCGATTGACCATAATAAACGCTAAGAAGATAACCCATAACCCCATACCGCATCCTTGGGTTAACATAACTACTGGTTGACCAGAGTTTTTTAAGTATACCGTCGATTATGAAATGGATTATTTTCGGTAACCACTAGTTTTCTTTTGACCACTAGTTAACTAACGATTGTGAAACTGGGCCTTTGTAATTATGCTGACAGCATCTATGACATGAGATATGAATTCCGCATGATGTGTGTCACAGTCAGGGTCACTTCTAACGAAACAACGTAACGGTCCCACCAACGTTATTTCAGCACAAACAAATAAATGAATTCCTGAACTCCAGATTAACTTTATAGGCATACATCCCTTACTTACGCTCTATGAGCTCCAGAAAAAAGTTTAATAAGAAAACAGCTGTCCGTCAGTTAAATGAAAATCTCCTCGGAGCAGATAAGCTTTTGTGAGGCAACAAAGGCTTATAGAATATTAACACAATCTTTGCTATCGTTGCCTGGGAGAGATGCTCGGCAGTCGGGCTTTGTCTTCTCATTCTAGAAATGTAGACAAAGCGGTCGGGATAGAGCCGCCGGTGGTGGTGGAAAGTAGTTTTCAGATATTAGGCCGCTGACGACGTCGACATAGCATATACATGCACCAGCAGAGCGCCTTTATAGGAATTACTTACTCGTAGATTTTATTTATCGTATGGCTCAAAAACAGAAGAAGAAGACGAGGAAGACCACGCAAAAGTTGGAGAGAGGGAAAGAGGCCTGGAGGAAGACTTATGGGAAGATAAGGAGGAGTGGAGGTTAGGAATCGGAAGACCTCGAACGTTATAACCCGATGTACGAGTATGGCTATATGGCGCAAAAGCATAACAGTAGTAACTATGGATAAAAAAACTATTATAATCTATAATAAAATATATACAGCTACAAACTGAGATACATAGTCTTTAGTATTTAAAGGTTGATGTCCAGTTCTTTCTACCACTTCAGCGCCAACCGTGTGGCTGTGAAGAACTCTTTTCGTGATCCCTGAAACGCACGCAGTTCACAGTCGCTAGTTTGGCGGGGGTTTTTTTTATTATAGAGGGTTTAGGAAATTTCCCATCAGCCAGAAACAAAATATTTAAAAATAGGTATATCTTATCATAAGTAATTTTTAATTAGAGCGATAATCAGACGATCTAACCTAAATGAGGAAGGAAGAGGGATGTTTGGGATATAAACAAGGACACAAAGTCTTCTTGCCTAGGGGCCTGTCAAGGCATTTGATTTTATACACACACAAGAGGGCCACGGTAAGGAAGGATGAAAATACATAAAGGTATAGAGGCAGAGGTGATTATTAAACCTATCAAACGACCCTAAATTCTCACAACAGAGTTTTTCAAGAAATTTATAAAGCAGGAAATTACATCAAATCTTTGCAACGAGAGAAGGGAGACTATTAAATGGAGCAGAGATCCCAATTTTCAATAAATTTGAATATAGATTGTTGCAGTGTATCAAGTGTTTGGAGCATCCGAAGAATATATGGTCAAGGTCGCTCTCAACATTACAGTTATCACACTGTTTTGAAGGGATTAAATTCAATCTGGCAAGATGAGAGGGGAACGAGCTATGGCCCAATTTCATACGCACAATGCAAGTTATATATTTCCATGGAACACTGAAATTATTATGCCAATATGATTTGGGTATACTGGGTTGGATTAATGAATATCTTGACTGATTTCTTGAACAGTGGTGCTGCCATTCTCTGACCCACTCGTTTAGCAAGTTATTTTTGATAACACAGTTGTAGTCTTCAATTGATGGTGTGGCTTGAAGATCAGTTCCGGCAACAATGCTCAATTTTGCGAGTTCATCTGCCTTTTCATTGGGGGCCAGACCGCTATGTCCTTTGATCCAGAATATTTTAATCACTACGTTCTCCATGGATAGCTTGGCCAAAACTTGTTTAATTCGTGAAACATAGATATTGGGGGACGATCTGCAGTGGTTTATGTTTTTAAGTGCCGTGATTATACTCCCTTAGAAGGGCGTCAGACATTCGGAGCTGCGATGAGGCTATTCGAGAGAGTACAGGCAGCCATTGAGTTGGCGTTGTCTTATTTAGACTTACTTAAACTTTACGTCCGACTATTCATGGTGAATAGTTCTACATGTCCTTAAGTCAACGACGATAAAAAACATATACCTTTCTCTTCATTCATCAAACGTTTTTCGAACCATTAATAAGACAAGGATGCGCCGTCTTCCTTCAGTGGCAGACGTATTGCGGTTAATTATCCGAAAACATAGACGTATCAAAATTGAAGCAATCGAATCTGGTAGTTAAGCGCGCTTTATGATAATAATATAATAATAAGAATCTGTTAGCAATAGGTAGGGGGTTTTATGCTTGCTAGCCAGGACCAAGTGATTGCGACAAGGAACTACATGAAATACATAATTAAAGATACATCCATAACCGACGACAATTGCAGAAAGTACCACGAACAGAAAGAACCAATAGACCACATAACAAGCACATGCAAAGCTCTCGCAGGAACCGAATATACAGCAGCCAAAGTCATACACCAAGCACTAGCTAGAACAAACAAAGCTAATAGAAAATACAGATCTATATTACAATTGCACAACGACATCAATACTCGAAAACAGTGAATACAAAATAACCTGAAACGTTGAAATACATACCGATAAAACTATCCCAGCAAATCGGCGAGATATAGTTTTTCAATCAAAGGCAGACAAAGTAACCCATTTGATAGGTATTGCTAGTCCCAACAAAATGAATATCCAAAACGTCTACGCTGAGAAGCTTATCTAAATTCACTGACTTTGGGATAGAAACAAAACAATTCTAGAAGCAAAACAAAGCAACTATTGTCCCCCTTATTATGTCAGTCTCAGGGCTTGACCAAACGCATATGCATCACATCTACAACAGTGAGGTCTGGACGAAAGGTTACACAAAATATTCCAAAAGTCTATAATCCTAAGGACTTGTAATATTGTAAGATCCTTCCTAAATTCAGATCAGTAATAGTTCAGGTGTTGACTTAGCATAGCCCGTCAACATTGTTGCTACCGCAGTAATGCAAGAGAAACTTGGAAGATCATAATAATAAGAATAGAATCATACACCGCACAAGACAGATAAAAACACTCAGAATTTTTTTAAAAAGCAAACAAATTTAAATCGGGCTCTCCCAGATAATAACACCAGAGGCCGTCCGAACGAGGAACACTAGAAAGGTTCTGCGAGCTCACCCTTACTAGATTGAGGTCACTACTCCTCGAACCAGTCTCCTCCAGCATTCCTTCATTTGGAGAATCTCGACGGTGTGGAATGAGTTGCCGGGAAATTTGTTTCCGACGGCAACAACCAGCGGCGTTTCAAATCTAACGTGCATCGACACTTATCCTCTCGCAGCGCTTCTACAGCGCCATAGGCTTTCAGCCTTTGCGGGAGGCTGACCATAAAAGATGATTCCCAATAACGATAACGAGAGTCCGTTATTTACGACAAATTAAGGATAACACTTTTAACCGTTATCTTTGACATAGAACAGAAGACCTTTTGCACAAGACAGAGGATTATAGAATCCTATGCTATGTAGTTTCACATTCCATGCTTCCACCCATATTTAACCTCAAATTTTGAAATGTTGTATGTAAGTCAACATTTTTGTGGAAAAAGACAAACTAAAGCCAGTATCGTTAATAACGCTAACGAAGATTTTCATTATTTTTGACGTTATTCTAACTGATCCAAAAACTTCCTGATATCTCATTTACGTTGTCGCATATAACTACCATTCCCATATCGATTTTCGCGTTACTGAAATCAGATTATTATCAGCATAGAGAGTTGTTCAGTCAATTATCTATCTCTACCGACTTTAATGCTTTTAGTAATCCGATAATCACATGGTGTATTAAACGATTCAGTCATTAAGCGATTACATTGCTTTTTTGCGTGGGGACTTGGAAAAACTCCACACGATAGCACTGTAGGATAGATGCAGTAAATTAATGTACAGCTGATCCAAAGCCCCTAAATTTGGAGCAGTATTTCAAGTTTTAAATTACAATTCATGACATTAAGACCCAAAATAAATATTTCTCAAAGCTAGGTTGTTATTAGTTACGAAGGGAACTTCAGTACCGCTCGTTGATAGTGACTTCTGAAATGTGTTCTCGTTCTCTCTTTTGTAATGACCCTATAGATTAAGGAAGCCACACAAACATTTAGTACAAACAACCAACGACTAAATTGAACCAACATTCGCTATCAAGAAACCTTAAAAAATAGAAATTAAACAGAAAGCTGAGTCTAACGTCACAAATTCAATTTGCATATACACAGATGGCTTCGAAACAATGGAAGGTGCTGGATGTGGTGTACACTCCAGGTCTCTAAACTTAAGAACAAATTGGGCTATGGATAAAAACGTCAGTGTCGTTCAAACAGACCTAGGTAGCATATCGATAGCTGCTAAGGAACTAACCAGGAGAGATGTATCTGTAGACTGTAATTATTTATACCGACAACAGACAAGCACTTCTAACCCTGTAAGGACCTCGCGCCACATGAGGGGCTACCAATGGAATCATTAGCACATGCTTCAGACGAAAACAATATTGTTCTGAGGTGGATTAAAGGGTCCAACATTAGCAAAGGCAACCGTATAGAGGACGGTCTAGCCAGGAAGGCTGCTAACCAAATGATTTTAGAACCATGTTACCCTTCTGGTATGTCGACAACCGGAAATAGCCAAAAAAACACCCCCATGCCCAAATGGTAAAATGATGGGAAGCACTACAAAGATGCTGATTCGTCAAGGAAAGGCACTGGGTTGGCATGGTACTATTCAAGAAGTACTTGACGATGACCAGATCAAAGCTACCTCTCATAGAAGGATTCCTGACTCGTCATTATCAACTCAGGAAACCTCTCTACATTACTGATACTCATACGCATAATGTGTGAATGCGAAGATGAAACTGTGGAACACGAGTGCCTAGAGATATATTCTATTAGAGAGTGTGCGTCTAGTAGGTCTTGGCCTGCCCAAATAAGGGAGATGTCCACTAGCGACTTGTCCACCTTCCTAAAATTGGCATGATGGACGATGACCTGAGGAAACAACTCCCTGGGAGGATGCACCACATGGGCTAGTGTGGCCTAAGTGCAGTGGGACTACTCACGCTCTCCACCCTACAGATACAAATAGAAAAATTTAATCCTAAACATTTTGTATTCTTACTTCGATGAAAGTTTGGAAAATGATTAGTATCACTGTAACAATACCTATGATTTAATTGTTTAGGAAAAAATTACACAAGAAAATTAGTCTATATTTATGATTCTTGAGCCACCAAACATAGATATGTAGATTATCTGCTCTCCAAATTGTTTTCGGGCTGATTTTTCCCTATAGTTGTATTACATTAGGGTGTATCACGTACGTCGAATCAAAAGAGCGATCAGATTCCTTTCAAAGGCAGGAAGTCCTTTGTTGTTATGCCTTTCTCTAAAACGAGCGAAAACCGTCGCCAGAGCTACTTTGGTTTATTCTATATATGAAGTAGTCATAAAGTCCCCAAAACACACCATTTTATGTAATCTTTGACACTTTTAGATAACAGCTCATACAATACTAAATATGTGGGCTTTACTTGGGGACAATGAATTCCAATCCAAAGATCGGCAAGCTCGGACACCTTTTTTTTTAAATTATGTGTGCGATTTGCATCTCCATATCCTGAATTCAAGCCTCAAATTAATTGTACTTGGAAGATACGTCTTATTCTGCAAAACAAAAAGTTTAATACGGGTGTCATCACAAAACTACTTAATAATACGTGATTCCAATTATATTTTTATTTAACAGTAAGAATTGTGTCAGGATGGAAAACAATTGTTCTTTCGAAGAACTCTGATCTAGGGTGAAAAATCAATAAGCTGATTAACTACAATGAATAGTTAATATCTACCATTGTAATTGTACCGTTGTAATGATTTTTTTTTTTTTGGTTGATGAATATGAAACACCAAGACTCTGAGATTTACAATTTCTTAGGTTGGCTATCCAATGTCACTTTTCTTTTTACCAGGCCTCACATTTCTTTCTGATTATTTGCCTCGCATATGTCTATATTAGTTTTGCTTTGTTATTAACTTACTACTTCACGAAATCTTTTGTATTTCCTGTGAATGGCTACTGTTGGAAATCTAGAACTTTGTTTTAGGTATAACTATGACTATATGTATAACACACCTGTAGTTGTAGCCCTTCAGTATTGCATGCAGTAGAATTATATTTAGGTAAAAAATTATATTTAGTTGCTGGTGTTGAATTGTGGATGATTTTCGACTAATTCTCATAAAAATGCGTGTGGATAAATAAGATGATATACGTAATCCTGAGGCTCGCGGTATTCGTCCAAACAGAGAAAGCGTATCGCGCTGACCTTTTGTCGAAGCGCTTCGCAATATTTCCAGGTCAAAAAAATTAAATTCCTAGAAATATATTAAAAAAATCCGTAGATGGAAAACAAATTTCCCGATTTGAGAGATTCTGAAGAAGAAAGAAAAATAATGTTTCTCAGAAACTTACTTTTCTTGAGGGGTTAAAATTTAAATATTTAAATGTTAAATTGGTGAGACAAATTTTTAAAAAAGCAAACTTTCAGAATCCCTACATTTCAAAAAAGTCTAGGAAGATCTAGGAAAATTTCCTTTGACCTGAAGAATCTCTAGGTCTAGAGAAATTTTCTTAGACATGGCAATCTTGCATCAGTCGAAGGCTAAGTGGGTTTTTGTTTCATTTTTTATTAAAAAATATAGACTCACGAACAAATTAATGTGTTATGTAAAATATTTTACCTAGAATGACTATTTTGTAATTTGTCTTTAGGTATTTATTATTAAGTTGGTAGCTGCTACGTACATTTTTCGGAAATTATATAAACAAAATGTTTAATTTTCACTACGATAACTTTACTCCAAGTAAGGTGCTTTTGTCAGAAGTGAAGTGAAGAAACACCGTTGTAGTGAAAAGAACCGTTTTGTTTGACTAGTACTGCATGTTTTCCATGAGCATTTATCATGTGCTCGTAGTTAGATACTAATTTAACCTACCTAGATAGACGATAGTAGTAGTTATTCTTATTTGGATGTCGTGTGATGATTGTTCAGATTTGGTGTACACAAAAAACACTAACATGTCCTTCATTTTCTTTATTACACACTTACCGAGGTGTTACAAATAAGGGGTTATTCGAGATTTTAAACATATAAGGTAATCAATTATTGTATTATGTTGAACTGTGCCCACAGTGACAGTTTATGCTTCAGTGCTTTTTCGTGTTGTATGAGAGGCGACAGCCCAAACTATGTAGCCATACGACTGTGATAAAATACCTAAAGGCGTGTTAGAATAGTTACTATTAGATTATTACACTATGTAATTTATTGCCAGATAAGAGGATACAGTTTAATGAACATAATCAAAGACCCTCTGATCCACTACTCTTGTTCTCTATCTCGATTAATTTATTTTCAAAATCCACACAGTCCTATGGTCACAAAATAGTCCAGGTAAATAAGGTTTTTCTCATGAAACTCATGCATTTAGCAATCTGTCAGGTTTTTAGGTCATATTTATCTACAGGCACAAAACTTAAATGTTTGCTACTTGATGTTTATGGCCAAATAAAAGTTATAAACAAATAAAAGGTGGAAATTGTCGATTATGTTGTAAAGTTTGTTACGGTTATAACGTGTTTTGGCAGCTTTTTTACATTCTTTTGATTTTGAAAAAAATTATTATATACTCGCTTAGAAAACAAAAAATCGACAAAAATGAATAAAACGTAATTTTGCAACACCATTTGCAAAAATGAACCTCGGATATTAATATTGCGCTAAAAGTTGTGTGTTTTGGTACAGAATATGTGAATTTCGGATTCAAGTAGTTTAGATAACATCTATTTTTTTATCTCACGGAGCTTTTATTCACAATGAAAAATAATAATATTATTACAGTTTCACAGGTAGAAGCAAATGAACTGTATACTTGATTAAAAATTAATTATAAAAAAGTAGTTAAAATATAGCAAGGTCGTTTAAGAGAAGTTCCGAATTTTTTGTTCATAAATAAATTAAATAACTTTTTTGCTATCGGGTTTACACAATTATGACTTTTAACAGGCAACATATCAAAGGAGAAGATGAACTTTATACTTGATTAAAAGTTCATTAAAAAAATATTTTAAACATTGCAAGATCGTTTGAAAGTAATGCCAATTTTTTTTGTTTATATATGGATGAAGTAACTTTCTTGCTATCAAGTTTACACAATGATTCCTTTCATGCGTGAAAAATTGGCATCTTTATATGAATTCAAAATAAATTGTCCTATGTCAATTTGGGCCAAAGTTAGTGATATTTTTTACTCCACAGCTCATTTGTTTATAACAACTAATGGACACCATATAAAAGTCAAATATCGTAAGTTTTCCTGTAATATTTTTAGACATATTTTCACGTTTCCAAATGCTTCAGTAAGGCTTCCAAAGTAAAGCTCAAATGGACCTGACTCAGGATACTTAAGGACAAGATATCAAATTCAGATTGGATAGGCTTATCATTATCTCTAGAAATTGTTGATGGATTTTGATGTTTCTTCTGTCAAATTGTACGTAATGTTCGCGTTCATTGCAAATATGTGATTTGTTTATAAATTTAATATTTATCTTACCGCGTAAATTCTTTAATTGAATATTTTTTTTACCAAAAAGTTTTCGTATGTCCTCATTTGCTCACTATTGAAGTGAGTCAATTTTATAACTAATAAATAAATTCTTTAAAACCTTAAAATCAACATTTCATAGCTTAGGATATCTTGAAGATAGTTTTCCTTAAAATACACTTACAACTCAATACTTTTTACTGATAACCACTTCAAGGCAAAATCAGTACTTACATTTCGTTTGCTTATAACTTTCATTTATCCGCAAATCTTACGTAGCAAACAAGTAAGGTTTGCTTCTGTAGGTTAACGATGATCCAAAAACTAGTCAGAATTCAAGATGAATGAGTGTCCCCCAACCGTGCATTTCATGGACTATAATCCTTGCAGTCGTCTCTTGTTCTAAGATTCGCAGCGCCGTAGGAATTCAAAGGCAAAGGTAGAATTCTTACTATACAACTTGTTCTTTGAGATTTTGTTCTAACACGAATATGGCGCAACTTATGGCAGTGCCCATTCAAGCATTATCATCTATAAACAAATTGTGTTTCTTGATACCCTCAAGGATCTTGTTGTATAGGTCACTTAGATGGTACATCGTTTGTGACGTATTTATGCTATAAGCTGCACTGAACAATACATACCCTATAAACTATTTTAAGGTAAAAACCCAGTCATCAGCCATGGTAGTCTGGTATTTAGGCTCTGCCTACGTGGTCTGCTCAGTTATAACAAAAAAATCTTTGCGCTCTTTACTGTGATTAAACTGTCTCCACTATTTATTTATTTAGCGTATGGCGCGACACATGGTAAATTCATAAAATATGTACACGTCAGTGTGTAAGTAAGACATTACAATGCATGAATAACAAACAAACATATATAAGTATAGATACAATACTGTTATATTAAAAGGTCTAGTTCAGCTATCCATTCAAGACTTGATTTTGTGGTACGGAAGAAGTCCCTCGAATCGCCTTGATATGCCCTCAGTTCACACTCTGTAATTATGTGGCCAATTGTTTGGTTGGAGGCACCACAGTCGCAGCCTGGGTTGGGTCGTTTTCCCCATTTAGGGAGGTTATGGGCACATACACCGTGTTCTGTTCTGATCCGGTTTGGGGTCTGTCATATATGTCGTAGTTGGTCGAAGCCATCGGGTTTTACGACTGGGTGAATGAGATTCCGTACATACCTTACAAACTTCTACTAAATTTGAAAGCAAAAACCAGTTCTATTATACAAAGTTATAAACGATTTATACCCCTAGATTCGTAAAAGATTTCCATTCCAAAATTGTTGCGTAAAATTATTTTTTAATTTAGAAAGTACTGATTGACCACTTCTTCAATTAAGCTAAAATGGCAGCCATGTATAAACATTTTGGAGAGAAGGGCGGCAAATAAATGTTTTTTGAAATTCATTAATGAATGAGAGAAGTAATGTCAAACGAAACTATTGAAAAGAATAATTGCTCACCTATTTAATTGGCATCTTTAGTATCCTTGGGTCAAAAAACTATTAGCCTTTCTTGTTAACTCATAATCATAGTCACAATGTCTTAGCAGACATGTTGTGAACTCGTAAAATGCATTAAGTCAGACCTAGAGTTTTTCCGACACGAATATTATTAATTTTGAAAACTGTAGCTCGCGATTTACTGTCAGTTCAGTGGCGCACTTGATACTCATATCCAGCAACTGTTTCGTCGTATCGACGCAGCGTGTAAGGGAACGGCCACGGCGCCGCCACTCAGGGCATGACCCTGTACTACAAGTTTCTCCATTTTATTGCTTCTGTGAATATGTCCGAAGAATGTAAGCATTCTCGTCGACACAATGTAGTGGTAACATTCAATGGGTGGTATAAGGAACTCTCAGCATTCTCCTCCACGTCCACATTTCAAAAGCATCTATGCGAGCTCGATCTGCCTTTTTAACAGTCCAAGTTTCCGAGGTATACAAAAATATGGAGAACACAAGAGACTGAACCAGCGACATTTTGCTAGCTTTTGTTATGGTCACGCCATATTTTAGTAAGCTTTGTCATGGCCACACGTACATACTTGTTGAATGCGCCGTTGAATCTCATTTTCACAGCTAACCGAATTGTTGATCAAATAACCAAGGTACACAAAACTTTGGACTACTTCACAACGGCCTACTGACTTTATTTCTCGATGATTATCGTGCTCTCTATCTACGATCATAACCTTGGTCTTGTTGTAGTTAATACTAAGATCATATGCTGCACTGTGTTGTTCTACGATGTTTAATAGAGCTACTAGTTCTTCCTGAGAAGCAGTAATAAGGGTTGTATCGTCAGCAAATCTTAAATTGGATATTTTGCTTCTGCCAATAGTTATACCGCCATTCTAGTTGTTCAATACCTGTTTCATCACACATTCAGAGTAAATATTAAATAACATCGAAGGTAATACACATCCCTAACAAACTCTTTTTCTGGTTGCAGTTTGACCAGGCAGGTTACCATCAATTCTTACACGAGCCCAATTAGACTCATAGAGTTGCTGTATGAGAAACACTTGTTGACTACAACCTACTTAAAACTATGAATATATATACGCTACAATATATTCTCCATATAGTACTTTCCAAAATTAGCCAGACATGCCCTAATCAGCCATCAAAGAAAAAAGTAGTTCAAGAACTTCTACTATTTTAAAAAACCGTGGAACAGAGTAAAATCGTTGCATTATTTTATTGAGGGCTCACTGCGTTTTGTGAGAGTAATCTAATATGCAATAACAATATCTTTTGTCCTAGTTCTATCAACAATATCAATGGTCTAAGGCTATGTCTTTTGTAATTGATTTTATTCTATATCTGTTTTATATGTTTTTAAACAAACTAATTGCTCAGATCGTTCATTTGAAGTCTCATGTTATTTTACGGTAATGCGTCCTTTATTTTGACGTTTGCAATGTCACATTATCTACAGTCCGATGCAAAAATGTCGATATCAACCCGATATACTCTTTAATTACTATTAATTTATAAAAATAATTACTTTTTTCTCTTCAAAGCAAATCAGACAATAATTTGTCTGCTGCTACAATAGAAAAAAAATCATCAATAGCGGTATTATTGTGCTTTACCGCGACCGTGATCCTGGCACTGGTAACAATCTATTTGAAAACCTGTCAGAAGCACTCCGACAACACGTCGCTTTGATGTTCGATAAATCCTGAAACGGTTCGACCAATTCTGTTCTCTGGAAAAAAGCTGCATTGTCTGCGTTATCCGACGCGAAAGTGAACCTTTATTTTTTATTATTGGAGAATTTCATAATAGCCAAACGTTTATTCATTAATACCGGAGTGTACTTGAATATTAAGCTTTTTTGCCGTCAACTACAGAACTAAGGACTTATCATCATCATCATAGTTACAGTGTCTTAACAGACGTGTTGTGAACTCGTAAAATGCATTAAGTCGGAGCTATAGTATTGCCGACACGAATATTATCGATATTTTTGAGAACTGTAGCTTGTCATTGTTCGCTATTTACTGTCAGTCCAGTGGTGTAACAATAAAAATGTTGTTTGGTCATGAACGACCAGCCAACACTTTTATTACACATAGCAACCAGCAGCTCGATCGGTTTGCATGAGACTAGGGTATGTAGGTGCGTGCGTGTGTGCGTGAATGTGTGAGTCTCGTTAGCCGCCAAGAAATGAAAAATAGGACAACAACGGTTTAATAAAGATTTATTTTAGTATATATATGAATGCAGTACATTTTATTTCTTTTTTAAAAAAAACTTATCTCGAAGGGAAGTCCTGGTAGTAGTGCCCTTCCGAAAGGAAGGTGGTGCTTCAGAGAAGGCTGGCTTTTTCAGGAGTTCAGGTGGTGCCCCAAAGGTGTGGTGTCCCCAAAGAAAAGTTTTCTTCATTTTGGCACCCCGAGAAAAAGAAGGTGGCTTTGGTGGTGGCACCCCGACAAAAGGTGTTCTTCATGGTGGCACCCCGATAAAAGGTGGCTTCGATGTTGGCACCCCGAAAAAAAAGAGTCAGGTCTTCATGGTGGCACCCCGACCAAAAAGGGTGGTTCTCCTTGATTAAGACATAATTGGCACAGACACAAAAGATTGTCTTAGAGAGACATAATTATATTTAGTGTTAACTATTTGAGTTCAAAAAGCAAAAGGGGGGAGGTATGTGTTTCGACATAAAAGGTACCTTGGTGGAGAGCAAGAGCATACCCCCACTCATTAGATATGCGCAGACAGTGTAATATAAAAATCTTTTCATCTGAAAGAAAGTAGAGAAGGGAAAAAGGTAGGGGTGAGAAGCAAAATAGTTATAAAAATGTACTAGTATAATGAGGAAGCAGTTGCTAAAAATGGAAGTTGTAAACTATTTGTATATGGTAGCCAAGTAAATAATATAAAAGTAATTTTGAAAACGGGTGAACCGTTACAGTGGCGCTCTTGATACTCATATTCAGCAACTGTTTCGTCGTATCCACCCAGCGTGTAGGGGAATGGTCACGCGGGGCATGACCCTGAATTACAAGTTTCTCCATACTATCGCTTCTGTGAATATGTCCCAAGAATGTAATTCTCGTTGACACAATGGAGGATAGTCTCTTCGGATTGCCGAGCTCATCTAGTATGGAAACGTTATTTCGATGGGCGGTATAGGTGACTCCCAGCATTCTCACTACGTCCACATTCCAAAAGCACCTGTGCGAGCTCGATCTGCCTTTTTAACAGTCCAAGTACAAAAATGTGGAGAACACAAGAAACTGAACCAGCGACATTTTGGTAGATCTAGCGATGTTATGGTCACGCCATATTTTAGTAAGCTTTGTCATAGCCACACGTGCCTGTTGAATGCGCCGTAGAATCTCATTTTCACAGCTACCCGAATTGTCGATCAAGATAGCTCTGCTTTTTGTGGCCAGAAAAGTAATGATACAGCATCAGTCAAGATGTTATGGAATACTTCATCAAATCCAGTTACTGGTTTACGCAGGTAAATACATGGCGCCGGAGAGACGATAGAAAAACCAACAGGAAGATAGACAGGCCGACGAAAATGAGTGACATTGATTCTCATAATGTAGATATCATAAAACGTCAAAGCTGAAATTTTTCGCATTATATTGGTTGCATTCAGCAGAAAGATCGGGAGCCGCTACTTTTGCAGCCGCTACATCTCATCAGCTGGCGTTCTGCTGAAAAGCATTATTTGTGCGCTCTGAAATATCTCGATAAATAGGTTGTGACGCCTTTCAGTTTTCAGTGAAATGTCAAATGAGTGGTCACATTTGAGGTTATTAAAAATAAAAAGATATGTCAGATTGTATCAGTTTTGGAATGTGTAAGGGCTGTTCCAAATTACTGTTCTATCACCGTCCTAGAACTGTTTTCATCATTCCCCGCCCATTTTGTGAATCTAGAATCGATGATTGGTCGGTACGCTGGCGAACCAACCAATCACCGTTTTTAGAACTGTAAAATGGGAGGGGCATGATGAAAACATTTCTGGGACGGTGATAGAACCGTAATTTGGAACAGCCCTCTTAAGTAGTGTGAAATTTTTCTTTCAAAATTTAAATATGACAACATCACAGATTATCAGAATAGGTTGGGTTAAGAAGATGGGACACTCAGTACAACATCTATTCACTATTAGTGCTTACCGCAGTCACAAATGTCGCCACTGTCGCAGATCGTCTTGACAGCTACGTTAGCGGGAAATTTAAATCTTGAACCTATCACTTGCAGGTATGCGATTCCAATTTTTGAATTGTTATTATGAAAAAACCTCTGAAGTGTTTGCAGTATTTTATTTTACAATTATTTTGCCACATACATGCCAGTCATAAAGTAATACACAACTACAAATATTTAAATAATTATGACGGCTAATAGAGAATACGAGAAATTTTTGTTGAAAAATATGGGTTTAGAAAAATCGTTTTGGAAACGAAAAATATGGTTTTGCGGTAAGAGCTTTTTTTGGTTATTATGTTGTTTCATTCTTCTTATAGCAATACTTTTTGCTTTGTGTTTTAAATGTTGTTGTTCCTCAAAGTGGTAACGCTCTTCTCTTAAAGATCCATACGACCGGTAGCTTTCATTTTGCACAGCTAACATCAATAGTAAGAATTAGTAAGGTGATTTTTATTACAGTTTTCACATACTCAAGATCAAACCATAGCCCATTGCTTACATTATGGATAATGCAAAACGATAAGTTAAATATTTGATGTAGGTACTCATCTCAGGGTCCTTAGGGACCCTATGCACTTTTTTGTTCTTAAAAGAACAGTTTTTCACGCAGCACTGAGATACCATTATAATTGGAAACTATAAAGGAAAAGCGCAGATAATTAAATAATCCAACGGAAAAGCGAAATAACACCGAAAAAATCACAACGGACGCTAAATACACAAAACGCCAAGTTGACATTTGACAAAACGCTAGTTAAAAGGTTATGAGATTACTTAGGCTGTCAAGAGTCGAAGAGTCTCAAGTGTCATTCATCAACTAGCTCCAGCGCTACCCGTGACTGCGGTAGGAACTAAAAGTGTCCAGGGCATGGACAACATAACCTATAACAAGTGTCATAACATGTGACACTCACAAGGTCAAAAGTAGCTTATTGGCGATTCCAATTACCGATGAGGGCGCTAGCATTTGTAAACAAATATGGAGGATAGCAGGGATCCTGCACGCTGTGACACGCTTTTGGAGGAAATGCGTGGCAATGAATGCTTTTATCATAGTCTTTTTGGAGTGGCAACCATAAACACTACAGTTTGTATTAAACTTGCTAGCCTTTCTTGATTTGAAGCCTGATGTAGATGCCATATTCTTGAAAACAGCGTATGAAGAAGGTCCGAAGAAATATTCCAACACACTATATACCAATTAACAAAGCACAAACTCGAAAACACGACTGAACGAAGAAACATAAACGGCATATAAACGGTTAATGGCATGTTAATTGTGTGCCGTCCGAAATTCGAGTACCTGCTTTGTCAGTGTAGATTTTTGCAGCTAGAGGTCTCATCGATTTTTGGAATTGCCAATTCCGCTCCGCTCCAAGTGAGCGTCCTTTTCTATCGCTACAAAAAATGGCGACCGCGGGAACGGAGCTGCTGGATAGCGCACGCGTCCAGCAGAAAATTTGGTAGCTGCTCCGCAACTGTTGAGTCTGCTGAATGCACCCATTGTTACTTGGCCTAAAAAAAATATCCAAGAATCTATATTTTGCCTTACACCGTAACCTTATACTTTCAAATGCGATTTTTTTGCAATTTTTCTTTTATTTCAGTGTCTTTAACATATCAGTATCATATCTTCTTCTTACGGTACCAACCAACATTCAATGAAAATCGGCAACCATTTTGGCGGATGCTTCTCTGTCTTGTGGTCTCATGGGTAGAGTTTGAGAATCAAGTACCATCCATTCTCTGACGTTCTTCAACCATGAGTTTTGTCTGAGACGCTGCACTTTTTTGTCTTAGATTTTGCCTCATATTATTAGTTTCAGAAGGACCTATTTATTATTTCTCATGATATGATCAAGATAGGCGGTTTTTTTTATAGTGGCTAAGTGATCTGACCATCCTTGTTCTTACTTCCACATCTGGATTCACGATAATAGTCTTTATTCAAATGTAAAATACATCTCAAAAGGCAGTGTTCAGTAAACGCCATTAAGGGGCATGGATACACACATTTATACATACCTATTTGCCATGTAAAACACGGACTCACAATTTCTCGCATAACTCACTCTATTTTCAAACTACATATATAATATTTCAGTAGGCGATGGTTAAGACCTTATTGAATGACAACTATTTTCGATTTTCTCAAAAAAGTTTTTTAATGTGCAAAAAAAGTCGCAATGCAAAATCATACATTCTATAAATGCCTGTAATTTAACAACCAAACAAGATATCAAAAAAAGGCTAAATTATTACACAAGCGCAAGTTTTCTTCTTCAATTTGCTATTTGAGTCATTACTGTAAGTTTAAAGGTAACGTCAGGAGCTTGGAAATGCGAAATTCATTTTTATGGTGACCTTTGGACCTTACCTTTGGATTTTTGGACTTATCTTCCCTCATCTTAGACACACACACTGGAGAAAGGGAACAGGCGGCCACGCCTCCTCGCTAACACGGGAATACGTCTTTTCTTGGATTCTCAATTTCAAGCGCTATACCCTAGACCCTTAACATGGCAAACTGATCTTCTTGATCTTGATCTTGATATAGATGTCCTCTGAACTTTTATATGTAGTATATTTCTCCTTATCACCATGGGTTTTGTCTCTTGTTTACTTATTTGTAGTCCTATCTGATCACCTACTGAAGCTATTCTGTCGATTAGTCTTTGGAAAACCCTCAGAACTATCCGCGAGTATGACTGTGTGGGCCAAAAATAAAGCTCTCCCCTGGGGAATAAACCACGGTATTCTAATCAGAAATATATCCCATTTTAACTTGTGCCACTTGTGATATTCACAAAATTCAGGCGCCTAAGAGACGCAGAGGTGGATTACTATCTGATCTGACAGCCTTAAAGCATTAAAAACCTTGGGTGCTTCTTGGTTTAGGCTCGTTCTTCAATCTAGAGAGGTTTTTGATGACATTTCAAGGAGACATCAGATGTCACTCATGTGACAGGACTATGAAAAGTTGAATATACCTTGCCTCTAATCTAATATGTTGGAACTGATTTATTTTAGTGTTAAAAGTATCTGGTTTCATACATTTTCCCAAGAATCAAGCTCCACTTACTTATTCCTAGCTCATATGCCGGCGCGTTGTTACATTCATGGCTATCTTGGTTGTGCCTTATGTGAGGTATCCTTAAGCACAACAAAACGATCGCTGTTAAATAGACAGCCATGTTTCTTGAGAGCTTATCCGCATTGCTGACAATGGCGGCAGCACTGATAGCGCCATTGTAGCTGGCCACGTATATGCATCACATTGGCGTAGTTAACAGTTAACGGGTCCTTAGACAGGCGCGCGTCTTGCCTTTAGACCAGGCGTTATTAGGTAGTTTCCGTTGTTCTTAATTAATCTTACAGCTTCGGTTAACAAATACGTTGTCAGAACCGCCATTTAACAGATAAATAAATAGTTTTCGGAGCAAGACACCACTGTACGATGCCACCTAACCTTATTTTGAGCTACAACTTTGACACCATAACCTCAAAATAGCAGATGAGTATTGTAAAGGTTGTTGTTTGAAAGAAAACGACGGATAATAATTGTTGCAGATCTATTCAAAAGTCAAAACCAGTATCACTGTCAAAACCAAAACAGGTTATGATCTAATTTTTATTCGTGCTGCGCATGTGTGTCGCTTCGTTAATTGCTATGGCTATTGTCCGTACAATACCGGCATTTAGCGATTACGATATACGTAAAACGAAATGCAAATGTCAAAGTTGTCAAATAGCGTTAAGCGGAACATCACTTTGTAAGTAACGAAAACTGCCTATTAACACTTTAGCGTCGTGGTACTAAAAGATTTTGGATCTTAGCGCAGTGGCGGCTGGTGAGGTAGTGCCACAGAGCCATGGCACTTAATTTTCGTCAAAAACATATTTATCTATCTCTTAAACTTTTCTTATTCTATGTTAGTTTTCAACAACCTTTTTTGTTTTATATAAAATGGATCAGCGCATAAATGCTTGCACCAGGCAACACGTGGCATCGTGGCAACTCACACGATGAGAGCTGACGACGCGGCGCGAGAGTGAGAGAAATCTTATCACAAGCGCCTATGAGTGACAGAGATAACGCTATGTTAGACGTTTGGATGGATTTTAAATACGAAAATCCGAAGTAGATCGTGCCAGGCACACTACCAATATTTCCATTCGCATGGTTCACTATTTTTGTTTTGTTACAGCAGTTAGGATTTGTTTATGTTTGATGCTGATGTCGGCTTTTCTCGTTAAAGGTTTGAAATTTAGACCTTATTAGTTTGAATGAATTATGCGCTGTTTTCGGATCGGTATCTCTTTTGTGTTTAATTAAAATATGTCTTTGGAGCGAAAATACATAAAATTGGCGCTGGAAGAAAAACTGCAGATTGAAAAATTAGGTCGTCCAACTCCTGTTTTAAAAGTTGAAAAACCTATTGTAGGGGATAGGAATCGCTTTGTCGTAAATTTAATAAAACATTTATGATGAAATCAATTGGATAAGTGACTGCGAAGAAGTTAACAAACTGTTTTGTGTGTTCTATTTAGAGGCCATGACACTTCGGCGAAAAAGGCACGGATGATCCCATTCATATATCGGAGAAAATGAAGACCCGTGAAAAATCGAAAGTGCATATGAATAATGTTTTCAGTTTATCGATGCTTGGTAAGTCGAACACAAAGACTCAGTTAAATTCGGCTTATCCGCTAGTTATAAGTATTTTTTTCAATTTTATATCGGTCTGAAATTTTGGCTGTCATTCTGGTGCTACCTCTCTAAGTTGGCACGAGCCGCCATTGTCTTAGCGTGGCGCGATTGCTTAAGGAAAGAAGAAATTAAGTCAAGTACATCCAGGACGTCACCATCATCATCATAGTCACAATGTCTTAACAGACATGTTGTGAACTCGTAAAATGCATTTACTTATTTTACGAGTTTCTCTTGGGATATCTTTAAGATCTTTAATTCAGTAGTTTCCCATTTGCTTTCTGCATCCTCATGCCGTTGACCAGATGGTATCTACTGGTTCATCCGCCTTTAGGGGCAATTTCTCACCCCAAGGACAAGAAGGTGTCCTGACTCTTCCCAACTCGTCCACCCAAAGCTGTTGGTTGAGAAGAGGTTACTGCTTATACCGACAGTATTTTAGTCGCCTTTTACGACACGCAGGATGTACGATGGGAGATATTCTACACCTCCTCCACACGGGGAGCGTCGTGGTACTAAAAGATTTTGGATGTTAGCGTGGCGCGATTGCTTAAGGAAAGAAGAAATTAAGTCAAGTACATCCAGGACGTCACCAAGTTTCCTAAAAATGTTGAATACTTAGAGGGTTATGCCTATATCTAAAAACAGTTGTAAATGGAAGGGAAACCCATCTCAGTTATTTAAAATCAATTCAGATCCTGGTGGTAGGCACGTTAAAACCACTGCTGATTCTCCCTAAACTCCCTAGATTAGTTCAAAAGGAGGCAAGGCCAACTCCCTTCCGACTGTGGAGTCAGGGCAGTTGGTCCTTTGTGAATCCTTGCAGGAGACACTCCGTTATCCTCTCAGAACTACAAAGCGATGCTCTATATGTATAGTCTAAGAGCCCGGTAGGCTTTTCTACCTTGAAGCAACCATTACATTTGAAATCACGTAATCGATTTATCGTGAAAAGACGTTTTCAAAATGATAACAGTGCTTGTTTCAGTGTTGTCGGGCGGTGGTCGCTCGAGGAGCGAGGGGGTGAAAACCCTGCTTCACGACGATTTTCCAAAAATAGCGTCGTTTTGATAAGCGATATCGAAAAGAGTTTCAAATGATTTATGAGAAGAACAAAATTCTGCATAATCTTGGTTTGATACTTGTCTAATTCATAAAACTTATGGCTACAAACGGCAACAACAGATTTTCTTCCTCGCCTTAACCCGTAACCGGTTCAGTGGTGTCCAGGAGACACTGGTGAACCAGTAGTGCGTGTAAATACCCCCACTGCCCACCACATCAAGTATCGTTGCGCCGCTTTCAGTACCTTCGAGTGAACTGATTTCCACTAGTTTTTCAATGCTTCAGCCTAACCCCTGTATTAGTTGACACATCCTAAAGCGTTGAGGGTGTCTCCTAGATCACCGAGTGGTGCTTACATCAGTCTTTCATAGAACTATGTCGGCTATGGAATCACAACCAAGTCCTTCTAGACGTGTTTGATATAACGAAAAGGACCTTGAAGACACAGTAATGCGTGCTTGTCAAATAACTTATTACCCCACACATTAAAGAAATTAGAAAACTCTAGACTGCCCAATGAAATTAAAATAGGAATCAGGCGCGTACTAGGACATGAAGCTGAAAAAATGGAAGAAGACGTATACAGAATACAGAAGAATGACCTCAGATAAGAAAACTGTGTTTTACTAGCTTGAAATGAAAAACTCAGTATGTAGGTATGTATTGCATGTAGAAATCCTGTTTGTCTGGGAGGCATATGTTACACTCAATAGCCGAATTCGGGCAATGCTCGAGAAAAATACGCAGAACTAGTTTTGAGCAAGGAACGTTTCCCAAACCCGAAATATTAATTTTATACGGCTATTGAGCATTACCAAATAGGCAGAACTAGTTTTGCGCATCTTGAAATGCACAGAACTAGTTTTACGCAACTTAAAGTGCACAGAACTAGTTCTGTGGTACGGAATGACAACCAAAGTGAACATTCGTTGTGCATTGTGTAACAAGAATCAGCAAAAACCTATCGTTTAGGTTAGGTTAGGTTTCTTTGCCAACGTTCCTGCAATATAAGTACGAATCTTGAAAACGCAAAAAGAGGTTTGGAAGTACAAGTCAATTTGATGCTCACACAACAATCAAATAAACATTTAAACCAGCCTCAGTTGTCGATTTATTATTTATTGGTATTCATTAAAACATATTTAACTTCTCGAACTTTATATTTATTTGAGTTCGTCGCTGACGTTGATTAACTGGAAGAAGCAGAATTTGTGCTTGTCATTCAGAAAATATACAGAACTAGTCCTGTGCATTTCAAGTTGCACAAAACTAGTTCTGTGTATTTCAAGATGCGCAAAACTAGTTCTGCCTATTTGGTAATGCTCAATAGCCGTCTAAAATTCATATTTCGAGTTTGGGAAATAACTCTAGCAGAGTTGCATGAGGATAGTCCTATTTTGTTGGCGAGGAGCGATATAGTTTCTCCTACGCATTGCTTCAACCGCAAATTTACGGTGGTGTTTCCGTCAAGGGAAGAGTGGGAGTCTAGGGAAAGACAGCTCATCGAAGGAGGAGGACAGGTCTGATACACAGACGGTTCACTCGCCAGAGAGGGCTCGGGCTCGGGAGTCTACGGACCCCATACAAGACTTTCACTCCCTCTTGGAGGCACACCACAGTATTCCAGGCTGAGGTCTATGCGATACTTGCTTATGTAAATCGTATTCGGGAAATTGACAGGTCTAGGAGGCGGATTACTATCTGCTCTGACAGTCAGGCAGCCATCAAATCACTGAGTGCTTGGAAAATAACGTCGGGACTGGTCCTGGAGTGCAGGAGGGCTCTTGACGACATCTCAGCTAAATACAAGGTATCACCGATGTGGGTACCTGGACACGCTGGGGTAAAGGGTAACAAAATGGCGGATCATCTGGCTAAGATGGGATCCGGCAACAGTTTTGTGGGCCCGGAACCAGCCTTAGGACTATTTGCAAACTTGATTAGGAGAACAACTGAAGAGTGGATCCAGAATCAACACTCTCTGAGATGGAACAACATCTCTGGTCATCTCCGTCAGGCTCGGGAACTGTTAGCAGGGCCTGCAGAGAGAATAGGACGATTTTGTCTCTCTCGAGATAGGAGTAACTTGAGATTGCTAGTAGGCCTATTAACGGGTCACAACACCTTCAGGCGTCACTTGTTCGTGATGAGGGTGGTCAACGACGCAACGTGCACGTGGTGTGGTGAAGAGGAAGAATCCTCGGCACACATCTTGTGTCGCTGTGAAACCCTGGGTTATCACAGGCAGACTATGTTGGGCTCAAGAACCTCGGAACCAATAGAGATAAAACGGATAGGACCTAAGAATGTACTTGGCTTTGCCAAAAGGGCAGGTCTTAGGAACTAGCGCGGATAGAGGCGCAAAAGAGCCCCTCGTGTGGCCTATGCACCAGCCACATTCCGTGCTGGATAGTCTCTGGTCCTTATTCATTAATTCATTGGGAAATATTCCTTGCTGAAAACTAGTTCTGCGTATTTTTTTCGGGCATTGCCCGAATTCAGGTATTAGGCGTAACACATACATAAAATATGCAAACATACTTATTATAAAACTATTATGATTGTTATATTTTCTGTTATTGAAAAAGATATTTTGCATACTAAATATATATTTTATTTTCACTCACAGTGTAACCATGAGAATCTAGGATTTTTTTTGAGATTCTGTGATTTGCATTTCCTTTGATATCCTAGAGTGTTAGAAATATTATTTTTCTAATAAAATTGGCATCTTTCGCAAATATTCACTAGATGAATGAAGGTTTTCCGCATTGTTCATCTTTAGTCGTTTAATAATAATTGTAGAATGTAGAAACAATGGCTTATTCAAAACCCAGCGAAAAAGCTGTGGTGTCTAGCTGACTCCTTCGTACCGTTGCAGCGCCATCATTGTATAATCGCTGCAGACAATATTTAATGTGCTTATTTTACTTTTTTTCTCGATCCCTTTTAGGACTCGACGTGATAATGACGATTGCTACCTCAGATAAATTGGCGGAAGCAAAATATCTAACTTAAGATTTACTGACGATACAACCCTTATTGCAGCTTCTCAGGAAGAACTAGTAGCTCTATTAAATACGGCTCGTGTAAGAATTGATGGTTACCTGTCTGATCAAACTGCAACCAGAAAAGAAGTTCGACAGGGATGTGTATTATCTCCAATGTTATTTAACATTTACTCTGAATTTGTGATGAGATTAGTCAACTGGAATGGCGGTATAACTATTAGCGGAAGCAAAATATACAACTTAAGATTTGCTGACGATACAACCCTTATTGCAGCTTCTCAGGAAGAACTAGTAGCTCTATTAAACACGGCTCGAGTAAGAATTGGTGGTTACCTGTCTGATCAAACTGCAACCAGAAAAGGAGTTCGACAGGGATGTGTATTATCTCCAATGTTATTTAACATTTACTCTGAATTTGTGATGAGATTAGTCAACTGGAATGGCGGTATAACTATTAGCGGAAGCACAATATACAACTTAAGATTTGCTGACGATACAACCCTTATTGCTGCTTCTCAAGAAGAACTAGTAGCTCTATTAAACATCTTAGAACAACATAGTGCAGCGTATGGTCTTGGTATTAACTACAATGAGACCAAGGTTATGCTCGTAGATAGAGAGCATGATAATTATCGAGAAATAAAGTCAATAGGCCGTTGTGAAGTAGTTCAAAGTTTTGTGTACCTCGGTTTTTTGATCGACAATTCGGGTAGCTGTGAAAATGAGATTCGACGGCGCATTCAACAGGCACGTGTGGCTATGACAAACCTTACTTAAAATATGGCGTGACCATAACATCACAGAAGCTACAAAAATGTCGCTGGTTCAGTCTCTTGTGTTCTCCATATTTTTGTATGCCTCGGGAACTTGGACTGTTAAAAAGGCAGATCGAGCTCGCATAGATGCTTTTGAAATGTGGACATAGAGGAGAATGCTGAGAGTTCCTTATACCGCCCATCGAACTTACGTTTCCATACTGGATGAGGTCGGTAATCCAAAGAGACTATCCTCCATTGTGTCGACGAGAATGCTTACATTCTTCGGACATATACACAGAAGCGATAATATGGAGAAACTTGTAGTTCAGGGTCATGCCCCGAGTGGGCGGCGCCGTGGCCGTCCCCCTACACGCTGGGTGGAGACGACGAAACAGTTGCTGGATATGAGCGTCAAGAGCGCCACTAAACTGACAACAAATCGCGAACGATGGCGAGCTACAGTGCTCAAAACTATTGATAATATTCGTGTCGGCAATACTCTAGCTCCAACTTAATGCATTTTACGAGTTCACAACATATCTGTTAAGACATTGTGACTATGATGATGATGACCTCAGATCACCTCCCGCTCTCCTTACCTTATGCCGCGTTGATCAATTTATACAGTAACTATGACATCATCGGCTTATCTGGGAGTGAATTGTCTGTATCTCTCCTGGAAATGTCCCGCAGAACCCGCAAAGGGCCTGCGACAGTGATAACTGCGCCCCTGATGTGCGTACCAGTTCAGGCGGGTAATTCACGGCCTGTCTACATCACGCTAATGATTACCCCTGAATTGTGAATGTGTAATGGATGCTGTACGTACACACCACCAGCGGTATTATCTGCTCCAATTAGGCAAGCTGGGATGAGTTTCTGCTATACAACCATTGTACCCCCTGAGTATTCATTAATTATGGCCTTGAGGATGGCCTCGAAGAACATCATAATCGTAACTATGCGGAAATGTTCTTTGAAAGATGTGTAATGGCATGCATTCAACTGAATAACAATACTTTGCAAATTAAAAAATCTTTTCAAGCCCATCACCATCCTAGCTCATTGATTAATGGTAGTAGGCCTTTACGGAAACTATGATCGGGTTAAGCCGATCAGTTCGATCACTGATTCTGACTTTCGGAAAGTGATCTGGGATCGGTCATAAATAAGGTAGTTCACTCTTGTACAGTAAGCGATTGAGATCGGATGATTCAGATCAGTAGCTGCTTTACTGTTTTTTATTGTTAAACCAACTTTTTCGTTGTTCGATGTCCGTTAAATTTATGGAGTCATAAATGGCACTTGACAGCTATTTGACATATAACTGATCTATCCGGATCCAGATCAGTGTTTCCGTAAAGGCTTAGTGTAATGGTAACCGATGAACGACAAGCTGTACGAGTAAGACAGAGAATTCTGCCGGTGCGCCATCTAGTACCCGAAGGTGACGGCAACCAAAGAGAGAAACGCCACTAGAAGCAGTTTACCTCTCCTTGGTGGAACGACAAGGCTCGCTCGCTTTTTGCCACTAGAGGCGCGGATTTTGACGCACGCAGCGTGAAGCCGATATACGAGGGTTGCTCTATATCTCCGTCAATCCACCAGTACGCAGACAGCTGTTTCACGCTTATTAGCGATCATCAGTGCGCCATAGGCCGATTGACGAAAGTAGAGAGCATCAATTTTTCCATGTTTAATAAACATGTGAAAGATGTACGAGTAAGACAGAGAATTCTGCCGGTGCGCCATCTAGTACCCGAAGGTGACGGCAACCAAAGAGAGAAACGCCACTAGAAGCAGTTTACCTCTCCTTGGTGGAACGACAAGGCTCGCTCGCTTTTTGCCACTAGAGGCGCGGATTTTGACGCACGCAGCGTGAAGCCGATATACGAGGGTTGCTCTATACCTCCGTCAATCCACCAGTACGCAGACAGCTGTTTCACGCTTATTAGCGATCATCAGTGCGCCATAGGCCGATTGACGAAAGTAGAGAGCATCAATTTTTCCATGTTTAATAAACATGTGAAAGATGTACGAGTAAGACAGAGAATTCTGCCGGTGCGCCATCTAGTACCCGAAGGTGACGGCAACCAAAGAGAGAAACGCCACTAGAAGCAGTTTACCTCTCCTTGGTGGAACGACAAGGCTCGCTCGCTTTTTGCCACTAGAGGCGCGGATTTTGACGCACGCAGGATTGACGGAGGTATAGAGCAACCCTCGTATATCGGCTTCACGCTGCGTGCGTCAAAATCCGCGCCTCTAGTGGCAAAAAGCGAGCGAGCCTTGTCGTTCCACCAAGGAGAGGTAAACTGCTTCTAGTGGCGTTTCTCTCTTTGGTTGCCGTCACCTTCGGGTACTAGATGGCGCACCGGCAGAATTCTCTGTCTTACTCGTACATCTTTCACATGTTTATTAAACATGGAAAAATTGATGCTCTCTACTTTCGTCAATCGGCCTATGGCGCACTGATGATCGCTAATAAGCGTGAAACAGCTGTCTGCGTACTGGTGGATTGACGGAGGTATAGAGCAACCCTCGTATATCGGCTTCACGCTGCGTGCGTCAAAATCCGCGCCTCTAGTGGCAAAAAGCGAGCGAGCCTTGTCGTTCCACCAAGGAGAGGTAAACTGCTTCTAGTGGCGTTTCTCTCTTTGGTTGCCGTCACCTTCGGGTACTAGATGGCGCACCGGCAGAATTCTCTGTCTTACTCGTACATCTTTCACATGTTTATTAAACATGGAAAAATTGATGCTCTCTACTTTCGTCAATCGGCCTATGGCGCACTGATGATCGCTAATAAGCGTGAAACAGCTGTCTGCGTACTGGTGGATTGACGGAGGTATAGAGCAACCCTCGTATATCGGCTTCACGCTGCGTGCGTCAAAATCCGCGCCTCTAGTGGCAAAAAGCGAGCGAGCCTTGTCGTTCCACCAAGGAGAGGTAAACTGCTTCTAGTGGCGTTTCTCTCTTTGGTTGCCGTCACCTTCGGGTACTAGATGGCGCACCGGCAGAATTCTCTGTCTTACTCGTACATCTTTCACATGTTTATTAAACATGGAAAAATTGATGCTCTCTACTTTCGTCAATCGGCCTATGGCGCACTGATGATCGCTAATAAGCGTGAAACAGCTGTCTGCGTACTGGTGGATTGACGGAGGTATAGAGCAACCCTCGTATATCGGCTTCACGCTGCGTGCGTCAAAATCCGCGCCTCTAGTGGCAAAAAGCGAGCGAGCCTTGTCGTTCCACCAAGGAGAGGTAAACTGCTTCTAGTGGCGTTTCTCTCTTTGGTTGCCGTCACCTTCGGGTACTAGATGGCGCACCGGCAGAATTCTCTGTCTTACTCGTACATCTTTCACATGTTTATTAAACATGGAAAAATTGATGCTCTCTACTTTCGTCAATCGGCCTATGGCGCACTGATGATCGCTAATAAGCGTGAAACAGCTGTCTGCGTACTGGTGGATTGACGGAGGTATAGAGCAACCCTCGTAGAACGACAAGCTGTCAAAAAAGCGTCAGTCAGCTCGATTAGCGCTTTTAAAAAGCGCTATTTGGTTAGCGAAGCGGCACGAAACTAGGAAAAAGTTATTTGTAGTACTGAGGTAAACAGCTACCTTTGTATAGTGTCTATTTAATATCAGGGTTTGAGATTTTATAACCTAGATTTTTGACAATACAAATAATAAATATTAAAATATGATGATGCATGATGTATGACAGTTTTATCACGTCAAAAAGAAAGTCGTACAACGGTCACACCTAGCACCTGCAGGCTCTTCCACACTAGCGCTTTTGCGCTAAGTCTCATTGAACACACCCATATTATGTGGAAAGGTCTTCGGAATCCCCATAAGAATTCTTCTCATAGTTACATAAAGAACATGTTCCTCGTGCATAAATTTATTTTTGTGTGTGTAGTCCTTTTTGCTTCCCATAGTATAAGTGAAGGAGCAAGCTTTCGTTGAACGCAATTAGTAGGATAATTTGAGGGTGATGATTACAAATCCAGTCGCAGTTTTGAGTTCCAGTCTCATTCGAGAAAAATAAAAAATTTCAGAGATTTCGTATTTTCAGTATTGCCTAAAAAAGGTCAAAAATGTTTATGCGGCTTTCTATCAAGTTGAAACCTCGTATTTTGGAAAATTTGAGGTTGTATGGCGTGGGAGCATGGACGCTGAAGGTATCAATTGTAAATAAGATTGAAGCGTTCGAAATGTGGACTCTGCGACGAATGCTGGGGGTGTCCTAGGTCGATCATGTGAGAAATGAGAACGTACTCCAGAAAGCCGGTTCAGCAGAACTAGAACTTTTCGAGGTTATAAAGAAAATTAAAATAGCTTATCTAGGTCATAAGATGTGTGAGGAAAGTTATCACCTCCTGCGTCTCATTCTTTGAGTAAAAATCGAATGAACGAGAAGAGAAATTGAAATAAAAAAACTTATGGTGGAGAAACATCGGTCATTGGACAGGAGTAAGCGACCTCCAAGAATTACATAGAGCTGCAATTAAGAGGATTATCAAATGAGAGAAAGGATGGATTCCGATGAAGGAATTTGCATGGTACCTTAGAAAGAAGAAGAAGAAGAACAAGAAGAAGAAGAAGAAGAAGAAGGAGAAGAAGAAGAAGAAGGAGAAAAAGAAGAAGAATAAGAAGGAGAAAAAGAAGGAGAAGAAGAAGGAGAAAAAGAAGAAGAAGGAGAAGAAGAATAATAAGAAGAAGGAAGAAGGTGCTGATTGAAAGTCCGGTCGCAGGTTTGAATTTCAGTATCGTTTGATGGAAATCAAAAATTTCAGATCTTGAGGTTTACCAAAAAAATTGAAAATCTTTATTAGGCAATCTATTAAGATGAAGCCTCGTGTTTTGGATAATTTGAAGGTGCTGATTACAAATACGGACGTAGTTTTGAGTTTTAGTATCGTGTAACGAAAATAATAAATTTCAGATATTTAGGTTTGTCTAAAAAATAAGAAATCTGTATTTCGCTTACTACTCAGATAAAACCTTCTGTTTTGAATAACTTGATGGTGCTGATTACAAATCCGGTCACTGTGTTGAGTTTCAGTCACGTGAGACGAAAATAAAAAATTTCAGATCTTTCAGTTCTTCAGGAGTGCGTAAGAAATCGAAAATATTTATTTGGCTTTCTATATGTATTGCTATGAAACCTTCTGTTTTGTATAATTTGATGGTGCTGATTACAAATCCAGTCGCAGTTTTGAGTTTCAATCCCATTAGACCATGATCAAAAATTTCAGATCTTCAGGTTTACCTACAAAATTAAAAATTGAAATTTCTTATTTGGTTTTCTCTTGAGATGAAACCTAGTGTTTTGAATAATTCGAGGGTGCTGATTACAAATCCGATCGCAGTTTTGAGTTTCAGTCTCGTTTGAGGATAATCAAAACCTTCAGCTTTTTTAGATTTTCGGGTTTGCCTAACAAAATCGTAAATCCTTCTTTGGCTTTCTATTAAGATGAAACCCTGTATTTTGGATAACTTGAGGGTGCTAATTAAAAATCCGGTCACATTTTTGAGTTTCAGTATCGTCTGACGAAAAACAAAAATTTCAGATTTTCAGGTTCACTTAAAAAATTGAAATCTTTATTAGGCTTTCTGTTAGGATAAAGCCTGGTGTTGTAGATAACTTCAGGGTGCTGATTACAAAGCTAAACTTTCAATCTGTAGCTTGTTGATAGAGCATCTACTTTAGTATCGATTTATAAAATCAATAAACATTTTTTTTTCGTTATATAAACATATTTTATAAGATATTTATGAGAATATAGGTACCACATTTATTTTTATGACATTACGGTGTATGACTCTCCTGAAGATATCTGGCTGAAACCGCAGAGGACCTGTGACGGTGATGTTGGGCTCGACCAACGAATTCGAATAGGTTAGAAAAAGCAACTCCCATGCTCTAACAGGAATGTGAGTGTGCCCAAGATCCCGTTGTTATTATTTACTGTGTTCACAAACACGATGTTGTTTTTTACAGAAATCTGCGGGATTTAAATATTATGGAATTATAATAATAGTCTTTTCACACTTATGCACTGTCAAAACCCAAAATTCATTCATAACTCTAACAATCCACCCGAAACGATCAACCAAAACAAAGTAGCTATTTATATTATGCCCCTACATGAGTGCTGTTATTTTCAGGATTCTTTACCTGCTATCTGTACAAAGGGTATATGGGTTTATCAGCGATTCAGCGGTCAGTGTCCCAACTGCCGCGTTACGATTGTGGACACAAACAAAAACCTTTATTTCTTCTAACCTATTCGAATTCGTTGGGCTCGACACATATTTTACTGTCAAGAGTCACAAACTGTTGCAAATAAAGTAAGAGCTGACGCGATCGCCCTTTTGCCTTTATCCAGATTTTCCGCTGCAAAAATTATGTGTGTTAAGGAGGACCGGGCCGGGAGTGACACGTGTGACACAGATAACGTCTGACTGAATAGCGGCTCGTAAAAAGAGGAAGAAAAAAGTTACCGTGAATGGGGTTGAAGCTTTTACGCATAGCATAGTCCCTACCCCCAAATATTAATCATTTTTGCGTGTGGAGAGGAGAAAAAGAAAGCAAAGCAACTTTTGCGAATTTTCTTGAGGGTAGTTTTCTGAGATCTTGTTTGACTATTTAAAATCTGCAAATACAAACTTAGCACTTTCTACACAGCTTTTAAAAGAAAGACTTATCGAATGTAATCACTATTTATAAATTATAAGCTTTTGGGAAATTATGTTGACTTCAGTAGGCCTTGCACAGCGGTTGATTTCACATGTGATTACGTCACTATGTACAGGGCCGTGCCTACCCGGTGGTGCAAGTGGTGCAAGGCACCAGGGCGCCGAACATTATGGGGCGAAAAATTTTTTAGAACAGAGAAAATTTAAATCTGATTTGTCGGTATTCCTTTTTTGCGATCTTGCTGATTTTTGCAGTAAGAGGTATCTTTACTTTAACGCAAATTACTACCTTCTTACACCATTACATGTTATTGATAATTGCATGCTGGAGCAACAATCGCTGACAGTTTTTTTTTCATTTAAGGATTTTTAATTGTTTTGGAAATATTTAACCTCTAGTGCATCACAGTAGCCAGTAGGCTGTGAAAAATATCTATTTCTGTCATACTCCAGATTTTCTTTGACCTTAAATATGTTACCGCCGTGGTTTCTGTTAAAGGTGATTTGTTGTAAAGAAATTTTATAATCTTGTCTCTTTACTCTAATTCGTCTGTATATTTCTTCTAAGTTAATTATTTGCTCCCATCTGAACATATTTTTGTTTATATTTCATGGTTTGCTAGGTTGATTATAGGTAGGAACAATGAAAGACACCGATTTGACTGAAAATTTGAAAATAGTAATCCGGCAAAGTTACAGCCTTCTAAGTTTTATAATTTCTGCAGTGTTCAATTTTTTCAGACATCTACCTGTACCGAAAATGGTGATTTACACCTAAACGGTTCGCTTTAAGTCCCAGGTGTGATACTTAAAGTCACACTAGCCATACTGTTTTTAATTTGGTCTATGCGGACCTCAGGCATGCTAGAATATCGAATTGACACTTTATAAATTACAATTGATGTCTGAGAACTTTAATTTGACTCTTTTGAAAATAGATCTGAAGCTTTTGAATATTAAATTGATCATTTGAAACTACAATTGACGAGTTAGAATTTGCCATCGGTTGTTTAAAACTACATTATTTTGATGCTTTACAAAATTCCCCTGATTATTTGAATTTACAATTGACGCTTTAGAAATGTAATTTGATACTTTAGAAAGGTGTAGTAGCCAGTAGGTCTGACCTATTAACTGATTGTTTGAAATAGAGACCTTATAAATATACAGGGTGTCCCACGACGATTAAGACAAGCAGTATATCGGAACTGGGCAGTAGTAGCGAATTATAATTTTGGGGGTGTAAATTAGAGCAAATATAGTATCTTTTCTTATTATTGTGTCACCCAATGAGGTATTTGTTCTTGGTCGCGTGACGTCCGATTCAAAAGGTTTAATGGGACACCCTGTATATTTGTGACTTTTTGTGTTCCTTCCGATAAAACAATTCCAACAAACTAGCACACTTGGGGTCTAAAGTGATTAATTCAAAAGCACTTAAAGGATGGTACCACTATGTACCACTGATTATAACATGTATCCCTACAGTTAAATTACTTCGGTAGTGTTTCATAATGGTAGTGGTCCTTTAAGTACCTGTAGCTCTTGAATTAATAACTTTAGACCCCAAGTGTGCAGTTTGTTGGAATTGTTTTATCGGGAGGAACACAAAAAGTCACAAATATACAGGGTGTCCCATTAAACATTTTGAATCGGACGTCACGTGACCAAGAACAAATACCTCATTGGGTGACACAATAATAGGAAAAGATACTATATTTGCTCTAATTTACACCCCCAAAATTATAATTCTCTACTACTGCCCAGTTCCGATATACTGCCTGTCTTAATCGTCGTGGGACACCCTGTATAAAAGGTATAGAGGATCTTTCAACTCTATAATTGTTCTTATGAAGAAGGATATCATAAGTGTAGGTAATAATTTATAGTGCTGTTCTACAGATCCTATATCGCACAGGTGTTATAAGACAAATCCGAGTGTTAATAAAAAGATACCTCTCTAGCATCCCAACTCAATATCCGTGTTCAGTTATAGCAAGGTTCCGAGGTATGTGTTTGTCATGAAACAAGGCCCTTTTGTTCAAGCTTATCGCAATCCCGGTCATTTATCAGACCGACAAAACCTTTGTCTAGGCCGGGGATTTGGGAAAAATACAAAAACCCATTTATAATTGTTCTTGCGATGTTTTCTTTCAGTTCACTGTCCGGGGATACTGCTACCCGCAGATACAGACTCTCGCTGATATGCTTAAACGTTCTATTGGTATTGTTAGATTAATAGTGTGTTATGGGTTTTTATGGTTATTTATTTATGCAAAAAATGGCGTCGATTATCTTAATTTGGTATTTCCCACACATCAGCAGTAGCAAGAGCTGGTTCGAACAAAATTCGACTATGCAAGATGATTATTAGACCTGCAATAGACTAGTAGCATGATTTTTTATGGCTGCATATGATAAGAGTATGGCATAAGAACCTTCACATATTTTTCCGCGATTTTTTTTGGGCACGGGAAAGTCGAGAAAATGAGGAAAATATTTGAATTCCTCTAGTCGCGTGACGTCATGAGAGTATAGGAGAACAGCCAATCGGATGACGGGTATGTGTGCCTTGTTGCCATCAAACTTAAGGCGGCTCCTACGGAGAGCATAAACGGTCATTTTCAGGTGATCTCATCCCAATTCCTGACGGTCTAGTTTTCAATATTTTTGCATGAAATTTTTACATGAAGTTTAAAAGGAAATTACGGAGGGGGCTATCGAAGCATTTTTTGAAAAAAATGGATTGAACATGAAATATGACCGCTTGAAGTTGCCTATTTTCTTCGTCAACTTTGTAATTTTTTAAGAAAAGCCCAGAAGCAAAAATGAAAAAGTGCTTCGATATCACTCTGGGCAATTTCCTTCTTAACACCATATGAAAATTTCTTGTAAAAATATTGAAAAATGAAGCGTCAGGAATTGGGATAAGAAACATCTGAAAATCGCCTTCCTCATCAATTTTACAAATTTCGGGCGACGCACTAACATGTCTGTTTCCATTTCTTTCTAATGTAGCGCGCACCGGTTTATTTATCACGCCCATCGTGGGTTCCTTTTCAGCTCCCCGCATCTTCCGGAGAAACTATTCCAGATTGTAGCAGCAGCGTTAAATCCCAATACTCCCAATGTTCAATGTGATCCTCTACACATGCTAAAGAATACATAGTTTGACATATACGGCCAGTGAAGCGAGCGAATTCGCATGGGTTAGAAGAGCTGAAGAAGAACTAAGTTTGTCTGCACAGTCCTAAAACAGATGATGCAAGGGCAGCTTCATGATCGTGGAAGGTCGCACAGTGGCCGCGATATGCTCCGGGAGGTGGCGTCAAATTTCATAGGACCATTAAACTGAGGCTGCATTTTTTAATGTAGACTTTCTTAATGTTGATGAGAAAAAATATCTATGTTAGCTGGTCCAGATCCGCGACCTAAGATTTTGAGAGCCTGCGTAAGTAGCAAAAAAAGGACCTACGTGGCTGGGCGATGAACAGTGTCTGCCTTCAAGAGTGGGGCAGCAGCAGCCTTGTGCGCGGTTAGTGCTTGGATGGGTGACTGAATTGCACCGGGCCCACGGGCATTCAGTTTCGACCCCGTGAAAAATGCGTCAATAGCGCGATTTGAAAGTTGAAAAGGCAACAATGCACTGCCGTTATATGGCGCGCATCGCACCGAATGTATAAATTTAAATTCTTTTTTTTAAACTTTAAAATGGAATTACTAGTGAACAAAATGATGCAGAGAGTAATGAAATGCAACAGTAAACCCATTTTTGTATTATACAAGAGGTTATAATGACTTAATCATCGTTTTCAAGCCCATGATACTAGTCGATTATCTACGCATATGCGGCTTGGTGTTTCCTCGCCAAAACGCACATGCGAAGCCTTCAGGTTCTGCAGAACAGGACATACTTTACGCAAAAACACGTTGACATCCCTTACTTGAGAGATTTCTGTCGTTATTGTCAAACGGAATCACACAGCAACCCTCTATTCCGCGAGGTTTCTACACAGCCGAGCAAGTTGGCAAGCACATAAGGCCCGGCTCGCATTGAGATCAAAATCAAATCGTGCAATTTTGGAAACAACCAATTTTTTCCCTCTCAGATATCGAGCCACAAAATTAACCCTTTTGGTTAAGCCCAAAAACTATCGAAATCTAATCGACTATGTCAGTCTATATTTTCCAACCGACGAACCTCCTTCTCTTTGTTTTTCTACTTTCTTCCTTTCCTATTTTTCCCTTGCTTCTCCCAGACCTTGTCTGGTCTGAGTAACCAGACCAGCTCAGAGTAACAACTGAACATAGAGCGAGACATAGAGATAGTAAACAAACCACTTCAGCATGGCGTGCTCAAAGCCATCATCTTTTGACACTTCAGACCCAAACATTGCCAACTAACCTAAAAATTCTTCCAATGCAACCCATGTTACAAACACTGCTCTGCACTGTCCCATCTCGAAAAACTGTTAAACTACACTCGAATATAGCACAGCAAGTCCGTAAAGCTTCACTACAGTTACCAACAAATAGCGAATTCGATTTTACTGACCAAGCATAAAAGACGCACAAACAAAACAAACGTTTGACATACGAAGGTTACAGTAAACAAATCGCAGGAAAATTACTTAGGCTTTGCCAACTCCTCAAAATTTATGTAAGACAGAATTTGCGTTAATGATGAAGAAACACGCAGTAACGCAGTAGAGGTCAACATATCTATTGATTTTGCTGTAATCATTACTGAACCATCAAAATACCGTATTTTTTTAACGTAGAATGGAATATTTCTGGACACTATACAATTAAGACGATAGTAAACAATTATGATTGCCATATCTGGTGGTCGATATGACAACGTAATAAAAGATGTTGGCCTATTAGAATTAGTTGTTTACTACCTCTATGATCAGTTGTTACTCTGAGCAGACCACATAAACCGGTCGACCGCTCTGATAAGCAATGACAGATAAAAGAGATTTACAAGGAAAATGAAAATAATAAATAGTCTATCAAAACTCATAAGTGCCAGTCTGGCGTTTGCTCCTGCTGTTAAATGTATAGAAGTAGCCTTGGATGCCAAACTAGACTGGATAACTTTATGCCTAAAGTCTTAGGTCATCCATATAAAACAGATGGGCATCCTTGTACCTTTTGCGATTGGGTATGCCACAGCTATGTCCTTTTGTAGGTATTTCTCAGCGCTATGAATAGAGGCAACAGTGAAATGCAAAAGTGCAAGGACTCAAGGAGTCTGCTTGGAAGACGCCTCTTTTGAATGACACCAACTCTGTGCGAACCCAAGTTTCACCTAATGCTATAATGATTTAGACGGCATAAAACGGCCAAAATACAATCTTAAATTACAATCATTTCTACCTATTGGCATGGGAAGCAAAACTGTCCTGGATTAATGCCGGAGCAGATCCAGTACACTCCTGCTCCTGAGCCGTGTTAAGGGGTGAATCATTTATCATTAGTGGGCGAGCAGATTTGGCAGTGCCGCGCCGCCGCCGCCGCCGCGTGAAAGGCGTCATGCCGCACAGCTGTGACTGTCGCGCCACCTTTCCTCCCCTAAATAATTCACCGATATAGGCTTTTGACTGCCGTAAACGGTTGCGCGCCAACCAGATTTCGCTCGCGTTTAATTATTCCTGTGCCTCTATTCCAGGAACTAGCATAAATACATACAAACTCTATTATCGTCGGATTCGGATGGCGGTGTCAGTATAGATCGCTCTCTGCTTTGCCACGTGCTGACACGTCCCCAAAATTATGTTAAAACTTTTTGGATGATGTAACAAATACATCTGATTGGTGATTCGGATCGCCAATCCCTAGGTCACTAAGTGGGCGGACACAACGGAGCACCGATCCTCGACCTCCGACCATAGCATCGTACCCTAACTCCACTCACCAAAAAAAATAAACACACAGTCTTAGATCTGTGTGGTCACAACGGAGCGCCCATCATAAATAAATTCGAGATTAGTGGGTGGATTCAATTAATGCTATGATCAAGGGTCAATGGTCGATGGCCGAGGGTCGAGGGTCAATGGTCTCATACATCGTACCCTAGCTCCGCTCACCAAAAGAATAAACACACAGTCTTAGATCCATGTGGACACAACGGATGCTACGGTCGAGGGTCAATGGTCGATGGTCGAGGGTCAATGCTCTCGTACATCGTATCCTAGGTCCGCTCACCAAAAGAATAGACACACAGTTTTAAATCTGTGTGGACACAACAGATGCTACGGTCGAGGGTCATTGGTCGATGGTCGATGGTCGAGAGTCGAGCGTCAATGGTCTCGTACATCGTACCCTAGCTCCCCTCACCAAAAGAATAAACTCACAGTCTTAGATATGTGTGGTCACAACGGATGCTACGGTCGAGGCCCAATGGTCGATGGTCAATGGTCTCGTACATCGTACCCTAGCTCCGCTCACCAAAAGAACAAACACACAGTCTTAGATTTGTGTGGACACAACGGGTGCTACGGTCGAGGGTCAATGGTCGATGGTCGAGGGTCCAAGGTCGAGGGTCGAGGGTCAAGGTTGCTTAGAGAAAACAGCAATGTGCATTTAGTTACAGACTTTCAAATGCCATTCTCAAACAGAAAATTATTAAAAATTTTGTTAATTTAACTCGGTGTCTTTCAAAACACAGGTCACACAAACAACCAACACATAGGTGTAAAATAAAAACTCAACAAGGACCTTTACATGTTTAGATCACCCGAAAAATTACCAAATTCGTGGCTTGAAAACACACGTTTTTTGATTTAAAATTTTTTAGAAGGTCGTTGTTTAGTTTATATTTTACATCTACGTGTTGGTTGTTTCTGTGACCTGTGTTCTGGAAGACACCGAAATTAGCGAATACATTTTTGACGTATGCTGTCTTGCCGTATTTTTCCATTTACTGCAGATACTGCGCCGACTTTTACGGTTTAGTTTAAAATGCAATACTGTCCCATATCTCAATGATAAGTACATATCATGAGATTCATAGGTATTATTTGTATATATATATATATACAGGCGGGGGTCCTACAGCTTGTGCCGCATCCCGCATTTCGATCGCCATTTCTTCCTATCCTTCCATTCATTTTCACCGATTGCTCGATCTCCCATGTTTCTCCTAATTCCATCTATCCATTGTGTAGTCGGTCTTCCTCTCCTTCTCCGGTTATGTGGTGTGTACCTCAATGCCCTCTTTGGCCACCTTGTCTCCTCCATCCTCATTACGTGTCCGTACCATAATAGCTGCCTGGATTCTACTCTCTCTGCTGTTGTAACTATGCGCCTTGTTTTCCTTCTGATTTCTTCGTTCCGCACATGTTGCAATCTAGAGATGTTACACGATCTTCTTAGAAAATCCATTTCCACCGTTTCGATCATCTTTCTCCCTTTTTCCGTGAGTTGCCAGCATTCACAGCCATACGTTAAAATGGGCTCTACTATAGTTGTGTAGATTGTCATTTTTGTTGAATGCTTCATTTTGTTTGACCAGAGTAATGAATTGAGTAGTCGAATGGCCTTTTTTCCTTGATGGGTCCTATTTTCAATATCTTTTTTTGATGTTCCGTCTGTCGAAATGATGCTTCCCAGATATTTAAATTGACTGCATTTCTTTATCCTGTGTAAACATAGATCTGGATCTTCTTCCTGTTCTTCCCCTACTCTTAGATATTCTGTCTTATCTATGTTTATTGATAGACCCCATGCCTCATATTCTTCTTTCAATTTCCGGAACATATAATCTGCGTCGTGTCCATCACTCGCTATAATCACTTGGTCGTCAGCGAATAAAAGAGTTGTTAAGCACTGCTCATCCATCTGAATTCCCATTCCTGCTGTTTTCCTTTTCCAGTTATGGATGGCTTCTTGTATATATATCTTAAACAGTGTGGGTGATAAACTGCATCCCTGTCTAAGCCCTTTTGTTGTAAAGAATGTTTCTGATCGTGCGTTTCCCATTCTTACCAAGCTCTTCGAGTCCTTATATATGTTCCATATGGCGCGGACATAGGTTTTACTCAGGCCAAAACTTGTCAGTGTTTCAAATAGTTTCTTCAAGGGTACTGTATCATAAGCCTTTTCCAGATCGACAAATATAAGGTGAGTAGACAGATTTCGAGACATTCGTTTTTCTAATACTTGTTGTAATACAAAAACATTGTCAATACATGATCGTCCAGCACGGAATCCTGACTGCTCTTCTATATTAATCATGTCTATTTCTATTCTTTGTTTAATTATTCTGCCATACAACCTCCCCACCGCACTTGTTACACTTATACCCCTATAATTTTGGCATTCTTTCTTATTGCCCTTTTTGTGAATGGAGCTAATATATGCTAAATTCCACTCTTCCGGGATGTCTTCACCGTCTAGCAAGCACCTATTGAATAAGTTTGCCAGATTTTCAAGCAGTATATCTGGCCCGTACTTGATTAACTCGATGGGGATGTTTCCAGGCCCAGCCGCTTTCCCGTTCTTGGACTTTCTCAAAGCTTCCTTTATTTCTTCTACTGTTATTTTGTTCACTTCTTGATTGCATGCAGTTTCGGTGGCTATATCTATGTTATTTGTTATTTCAAATTCTTGTCTATTTTCCGTAAGCAGTGACTTATAGTAGCTTACCCATTCATTCAAACTTATCAAAGATAATCTGTCATTGAATTTTCGTTCTTTCCTTAGGTTACCTATCGTTCTCCATGCTTCAGATATATCTGTCTATTTCCTCACACTTCCGTTCCCACAGTTCATTTTTACTCCTTGCTATTTCTTTCTTAGCCTTCCTATTCCAATGAGCGTATGTTCTTCTGTCTTCTCCTCTACCTGTACTCAGCCATTTGTTATAGGCTTTCTTTTTCTTCTCGACCAGGTCATTTATTTTTTCCGAATACCATTCTGGAGTTCCTTTCTTCTGTACTTGTTTATATCCTAAAGCTTCTTTAGCTGATCCATGAATGCATTCTTTAATCTGAGCATATAGTTGTTCTGCAGTGACGTTTGTGCTTCTTATATTTTGTAGTTTAGTTGCTAATCTTAACTTGTACAGGAACTGAGTCGAATCTTGAATGAGGCTTCCTATATTATATTTTGGCTCACTTATATCATTATGTTGCTGGTTACTGTTCACTGTGGTCTTTGACTTTCTGTAGTTCACTATTATTTTTGCCACGACTAGGTGGTGAGCAGATCCACATTCTGATCCACGATGTACCCTCACGTCAGTTGTCTTCAACTTTGAATGCTGTCTTTGGATCACATAATCTATAATCGATCGCAGCTCTCTAGTTGCTTGTACCCAAGTGAATTTATGGATATCTTTATGGGGGAAATATCCATTCATGATCTTTAGTGACATGAACTCGCATAAATGTCTAAGGCGCATTCCGTTGTCATTAGTTGCAGATTCTCCATATTTTCCTACGACATCACTGTTATCATCTGTACCAGTTCGCCCATTAAGGTCTCCTAATATCAGTATTTCCTTATTGTCGTTTATGTTTGTAAGAGTCGCTGCAAGTTTGTCATAAAATGTATCTTTGAATGTTACATCAGCATCATCGCTAGGCGCATATACCCCTACTATAACAATTTGATGTCCATTTTTATTCATTTCCATAGTTATAATCTGCTCGTCTATTTCCTCCCAGCTCTTGATATATTTCTTTATTCTTTTGTGTACGGCTATTGAGACCCCTCTCTTAGCTCTAGCATCTTTTGGTACACCACTATATAGATGTAGATACTCCCCTATGGTTTCACTCCCTATTCCTTTCTTTTTGGTCTCCGTGAGAACGCAGATATCGATATTCATCTTTTCCAGTTCTTGGAAGACCTCTTCTCGTTTTGTTCTCAACCCTTGTACGTTCCATGTTCCAAATCTCATAGTCCTTTTCGTAAGCGTATGTCGTAACCGTTTAGATCTGTCCATATTCCGAGGCGATTTATCGAAATTTTTAGCGTTTATTGTTTTTACGAATGACGAGTTGCTGGCACGTCGATTCAACCTCCAGACTTGCAGGGCCAGGATTTTCTGTAGGGGCTTTCTCCCTTAGCTGGTATGCTCCAGTTTTGATAGAGCGCCAGAGACTCGCTCTTCACCCTCTCTCGTCTGCTACATAACATACTCCCACAGCATGCCATGTACCCAGCAGCTACGCGAGATACAAGTATCTCTGCGAGGACGTGAGAGTAGGATTTGTTGGCAGAGCTGAATTCAATATCTTGAACCTCCGATAAGGACCGGAATACAGTGGGCGTTACTCAGGATTTTATTACTGCACAGACACCAGCATCGTGTGCAGCTCCCAAGACCCTTTACCAACATTTAGCCGCCAGGTATTATTTGTAAAAAATAATAAAAAAATACAAGGGAATCGACCTTCTAATTTAGTACTTTCTTGTTGCACAAATGATGGCGCTTGAGGACCCTGGGCCTCCACGACTATGGGGCCCCACAAAACCTCGGGGCCCCCCGCAGCCGCAGGCCCTGCAGGCCCTTAGTTACGCAAGTGTTCCTGCATGGAAATTTGATGACGTCACGGTCGAGATATTTAGCGACTGTCAAAAGGCCCGATATTTCTAAGGAGGTCCATGCAGTGGTCTTAAATTTGAATTAAGAGTATGTTTAGAGGAAAGAAAACATATAAAAGCTAGAACTAAAACAAAACTTATACTCTTGCTTGCACTTTGATGTTTTCTGTTATCGCTTTTTGTTTTGTACTAGTATTTCATGTTTTGTGCCGGACAACAAAATTATCGAGTAGAAAGTGATAGCGATACCACACATCCCATCCCTACACTATCTTTTAAGTGACGTCAGCGGTTATTTTCACGCCGTTTTCACTCGTTCAAATTTGTATTTGTAACAAGTTTCCTAAACAACTCAAAAAATAAAAAACTTGAATTTTATGATGCTTAGTACGTAGCCGCATCTTTTTCTTACCAAAATGCGTCTAGATTCATATATTCGTGAAAATCAAAAATTAGGACGAGGTTCAGCACATCCCTGACGGGAGGGCTGCTTTTCCACCTAACCCCAAAACACAAAATAGTAGCCATTTCTTCTTATTTTCTAAGAAATTATTGGACAACCCTCGTATTGCAAACTTGCGTTACTAAACTATGCCTATCAGCTTCAAGGCAGTCGTAGTTCGATGTTTTATTTTATTTCCTATTTTATTTTATTTTATTTATTACAATCCTCAACAGTACAAAATACCACTTACAGGGAAAGGCCAAAATGCCAAAGAAAAATAACAATACATATTATGACTAAGAACAATTTACAAAAATAGGCTTATTTCAGAAGGTTTTTTATAGTAGATATTTTACAATGAAATATGTCCAGCTGGCTACTTATGCGGTTATAGTTTCTGCACATTCTGAACAGTGGAGAGAAATACAAGTAGTTGGTACGTGCAGCACGAAGGTAAAATGTTACGTTTAGCCGAAATACTATTCTAGGAACGTTCAACATTAGTTGACAAGAAATAATAGAGTTATCAGCTAAGGTACGTCTAGATTCTAAGCTGCTAACAAGATGTCTCTCAAGTAGTGACTCATGGGGTATACCAATAGGCAGATATCTACCATCGACTTTCAAGGACAAATACTTCAAAAAACGTCTTTGAACGGACTCTATTCTATTTACATGAGTGATATGGTGAGGATTCCAAACCAAACATGCATATTCGAGCCTCGATCTGACATACTCGTAGAATAGCACCTCCAATGTTGCGGTTTCAGTAAAGTCGCGGCAGTTTCGTACAATGAAACCATACAATACATACGGTTTGCCTCCGAAATTGTGTTACCAATAATATTGAGATACGTCACTTTGTGAGATTAACGACGATATGTGCCACAAAGGTCAGTTGGAGATCAAATGTTACACCCAAGTCACAAAGAGATGACGTCCTCTGAATAATGGTATCTGACAATGTGTAGTCATATAAAAAAGGATTCTTTCTTAAAGTACAAGACATCACATAACACTTTCTAGTATTCAAAGTTAGGTTGTTTCGCGCACACCAATCATCTATTCAAACTGCTGAGAAGCTGTAGGCAATCAGATTCAGTTTCTATTTGATGGAAAATCTTTAATTCGTCCGCATACAGCAAATAATTCTGACCAACAGCACTAACAATGTCATTCATAAATAAGTTGAATAACAGTGGACCAAGGTTAGTGCCTTGCGGTACTCCTGACGCAGCTACATATTCAGAGGACTTCAGGCCATTAAACATCACAAATTGTTTTCTTCCCGCAAGGTATGACTAAAATAGTAGTATCAAAGAGTCTGATGGGCTATAATACCGAAGTTTGTCAAGTAAGAGTCTGTGGTCAATTCTGTCGAAGGCCTTGGAGAAATCGGTGTATATAACATCCGTTTGTGACCCTTTGTCAATATTTCCTGAAATTATCTGTGTAATGTTAATAAGATTAGATACAGTTGGACGCCCTTTCATGAAACCATGCTACTGAGAGCATATTCGCCTAGAGACATGGTTATACAGTCTGTTGTGTATGAGTGTTTCTAGAACTTTTGAAAAATTGCACAAAATTGATATCGATCTGAAGTTGGCAACATCATTTTTACTACCACTTTTATGTATTTAGGACTTCATAGCTGCATAAGCATTAAAATAATTTACTCTATTGACCGATGTCTTAATAGCTCCTCAGCCAAGGTTCATCAGTTCAATAGACAAGTGCTAAAGTACGTCTTTGAGTTAGCAGGATTCAAAGCAATCCTCGCTAAAAGTAAGAGTGAGAGAGAGAAGGAGAATCTGGGAGAAGCAGTAGGCTTAAAAGTTGTGCGCTTCATTATTCACGTTTTTACCGTTCCCAGGGATTACACCTCTACTCTCAGAGTGTCTGTTCTGAAGCTTTGCACAGAAATTGTCGCTTCGACTCGTTTCCATGATTTGTTACAGCTTCCATGGTGGGAATTCGTTTAATTGCTCTCTGAAATAATGAACACTTCGGCAATTCACGCTACAATTACTAGTAGAACTGTTTTTTTTTTTCGAAATGATTGTATTTCACTTGCTTTTCATTTTTGATGAACAGGGGTGAATTATTGTGTACGATGGATCGGTGACATATGATGGAAGAAGCCAAATAACGATTTTCGATTTTTGAGGTAAACCTGAAGATCTGAAATTTTTGATTTTCGTCTAACAAGACTACAACTCAAAACTGTGACTGCAATCAGCATCATCACATTGTTCAAAACAGAAGGGTTATATTAATAGGAAGCTAAATAAAAGTTTTTGACTTTTTAGACAATCTTGGCTTTCATCAAACGAGATTGCAACTCAAAACTGCCACTGAATTTGTAATCAGCACACTAAAATTATCTAAAACATGAGGCTTCCTCTCACTAAAAAGCCTTATAAGGATTTTCTATTTTTTCCGGATCTAACATTTTTGATTTCCGTCAAACAAGAGTGAAACTCAAAACTGCTACCACATTTGTAATCACTACCCTCAAATTATCCAAAACTCGACCATTGATCCTAACAGTAGGCCAAATGAAGATTTTATATTTTTTAGGTAAACCTAAAGACCTCTAGAGAGATTTTTATTTTCGTCAAAATAGTCTGAAATTCAAAGCTGTGACCGGATTTGTAATCGGTATCATAAAATTATCTGAAACAGGAGGTTTTATACTAATGGAAAGCCAAATAAAAATTTTCGATTTTTAGGCAAACCTGAGGATCAGAGGGATCTGTAATTTCTGATTTCCGTCAAACGATACTGAAAAACGATACTAAACGATACTGCGACCGGATTTATATTCAGCGCCTTCAAAGTATCCAAAACACAACGTTTCATCGTAATAGAGAGTCAAATAACGATTTTCGATTTTTTAGGCATACCTGAGGAGCTAAGGGATCTGAAAGATCCGTAATTTTTTATTTTCGTCAAACGATACTGAAACTCAAAACTGCGATCGGATTTGTAATCAGCACTCTCAAATTATCCAAAACACGAGGTTTCCTCTTAACAGTAATTCAAATAAAGATTTTCGATTTCTAACGTAAACCTGAATTTGTAACCAGCACGCTCAAGTTATCCAAAACACAAAGTTTCATCGTAATAGAAAGCCAAACAAGGATTTTCAATATTTTAGGCAATTCTAAAGATCTGAAAGATGTGAAATTTGTTGCTGTCAACAAATGAGACTGCAACTCAAAACAAATCCAGGTATTGTAATCAGCACACTAAAATTATCTAAAACAAGAGATTTTCGATTTTTTCAAGTTATCCAAAATACGGGATTTCATCTTAATACGAAACCAAATAAAGGTTTTCTATTTTTTAGGTGAATCTGAAGATCTGAAAGTTCAAACATTTTTTATTTCCGTCAAATAAGACTGAAGCTTAAAACTGCTACCGGATTTGTAATCAGCACCCTCAAATAATCCAAAAGACGAGGGTTTCAACCTAATAGAAAGCCTAAATAAGGATTTTCTATTTTTTAGGTAACCCTAAAGATCTGAAAGATCTGAGATTATTGAGTTTCGTCAAACGAGACTGAAATTCAAAACTGTGACCGGATTTGTAATCAGCACCATTAAATTATCCAAAACAGAAGCTATCATATTAACAGAAAGCTAAATAAAGATTTTCGATTTTTTAGACAATCCTGAAGATCCATAAAAATCTGAAATTTACACTTTTCGTCAAACAAGACTGCAACTTAAAACTGCGAACGGATTTGTAATCACTACCCCCAAATTATCTAAAACACGAGATTTGATCTTAATCGAAAGCCAAATAACGATAATCAATTTTTTAGGTGAACCTGAAGATCTGTGAGATAATTTTTTTTATTTTCGCCAAACGAAACTAAATCTAAAAACTGCCTCCGGATTCGTAATTAGTAATAATAATAATAATAATAATGCTTTATTTGCCAAAATAAATCACAAAAATACAATTAAAAACAAAGTATATATACAGTTGCACTATTAAGGCAAATAAAATAGGGTTGAGCCACAAAAGAAGACTTGTGCGTGGCTTCAATTACATTTTACTTGCCGCTGTTACTATTGCTGAGCCATTAAACATTTTGTGAAATTGAAGTAAATAGTATCCTTACAAATACAATTCAAAAACACTTGTATACAGAGAAAAAAAAGAGTTATTTTCTAGAAATATGTTCTACTGGATAGAGTATAGAAAAAAAATATAAAGCATACGCGTATTATTATAGATCAACATAATTATTGCAACTAAATAAATTTTATATTGCTCATAATATGAGCAGATACATACATGAGCACCTATCCCATCTTACTTCTATATACCGCTTACATATAAAAATTAAATAAAAAATAAATTGGTTTAGGTAGCGTGATGCCAATTATGACAAATAAATAAATGAGTCAATGGGCGCCACATAAAACAAACACTCGGTGCATGTGCTAACTATTAAGTAGAGAACATATGTATATACACACGTATACACGCACACGCACTGATACGCACACTCATACATACATATACACCCATATAGATAAATATTGATATATACATAATGGGTTACTATAATGACAGTAGGTACTTATGCATGTCAGGTAAAAAAAAAATAGATTCTGTTCTTAAGAGATAAGTGATGATACCAAATAATAATACTATTAAAGATAAAAATTCAACCCATTTACGTAATTTCTAAGTGTTTCTCTAGATATATTTGTCAACCAACTTTTTATTCTCTTTTTGTATAATGGAAAGGAATTTATTTCTTTGTATTGAGAGGGAATTTCATTGTATAGCTTGGGGCAAAGGAAAACCCATGAGCGTTGCAATAGTGTTTTCTCTGGTCGTGGTACAAGACTATGTGATAATGCCTTTTGTCTTGTGTCGTAGCGATGATCTATCTTTGCTAGAGAATATTTGTTTTTAAACTGAAATAGTAGCATATTATACACATACAGCTGTGTCATATCAAACAATTCTGTGTCGATAAATAGTTGGTTAGAGGGAAACATCTTTCTTTTCTTATGTATAATTTTTATCACATACTTTTGTACAACTTCCAGCTTTTTCATGTAAGATTTGGCAGCTCCTCCCCATGCAAGTATAGCATAAATTAGATGAGGTTGTACAAGTGAATAGTATAGTGACTTTAAGACTTTTTCTGTTAACAAATTAGTGAGGTATTTGATTTTCGGTAAAATGGTTCTGAGTTTTTTAACTGTTTCGTCTATATGACGTCCCCATTTCAGGTTTTCATCCATGTGAATTCCAAGATACTTTATAGTGCTCTTTCTAGTAATGGTGAGAATACTTTTATTATCAGTGATTGTTAATTCGTGAAAACAAGGTAAATGATTCTGGTAAGAAGCGAAGGGTACAAAATAGGTCTTTTCTAAATTGACTGTCAACAGCTTATTGTTGAAAAACGAGATAATGCCTTTAAAATCCTCTTCAATAGTATATTTAAGAGACGTCCAACAACTACTTTCATATATTACAGCTGTATCATCTGCAAACCCTATTATTGTGCCTCTACTTCGTAAAGTGAATAAATCATTTATGTACAGATTAAAAAGAATCGGACCTAGCACCGTCCCCTGGGGAACACCATAATCCATTATTCTATATTCGCTTAATATATCGTCTATCTTTACACACTGTGTTCTACCTTTCAAATAATTTGTCATCAATTTTAAAGGTGTTCCCCTTATGCCGATATTCTCTAATACATCTAATAATTTAACATGGCTAACTGTATCGAATGCTTTAGTCAGATCTATAAATAGACAAGCAGTAGGTATCTTATCATTGATACAGTGATATATCCTCTTAGTGACTGCTGCTATAGCATCTTGGGTGGATGTATTAGGTTTGAAACCAAACTGATTTTTATGTATAATATCGTATCTATCAAGGAAACTAACTAATCTCTGTTTAATAATTTTTTCAAACACTTTACTTAAACTAGTTATTATTGAAATAGGTCTATAGTTAGCCATATCCTCTTTGCTGCCTCTTTTATGTACGGGTATTATAATAGCTCTCTTAAATACATCTGGAAACTCGCCTGTACTGAAGCACTCATTTACTATGTAGCAAAAGGGATCCGCTATATGACTGCTTATTTGTTTGAGTAGCTCTGATGTAATGTTATCGTAACCGGGCGTTTTACCTTTTTTCAAGTTAATGATAGTATGCAAAACTTCTTCCTTAGTTGAGTGATCGAGATAAAGTGAGTTCCCCAAGATTTTCGCATGTGTTAAATTGTTGTTAGGGACTATTTTTTGTGCTAAGTATTTGCCTATATTGCAGAAGTAATTGTTGAATTTTTCTGAAATTGTTTTTTTATCGGTGATTTCTGACGAGTCAACTTTTATTTTATTAATTGTTACTTTTTGACGAGAACTTCCACATATATCATTAACACTTTCCCATAGAGTTTTTGAATTGTTACAATTCTGCGAAACTAGGTCATTGTAGTATTTCATTTTGGTCATTTTTATGAGGTTATGTAGTTTGTTTCGGTATTCTTTGAATTTTTTTATGTTGTCTTCACTTCTGTCATTTTGCATTTTATGGTATAGCTTATTTTTTGTATGCATAGAATTCAATATTCCAATAGTAATCCATTTTTTTCTTTTAACTTTCTTACGACTAATTCTCAAGGTAATAGTACTCTCTTTTATGTAATTATTCAAAATACAGATAAAATTTTCAGCAGCCATATGTGGACTTCGATGTTCATATACTGAAATCCAATTCTCCCCTTTTAGTAGATTGAACAACTTTTGGTCATCTATCTTTTGGATGTGGTTTATGCCTTTGTTTCTGTTATTAACATTTATAGGGAAGTCTACTTTGAAAATTAAGGTATAATGATCAGTTATACAATTTTGTAGTATCATTGGTTTCAACGTATAATTATCGATATTTGAAGCTCTAAAGAATATGTGATCAATACATGATTTAGACTGACCATCTACTCTGGTAAAATCATTAATAACAGACACAAAATTATGCTCTGCCAATAAATTCAAATACAATTCAGATAGATCTGTCCTTTGCAAAATATCTATGTTAATATCACCCATCAAAAAATGCATGTCCGCCTGGTTTTTACATTCATTTAGATATGATTCTAAGTCATCTATGAAAGACTCTGCATTTGTTGCTGGAGATCTGTAGGCACCCGTAATAAATATATCTTTGAAATATTTTTTGCAGTGCACTTGTACAATCTTGATATTTGTTGACTTAAGATTACATATTTTGGTCTCTACGAGCTCCAAATCATCACGTAAATATATTACCACGCCGTCATTTTTATTAATATCACCACTATTATAGACTAGTATATGATCATCTAAATGAAACAATGACAAACCGTCAATTTTCCAACATTCTGATAAAACAATACAATCAATACGCTTATCCAAACTGAACAACATTATTTTTAATTCATCAAAATTTTTATTCAAGCTCCTAATATTTAAATGTATTACAGTTATGCTTTTATCGTTTTGCATTGATAGAGCAGAGTTGCATTCCTGGATTGTTTTAACATTATGGCTTTCAACACTACTAACCTCAAACTTTTTGATGTAGGGATCCATTTTAGACCTTGGCAGAACTAGAATTACTTCTCAACCTTGGCGGAGTATTTCGTAGCAGAGAACTTATCGTAGATGAACCCTTCTGCGTAGAACCCTTTGTTTTTGAATATCGTTGATCTTCAGAAATTCTTTCTTCCCTTTTCTTGGTCTCAAGCGTATTCTTGGGTAATGGATGGATATTATGACTTATTTCCTTATGTTGAGCACCTTCTTGGTTTTCTCCAAATATTGCGTCGTCTTCTTCAGTTATATCGTTTTCTAAGTCCTCGTAGGAATATTGGCCACCATTCACATATAGTATATTATTTTTTATATAAGCAGAATTGTGAGCTTCCCTGGCTTTCCGTAAGTGTGTATATAAGACTTTTCTTCTATTGTACTCTTCCTGTGTATAATCGTTAGTTATATAGAAACCACAACCTCGAGGTAACTTCTTTGCACTTATTATCACACTTTGCTTAGTGCTATAGTTAAGAAATTCGACTACAAGTGGCCTGACTTTTGACTGCCCTTCCTGCTTTTTTCCTATACGGTAAGCATCTCTTATATTTTCTTCACCTACTTTTAGCTTTAACTGGTTGTTTATGAAGTTAACCGTCTGGCTAACAGCAGTTTCTTCTGTTTCTGTGACACCATATATCACAATATTGTATTTCTTTAATTTTTGTTCTAAATTTTGTACTTTATTTTTCAATGTTATGTTTTCTTCTGCAATATCTTTATATTTTGAATTTACCTTCTCTAACTCAATTATTATTTGTGTGACGTTCTTATTTAATTGTTCAATCTCAGCTTTCATTTGTATGTTTGTTTCTTTTATCAATTTGAAAATATCTTCATTCGTTATTGAAGAAGATACCATGATTATAATAAGGACGATACTGTGTCTTAACGAAAGTTGTGTCTCCGTTATCTTTCAAGTATCACTGCAAAGTGACCAAGTACAATATGCAGCGACAAAATATTATCGCTTGACTATCCCCTTTCAAATCCTAGTATGGATAGTACGCCTCTGCCTTCAAGGATTATATCGACATTAACATCCGTAATTTGGTAGAAGGTAATTTAATTTTAAAAACTCACTTGTTTCTCCACATAAATCAAAGATTTTTTCACAGTTCCATTCAGCGTAATAGACTATATCAGCACAATATTTTTCAATTAGCTGTTGTGTATTTCACTACTGATAAAACTCCAATTAGTACCCTCAAATAATCCAAAACACGAGGGTTTCAACCTAATAGAAAGCCTAAATAAGAATTTTCTGATTTTTTAGGTAACCCTAAAGATCTGAAAGATCTGAGATTATTGAGTTTCGTCAAATGAGACTGAAATTCAAAACTGTGACCGGATTTGTAATCAGCACCGTTAAATTATCCAAAACAGAAGCTATCATATTAACAGAAAGCTAAATAAAGATTTTCGATTTTTTAGACAATCCTAAAGATCCGAAAAATCTGAAATTTACACTTTTCGTCAAACAAGACTGCAACTCAAAACCGCGACCGGATTTGTAATCAGGACCCTCAAATTATCTAAAACACGAGATTTGATCTTAGTCGAAAGCCAAATAACGACATTTAATTTTTTAGGTAAGCCTGAAGATCTGTGAGATCATTTTTTTTAATTTTCGCCAAACGAGACTGAATCTCAAAACTGCCACCGGATTCATAATTAGTACCCTCAAACTATCCAAAATACGAAGTTTCATACAAATAAAGATTTTCGATTTTTTAGGTAGACCTGAAGATCTGAAAGATCTGACAACTTTGATTTCCGCCAAATGAGACTCAAACTCAAAACTGCGACCGGATTTGTGATCAGCACCTTCAAATTATCCAAACACGGGGTTTCATCCCAAATGAATATTTTCTACTTTTAGGTAAACCTGAGGATGTGAAATTTTTGATTTTCGTCAAACGAGACTGAACATATCAAGTTATCCAAAACACGATGTTTCATCTTAATAGAAAGTCAAATAAAGGTTTTCTATTTTTTAGGTAAACCTGGATGTATGGGCAACTTACACGAATATAAATATATAAAATATATTCACGCAAAATGTCCGATGAAAGTGGACTGTAATAATTAAAGGTTGAAAAACGCTTACCACTATCTCTCGCCACAAATTTAGGTCCAAAATTGCTATGCAACAAATGGCGAAAAAGGAACAAAGGAAGGATAAAAAATATAAAATAATAAGGATTATACCACCTGTTGCACAATCCCGCACTATAGCGACGCGTATATGAAATTGAACTATATAGTCAAATATTTGATTTATAGCCGAAGATTCTGTGCCGTTCGACTTCCGATGTCTGACTCTGACTCTTGACCTCTACCAAAATCGAATTGTTATATCCTTTCAGAGGTGCGACATTGCCAGACTTTTCGGTACAAGTTTCTCCAAAAATAAAACATTATTAACCCTTAAAAAAGCCAAAACACTGGACTTAATCAGTTTAATCTCAGAAACAAATTTAATCTTCCGTACACAAAAAAACTCACAATTAACGTAAAAAATATTTAACCATTTCTTTTATAAAATGCAGCTTGGTAGAACAATCAAAATTGGAAAGCCGGTACATTGAACCATTGAATAGTTGTATAAAAATATAAAATAACGCTATTTTTCATTACATATCATTAAAAGTTAAAATAGCAATAAGATGTAGAGCATACATCCTTGCCAATCAAGCACACCCATATAGCAATAAGGGATAACATATCCTGTTGGGTCAAAAGAAAAACAAAAAACATTCCAGAAGGTGGTTGAAGAGAATAACAAATGCCTTTGCCAACACAGATGATTTTTGGTATTTGTCGCTATACATTGAAGCCCCACGTGGAAAAAATATGAATATATATATATACTTACATATTATTTACTAGATATGCAGGAATCTGTTATAAGTGCAGACAAATATTTGATGTCGATGTTTGAAAAAATAATAAACGTTCCTCGAATAACTAATGCTTTGACTTATAGCTGGATCAGTCTCACATGTATCAAAATTTTTGAAAAACTGTTTTCAGCCAACGTTCATTACCAAATTTCTGGTATACGCATAGATCAAAAGTTTTCATGGATATTTAGGTTTGCCTAAAAATACGTGGATGGTGCAAAGGCAACATGCTTGATTACATTTTTTTCATCAACGACTGTTCATATTCCCAACTCCACCCTGCTCCTGAGACTCCTGAGTGAGAATGGTGTAGGCTTGGAAAAAAAGGCACTTGACCTTGCCCTTGTCCCTTTCCAGTTCATCAAAGAGAAGTGAAGGAGCGTTTTCCATGTGGCCTGTCTAAAAGTATTCATGTGATGCAAGTAACGATGTTTAGAAGAATCTTAAACGCACATTTTTACGGTGGCGAATAATAGAGGCTAGCGATTCTAACTAAGAGAGATGTACAAGGCTTTACTATGTGCTAAAAGCTTAAACGGATACAACACTGATAAGTTACATAGATACATCAGACAACGCTTAACAAGTTTGGCAATGCACCAATCTAAACCAAATTGCGCATTCTCAATAGTAACGTGAAATCAATGTTATTGTGTGGATGCGAAACATGGAAAAGCACAAAACCCAGTGATCAAAAACTCTAGGTTTTCATAAATAGATGTCTGCGGCCAAGGGCAATATCGAATGTGGACTGTGGAAAATATCAGGGTTCAAGGAAGTAGAGACCAAGATCAGACAGAGAAGGTGAAATTGGATGGCCATAGGACATAGATGGGGCATAGGACACTAGCGCGCCGCGGTCAGATTTGTCCTAATCCCACCGGCCAGAAGCCCCCAAAATATTTTGGGTAATAGGCAGTTATGTGGACACCAGCGCGCGGGGCGCCGAAGTAAACTTATGTCCTATAATTTTAACCGATTTTAATTCATTCGTCACTTTTTGCGATCTTGCTAATAGTTACTGAAGAATTTGTAGAACTCCAGTCAGAGGTATAGTTACTTTTGACTTGACAAAAATGAATTACTTTTTTATATTATTAAATGCGAAATTTTGTTCTGAACATAATAAGTCAATCTGATCACTATAATAGATGCAAATAAAGAAGTTGGTATTGTCAGCAGACCGAAATGACTTTATAATACCCCAAACAATTTTAATTAATCAGAACGTGTTCTAATTTGTCACAAATTTGATCGATTTCTTGACGATGTAAAAAAAGTCTGAGAGATTTACCTTCACGGCTTGTTTTGTGGGAGCATCATGGTTGTGCTCATTATTTCTTTTAAGAACAATCTCTTCCGACTGATCCATCAGCAAAGATGCTATGCATCCTCTTCTAGAGCATCTATAGGCTACACCACCGGTGGTTTCTTCGGAACGTATACTCTTCAAGGACTATTTCTTCCCTTTCATACTTAACATAGTCTCCATGATGAAAAAGTAGAACATAAACAATACTCACAAACAGCAACTAAGAATTGCAAACTACTGAAATATTTTCATTAAGGGTAGTTTTATATACCTACAGAAGCCGAATAGTCATTTAAATAATAAGAAGTAACTGTAAGCTACCACAAGTCGTAAAAAGACAGATGAAAGATCGCAAGAATAAAGGGCGGTCATGAATTCGGCACCGTCTACCTGCATTAGAAAATTTTCAAGTACACGAACTGGGCACCGCTTATCGATGTTCAAATCACATCAAAGATACTTACAAGAATCATATGAGGTGTGAAATAAAATACATGGTTAGTTCTTTTTAAAATTTGTTTACATACATTATATATACAGATGTACATTACGAAAAATTTATTGTTTATAAAAATATCCTAGACATTTGACAAATTGTAGTCTTTCTATTCTATTTCCTTGCCACGTTCAGTAGTTTCAACTATAGTATTCATCATTAATTATTTGTCATTATAGATGTATACGGCACAAGTAATTATAAAATACTGTCTGAATTTCTTTATAGAATAACATATTTTCTGCAAATATGAGAAGGGGTTGCTGTCACCCCATTGGTCATTCAAAGGTTAAGACAAGTTGGCGTAATGACTCTTAGGGAATTCCTAACTGGGATTAGAAACGGAGTAATTCTCGGGTCGTTATCTGACTTAAATATGTGATTAGGCCGATGGTGCCCAATTCGTGCATCTTGTGCAGGTAAACATGGGGTGCAGGCGGTTGGGGATTATAATAGTGCCGAATTCGTGTACGCCCAGAATAAAAGGGACGTAGTCATTAGGAATAACCAAGCTTAATTTTCTTTCGGCGCGCAAGTGACCGGTGCCAATGAAGGCACCCTTTTTATAAACAGGTAAAAATCAAAAATAAAACCTTTTTTCCGTCTCATTTCCGCTCTTGTACATACGATAAATTCATTTTTTCTGTGACAACTCAGTTGCACTTATAAACAACTCTTTATACTCATATTGTATTTATTATTATGTATATGCCTGAAATACACAGAAAAGGGATCAACTGTGAAGTGAACTTCCCTGAATTTAGCTGCGTTACAAATAACATATACACGCATAGTATTGTCATTGGTGCTTTTTGTTGTGAACAACACATTGCAGCATATGGTCTTGGTATTAACTACAACAAGACCAAGGTTATTATCGTAGATAGAGAGCATGACAATTATCGAGAAATAAAGCCAATAGGCCGTTGTGAGGTAGTTCAAAGTTTTGTGTACCTCGGTTCTTTGATCGACAATTCAGGTAGCTGTGAGAATGAGATTCGACGGCGCATTCAACAGGCATGGGTGGCCATGACAAAGCTTGCTAAAATATGGCGTGACCATAACATCACTAAAGCTACCAAAATGTTACTGGTTCAGTCTCTTGTGTTCTCCATATTTTTGTATGCCTCGGAAACTTGGACTGTTAAAAAGGCAGATCGAGCTCGCATAGATGCTTCTGAAATGTGGACGTGGAAGAGAATGCTGAGAATTCCTTATACCGAACATCGAACTAATGTTTCCATATTGGATGAGCTCGGTAATCCAAAGATACTATCCTCCATTGTGTCGATTAGAATGCTTAAATTCTTCGGACATATTCACAGAAGCGATAATATGGAAAAACCTGTAGTTCAGGGTCACGCCCCGAGTGGGCGGCGCCGTGGTCGTTCCCTACATGCTGGGTGGATACGACGAAACAGTTGCTAGATATGAGTATCAAGAGCGCCACTGAACTGACAGTAAATCGCGAACGATGGCGAGCTACAGTGCTCAAAACTATTGATAATATTCGTGTCGGCAATACTCTAGCTCCGACTTAATGCATTTTACGAGTTCACAACATGTCTGTTAAGACATTGTGACTATGATGATGAACTTTTGGCCTGCAGTGTATATGAATAAGTCACCCAAAACCACAGACTACAAATTCAGTTGATGCCCCTATCTCATTCCAGAATAGAATGAACTTCAGCTCATTCATAAACTGTAGTTTACATACTTTTGTATTGGTGGCGCCTTTATCAGTGTCCCAATAGGCGCACGATCGTTCAATGCAATGCTCTAGCTGTAACCATTTTTGACCCCGTATATTAATAATTTTTGGCACAAAAACCTGATTTGCGTTTAATTAAAACTTCAATGTAGAGAACTGTCGATCCAGATTTTAGAATAAGTTTATACAGGGTGATTAACGAGACCGTGAATTTAGTCAAAAAAAGTCAATTTTGGCAATTTTTTAATAATTCTCTATTAGGAAATTTCAAAATGTACGTCGACATTTCTCTAGAACCGTCCTTTTTCTTCATGCCCATATTTTTTTCAATTCAGAAATCTCAAAATTAATAGTCTAAAAATGGTTACAGTTGAACCATTGCAAACCTCTCTCATGTACGTACTATAACCTCTTCTTAATAATTGGCACCTTCACCATTCGAATCTGCAAATAAAGTTCACCCATAAATTATTCAGTTCTGGTGAGCCTGATCAGGATAATGAGATAATTTTATGAATTTGTTATACTGTCCGATACAAACGCGCATACATACAAGCATACTTAAAAAGCTATTAGATATGACCAACGAATCTGCTACTTTCATTCTAATGGTAGTGCCATTCATAAGTCGAGAATAGGACTGCTCTAGCGTTTTATATGGTGTTGGAGTTTGGGACATACTACCGTAAGACGTCTTTCCCCTCTCCTTTGACTTTAATATATTCAAAGCCCTCTTAAAGAATTGCTCTTTTTTATAAATGAGCAGACCGCGTAGGCAGAGCCTAAATACCAGAGTATCGCGGCTGCTCTGAAAGGGTTATGTTAGGGGAAGTTTGTTAATGCAGGATTTCAATGGGCCAATACCCGCAGGCCCAATAAATACATCTCCTGGCAGTCCATTCCGAGCCTTGGATACCCTGGGAATAAATGTGCGGTTGTACAGCTCGGTTCTTGATGTATGAAGAACCACCGCCCTAGGATGAGATGCCGCGGTCGCGCGGGTGCATCTGATAGGAGCAATGAGCGGCGGAACGATAGAGGATAGCTCAGAGGAGCAGATTCCGTTTAGAAGAGTGCGAGCTCACCAACAACACGCCGGTGAGAAAGTGGCTGGAGGTAGCGCGTTATGGACGGGTCGCCAATTAGTCGGCTTGCCATTCTCTGGACGGCATCTAATATAGATACGGGCAGCAGCTCCCCAGACATAAGAGCAATACTCCAGGACAGGTCTTATGTGGGCTTTATATAGCGTGGGGAGGTTACATAATGAGAAGTGCTTTCTGGCTCTAAATAAGTACCCAAGCTTTTTACCAGCAGCTGTTGCAATTGACGCAACGTGTTCGTGCCAGATCAGATTTTCTGTAATGTTGACTCCTAACAGCTTGAATGAGTGACTCCTCGGCAGAGCCCGGTTGTTCATAGCAACCTGGTGTTAGCTTGGGCACTTCTTGTTAGATAGCGTAAGATACTGGGTCTTGGAAGCATTAAATTTTACTAGGTTCACGAATCCCCAAGCGGTAATGGTATCGAGATCCTTTGAAAGTGAAGCTGCCACTGCCAGTCTTCTGCGTTCCAGCTCGACCACAGATCCGCAAAACTGCACCTAACCTAGCCTTAAGTTGTACCACATTATTATGTAGGCTTTGTTTTGTGACTGCTAGACATAAAAATGAAAAACACATAGTAGTACAAATATGTATATTCTATTCTTGATATTAATCTCAAACTTCTTATATAAAACCATCACTTCACTCACAGTAACCCGCTTACCCAAACACACTATCTGTATTTACTGCATTTTAGTAGTATACTACCTATCCATGTGCATTGTCAGCATTATCAAATAACTGTTGAGATAGAACATCGCTTTTGTGTAGTGTACGTAGTGATAACTAACAAATATAAAACCTGGAATGTGATAACTGATAAATTAGTCTAACCAATCTGATCATAAAATTTGAGAAGCATCTCTCTGTTACTTAATTTGTTGTTGTAAATGATATCAGTCTTAATCCTAACTCAGGTAGACTTTCTAATTTGGTAGGTTACCATATTCTCTGACTTAGAAGCATAGATACTTTAGATCAGTGCGCAAAATGTTCAGGTTTCTTCCAGTGCATTTCGAGCATTGTTTTATATTGTAGAAATTAGGTTAGGTGCCTATGATCAATCCTGTCTTTTTACAGATGCAACAATATCCCATCGATGTTTTGTCAGACTATTTCTTCTTCCTAGTGATCGTATAAAAGTTTTAAATAATGCAGTGTAGACAATAAACCCTTTAATTTACAATGACTCTCCTGAAACGAATCGAATGATCTGTAGTAGAATCGAAATTTATTGGCAAATTATACCTATAAAGATTACATTACAACACTATTTCTTGAACAAGATTTCGTTCAATTTCTTGAACTGTATAAATTCGTGTAGCATATTATTCCAAATTGAACTACAAATTGAGTAGAAAATGGAACATGCTCAATTTCGATTCAATTTTTGAGCTGCTTGAATGCGTATATGAAAATACTCTAACATGAGCCATGTATATAGAGATGTACATCGTGCTAACTAAATATTCCTCCCCATATTATAAGTTTGTGGATTAACAAGAGTAGTAACAAAATAATATTATAAAAAAAGATACAAACTCAAAAACAGCTGCTTTGGTTGTTGACATTTTACTACCTGTTTTATGCATCATAGGACATTATTCTATATAAAATACAGTTGTCAGTATTGACAATTCTGACATTTGCAGCCTGGCTGTCGACAAACACGATCTTTATGTGCAGAATCCAGAACTATTTCTTGAACAATAAATTGTTTAGCGTAATACAGGTAAAATAACCAATTTTTTATTCAGTTCATGTTCAATAAATTGAACTAAGTCTTCTTCGAGAAATATTTGTAGTCTAGAATAGTCTTTAAGTATAGCAAAGTATCCTTATAGCAAGTCGGGTCATTGTTGATTGTTAGAGTGGTCATTAAAACGTTATGTTGTTGAAGTATGAATGGACTAGTATCACGAGGTTAAGAACAATGATTTAATTATTATGGCCGCTTAGTGCATACACAAATAAACGTTCTGCTGCATTTCGTTACTTTCTACATCATTTTGTTTTTTAGTAATTCCATTCTAAAGTTTAAAGAAAGGAATTCAAATTCAGCCAATCAGTGCCAACCGCGCGAATTATCAGCAGTGCATTGTTGCCAAGAACAGCTCCTACTCGCAAAACATTTACATTTCACATAAACATGTTATTTGCTATCCAAAGTGTTATAAATAATTTGAAACTCACTTCTTAGCTTTCACATTTCTCATCTTCGTATTGAAGAACTGCATATTATCCACATAAAAGTCGTTCACCATAGCCATATCAACCTTAGGCAGGTTATCTGAATCGGCGTTTGTGAATCCACTATCGATTTTACCCATACTTGTTGGTTATGTTATGATAAAATAACTTAAAACCTACTAAAATGGAATAAAAGGATATCCTGTACAAATAAACGCAAACAAATAATAATAACTTTAAGATTGTTGAAAATTACAGCCAAAGCCCAATGGAATTTGGAAATGACAATGACCGAATGACGATTAATTGACAGGATTGACGGATCAGGAACCTTAACTTAGCTTTCGGAAGGGCTGTTCCAAATTATGGTTCTATCACCGTCCTAGAACTGTTTTCATCATGCCCCGCCCATTTTACAGTTCTCAAAACGATGATTGGTTGGTCCACCAGCGTACCAACCAATCATCGATTCTAGAATCACAAAATGGGTGGGGCATGATGAAAACAGTTCTAGGACGGTGATAGAACCGTAATTTGGAACAGCCCTGGAATTTCGGATCACGGGACATTAAAACCACAAAACATATCAGACGGGAACAGAAGACAAGATAGATGAGCCAGCCCGCGTACAGCTCCGCGCGCCATCAGAATGCGGCAACACAGCACACATATCTGTCTTTTGATTGGCTGTTCGCCTATAGGGCAGTGACGTCACTGCCCTAGGAGAATTCAAATATTTTCCTCATTTTCACGGCTTTCCTGTGCCCAAAAAAATCGGAGAAAAAAATGAGATGCTTTTTATGACGTTTTCTATCATATGCAACCAGAAATAAAATTCATGATACTAGTCCATTGTCCACATTGGTAAAGAGCTTCATTTAGGTATATCTAAAATTTATTGTCTGTACTGCATATAGTGTCACCAAGCACCTCAGCTTACGTAGAGACTGGAAGAGTAAGTTTTCCCATCTGCCGTTTTCTCTAGAAAAGCTAACTGTGTAGCGGTATATTCTATAAATGAAAAGGCAATGAAAGAGTACTGCATTTACTTCGTCAAAAATTTGTCGAGTTAAATATGGAAAACAAATACGATGACTACGACTTCAAAACTTTTGTGGAGTAGGTAACTAAAAAAGTTGGAAGCAAGTAAAGTGATATCTGAACTATTTTTAAGAATAAGAAACAATATGCTTGACTTTGGTGTTGAATGTAAATTTAAGGTCGAAGCGATTTTCTTAAACAGAAGCCTATATTTTTGACTCAAAAATTGAAAGGTGAAACAATTTTCTGATTGATCTTGAAGTGGCCTTCAAGGTCATCGTCAAGGTCATGGTCAAGATCATTGGTGAATGAATTTTTCTGTTTCCATTTCCGAGGTCAAAATATTGGCCTTGAAAGGACTTTCAAGTTCATGTAATCTGGAAGAAATAACTAACGTTCTGCATTGTCTAAAAAACACGTATGCTCTACAAAATTTAAATGTAATAGAAGAAATATCAGAATACCCAATTGGTACTTACACTGAGTATATTAGTACAGGATCCCATTGCTCGATCCTGCAGGAATCTGTTTTCCTTCGAAAAAAATAACTTTATTTGAATTTTGAGAAAGTATAGAATGAAATAATGATGAGTTGCCTTTTCAAAATTACCCGCAATTACCTGAAATTAATTTTAAAACGTAATTAATTCGCTAATATAACCTGTAACTATATGTCTTTTTTAGGTAATTTTACGCCATTTGAAAGAAAATGATGTAAAGATTTGAAAAAAAAATGGCTGACAGTTATGAACAGGTATATTACTGTTAGTTATCTGCGGTTACCTGTTTTTTCTTAAATTTAATACAAAATTAAAGTTTCAGTCATATGAATTACAAAAATCCATGTTTCTCAGTTGGAAAATGGCCGCAAATGGTAGAGGTAGAAGCGCAAGAGAGAAAGTGCATACATTGTTACGTACTATCGTATAAGCATAGCATAGTTGTTTACTATGCTGTGGTACAAGTGTCACTCCGACTGACGACGTCCTGAATCGAACTAGACCACTCTCAGACCAAGAAAACGTTCTGGAGAAAAACTACGGCATTTTGAAGTTTCATTACCTAGCCCAACTTATCCAAACTAGTTGACTTGTTGATCTCAAAATGGGCGTTAAGACGGGTTCTCACAATTCAGTTTTGCTGAATGAATTTGACTGATTGAGTGAAACTGAACATGTAATGAACGTGAGAACACCTTTTCAGGAAAATTGAGCAGTGGGTTTGTGCTTTCAGTCAAACTGAAAGCCAGTCCTACTTTTCATTCATTTTGACTGAATCAGTGTTGAAAGATGAATGCAAACGTCAAACTGACGTGCGAGAATCTTTTTCGTCATCATGAGAGTCATCAGTTTTAGCACTTCAAGGTTATGAAAACGTCGTTTTCATGAAAGCTGAATGAGTTAAAATGATTCATGAAAACTGAACAGTGAGAACGAACGCCGCTTTCATTAATACTGAATCAGTCAAACTGACTCAGCGAAACTGAATCGTGAGAACCCGCCTTTAATCGACGTGGCTGGACATGGTGACCCGAGCTTGACCACTTCCAGAGGGAGGCAACATTCCGGTGAAAATCTACATCACTTTGATGTTTGGGGATATAATCTAACCAAATCGGTCAGGCTAAAAAGGGGTGTCAAGCAACTCGGCTTGATGTCCTGACTCAAATTGTATGAACTAATAGACTGCGAAACGTTTATTTTAATTCTTAATTTACGAAATTGGCCTGCGCCTAGGGCCTATACTGACACACTGTGTAAAAACTGAATAGGTGACAACCCTACCTAACTAGGGGTATGTTGCCTAGAAGCCTAGAGTATTCAAAATGTACAAAATTAGTGACGTCTAGGATGCCATCGGCCCCCCAGCCCCCCCATTCATGCAAATGAACAAACCTTATTCAACTTAAAGTTACCTAATTTCTAGGAACATTAAGAATTCAAAGTATCATAACTTTTTTATTTTCAATTTCTTGGCGTTGCACCTGGTGTCGTTGAACTCTACTCGTCAAGTACTTTCGAACCGACCATATATTTCGTGAAGAAATATCGAAATTTTGAAATCATTTTTAGGTTAGATATGAAATTTCAAAGTTACGTACATTTTCATGCGTCCATTCTCAGTATGGAAATTGTTTAATCCCGCTCAAGGCATCAAACAGAGTTAATTAACACTCCTTTAAACCGCAGTTAATCCATTTTGACCTTAACAACTTGACCGGTCGGGTTAAGTTAGGTTAGGTACTGAAACTTGCCGTAGTTTTTTACCGAAGCGTTTCCTCGGTCTGGGAATGGTCTCGTTTGATTCAGGACCTCAAAGCGACGTCAAACCGTGTCGATTGACACTGCTCCGAACCCTCAATTCGGTTTCCGCTAAAACGAAGTCTAGCCATTACTTCACCCCTTTCTATGAGAAACCCAAAGGTCTTTTTCCAAAATAACATCAGCGCTGTGGGGGGTGAGTTGGCCCAGTGGTAAGGATCGAGTGCCCGTGACCAGAAGGTCCCGGGTTCGATTCTCCTTAGATGCGGAAATTTATTCCTGATTTTTTCAATCAAAAATAGATATCCATAAAAAACGCTCAGACAAGAATCCCTACCTGAGCCTTCACTGTTGGCTTCTAATTAACAGTGCTGTTCAGAGGTGACGCCGGGAAACAGTAACAAAGCCTACACAGAACACGAGGCTAATGACCAGAGCAATCGATGCCGATGACACAGAAGTTAAAAAAAGTATCAGCGCTGTGTTGTAGTGAAAATGGCAGACTGGAATACCTATTCTTCTAGCAATTTTTCTCAACCTCACCTGAGAATGGAGGCGATGATGTGAAGCCTGAACAACATTCTGTGGTCTTTCTAGCGGCGCATGTCGTCGGTGCGCGCTCGCAAATCGCTGACCACTCAAGCCGCGGTGTGTCTACAGGTGGAGCCGTTAGGTGGGGGCGGTATCCCGGGGGCGGGCCAGGACGTCGAGGATGCTCCGGAGGCGATGGACATGTCCTGGCCGCAGGGTACCAGGAAGCGCATCACCTACGTGCTGCTGGCGCCCATCGTCTTTCCGCTCTGGCTGACGCTGCCCGATACCAGGTCGCCACGAGGTAAGCCAAGAAACTACTTAGGTATAAAGTACTTTCACCTTTTACAGTACCTCCTATTACAGTTATAGAGTTATTTCGATATCTATTGTGTGTATCTCTGCACCACAATCATCGCTCTTTTCTATTTGCTTAGCCCCTGAATCTGAATATAAAAGAATTAAATTTACTGAGACAAGGAAAATAATACTAACAAACCTACTTACAATAATTTCAGATGTCGGTTACAGTTCTGTAAAATTGTTTTGTTTGTGAAACAGCCTCTGCGGGTTGAGAGAGCTGAATAACCAGTACGGCGTCCGCTGTTATCTGCTTGCATTTTGTCGTTTTTAGCTGGTTTTGACTCTATTCGGTTGTATTTGGTCGTTTTCTACCGTCTATAGTTGTTATCTGCCTGCTTTCTGTTGTTTTTAGCTGTTTTCTGTTCTTTTCTTGCTGTATTCGGCTGTATTTTGTCGTTTTCTATTGTTTAGCGCTGTTATCTGCTTGCTTTCTGTTGTTATGCGCTGTTTTCTGTTCTATTTGGTTGTATTCGGTCGTTTTCTACCGTTTACAGTCGTTATCTGCTTGCTTTCTCTTGTTTTTAGCTGTTTTCTGCTCTTTTCTGTTGTATTCGGCTGTGTTTAGTCGTTTTCTATTGTTTCCTGCTGTTATCGGCTTGCTTTCTGTCTCTAACAAACCATATTTATGTATATGTTACGGTTAAAGTGTTTACTTTGATAGTTTATATACTAGCTGGATAGTATACAAACTATCCAAATGTCTCGTTATTTTGATGGAAAATCATATTTCTACTAAAATAGCTATGGTTGGTTTGTATACTATCCAGCTAGTTTATAAACTATACAAGATATGCCGCTAAAGTATATACCACAAAGATATCACACATATTAACCAGTGTTTCTGGTCAGTTTACAAACTATCCACATCATTTGGATAAGGTGTGCACCTAATATCTCTAGTAATACATAATAACCAACTCGTTGGTTAGTATGTAAACTAACCAGTCCTCTTTGGTTAATATGTAAACTAACTATTTTTCTTTGGTCAATTTAACAGAATAGTGAGGTTATGTATATGACAAGTGTTAACTGCCGTGCTTGCGTGCCTTGTAAAATTTGTTTAAGAATCCATTCCAGACGTAGACCGAAGTCGGTCAGACCATAGAAACATATTGGGTGTAATAATGAGCATAGATGAATTTTACCGAATTGGAACTGTTCACGGCGTCCTTAAAAAGCTCTATTCTCGCAATGAGTTTGAACTATTTAAGCAAGAATTTATAAATTAAGAAGATAGTAAAAGAGACAATGAAATAACATTTCGAAGCGCTGTAGGAAAATTTCTACTGATTGGTTCAACCCAAGGTTATGTGCGCTGTCCGTGCAAAAAAGTTGCACAAATAAAAGGTGCAAATGCCTTGCTTCTGGATATACGTATAACAGCAAATGCCACAACAGTGCAACATGCTCTAATAAATAATAATGTTCTTTTTTTGCAGTTTTAGGGTCTAGAGATTTATTTTATATGAATATTTTGTTACACTTTTGATAGGTAACCAATTGTTTTTATAAACTAAAGTAACCAAAGAAAATTGGTTAGTTTACATACTAACCAACAAGTTGGATATTATGTAGTACTAGGGATATTAGGTGCACACCTTATCCAAATGGTGTGGATAGTTTGTAAACTGACCAGAAACACTGGTTAATATGTGTGATATCTTTGTGGTATATACTTTGGAGGCATATCTTGTATAGTTTATAAACTAGCTGGATAGTATACAAACCAACCAATATTCATAGCTATTTTAATAGAAATATAATTTTCCATCAAAATAACCAGGCATTTGGATAGTTTGTGTACTATCCAGCTAGTGTTTAAACTATCCAAGTAAACACTTTAGCCGTAACATATACATAGATAGATACAAAAACTTTCACCCCTATTGTTCCTTCAATCTTTTCCCTCCACTTTAAGAACATCTGTGTATTTTACAATATCCTAAAAACGCCGTACTGGTCATTCAGTGCTTTCAACCCGTAGAGGCTGTTTCACAAACAAAACAATTTTACAGAAATGTACCCGACATCTGAAATTAACGTAAGTAGGATTGTTAGTATTATTTTCCTTGTCTCAGTAAATTTAATTCTTTTATATTCATTTTCAATAAACGAAAATAAAATCACTAAGTTTATGTTTAAAAGTTTTATATGTATATACATTTATAGTTAGTTATATATCTACTTTACACATACAATTTATAATTATTTTATTTAATTGTTTTTTTTTGTGGTTTTTTTGTATTTTTATTCTTATTTTTATTATATATACAGATCATTTCCTGTTCATTTATAGACACACCTGAAGATGGTTTAGATTAAAACAAACCGAAACGTAGTGAAGGAAAGTTATAGTTTCAATCGTTGGCCGAAACCCATAAAAAACAGCCATAATCTGAGGACACATATAATAATAAATTTTTCTTCAATATCGAATATAATAATTGGCAGTGGACCCAAGCTACGCACGCTACCCAGGGTTTTAAAATTTCTTTAAATCTAATATCTGCTCCAGGACATGACCGAGTGACAGCCAAAGACATAAAAAACCTGAAAGACAATATTTTAAAGATTATAACTAACCTTGTTAATACAGTATTAAGAAGTGGTATGTTCCCAGATGAACTAAAAGTAAGCAATATATTTAAATTCGTACCAGAAAAATTGAGAAATCCACATGCGGATGTAAGCATGATAATAAAAACAATTCAAGCAGAATATGTCCAATTTTCCGATCCGGTCTTCTAATAATAACACTGATCTACAGTGATTTTGTTGCCCTAGATATGAGAGTGATTTTGGCTCTATTTGTGCACACTATTCATGAAACTATCAATGATTTTGTAAGATTTGCTCTGTTTTTTTAAATCTATATTTTCATTTTACATTACAAAAATCAAAAAATAAGAAACAAAATAACAGATATATTAAATATGTCAGTTGCGTTTTGAAAAATGTTTCCCTTGGTCACGGCATCACGTGAGAAGGGATTTATTAATTTTATCCATCTTTCTTCTGTTACTTTGTAGAAGGTTCTTACGGAGAAATCTAAGGAAAATTATACAAAATATTAGAAAATTTAGATAAATGTGAGAAAACTTAATGACTACGAAGGGTGTAACATACTGTATAGTATTATTGATTTGTTTGTGATTGTTGTCATGTATAACGTTGCTGTCAAAAATATAGGTTAGATGTTAGATGTTTAAACGTCAAGGCATCATCTGAAAATTTAGAGCTTGTCAAGTGTGCTTCATGTAATGTAATGTAATCGAAACGTGACTGGGTCGGTGCTTTTGATATCCATCCCACAACACCGTATAGTAATGTCGACAGTATATGTATAGCATTTTGTTGCTCGCCATCGAGTAGTCAAACTCAAATCTAGGCTGCAGAGTATAGTTTTCATTGTGAAAAAGGTATTTCTGGCTATTTAGTCGGAGCTAGAGTATTGCGGACACGAATATTACCAATAGTTTTGAGAACTGTAGCTCGCCATCGTTCGCGATTTGCTATCAGTTCAGCGGCGCTCTTGATACTCACATCCAGCAACTGTTTCGTCGTATCCACCCAGCGTGCAGGGGAACGGCCACGGCGCCGCCCACTCGGGGCATGACCCTGAACTACAAGTTTCTTCATATTATCGCTTCTGTTTACATGTCCGAAGAATGTAAGCATTCTCGTCGACACAATGGAGGTTAGTCTCTTTGGATTACCGAGCTCATCCAATATGGAAACGTTGGTTCGATGGGCGGTATAAGGAACACTCAGCATTATCCTCCACGTCTACATTTCAAAAGCCTCTATGCGAACTCCATCTGCCTTTTTAACAGTCCAAGTTTCCGGCATACAAAAATATGAAGATCACAACAGACTGAACCAGCGACATTTTGGTAGTTTTAATGATGTTATGGTCATGCCATATTTTAGTAAGCTTTGTCATGGCCACACGTGCCTGCTGAATGCGTCGTCGAATCTCATTTACACAGCTACCCGAACTGTCAATCAAAGAACCAAGGTACACAAAACTTTGAACTACTTCACAACGGCCTACTGACTTTATTGCTCGATGATCATCGTGCTCTCTATCTGCGATCATAACCTTGGTCTTGTAGTAGTTATTCCCAAGACCATACGCTGCACTGCGTTGTTGTAAGATGTTTAATAGAGCTACTAGCTTTTCCTGAGAAGCAGAAATAAGGGTTATATTGTCAGCAAATCTTAAGTTGGATATTTTGCTTCCGCCAATAGTTATACCGCCATTCCAGTTGTCGCACCACAAATTCAGAGTAAGTGTTAAATAACATCGGAGATAATACACATCCCTGACGAACTTCTTTTCTGGTTGCAGTTTGACCAGACAGGTTACCATCAATTCTTACAGGAGCCGAATTAGACTCGTAGAGTTGCTATATGAGAAACACTAGGTGATAAGGAACTCCCATAGAGATGAGGTTTTCCCACAGTTTAGGCCACTTTACGTTATCAAACGCCTTGGAATAGTTCAGCTTCCAAAGCTTCTTGAAATATAGATTCGGAATATAAGTTTAATAGTAGTGGCGACAGTATGCATCCTTGTCTGATGCCAGAGATTTTGTATACCTATACGATGTTGACATATTTCCGATATATGTTTGGTTGCCCAATTGTGTATGACAGCATAATTATAAACTTATGCTTTTATGCTGGATTCTCTCTAACCGAATAATGTGTTGATTGGGTATAGGAAGGATTCCCAGCTGTACAAATAGGTGCCAACAATTTTCCCAGTCGGTTTATGCCTTTGAAATAATTTTCTTGTATGATACCAGTCAACTAATGTTGTTCAAGAAATTGAACCAAGTATTGTTCAAGAATAGTTATGTTAATCAGTGTTTTAGCTCTGAATTCAAAGCGCTTCCAACTTCAAAACAATAAACATTTTGGGAGAGAAAATAAATACATTTAATACTCCACACTCTGGACTGTTTTACCCTCTCCTCCTGTAGTTACCTTCTCATTCATATTTCAGATCTTAAACCATTTTATTGGTCCCAGTATGCTATGCTGTGCTACATAGAAATTAAGTTGATGATTTTATGAAGCAGCTTCCCCTAAAATTAAAGCACGTAATTAGAATGTTGAGAAGCATATAGATAGATTTTTATGTACGAAGAACGACCGCCTTGGTTGCATCTAATAGCTTTGATGACAGGCAGAATTATATATAGAGGATAGCTCAGAGGAATACCGGTATGAAAAGTGAGAGGTCACCAACCACACGTCGGTGAGAAAGAGGCTAGAGATGGAGCGATATCGGTCACCGATGAGTGGAATTGACTTTATCAGGACTGGCTCAAGTATAGACAGGATAGTAAAAGCAGGACTTGGACTCTATGTGTAAAATATGTACAATCGACATATCCGATGACTAAGACCACTGACAAGTGCCTTTTTGAACAATTTTTATATTTTCCCTTTCCTTAACAAGAACCCAGGTAAACCACTATACAGGGTGGGCCAATAGTGCGTGGACGGAAGATTGTGGGCTTACTAAAATAAATTTTAGAAATCTGTCACTTGGTCGTGGTAGGGAACCTTGAGGGCTATAGCATAAAAATAATTTCAGTTAAATTTTGGCGTTTGTGCAGGGTTATTCATACCAAACTTACATTTTTTAGAATGGAACTCCCTATGTATTATTGCATATTTGGATTCCTTAGTCAATTGGTTGGTTGGTTGGTTAACATGCTTTATTGCCAAAGATATATAAAAAATCTTATTGACAAAGCAAATAAGTAAGTAAAAGTACATAATGAAAATACATATACATAAAAATTAAAATACAAATACATAAAAATAAATAAAATACTTAAAAGTCAGACATTTACAAATTAAAAATTTTACTGACACCCCATAGATGGTTATTTTTATGTTCATCAAACACTTGGGGAAATAGTTGACTAACTCATTGAATGAAGGAAAATTCAAAATATTGGTCCAGCGAGTAGAATGCTTGTGTTATTAGTATTTTTTTAATGTTTTACGGAACTTCATAATATTTGGGATTGCTTTAATATCCGATGGCAAGTAGTTATATATTTTCACACTATTATATATTATGGAATTTCGCACGAGGGTCGAATGAGGTATTGGTAGCGGAATGTCATGTCTTCGGCGAGTTGCATAAGCTTGTTGATTGTCGGAGAATGAAGAACGATGTTTGTGTATTAGGCTCGTAGTCTCTAATATGAAAAGAGATGGCAGTGTAAGGACTTTGTGACGAATAAAAAGCGGTCTGCAAGGATCTCTACAAGAAGCACCTACAATATATCGTATTGCACGTTTTTGCAACTAAAAGACAGATTGGAAAAGGAACTGGCTACAACAGCCCCAAAATGGTAGACCGTAGGACAGATGGGATTGCACCACCGCGAAAAAAACTGTCCTAGCAATCGAGATGCCCAAGTTTGTTGCTGCAGCTCGTACGCAATAACAGCCTGATGCAAGCTTTTTGTTCAAACTGATAATATGTTTTTGAAATTTAAGGTCAGCGTCAAGCTGCAATCCAAGAAACCTAGTACATTCAGAGCTTTTGATGGAAAATTGTTCACAAACGATGTCATTGATATCAACACGAAATCCAAGAACTTGTGTTTTTTTTAAAGTTAAATAAAAGCCCATTTCAATCACACCAGGTTTTGATAACAACGATCTCACGTGCAATTGTTTGGACCAGATCTTCTGGCTCATATTTGTGCCATATCACAGTAGCATCATCAGCAAAGGCAGTGAACTTTCCAGATATATCAAGATGAAATAAGTCGTTGATATATCAAAGAAATAAAATTGGGCCCAGCACAGAACCTTGAGGGCCCCATGCTTAATAAAATGATCAGAAGAGTTTCTGCCATTCGCTAAGACGCACTGGAGTCTTGAGGAAAGATAAGACTCGAACCACTCCAGTGCCACACCCCGAAAACCATAGACTTCAAGCGTTCTGTGATTAACGCAGTCAAAAGCCTTCGAAAAAATCACAGAACACCGCTGCAGTTGCCTGGCCGCTGTTGTAGTGCGTGAAAAGTTGCTCCAGAACGTAAAACATAGCGTCATGAGTATTTTTGGCGGGATGAAAACCAAACTGAGAAGAGCTAAAAACAGCGTGCTGAGATAGGAGGTCCATCATTCGTCTTTTAGCTAGTTTTTCAACGACTTTGGAAATAGTTGAAAGCAAAGAAATAGGGCGGTAATTTGATGGATCCTTTATATCCCCGCTTTTGTGAAGTGGAACTACAAGAGCTTTTTTAAAGCTAGGAGGAAATGTGCCTTCTGAAAACGATCTATTTATTGTTTCTGATAAAACACTCAAAGGGCGATCTGGAAGTTCCATCAGAAGTTTAGCGGAGATTCCATCACATCCAGATGCATTTTGATTTTTGATAGATTTAATGACAGCTTTAATTTCTCGGATATCAGTCGGCTGAAAGAAAAATGAATTTGTAACATGCATACTGTTGAGATAACTTAGAGGATCTACGTCAGATTTTAAGCAGTTAGTCAGATTTTCTGCAACTGTACAGTAGAACTTATTTAGATCGTTTGGTTCAACATTAACTTGCTGCATATTTATTCCGGTTTTTTCTGTGACCTCACGAATAATTTTCCATGTTTCTTTTGATTTGTTACTAGAGTTTTCTAGCTTTTGTGAGTAATAATTTATTTTTGCTTTTATAACCAATTTTCTATAAAGCTTGCGGTAGAGTTTGTAGTAATTCGATATAAAGGAGTTAGCACTAAAGTGTCTTCTGATAGTGTTTAGTGATCTTAAATTATATATTCTAGTGTGACCTCATGTATCACACATGGAACGAACCGTTTAGGTGCAAATCACCATTTTTGGTATAAGTAGGTATCAGAAGAAAATTGAATATCGCAGCGGTTACGAATCTCAGAAGGCTGTGACTTTGCGATACGACTAAGCATGAAACGCGTCATGTTAGGTCAGACGGCTAAATTTGAATTCTTTTTGTACTTGGAGAAATCAGTAGATCAATTAAGGAAACTTCAATCACAGATAACTTGATTTTTTCGAATGGGAATGCCTATTTTGATTCAAAGAATCAAATGTAAAATTTGATTACCTTTCTAACGATATACATTTTCGATATCAATCTTTTTTGGTTTTCATTTTATTTCAAATTTTCAGTCAAATCGGTGTTTTTCAATTTTCCTGCGTGCAAGCAGCCTAGCAGGCCATGAAAAATAAAGAAAAACCCGTTAATATGAAAGAAACCAACTAACTTTGGTAGTAGTAGAAAGATGCAAACTAACTAGAGTAACGAGGCAAGATTATGAAAATTTGAAATAAAATGAAAACCAAAAAAAAATTGATATCGGTAATACTATATTGTTAGAAAGGTAATCAAATTTTAGGCATTCTCATTTGAAAAATCAAGTTATCCGTGATTGAACTTTTCTTGATTAATCTACTGATTTCTCCAAGTACAAAAAGAATTCAAATTCAGCCGTCTGATCTAAAGTGACGCATTTCATGCTTAGTCGAACCGCAAAGTCACAGCCTTCTAAGTTTTATAATCGCTGCGATATTCAATTTTTTTCTGATACCTACTTACACAAAAATGGTGATTTGGGCCTAAACGGTTCATTCATCTCTAACCAGAAACAGTAGCAGTAACAAAATGCTATATCGTTAGAAAGGTAATCAAATTTTACATTTGATTCTTTAAACCAAAATAGGCATTCCCATTTGAAAAAATCAAGTTATCTGTGATTGAAGTTTCCTTAATTTATCCTCTGATTTCTCCAAGTATAAAAAGAATTCAAATTTAGGCGTCTGACCTAAGGTGACGCATTTCATGCTTAGTTGTACCGCAAAGTCAAGGCCTTCTAAGTTTTATAATCGCTGCGATATTCAATTTTTTTCTGATACCTACTTATACCAAAAATGGTGATTTGCGCCTAAACGGTTCGTTTAAAGTTCCATGTGTGATACATGAAGCCACACTAGAATTGATCAAGGAATCCAAATATGCAATAATATATAGGGAGTACCATTCAAAAAAATGTAAGTTTGATATAAATCACCCGGTATAAACGTCAAAATTTAAGTGAAAATATTTTTACGTTATAGCCCTCAAGGGTTCCCTACTATGCTCAAGTGACAGATTTTTGAAATATTTTTCAGTAAGCCCACAATCCTCCGTCCACGCATTATTGGCCCACACTGTATAGTTCTTGGCAAGTGTAGCGTTCACGGACATCGATTCTAAAATGCGGCGATTATTCCAAATGTCTGTCAGTGCGGTAGCCTGCCGTAAAATGTGGTATTCCAAATAGCCTTGAAGACCTGTCTATCACATGACATAAATCTAAACTGTTTCGAACGCCACAGCGATCAGCATGAAAGCTCTGACAAATTACAGTAATATATATTATCCGTTTTCTTTTACACATGGCATGTGTGGAATTAACTTTAATTTATTCAAATATCCTCTTTCGTAAAAGGTCACTGTGACTAGAAGACTGAACACGCAACTGACAGATATTCTAGTTTACGACAAAGCTCGTATGAAAGAAGTCAACTACAAATCACAAAAAGGTCACAGAAAAAATAACTATGTTTTTGAGTAACAGGTTACCAAGTATCATCAAAAAAATTAACATACTTTCAACTTCGCGTGTTAATCATTATTGAGCCTAAGGCTTGTGCTGCAAATTTGTGTATTGGAAAGAGGGTACAGATTTGCCAACCTTGACATACTAGAGTCTAAACCAAATATGAGCAAAGCAATAACATCGCGTTTTTACCTTAAGAATAAAATAGCTTATAGGGAGTTACGGTATTATTATTATTTTTTATGGATCTATCGATGGTAAGAATGCCGTACAAAAATATATGACCAAAATTTACTCACTCTACCTGTACTTTTGAATTCATACCTGCACTCAGTTGGACAGCTTACCAGGGCCGTATATAAGGGGGGGGGGGTTAGGGGTCCAAACCTCCTCCCATGAGTAATCCCATGAATGAAATAACTACTAAAGTAATACAAAATAGAAATAATCAAAATGCTTTCCCCAAGCCTAGTGATTCATTCTACTACTAACCAATCGCTCGGCGCTCATGACACATTAGCAGCGATACATACAGTTCTAAGCAAATTTAGGGTCGTATTTATAGTCGATACTTAAGAGTCCCTTAAGTAAGGCTCCTTTAAGTAATACTCAAGTAACGAAATGTCAACATGACATATCAACATGACATTTCGTCGATCTTGAAGGTTAATTTTGGAGCACGGTGTTGTCAGTTTCTGTCACATCCGGAAAAATGTCCGCCACCGAACACGAAATACTGGTGCAATACAAAAAGGGATAACAGAAAACTGTGTGGGAATAGGCATAACAAATTGACTTATATTTGCAATATGACTCGCAGTATGATGACGTCGCCAAATGAATCTCACCGTTGGGCAAATGTCTAGGAAACATACACAAGGACACACACCTGAGGGTCCTTGAATAACGTAACCCTCAAGTATCCCCTGAATAATACCTACTCAAGGGATACTTGAGAAACAACTATGAATGCGGACCTAAATCCCCCATTAAAATGGCTGGTGGTTAGATGATCATTACTTACAAAGTTAATTAAATTCTAAAACCTTAGGCCTACATTTGGAGATTTCATGAATCTGTTGGCAGTGCTACCAAGATTGAAGATGAATTATTCTTTATACATATTTAGAAGCATACTGACTATAGCTAGCGGTTTCACTTTCTTTGAGAGGTAAAGATATTATGTATCAGTGACCTCGATGTCAACATGACATTTCGGTTCATTCAAGGCGATTTGGTAGGTTAATTTAGGAATATGGTGCTGTCAGTTTCTGTCACATCTGGATAACAGAAAACATTAAAATGCGCAGGCATAGAAGGCCTTTACGGAAACTATGATCGAGTTAACCCGATAAGTTGAATCACTGATCCTGACGTTCGGAAAGTGATCTGGATCAGTCATAAATATGGTCAGTTCTCTCTTGTACGGTAAGTGATCTCGATTGGGTCAGTAGCTTTTTTCTTTACCATCAGTTTTTTATTCTTATAACAACTTTTTCGTTGTTCGATATCCGTTAAATCCATGGAATCATAAATCCCACTTGACAGCTATTTGACAGATAACTGATCGATCCGGATCCAGATTACTGTTTCCGTAAAGGCCTAAACATAACAAATTAACTTATATTTGAAATACGACAACGTCGTCAAATGAATCCCGCCATAATGTAGATGTTGTCTAGGAAACAAATACACAAGAAAATGCACACTGAGGGTCCCTTGAGTATTACTCAAATCCCTTGAGTATTATTGATTGATAAAACCAGGAACAAACGTTGTTTCCATTAATGCTGAATCAGTTAAAATGATTTATTAAAACTGAACAGTGACAAATGTCGCTTTCAGTCAAACTGATTCAGCGAAACTGAACAGTCAGAACCCGCCTTTAGGTACTTCTTGCGCCGAAATGATGATAGCTATACCTAACACTTTTGTGTGAGTGTGTAGTATGGGTAATTTTTTTTGCACTGACCCCCTGATTGACTGTTTATTTGCAGGCAAAAAGTTCTTCCCGATAACGTTCGTGGGCAGCATAATGTGGATAGCGGCCTATTCGTACCTGATGGTATGGTGGGCGGACACAGTGGGTGATACCGTGAAGATTCCGCCCGAGGTGATGGGGCTGACCTTCCTGGCGGCGGGCACCTCCATCCCGGACCTGATCACCTCGGTGATCGTGGCCAGGAAAGGCTTCGGAGACATGGCCGTCTCCTCGTCGGTCGGAAGCAACATTTTCGATGTTACCGTCGGGTAAGCCCAACCTCAAATTAATCTTCTCTATGTATACACTGTGTTTCAGAACTATGGGATCAAACTTCTCGGGGTTATTCATTGCAACAGTAGAAATCTTTTGAGTATAGGGACCCATGTCCGGAAAAGTGTCCGTACGGTACTACGGCCCTAACAAGCGTTAAAATGTAGAAAGACGATGAATTGCCTAAATAGCCTTTAATGAACGACAGCAAATGTGGTTTCAACACGATGGAGTGCCGGCTCACTTTGCTGTACCAGTACGTGAGGATTTGGCTCAGCGGTTTGGGCACCGTTGGATTGCTAGAGGTGGAGCCGTTTCTTGGCCTCCTAGATCACCTGATTTAACGCCGCTAGAATTTTTCCTGTGGGGACATCTAAAGTCTTTGGTCTACGAAACGCCAGTAGAAACGGAGCAAGACTTAATCGGACGAATTACAGCAGCATTTGAAGTCATTCAAAACGAGTATCAAGTTTTTAGTCAAGTCCGCCGAAATCATGTGTGACGTTTAAATCGGTGTATTCAGGTTGGAGGAAGACATTTTGAACAATTGTTGTGATGATATCATCTACAAAAGGCAAAAAGTGAATGCATTAAAAGCTATTTAGGCAATTCATCGTCTTTCTACATTTTAACGCTTCTTAGAGCCGTAGTACCATACGGACACTTTTCCGCAGATGGGTCCCTATGCTCAAAAGTTTTTTAATATTGCAATGAATATCCCCTAGAAGTTTGATCCCATAGTTCTGAAACACCCTGTATGAATAGTATTAGTACAATATTTCAAATACGCCTGAATACCTTCACCAAAATCGCCAGCAATACCTATCGCATCCACCATTTTTCAAAATAAAACAGTACCGGCTCGGTCGATAACTCCACTACTGTAGAAGATAGCGAAAAAAGTTGTATATGAAAGTTGTAGCCACGGAGATGCACCATGCGCAGAAAATATTTAGATTTATAAAGGGTGATCCATAACTACGTGGTGATGCAAAGATGCATTTTTTTAAATCAGACACCTTATATATTATTCCGTATTCAAATTCTACTAATGATTTGCGTTCTTCCAATATAGGGTATTGTTACATTATACAGCGTATTTCAAAAGTTATGGCCATTTTTATCTCCAAATCGCTGTGAAATGGACGTATATTGTATATCAAAAAGTGATGAATCAAAAATCTTTTTTTTACATGGATGGATAAAATATATCATTTAGTTTTAAAATCGGCTATAAAAAATCCCACGACGCATATTCGTATACAGGGTGATGTAGAATGCAGAATCCAGATTTCCTCTTTTTTTCAAATGTAACCGCCAAACTTTTATTACACCAAAGAATTACTTTTAATATGCTCTTTTATCTTTGTACATGTAGTACCTACGACCATCAGCTTCCGAGGTATTTCGATTTTTCGGTAAATTTAAAATATAGCTTCTATTTATAAGGTCATGATAGTGTTTGATGAAGTCAAAACCCTGAATCATCGAGATAATAAAGTCAGGTATGATGAGGAAACAATTTTGTAGGCGCAATGCATAACTATCAAGCAGATTTATCAGGTAGGCTTTTCATAACCTACTCAATAATGCCGTAATGTGTGAAAAACGAGCCTTAAAAATTAATTTTTTCATTGAGGGTATTCAGGAGAATCTTTGAGAAATTGCCTACTTGCCTGTAGAATATATCAACTACGAACAGCAATATCCATAACGGAGCCACTCTAAAACTGATGCGTTTTAAGATTAAAGAATCGTTTTATTTGGACCGTGTCGTTTAATATTTCATAGCCTACCTGATAGATCTGCTTGATGATTATGCATGACATCTGTAAAATTGTTTCCTAAGCACACTTGACCTACTATTATGGCCTTATATTTTAGTTTTTTGTTAAACAAAAATAAAATTTAATAATATTTTCTCAAAATAAATAAATTTTAGTAACCAAATAGAAGCTATATTTAAAATTTGTAGAAAAATCGAAATATCTCATAAACTAATGAACGCAGCCATAACAAGTGCTATACAAAGATGAAAGAGCATATTAAAAGCAATTTTTTGGTATAATAAAATATTGGGGGTTACATTTAAAAAAAGAGAAAATCTAGATTTTGCATTCTACATCACCCTGTATACGAATATGCGTCGAGGGCTTTTTTATAGCCGATTTCAAAACTGGATGATATTTTTTATCCATCCCTGTAAAAAAAAATATTTTTAATTCATTACTTTTAGATATACAGTACGTTCATTTGACAGCGATTTGGATATAAAAAAGATCATAACTTTTGGAATATCCTGTATAATGTAACAATATCCGGTATTGGAAGAACGGAAATCATTAGTAGAATTTGAATATAGAATAATATATAGGGTGTCTCATGCAAAAAATGCATGTTTGCATCACCACGCAATTCTGGATCACCCTGTATAAATCAAAATATTTTCTGAGCAAGGAGCTTATCCGTGGCTACAACTTTTATATACAATTTTTTTTGCTATCTTCTATAGTAGTGGTGTTATCGACCGAGCCGGTACTAAAAACTCAGCCTGTGTTTTTAGCTGCAGCTTTCACCATTTTCTACACTACATAAGTACATACTTTTTGAGCGCTACGTGATTCGACCAAACAGATTGTAAATGTCGATACTGCTCATTACTCCATTCAATCACGTTTTCATACAGTTTTTTCAATTGAACACTTCCCACCAAGGATTTAACGAAAACCACTGATTAACAGAAAAAATTAAGACAAGTTCATTGACTCAGTACTTGCCACACATTACGGTGGTACCAGTTTATTATTTTCCCATAGCATGAAGTTGTAGTCTGAGATCCACTTGCGACCAAATTGTCGCCCGCCCGACCAAAAAAAGTGTGTTATGCCGCTAAGTCTCCCTTTCACAGGCCAATGGAATAGCCTATTATTTATACAAAGAAATGAGTTTTATGACCCCCCACCCCCAAATACCCCAAATTTACCCCCCACCCAACAAAGTAGACAGTTATCACGAAACCCCTAAAATGGCTAAAAACGAAGTGTGAGGCATTTGAGCTATTTCTACATTTTCAGTTTTTTTATTATTGCTGCGCCGCTACTGACACGATTTCTAAAATACATAAACGTTTTCTATCCTAGCCACGGTAATAATAACACAGTACTATTTTATTTCATTAAAATCAAACAATAGTCGTATCGTATGTACACGTCTATTATGACGCTAGATCTTTCATCCACAGGTCAATGAATGTCTACTATGATTGCAACAATTCTTTAGGTTTTACGACCCCCCCCCCCCCCCGCCAACCACTCTAATTTCACCCCCACCCAAAAACAAGTAGAAAATGATCAGGGACCCCTAAAACGACTAAAAACGAGGTTTGAGCTGATTTTATATTTTTAGTTTTTTATTAATGCTGCACCGCCACTGACACGATTCCTAAAAGTCATAAACGTTTTCCATCCTTGACACGGTAAGAATACTGTGTTAAAATTTCATCAAAGTCGATCCCTAGTTACACGATACAAAACAGAACGATCAGAAGCAATACTCGCATGTAAACATCAGAAAATTCGACGTCCCTTGCTCTCTGTAATAGGCAAGGTAATGTTTGGATGGACCTAAAAAAGTGTATTATGACACTAGGTCTTTCTTTCACAGGTTAGTGCACAGCCTGTTATGAATACAGCAAATTTTTCTGTATTACAAACCAAATCCACCATCGCACAAAAAAATAGAAAATGATCAGGAACCCTTAAAACGCCTTAAAGCAAATTATTTAATTTTTTCTGTTTTTTGCTAATTATTATTCCACCGCCCAAGCACCGATTTTCAATATTATAGGAACATTACCTACTACGACCCCCCATCATATCGCTGCCCAAATTTCATCACAATCCATGCAGCGGTTACTGAGATTACGTGGCTAGAAAAACCCGTACAGACCGACAGACAGACAAACCGGCAGTCAGGCAGACCGACGGAAATGAGTGACATGGATTTTCGTTATGTTAAACATCATAAAACGCCCAAAAAGTGTATTATCTCAAAATCGAAATTTTTTGCAATCACCCTTACTTATCGGTGTGGCAAGTAAAAAGGCCGATACATGTCAAAGGATTTGTCAAGGGTGACTTTTAATCAAAATTTTTTGGATAGAAAATTGTTTTTTTTTATTTTTAACCAAAAACTTTTCGTTGAAAAGTTGTCCCGCTTGACAGATCTTTTGACGCGTCTCGGCGTTTTTTCTTTTAATCAGCGGTTTTCGATTAATCCATGATAGGAAGTTTTCAAATGCAAATTCTGTATGTAACTGTAATAAGAAAACAGAAAAATCAGGAAGGATTTATAATACTACCTTTATTTAAATCACATATTACATGAAAGTAATCATATATTTCTGCACTCCTGTACAAGTCATCAAAGCCTTGTCGTCGTTATAAGCGTAACTGTATGCCATAGGGCAATGGGACTTGAAGTAGTTGGCGTATTGACTGGCCTTACACTTTTTCGAATCGTTGTAAATTCCTTTGCAGCAATATGCGTCGGTGTTGTAGGCCAGACAGGCGGACTTGCAGGCGATCACTCCGTGTTTACTGTTCATGCGCAGATTGCTGGGGCAAGAGAAGTTGAGGTTGTTGTCGCAACTGGCGCGCTTGCAGCTGTACTTAGTACCATCGCTTTTTCCACCTACCGGCCACATCTGAAACGTTAGTGTTTATTATTTGATGGCCTCATATATTTTATGTATGTAGAATAAGCAATTTTAAGTTCTTTGCGTATGCAGCGGCAACCCCGCTCAACGCGCTTATGTCTGGGTCCAGACGAGGCCGTCGAGAGCTACCGGGCCTGATGGTGTATCCCCTCCACAGTGTCTACGTCACGCAAAGCGCCGAGCGACCGTCCGGTCGTGTTTGTAATCGTCAAATACCCGCAGGGATTTTTGATTAAATTTTTGGGTTTTACGTATATCTAGCCAAGAATACCATTTATAATTGCTGTGCACCCTTCTGCAATAGTAATTATATAGATACAGAGCGCATACCTGTGTTGTAATTTCCAAAAGATGTAATGAAACAGAATCAGTGGTTACGCGCTATACATCGAGATATTTTCACGATAAAGGATTCTTCTGTAATATGCACCAAACACTTCCAAGGGAGATTTGTAATTCGTACTGATACTACTATAAGTTTAATAGTTCCTCGAGCTAAGATTATATTGTTTTCACAGATTTTGCAAAATACTGCTTAATAGTTACTGTAAAGTACATGCATTCAAACATTTTTTTTGCACGTCAACTCCGAAAACTCGCCCCCAACTTTTTGTTTTCAAATAGCACCCCATACGTTTTCTTAGATAAATGATATTCCTATTTCATTTAAAATCTTGTTGTACTTTGATTTTATACGCAAACCTATTTTTTCCGTAAAATCATAAGCATATAAATAAAATAAGAATTTGTTTGACACGAAAAACTGATAAAAAGGGAAACTAAGGGGTTTTTAAGGGTACTGGCTGACCTCTCATACATGCTTTCGAAAACAAATGTCTTTTTATCATTTTTTATTACGAATATATGACGGCTGAAATAACCCTTATTTTATTTATCTTATGCGTTGACTTTAGACTTTACGAAAAAAACTGTTTTGTGTTTTAAATCAAAGGCACTACAAGCAATGACCTCATTTATGCAGGAAAAGCTGTGGACAGCTATTTGAAAAAAAATGTTGGGAGTGAGTTTTAGGGGTTCAGGTACAAAAATTTGTTTTCAAAGTATGATATGTCCTATATGTCCTTCAGTACCCTTGAAACACCCGCTTTGTTTTCATTTTTATCTGTTTTATTATGAATAAATATTAAGCCTCAAACAAATCCCTATTTCATTTTTATACAATGACTACGCAAAAAATAGGTTTGTGTATAAAATCAAAGCTACTATAAGATTTTAAATAAAATAAAAGACTTTTTTTGTGTAGCACTATTGATTGCTACATGAACAAAAATGGAGGGGAGTTTTAACGGTTGAAGTACAAAGAAAATGTTTTGGAAGCATAGTATGATTGACCCTATAGTACTTTCAAAAATTCCACTCAGTTTTCGTTTGAACTTTTTCTGTTAGGAGAATAATATCACGTGCCAAGGAACATTCTGGTACACCTTGTATACTACAGATCCTATATCCTCTTTAGCTACTACTGCTACTGCAATCATGATAGCTATAATATGACTATGTACATCATTTTGTGAATAATAGATAATTTTATATCATTTGGGTGCGTTTAAGTCCAACTTTTAACCTTCTCACGTCCAAACGATTCAGCAGTTAAATAGATATCAACTGGTCCAGAGTGTCCAGACATCACCACCAGTTTTTTCGGCAGTAGACCACAAGACGTTGTATAGAATGATCGCTCCGCTACTCACTGTACCTTATACGCTACATTGTATCTCGTTGTTTGTACGAAGAAATAAACTGATTTACTTCTTGGAGAGCAGTAAAATTAACCACACCCACCCCCAACAGTTAGCATACATACAACATCAGATTATGGCCTGTTGTCCAGCTTTGTTTTGACGTGGTGTAAATGAAATGTGAATCGGGTATAGATGCTATCAACCCTACTAGTCATCCATTGGAAGATCTTTGTCTGTCCTTTCTCGTTAGAAGCGCGAATTTTTGAGGGGCTTACGGTACTACATCTACTATACCTTGTCCACTATCCCACATTACACTATATGGATATGTACATCCACAGAATGTGCATTAGATATTCCACTTTGAACATGTATATTTTGAATATTCATTGGGCGTTGGATGTACATATGAAAAATGATATACACTAGTTTATGTATATTTAGGTAGGTATATTCATATGCGATTATACATAAGATGTTAGTCTAGGCATCATATATACAGGGTTATTCACGTTAATCGACACGAAGCATTATGGCTAAGGTATTTGATAAAAAAGAAAATAATAATTAATAAGACTGTGAATACCAATCTCTGATAGTTTTTTTTAATTTTAAATTTTCAACCAAATCGGTCTTTTTCGATTTTCCTACCTATACATATAAGCAACCTAGCAGACCATAAAATATAAACAAAAACCTGTTCAGGTAGAAGAAAATAACTAACTTAGCAGAAAAATACACACGAACTAGACTAAAGGGACAAGATTACAAAAATTACTCACAAGAAGTCTAACCACAAACAACGGCGGTACATATCTTTATTCAGAGAGAAGCGTGAGTATGGCAGAAATGGATTTTTTCACGGCCTACCAGCTACTGCAATGTACTAGAGATTGGCAATTTCCAAAACCATTAAAAATTTTGAAATGAAATGAAAACTACTAGACAATGTTGTAGGCAGTTTATTATTTTCATAATAAAATTTCACATTTAATGATATAAAAAAGTATGCATTTCTGTCAAAACTCAAGTCAAAAGTACCTCTGACTTGAGTTCTGAAGATTCTTCAGTAGCTCTTAGCAAGATCGCAGAAAGTGAAGAATGAATTAAAATTTGTTCAAATTATATAACATAACTTAAATGGCAGAAAATTTAAATCTGATTTGTCAGTATAGTAAAATAGAAGGACTCCAGTCAGAGGTATCGGCTTCGACGCAAATTACTACTTTTTTACACCATTACAATCATATGATTGATAAAATTGCGTAATGGAGCAAAAGTCGCTGGTTAAAATATCTATCACTGTCGTACTCCTGCTTCTCTTTGACCTTAGAGATGTTATCGCCGTTGTTTCTGGGAGAGTTGATTTGTTGTAAGGAATTTTTATAAACTTGTCTCTTTATTCCAAGTCGTCTGTATTTTTGGTTTTGTTTATGTTTCATGGCCTGCTAGGTTGGAAATTTGAAAAGCACCGATTTGTTTGAAAATTTAAAATTAAATGAAAACTGCCAGAGATTGACATTCACATTCATCATTAGAAAGGTGATAAAATTCTACATTTAACCATGTAAAAAAATTAGGCATTCCTATTTGAAAAAATCAAGTTATCCCTGATAAACGTAATTTAATCTTGACAGTCTCACCAAAGCTGACACGCATTTTATGCTTATGCAGTAATGCGGCAAAGTCACAGCCTTCCAAATTTTATAATCTCTGCGATATTCAATTTTTTTCCTGATATCTACTCATACCGAAAATGGTGATTTACACCTAAACGGTTCGCTTTAAGTCCCATGTATGATACATAAAGTCACACTAGAATTCACCAAGGAATCTGAATATGCAATAATATTCAAAAAAATACAACTTTGATACGTCTCGTGTTTTGGGGAGACCCTGTATAACATGAAAATATTTTTAAAATGTAGCCTTTAAGGGTCTCTGTCTGTCCGAAATTATTATTTTCTTTTTCATCAAATACTTTAGCCATAATTCTCCGTGTCGAATAACGTCAATAACCCTGTATTTAGGCTGTCTCGTTTAAAAAAATGTACCTATGTTTGCATCACCACATAGTTATGAATCACCATGTATAAATCAAAATATTTTCTGAGCAAGGCGCATATTCTTGGCTACAACTTTTATATAAAACTTTTTCCCCAATCTTTTTATCGACTTATCCGGTACTAAAAGCTCACCCCGTATATAGAGTTTATCTATTAACGTAAATTGCATTGAATCAGCCACTCGATAAGATTCAGAACATACATTAGTACATATTTTTTGTCAGTAAAAAGTGAAACATCTATCAAGACCGATAGTTTTTAATTTACGTACCGCCATAGGAATGTTGAATCCATCAACCAGTGATATGTCGTAATTGTCCAGACCATGAGCTCCTTTGAGAGTTATTTCTGCAAGCGTAGCGGGCGGGACACCACCAGCGCCATTGCACTGCAGTTTGTTGCCGCAGTCTCCTGTCAGGCAATGCTTCGTCTTCGGGTCACACCAAGTCCTTGGCCAGATTCGTCCTTGCCAATTGCCTGGGGCTTTAACCGTCTTCTATAATAGATAAGAACAGAGATATTTGTCAAACAAATGGCAGTTTGACAGATGGAACCTGAATCCATATAGTAGTAGTACAGTAAAATCGAATGAATGGATATAGCTTGTAATTATAATTATTCAGAATTCGAAAAACAACTACCTAACCTCTATGAAGAATATCACAACATTATTACACTGCTCTCAAAATTTACTCTGTTTACGAGATATATCGCATCCATTAAAGTTATTGCAACACAATTACGCCTCTTGATTTGATTACTCATCAGTATTGCTGAGCCGACCCTGTGCTCAAAACGTGAACGGCAATACTCGCGGTTAGTGCTGAGGAGCCGACGTGGGGTTGTGAGAGGTCATTTTTTCGGAGACAAATTGTCTGCTGGACTTCTACGGAGTTGTGCTACGATACAGGGTGTCCCAAAAAATAGTGTGAAGCGGAAATCCGGAGATAGAGCACACATAGAAGTATCTGAATCACCCCCATATATGTTATGTAATTTTTTGTAGTTTCCGAGTTATGAATTTTTTCTGAATTTTAGAGAATTCTCTACCTCGACAACTTAAAGCTGTTCCAACGGAAAAATTCACTTTTTTGCTAATTAATCTTCAAGAGTTTACTGTTTATACATAAACTAATCGGCTTCGTAGCTTTGATGAAAGTTATGAAAAGCTTAGTGTAAAGTGAAAAACTTACGATCTGATTTATAACTTATTATTTATTAATTCGTTAAAAATTATTATTTAAATTTTAACAATTTATTTTATGACTTATATCTTCGACTTGCAATTAAAAATCCAAAGAGGCGATTTCATGATTCCTAGGCAGGTCTGAAAACGTCTTCGCACTCTCAGCTATCACAATCATTGAAAAAAGTAGTGCTTGATGGGGCTGCTTTCGCTCCAATCGGCCTTCAGAGACAAGAGGCGAAGATTTCTTGAAATTAGCGATGTGATTTTCAATTCATCAATAACTTATGTTAAGGCGCTAATAGCAGAATGGTTGTCAGTACCGCAATAATAAACGTTAAAAACGTTCCATAAATTAAACATTTGTGAAAAAAGATCCTATTTCTTGCAAAAAAATCACAAGGAGCGCATTCTTCAAAACCGATTTTTACCTGAGCGACAACAAAAAGAGCTAACGCTGATGCATTAAACAATGTTAGAAAGAGATAGCTATGATATTGTTGCGATGTCTTTTCAAAATGTGTCATTGTGCTTTCGTTGTCTTTATTCAGTCGTCTGTCTATCTTTACGGCATTAAAACGATACACTCTTGTTTGGTGAATTATTTTGACAATTTTGGGCTTTTTTTACGGACTATTGGGTGCACGCAGATTCGAAATTTAGCTTTCCCTACGGACCCTGAGTGCTATCGGTTTGTATTGGTGTTGTTGCTGTCGTCTGGCTACTTGGCTATTCCTACGGACCTTGAGTGCACGACAACTGGATTTAACGATTCTGTTTTCTGCAAGAGACCGCCAAGAGACTATGCAACAAATGGATAGGTCATGGTGGACCCACTGAATGGCCGCCACGGTCACCTGACTTAAATCCGACAGTTTTTTATTTGGGACTACTACAAAGAACTAATTTATGCTAAAGAGTGTCGAAACATCAGGAAATTACGCAACAAATTAACACAGGCTGAAGAAACAATAAAAAACAATCGAAGAGCTTTTGTTAATTTAAGAAACAATTTTTTCAGAAGATGTAGATTAAGCATCGAACAAGAAGGTAGACATTTTGGAAATTTCTTGTGAAATTTAACAAACTCAGTGAAGAAACCTGGTAAATTCGTTTCATTTTACAATTTCCCACTTACAAGAAACAAGTCGTACATGTAAAAAAAATCTTAGCAAAGTGACACAGGTGGTCTATCCATATTCTGATCGCACTGAATGTTTTTTATTGCGGCACTGACAATCATTCTGCTGTTAGCGCCCTAAAACCAGTTATTCTTTCATTTAGAATCCCATCGCTAATTTCAAGAAATCTCCGCCTCTTGACGTTGAAGGTCGATTGGAGCCAAAGTAGTCCCATTAAGTACTACTTTTTTTTAATGAATATGATAGCTGAGAGTGTAAAAAAGTGTTTAGACCTGCATAGAAATCATGAGATCACCTCTTCAGATTTTTTCATTGCGTGTCGAAAATTTAGGTCATAATTGACAGAACGTAAATTTTATACTTTACACTATAATTTTAATGACTTTCATCAGATATACTAAGCCGATTCCTTTATCCAGTTTTAATTTGTCGAGGTAGGGAATTCTCTACAATTCAGAAAAAAATTCCTAACTCGGAAACTACAAAAAATTGCATAACATATATGGGGATGATTCAGATACTTTTCGGTGTGCTCTATCTCTGGACTTCCGCTTGACATTATTTTTTCGGACACCCTGTATAATATGAATATACTGTGACTCAACATTCAACTTCAAGACTTCATTCATTTTGGTTCTTACCGTCTGTCCTTTGTTCAAGGCAAAGCCGCCACCTTCCAAATGAGGATGTCCTGGATTTCCTTGTATTCCTACCCATACCATACCTCCAGCTTTATTTTGTATAACAAAGTCTACGGCATTTGTAGAGCCAAAAAGTGCTAGAACTGCTAAAAGAAACATTTTGTAAGTAATTTCTTTTTTAACATAAAATTAGCTTATATATACCTCGCCCATTATCGTGCGTGGATCTGAAAATAATAATATTGTTTACTGCATACACCCAGCGCTTAATGTACTCCTTAGTCTCATACTGTATCTTGTTAATTTGTATATTATCTTTAACACTAAGTGCATACTGCATGTATGACGTTATTCGGTATAATATGCGTAACTGGCAAACAGAGGGAGAAATGTTACTTTGTTGTTTTGTCCGATAAAGACAAAGTTGAGGTCGACCTCAAGAAGGTACATAATTGTGTAATTTCCTCGATTATTTAGGCCAATTGTCACGCGTACAGGTAATGCTTGAAACAAATTCAAATTTAACTGCCACACAAACAAAAAATATAAACTCAACTACCTAGCTGTAGTACTGCAATGTAGAAAGGCCTTGGATGTCATTTCCTGGGTCCTGCCAACAGTGGGGCTGGCACTAGATACGATTAGAAGGGAAACAAAGGTGTGGTTGCAAAATCAGCATCTTATGAGATGGAGAGGAATCTCTGAAATAAGTTCTACTAAGGGTCCTTGAACCCAAATACATAAGATGGACAGGTTCAAGGGCATCCTCACCTTCGCGATGAGGGCTGGAGGCTGGTAGACCTATGCATTAGTCGCTCTTGTTACAAGAAAGCCTCTCTCCTTTCTCTCACCTGACTGCAATATCTGTATAAATACGTTTCTAACCATCAAATTCATATTTTCTCTCTCCCCGAACACAATGGTGTATCAAGTAATGAGAGGAAGCATCACCTGGCTAGAATAGGGGCCTTAAGCTACGTATAGACTATCTATCAATGCTAAGAATTTAGTAGACATTAGGTCAATGTTTAGCAGTAAAGTTACAACAAACTGGCGAACCTTGCGTAGAGAGAGATGACTAAAGGCAAGCAAAAATCTTTATTCATCTTCGGTATACTCGGCGTCAGCACATCCCACTAAATATAATATGCGCTGCAGCACATTTGTACACATCTGTACAACAACGAGCTGCTGGACATAACATCCGATCTAATCTATAGCTTCACAGACGACTCTACACTAATATCGTGCATGGAACCAGGCAAGCCACTATCATTCCAGATATTAAAACGATTGTCCAGTGGAGATTAGTAAATAAAGTACAGTTTAACATACAGAAAACTCAGGCAACAACACTGACAAAGAAGTCCTACGTTGGCTTACTGTGGAACTGAAGAGTCACCCAATAGTCGGGTCATCTTTTGGGTATCACAATCAACAACAACATGTCCTGACATAACCATGTCGTCAGTATGGCTAAAACAACATCCCAGCATCTTGGTGTTTTCTTCCGCTGTAGAACGACGTATACACCACAGCAACTATAGGGCACATGTCAGAACATCGTTTGAGTATTGTGTGTGAGAATGCGCTCCGAAACACTCTCTCTAAAGCTTCTGGGTACTATCCAGAAGAGAGCAATTAGACTAATCGATGCGCCTAACCTCACAAGGGACCTCCACTGTCTGGAACAACGAAGAAAGTTGGCTGACCTGTCCCTATTTTACATACTCTATCACGGAAGATGTTTGAGTGAGCTCTCCCAGGTAATAGCCCCAAAGGCCGTCCGAACGAGGAACACTAGAGAGGCTCTGCGAGCTCATCCTTACCAGGTCGAAGACCCTACTTCCCGAACCAGTATCCACCAGCATTCCTTGTTTTGGAGAACTTCGACACTGTAGAATGAGCTGCCGAGGAAATTGTTTCTCGACGGCTACAACCTGCAGCGTCTCAAATCTAACGTGCACCGATACTTATCCTCTCACAGCACTTCAACAACGCCAGAGGCTTTCAGCCTTTGCGGAAGGCTAACCATAAAAGATTCTAATCGCTGATTTCGCACTTTGTACTGTTACTGATCGGTGATTTCATTTTGTAGGTGTTTACAAAATCTATTTTACTTGAATTCTTTTGATTATTAAATTAAACAACCGGGTCACAAGTTTCCCAGACATAATCAGCTCCACTATTACCATCTGATGACAAAGTCACTTTGGCTTACATTGTGCTTGGTACAAATACAACAGAAAGATCTTTCTTCAGTTTGGCCGATCGACCAGCAAAGAATTTGATGAAAGTAGCGTAACAGTCTCAAACTGAAATGTGATCCGACTGAAAATATACAAAAATAAGCTAAGCTAAGCCACACTATTTGACAACGTTCGTGTTGTATAGCTTGATTTTTCGATTATTTTCTTACAATAAAAAATGTTTTTTGACCTCAAATTCTTTCTAGTTCGACAACAGCCGAAAAAGACGATAATATGTATATGTTACGGCCACTGTTGTAAATTGGGCATTGATGACATTGGCCGGGCATTAACGTTAGAAGCCAAATATGCAGGCCAATATCGTTATTGCCCAGGCTATAACGAGAATGCCCGTCTGTCGTGGACAAGGTTGAAAGTATTTTAGTTTTTGCATCTTTGTCCGGCCATTCACGATATGGACCATCAATGCATGGGCAAAGTTGATATTACAGGTTAGAGCAGCGTATTATTCTGTAATGTTTCGTTGTTTTCTTAGACTTCTCGTTCTCGGTACAAAGCACTTCTTTCGCGCCTTTTAATTTGCTAATTTGCTGTTCGTGTTCACTTCCACTCAAAAACGCCTTATCATTTCGCTTTGATTTAATAAGCAAGTTCAGCTTTTCAATGAATTCTTCACGCATTGCACTCATATTTATCACCTACTGTATGCTTAAAGCTGTTAAACTCACACTCTACTTACACAAACAGACACAAAAATGGCAAAATGAGAATAACATAACCTATATTTTATTCAAACCTTGACAGCCCACTCTTGAGCGGACATTAACGAGATTGCCCGGGCGAAGTCGTAAAAACGTAAATCCATTCCCAATTTATCAACAGTGCCCAGTTTACATGGATATTAACGCTATTGGCCGGTCATTATCAGGACGTCCCACTGTAATAGGACATTCACGACAATGACCGGCCAATATCGTTAAAGGCCGACATATCATCTTTGACCGTAACATATATATTACGAAAGGTACTGCTGGACCGCAATATACAGGGTCGGGACGAAGTATGGAACCAAGCAAATATCTTTGAAACGGAAAGGGTAATATTGTTGAAAATTTGCAGGTAAATGTGGTGACGCATAATGCATCTGAGGACATTATGTTAGCTATTAATGTACTTCCAGTCCAACCGGAAGTACCGTCAACTTTTTTATTTTAAATGGGACACCCTGTATATTTTTGCAGATTTTAATACATCTTTCTTTTCCGAATACCCCCATAATAGGTTTAGTATTTGTTTCTGTAGAAATGGGAAAGATAAAGCGTTTTTATTTACTGAAACGTTCATTTTATTTGATGTGTTACAATAAGAAAATTTAAAATAAATTATCAAGGAATTATCTCAGACGTCCAAAATGTCCGCCGTTTACTTCCTGACAATATGCAAGTCTGTTGACAAATTGCTGAGTTACCTTGTCGAATCAATTCACATCAGGATCAGGACGTCAGGAGGTAAATGGTCGGCATTTTAAACATATGAAGAAGCTTTATCTTTCCCGTTATTACAGAAACTAATACCCAAACCACTATGGACGTATTCGGAAAAAAAAGATGTATTAAAATCTGCAAAAATATACAAGGTGTCCTATTTAGATTAAAAAAGTTGACGGTACTTCCGGTTAAACCGTAAGTACATTAATAGCTAACAATGTCTTCGGATGCACTATACGTCGATACACTTGCGTGTAAATTTTCAGCAATATCATTCTTTCCGTTCCAAAGTGATTTGCTTGGTTCCATACTTTATCCCAACCCTGTGTTTAGTGCGATGTGCTGATATTGAGTACATTGGAGACGTCTAAAAGTTATGTATTACCATTGATTAACGGATCCGTATAAATGTGTTAATCAATGGTATTGCCTTGGGCTGGGCGTGCCAAGTGTTAGAATAAAGTATATTGTTTAGTAAAATCGCGCCCGAGCTTCTAAACAAAGCCAAAGAATCACTCAACCTTTTGCTGGACATCCTCACGAGCTCAGCAATCATTTATTGCTCATTAAAGTCAAACAACTGGTTTCCCATGCTCAAACTTGTACAGGCAAACAAGCCATACTTAATCCTCCTCGATCTCTCAATAGAAGATGACGTTCGTTTCGGCACTTACCGAAGTGAATATCGTCTCTAAGGAGGACTAGCAGGCCAAATATTAGAAGCCCTCGGACAACTTCGCAGGCTTTGGCCAGACTACACTGTGAGTCTGCTAGTTATGGCGATCAGATCCCTAGGTGGAATGAGGAATACGCTGCTCAAGCACTGCGTAAAATGTCGGTGTGCCGTGCGGCGGCGCCAGAATGCAAAAGGCAGTCATTCTTGGGTGCCTTCGCCTACTTAGGGCGCACGATTCGCACACCCAGTGATTGCTGTACTTTGAGGTCAAGTTTGACATCTAATTCGGTAGTGCCAACCATAAAATCATATAATGCATATCAAACATGTTGCATACCCATCTCTGTATATTATTCAACATAAATAAAAATTTACAATCAAATCAAGGGTTTACTGTCAAGATCACAAAAAAATACAAACTGAATAGATCTTGCAAAAACCGTCAATCCATATGACAGCAGCAGTGATGACAGCACTGCATGCTGTCAAAAAATCCATGGTTTGATTCACTGATATAAAACACAATCATTTCGTCCTTGAATAAGGTCATGTCTTAATCCATGAATAAACCTTCGAAGAAATTTTTTTCATTTTCATTTCATTTATTTGCAACAAATAATGCCACCCCTAGAAGGCTAAGCCTTGTGGTGGGGTATAGGCGTATATGAAGTAATTATATTTTAAATAAATTTCTATACTTTCATCTTCTAAGCCCAGTAATAATTCTAATCAGCACTAACATGTCACCATATCCATAACCGCTTACAGTTTCTTCTTTGGCTTATGTTTGTTGTATCTCCATATGTTTATTGGACTTATTGGACATTCTGCACTGCGTTTCACTTGAGTTAACCAAAGAGGGGTCTCGATTATAATACTAGTGCTTTTAACAAAGAAAATCGAAAATTGTCCAGTCCAAATGATGGCAATATTTATAATAGACCTTTATTTGGCTATTTATTGAGAAAAAGCCTTTTTTATAGTTACGCCACCTAGCGGCCACTTGACGAACTTGAGAATAACTTCCAGCTATTTCTCTTGGCCGATATAACTAGTAATATTTTAATAGGCCACCCTGTACATGATTTTCTGAAGCCGGCTTATTGGGGCACATCGCTGAACGACCCGTTGCGATGTGCCCCAATAAGCTAGTTGTACCATAATAAGCAAAACAAAAAAAACAAGAAAGAACTTGTAATACATTCTTTATCTAAATCACATATTACATAAACGTAATCATATATCTCTGCACTCCTCTGCAAGTCATCAAAGCCTTGTCGTCATTGTAAGCGTAACTGTATGCCATAGGGCAATGGGACTTGAAGTAGTTGGCGTATCCGCTGGCCTTGCACCTCTGGGCACTGTTGAAAGCTCCTCGACAGCAGTATTCGTCGGTGTTGAAGGCCAAACAGGCGGACTTGCAGGCGATCACACCGTGTGGACTGTTGACGCGCAGAGGGCCGGGACAAGAGAAGTTGAGGTTATTGTCGCAACTGGCGCGCTTGCAGCTGTATTTAGTGCCATCGCTTCTGCCACCTATCGGCCACATCTGCAATGTTAATAAAAAAGACCTCAGACGTTTTACATTATTTATTTATTTATTAATTTACGGACTTGCCATTTTAACACAAAAGAAAAGAAAATACATCAGAATGTACAGTATACACGACACAATTTACAGATATCTTATAGATTTCCTGACCGTTGAGTTTGATGAGTCAAATAATTCAACCTTTGCACTATATTTATTGGCCGTCTTTAAAAACCTTGTTAATGACTCGTTTTGGCCATAATTTGTATAGTAAAAAGGAACTGCAAATACTTCCGTAATACGTGTTCTCCTATCATTCATATTAAATTTTATAAAACTCAACAGCTCAGGACAGTTAACAATATTATTGATAATTTTATATAGATACATCAAATCGAACTCCATGCGTCGATGACAAAGAGTGTTTATATTGATAGCTGACATGATATGGTCGTAGTTATAGCTTTCATATTTGCCCATTTTATATGCACATGTTCTCAAGAACTTTTTTTGAACTTTCTCCAAAGAATTAACAGCACCAACGTTGTTAGGTGACCAGACTACAGAATTGTATTCTAGAACAGATCTAACCAGAGAACAATACAATGATTTGAAAGTGTATGCAGAAAAGTCTTTAGAATTTCTTTGGACAAATCCCAGAACTTAGATGTAATTTCAGTGATATGATAAGAGAACGTCATTTTCGCATCTAATATAACCCCTAGGTCCTTAATCCGATCCCTCTCGACAATATTTACATTTTTTATTTTGTAATGTAATTTTTGTAATTACTCATCACCGTTTCCACCGGTTCGCTTAAATTGTCACTTAAGAAGGCTTAAGGTTAAGGTTCGCCATGAATTAGTTTTGTTTGCACCGCTACCGCTTAAGGAATACTTAGATAAACGCCATATTGAGCTGGCAACAGCGCATATTTATATCAAATTTATGATACTAATATATATTATAAGGGAGAAAAGGTCCGCAAGGGTTAGCACCAGTTAACACTGCCGAATGTCTGTAAGATTATCACTGTTTTGCGTAATGTTGTAACCCAAAGTCTAGAAATATTTATTTCGTGAATTGATACATTTTAAATATGGAAGCGCCTCGAAAAGTTTGAAATGTGGTATTATCTTCCAATTCTGAGAATACCATGGGTTGAGAAAGTAACAAACGATAAAGTATTATAACATCCTGTATATTATACTATTGGTGTATTGTCTTTTAGTTGTCATGTATTACGTAAAGTCAGGATGTTAGGTTAAATCTTTGACGTGTAAACGTCATCAAATCATCTGGAGTTTTCGTGAATGACGGATGGGCATTCTAGAATGTCATCTGGATGTCTCGAATTCTCTAGATGGTTCGATAAAGTATATATAAGGCGCCACGAGTAGCTTGGCGGTAGTTGATTTGAGTCGAGTTGAAATTGAGAGAAGTTAAGTTGAGATAAAGTTAAATTGTGCAGTAAAGAAATGAAATTAACTCGTTTGATTTCTGGTGTGACGGAAAAGAAGCCACCGCAATCATGACAGTATTTATAAGAACGAAAAAAAGAACAAATAGTAGTATTGCTAACTATAAAGAGAAAAAAACTACTGTACCTAGGACACGTTATGAGAGGAGAGAAATATGATCTACTTCAATTGATAAAGAAGAAAAATCGTAGGAAAAAATGATAGGAAGGAAAAGAAATGCGTTACAGAAGAATTTGAGGGATTGGTATAATTGCTCCAATAATCAGATATCTAGAGCGGTGGTTTCCAAAGTTTTGCCCTTGGATAAGGAAAGAGAGGGGATACCGCACGCCCGTTTGATGTTATATCAATTAGCTGTCAATTAGCTGTTACCGAAAATGAATAGCCACCAACATTATTTTTTAGGATATTTAGCGTTTTTAAGGCCAATCATTGTAAAATATTGTGGTGTGCATAATGGTAGGGTATGTAGATAACAATTGTAAAAGCCACAGCAGCAGGAAGGAGCCAGAAATCATTTATCACAGGTAAATTTTGGTAAATTTTTGGTGCCATTTGGTAAAAGAAATGTCAGTCGCGCGTTCCGTCCCCTCTCTTTCCTTCTCTAAGGTTTTGCCTTTATGTTTGCCAACCTCCAAAATGGAGATGGCACCTAAGAAATGACAGAAGATGAGATCCGAAAGATTGAAACAATGCTGTCGTGGACTAGAAAGATCGTGCCTGATACGATTCCGGACATGTTCCAAGCAAGTATTGTGATATCCTAGACGTCACTTTGGGTAGGATGAAAATAATTTTCTTTATGTTTACCCAAAGGAAGCACTCGAACCAATAGTGTAATTTAATGCTGGTAGGGGTATTAGCACTCAGAGTAGTTGCCTCTGTTGGTTCACTGCAATCCTGATCTAGTAAGGAGTTAACCACACTTGATGAACTTCCAGAATTGACTCTCGCATTGATAAATAGTTGACGCTCTGTCTATATTCGTATCGTATGAAGATTAACAGCGTCTAGTCAGAATACTGGTCACAGAGGTGTATCAGATAACCTCATATTGTAGAGTTGTCTCCTTAGCTGACAGTGTCCAATAATAGCACCAGTCGAAATTCGGAGCTGTTGCCTAGGCATAGTGAGGTAGTATTTAGGTACCACTTCACTGTAATAGCTAAGAAGTTGCTTAGCTATTGAACAGCCAGCTCTTAAGCTTTGTGGGTACGATTACTGAACAATCTTGTCTTAGCACCGTAGAATAAGACACAAAGAGGCTTGTTTATGGTATGCAACCTCCTTTAAACTATAATAAATGTTCTCCCAACATAAGGTTTGGTTTTTCTCGTCTTGGGATGTATCACAGTATTGGCTTATGAGACAAACAGTGCCGTGACCTTAAGGTAACGACATATTACTTTTTTTTATTTAGCAATAACGTAAATGCAACACTCTGTGCTCCTTTAAATTTCAGAATCATTGACTTGGTTAGGAACAACTGATGTCACTTATTCCAAATTAATTATTTTGTCAGTCGTTTTATAAATATGCTTCAGAGGTCACAGAAATGTTAGTAATGGTTTTAGTGAAGAGTCATTAAAGAGTGAGAGCCACTGAATATGATTTGGAAATTACACTAATGCATGAATAATTTTTTTGGCAGTAAGAAATGAAGCATCTATCAAGGCTGATAGTTTCTAATTTACTTACCGCGATAGGAATGTTGAACCCATCAACCAGGGATATGTCGTAATTGTCCAGACCTTGCCAACCATTGAGGGTTATTTCTGCAAGACTAGCTGGCGGAACACCTCCTGCGCCATTGCACTGCAGTTTGTTGCCGCAGTCTCCGGTCAGGCAATGCTTGGTCCTCGGGTCGCACCAAGTCCTTGGCCAGATTCGTCCTTGCCAGTTACCTGGGGCTCTGACTGTCCTCTATAACAAATAAGTAGATCACACAGAAATCTTTCGCAAACTTGATAAATACTGAATATAGTTTAAAAGAACTAAAAAATGCGTTTTCAAAGAATATCCGACTTAAAAGTTAAGAAAGACCAAGCAGGGCACAGGAGCGAGAATATTTGGAAGAGGAACTAGACAGAGTACTCCGCTTGGAAAATACGCTTCGGTATTTCAGTCAGAGGTGTACGCCATCCTGCATTGTGCAAAGATAAATAATGAGCGATCCTATAGAAACAAGAGGATTGCGATACTTACAGATAGTCAGGCCACACTTAGGGCACTAGAAGGTTCCAAAGCTACATCTGCTCTAGTCTGGGAATGTCTACAAGAGCTGGGAAGGCTAGCAGAACACAACAAAGTAACGTTGGAGTGGGTGCCAGGATACTCAGGTATAAGAGGCAATGAAAGGGCGGACGAGCTAGCAAGACTAGGCTCATCTGCTTTATACATTGTATCAGAACCCGCCCTGGGGATGCCTAAAAGCACAATCAGACACCAGGTCGTAGAATGCATGAAACATCGGCACAAGGAGCAGTGGAACTTGTTGCCGGGACGTGTTCATGGTAAAACATTCATGAAAGCTCCATTCAAGAAAACAACTGAAACACTGCTCTGCCTGAGTAGGAATCAGCTCTGAATATCGACGGGTCTCCTCACGGGACACTGTGACCTGAAGGAAGACCTGAATAAAATGGGACTCTACAATAGCTGCTGCTGACTGTGTCAGCCCTACATGTGTTCTGTGAGTGCGAAGCGCTAGATCCTAAGAGACAACAGCTCTTTGGGAAGCCCAAGCTAGAATCAATGGAGCACATCTCAGCACCAGGACCAGTAGGAAAACTCAAACTTATGCAGGGATCTAGATTGCTGGAGTGGATACTGTAAATGAGAGGAGTTATTGTACAATAGACCTTAAGGCTCCAGTGTTGACGGGGATAGCATGGTCGGACGGCTCCTGGAAGAAAAAAGTTAAAAAAAACTTTTCAAATAAGCTTTTAACAATAATAAACGAAAAGTACTAATATTATCGGCAAAAAAGCATCGGGCGCTTGATTTGTGAATAATATAACACATAGAGCCCACGCTATTCTCACAATCATAGTAGTATTTTTCGTTTAATATTGCTTTAGGCTTATTTTATAAAATATCTTTTACTTTTTGGTCCCATGTTCTTTAAAAGAGTGTTTTTTTAATATTTCCAATATTTATTTTTTATTTTTTAGTTAACTTTACAATTAAAGCATTTTTTCAGTTTTATAAACTGCATTTATAAACACTCAGTCTAATGAAGATTATTATTATTGTTTTTGATCGAGATTCATAGTATAAGAATCATTACCATTCCAGCATAAACGATAATTAAAATTGTTGACTTTCCTAAATAAATTTCACAAAAATACCAACTGCGAAACCGTTTGTCACGCCTTCTAAGCTCTCTTAGCTAGGCCTCTGTGTAATCGTAAGCCACAATAGATCAAAAAGTCCCGATGGAGGTTCCACTAATTACCCACTCACTTCAAATCGGTACCTATGCCAAAAAAGCTTATCATACTACCTAGGATTGGTCATATTTAAAGCACTACAGACGTTCTGATGCCCCAACATTAATTATAAGAATAATAGTACAATATATATTTCGATTATACTCTTAACAAACAAGTATAGGAAAAGTCAAGATAAAGCAAAAATACTCAAGATACAAAATGAAATGAATACAACTTCATTTAGACAGAATGCAAGATGATTGAACGACCTAATGGGGGGATTTGGGGACTGATAACGTATGTTGCAAAAGTTTTGAGAATTTTTTTCAAAACTCGGGAGATAGTTTCACAGTTGGAAACAATTCATAAATCGTTACCACGGTAACCAGTCAACATCTAAACGTAACAATAAAACTATTTTGCTTATGGTATAAGTTGTGAAAATGTCGTACAAATTAGATATTGGAAGAGTATTTACTGTCTAGTTGGAAAAAAACAAAATAGTTCGCCTATATCAAAATAAAAATATTTCTGTTGCTACAATTTATCCGTGAATGCGAAGAAGGTATGCCTTGTATAAATTTACCAAAAAGTGGACGTCTAGGAGCATTGAATGCTGCTACAGTTCAAAGAATGGTGAGCAGAAGTGAACATCGAGTTGGAACTTCAACACGACTACTTGGACGCATTTTTCACGTCACTGCTGGCACAATCTGTAGAGAAATGAAGAGAAATAACTTAAAATTTCGAAAAAGAAGAAAATGTCTAAGGTATTTCCCAAACCAGTTTAGAAAGAATTCCTCAATGCTGTCACAATTTACGTCGTACTGATTTTGTTGGCAACATAAAAATTATTCTTGACGATGAAAAGTATTTCACATTTTCTAACTTAGAAATCAAAAGTAATGATGATTTTTATACAAGAGACTTTGAAGCCTGTCCAGATAGTGTAAAATTTAAACGAAACGAAGAGTTTGTAAACAAAGTGTTAGTGTGGTGCGCTATATCAGCAACGGTATTTCACAGCCGTACGTTGGACGAGTTAGGGCCGAAGCGGTTACCGTAGAAGTCTATACCCAAAGATGTCTGCCTAAATTACTCAATTTTATTAATACCCACCATGCTAATGACAATATAATGTTTTAGCCAGATCTGGCTTCAAGTCATTATGCTTTGCGTACGAGAAACTGGCTAGAACAACACGAAACGACAACCCTCCCAATCTTCCTCAAGCAAGACCTATCGTAACTTTTTGGGCTCAACTGATGAGTGCCAAAGTTTATAACAATGGTTGGGGAGCTCAAAACGAATAGCAGTTAAGAAGAAGAATAATGCTAAAAATCAGAGAAATTGATTTATAGTCTGTCCAAAACCTAATGAGGAATATTAAGAGGAAAATGCGAGCCGTGGAAGATCATGGCCCAATAGCAGTACCCTAATACGATTTTTACATTAAGAAATATTGTTATTTTTTGTAGTTCTTGTTACAGTTCAAATATATTATTGTGAGGTATTTTTTTAATTATTTGAAAAACTTCTCAAAGCTTTTGCAACATACGTTACAAGTTTGTAAAACGGAAAATACTTCATTCATCTTGGTTCTTACCGACTGTCCTCTATTCAAGGCAAAACCTCCACCTTCCAGATGAGGATGTCCTGGATTTCCTTGTATTCCTACCCATACCATGCCTCCGGCATTGTTTTGTATAACAAAGTCTACGGCGTTTGCAGCGCCAAAAAGAGCTAGAACTGCTACTAGAAACATTTTGAAAATATCTTTTTCAACGTAACTTTAACTTATATATACTTTACTCATTATCATGCGTGGATCTGAAACAATAGTAATGGTTTACTGCATATACCAAGCAATTAATGTACAGGGTGTCCCATTTTGGGCACTTTTACGGGGTATCTCGGTTATTTTAAAAGATACAGAGTTGCCTTTTTCGCAACAGTTTGCTACATTTCTATGAAAATATAGATGCCGTCAACAAAATTGTCGTGGCCCTCTTGGCTTTTGAGAAACAGGGTGAAATCGAAAATTATCCATTTTGGGACCACCCTCGTATCTCGGTTGTCTTTTATTTTATTGTAAAGCTTGAAAAAGCGTCTTGTAGAATTTTTTCTGTAGAATCCAGTGGTGTAGTTTAATTTTTTCTTTAACCATTTTTCAGTATAAAGCAAACATGTATTTTTTTAAATGGAACACCTTGTATATTATTTCTGAAGTCGATTGGAAATAATTCAAGCTTTTCAAAAATATATATTAGTATTAAGTTATTTTGAAAATTGCGCTCAAAATTTGATTTTTCCAATTTTTACTTTATTTGTAGCAGTAGGTCATGGTTAATCAACTATAAATAATAAGCATCTGAGCAGTTATTACTCTATAAGAGACTTCCTATTGAAATTTGAAACAACAGAATCAAAATACATATTTTTTTAAATAATAGTGTCTCATTAAAGTGACGAATATTGTGTTATTATAATATTGAGTGAATAGTGGGCCATGACTCATCTATTAAAAACAAAAAAGCAAATCTGTAAAAAACTTGCGAGACTGTCAGCTTTTAATCATATTTTTATTAAATATAGCTTCGTTTACATTTTAATTATTGTGAATTTTCTATAATAATGGCAGCTTAGATACCCAGAGAGATAGCAACAGTTTTCAGATATATTCGCTCGTCTAAAAATAAATATAGTTAGGTACGGATCCTTTATTCAACCATGTCCTAAAACTTATTTCAAGGAGAATAGGGAGCAAAGGGAAACAAACGTATCAGGTTACATAGAAGCAACGCATTCATCATCTTGTAAGCCCAAAGAAGAAGCTGTAGGGGTGCAAAATCAACTGCAGAAAAAATTCTAGAAAAATGCAATTACCATCCATACAAGTTTAAGATACTTCAACATTTGCACAGGATCCAAGTTTGGGAAATTTTGATCGCCATAACACGAAGGAGACCAATAATTCTTTTAAATGCCATTAAAAGAATAAGAAATTGTGCCAGATTTGCATTCGAGAAAATAGTCTCCAACTTGAACCAACATCTCTGAAAGTTTTTAGTTTTTATTTTGATTCAAATTCAAATTTAATGGTGTGTTGATATTCTTCTGATATAATTTCTGGTTTTAAGTAAAATAATACAATAAGTAATGTTTACTGAACATTATCACAGATAGCAGTTAATAGCGTATGAAATACAATTAAATGATTCAGTTTAAAAGTATTGAGTATCTTGTATCTGAATAATTGTTTACTTGGATATTGTTTTAATAGAATAATCATGGCCTACTGCTACAAATAAAGTCAAAAATGAAAAAAAAATTAAAAAAATTCATGTTTGCTTCATAACTGAAAAATAGTTATAGTAAGAAAAAATCAAACCACACCACTGGATTCTACGGAAAAAATTCTATAAGATCCTTTTTTTAACTTTTCAATACGATAAAAGACAACCGAGATACGAGGGAGGTCCCAAAATCGATAATTTTCGATTTCGCCCTGTTCTTTATTCTCACAAAAAAGGAGCACACTGTCGCGAAAACCGTTACTCTTTATGTTCAAAAATAACCGAGATAACCCCGTAAAAGTGCCCAAAATGGGCCACCCTGTACTTCCGAGTCTCATGCTGTGTCTTGTTAATTTGTATATTATCTTTAGCACTAAGTGCATAATAATATCATGCGTATGACGCTATTCTGAATAATGTGCGTAACAGACAAACCGAGAGATGGTTTTTTCGATAAAGACAATGTTGAAGTCGACCTCAAGAAGGTGCATATTATCTATGTTCTCAATATTAGCGAGTAGACAGACATCAGGAGTCGGAATGTATGTGGAAGATCGAGAAGTATGGGAGAGTTGCTCTCCAGGCATGAACATCACGATTTTTGAAGCAGAAGTATATGCAATGCGCTCCGGTGGATGCAATAAGGAGGTGATGAAGGGCACGGAGTAGAAGGTTTACATCTGCTCTGACAGTCAGGCGAAACTGAAAGTCATCTGCAGGCCCAGAAACAGGGAACCCCTGTTTAAGGTTTGCGCGGAAAGACTGGTCGCTTTTATAATTTGTTGTTATACGACCCGATACGGTACGTTTTTATCGTTACGTTAAAATGAGAGAGCAAAATGTACAGGATTATATGGAGATGCTTTTAATCTACCGTCGACGGTAACGGCATGCCGTGAATGTCAACGTTATGCCGTGCCGTCTTCGTAGCTGTCTTAGCTCCCTATCGTGTCGCCGAGCAGGAGAAGTGTGTCTGCAACAGGTATGCGTGTATTGTGACAAACAAAATGGCGTTTAAGTACGATATAATAACTTTGTTGGAACTCGTTGAAGCTAGGCCCTGTATTTGGGATAAATCTAAATCAGAATTTAAAGACCGAATTGTAGTGACCGAAAATAATGAAAAGTTTTCATTGACATCCGGATGTAATTGAAAAACTTCTCTGGATACTTTTGAGTCTCTCAAAAAGATGTAGTACGACCCTTCGAGGTATTTTACTTTTAGTAACGGGTGTCTCCAATACCTCCTTGTGATTTGTCTCTTTTTACGTCTTCAATACAACAAATAAAGAAGCCGTTTGTCCATGTAGTAGAAGATCCGAATATAAGACGACCTTCACCGAACTGGTTAATGGATGTAAAGCATTTTATATTAAATTTAATATGTTAAAAAACATATCGCGAGTGGGTTGGCTGAAAAATTTCAGTCCAGGATATGATTAATTAAATATTGAAAAATTAATTCTTTTTAAACATTTCACTGGTTTGGTTAATAGACAAATCACATACCAATCGAAAGTATGAAGCCCATAGAATATGCAAACGTTAGGTTGACTACGTTTTTCCCGTCCCAACTGTAGGGTAGGCATGTGTAAACAGGTACATCAATAATAGTAATTTGCACCGGTATGGTTAATGCATGAAACTTATATCAAAATAAAGATAATTTCATTGCAAATACGTCGATATAGGGTTGTCTGCAAAAAATCAGCCTAGAATTCCGGTTGTCGATTTTTAAAGATCAAAATATTGCTTTATTCGTTTTAGTTTTTTGATAACTTTGAACTTTTGCTTTTTTGGTTTTTATTTACGCAGCTGATAGAACAAACACAATTCTTGAGATAAGTATTATATATGTATCACTATCACTTTTTGATTTACAAAATATGAATATATTTTAATATCACGTGCAATGTATACACACATATGCAAGTTATTAATTAATGAAAAAAATATTTAATAAATATTTAATATTATTCTTAAATATAATATAAAAATATTATATTCAAAAATAATGTTAATATTTAAAAATGTATAAATAAATATATACACATTTCATATATCTTTTATTACTTAATGGCTTAATAACTTAATTTAATATTAATAAATTATTAGTGCTCCAAAATATTGTACAGCTTTTACGAGTGTATCGCTATCCTTTTCAATTTCACGGATACATGACATGCGCACTTTCTTTCATTCAATGGCCGAACTACACGCAGCTGCTATGCTGCGTCCTTTGTTAATACACGGGACAGTTCGCTCGGACCTCCCTGGCGCACGTATTCACTGGCAGCAATATTTTGATCTTTAAAAATCGACAACCGGAATTCCAGACTCATTTTTTGCAGACAACCCTATATTGACGTGTTTGCAATGAAATTATCTTTATTTTGATATAAGTTTCATGCATTAGCCATACCGGTGCAAATTACTATTATTGATTTACCTGTTTATACCTGCCTACCCTATAGTTGGGACGGGAAAAACGTAGCCAACCTAACGTTTACATATTTTATGGGCTTCATACTTTCGATTGGTATATGATTTGTCTATTAACCAAACCAGTGAAATGTTTAAAAAAAATTAATTTTTCAATATTTAATTAATCATATCCTGGGCTGAAATTTTTCAGCCAACCCACTCGGGATATATTTTTTAACATATAATATAAAAAGCTTTTCATCCACTAACCAGTTCGGTGAAGGTCGTCTTATATTCGGATCTTAGACACTGATCACTGACTGAAGCAGACTGAAGCGATTTTATCGTGGCATTATAAAAGTTTTTCCGACGGCGACGGTTCATACCGCAGCGGTATTCCACGGCACGGCACGACCTACAACATTATCGTTTCGTGCCGTGCAACAGCAAATTATAAAAGCGACCACTGGAAGAGCTGGCGAGGCTTAAGGAGGTTACCTTGATATGGGTCCTGAGTCATACGTGGATTCTTGGTAATGAGGAGCCGATACGCTAGCCGGACTCGGCACCGGAATCAATTTGTTGGCCCGGAGCCGGTTATAGGATTAAGTACGCAGCAAGTAATGTTGGTTCCTAAAAAGAAGGTGAACGATACCATAGACGAAAGGTGGAGGCAAACAAGCCAAGGATTTTATAGTCGGGCTGAACACATCTAAATCAGCATATACGAGTACATTAGGGGCCAACGTCACTCGGACGTCACATCCAAATTTTAAGTTTCTAATGACGAAATCGTCAATAAAATTGAAGAAGCATGTATGCTGCTGATCATAGTGCATAAATTGAAAATCATACAGAGAAAATTGTTGATATGCGTACAAACAGAGCAGTCCAAAGAGAATGAGCAGCAAAGTTAGGTTATCTGAATTACAGTTTACAATTTCAATAACTCTATCAATGCCAATACCTCACACTAGGCGTAGCCTTCGCAGTGCCAGTGTTTGTATTGTATAGTTCAAATAAATGAAAATGAAAAAATGGCTACGGAACCAAGGCCGATGAGCAATCAGAAACCTCTAGAGTGTTCTGACGGATCACTGGAGCCTCAGGCGGCACCCATCACTATTAAAAATTAAAGAAGACGCACTATAGGCTGTGGAGGGGCCGATGAAACGAACTCCCACTTCCATGCGAAATGTAAGCTACAAGGTGGGCTGAGATAGGAGATGTTTGTATCCGATAGACTTCAGGCAGAGGAATTACCCTCCCTGCGCTAGGCTGACATAACTGGCCTTTGTTAAAAGGTCGGGCAGGTTTGGAAGGGTGAGGGAGGCAGGCAGTGGTGGCTGAGGGGTGATATTCGGAGATGACAAAAAAGGCCTACTACTTCACAGGTGCGGCCGCCCCACAGGTGCTATTACTATGTTCTCAATTTTATGGCACGCATACATTTAATGCTTAAAACAAGTTTGAGTTTAGCTAGCACACAAATAAAGAATAGAAACTCAACTATCTGGCTGTAGCAGCTGTATAAATATATTTCGACCCAACAAATGTATCAAGTAAAGATAGGTATCATAATCTGGCTAGTATAGGGACTAAAAGCTCAGCATGGACCCTGAATCCATGCTAGGAATTAATAGGCATCAGGTCATATGCTGCGGCTTCTGAACAAAGGCAAATAATAATATTAAAGCATTGACATGTCAGTCTATCTAGGCTTAAAATCTACCAAATACGTGAAAATACAACCGCTTGGTATTTTAGTTAAAAAAATCGACATACCTCTTACACTACAATAACTTCCACAGACTAAATCATATGAAGCCAATTTACTTAAATATTTAAAGATATCGCAATGTCAATAGAGATAAATGAAATGCGAAATATTTCATACGCATAATATCTGAAACAAAAAATGTAATCTAACGAACTCTCTTTTTTTAGTAGTGAGGAGATTATGGTTCAGTTACCCTAATGGTTTCCGCTCAGCCTTAAGGCTTTTTGTGCATCCCCTGTCAAAGGGATCAGATGGAATCTCAAGCTCTTTGCGAACCTTGAGATGCATTGGACTATGCTCTCCTGCCTTTCTTCCTGGCCTACATTCAGATAGGAGTTCCTGCTTCCACTCATAGCAGGACAGTCGAAGATAACGTAATATCTGAAATAAAAAATGTAATCTCATGAACTCTCTTTTTAGTAGTGAGGAGATTAAGGTTCAGTGTTCAGTTACCCTAATGGTTTCCGCTCAGCCTCAAGGCTTTTTGTGCATCCTAGATCAAAGGGATCAGATGGAATCTGAAGCTCTTTGCAAACCTTGAGATGCATTGGACTATGCTCTCCTATCTTTCTTCCTGGCCTACATTCAGATAGGAGTTCCTGCTTTCACTCAATGCAGGATAGTCGCAGATAACATGCTTAGCTGTTTCCTCTGCCTCACCGCACTTCCTGTATAAAAGATTTTCTACATCGATTCTGCAAGTGTGCACTAAACGTCCAGTGGCCAGTTAAAAATCCAACCACCTTTCGTAGTTCTGCTCAATCTGAGAGCATCTGCGGTGGTAGTGCACAACTATCCTCTCGGCATCCCCTTAGATTAAACATTTCCCACCACTCTATCCCAGCGCTTCTGGTGCTCATTTGGGACCAAACTAATGACAGCTATCCATACCATCTTTTATGTTTCTGGATCGACTAGAGGGAGTTCTGCGCCTTCCTTGGCACACCTGTCGTCCCTCTCTTTACCACCTGCTGCTATGTGACCAGGCACCCAAGATGACGTTACCTTGTTGGTGTTCGCCAATTTCTTAGTATTTATTATTTATTTTGTAATGCAATACAAAATAATAGGGTATTATGGCAGTTCCGCATGATTTCTGAAGTATTTTGGTTACTCTCCAAGGTCACTAGAGACGCCCGGCTGTCTGTGTTCACATACAGGGTGAGTTTTTAGTACCGGTTCGGTCGATAACTACACTACTGTAGAAGTCGTATATAAAAGTTGTAGCCACGGATATTCTCCTTGCTCAGAAGATATTTTGATTTATACAGGGTGATCCATAACTACGGGGTGATGCAAATATACATCAGGTATTGCTACATTATACAGGGTATTTCAAAAGTCATGACCATTTTTATCTCCAAATCGCTGTCAAATGAACGTACTGTATATCAAAAAGTGATGAATCAAAAATCACTTTTTTTACACGGACGGATAAAAAATGTTCCCTAGTTTTAAAATCGGCTATAAAAAAAGCCCGCGACGCATATTCGTATACAGGATGATGTAGAATGTAAAATCCAGATATTCTCTTTTTTTTCAAATGTAACCCCCAATATTTTATTACACCAAAGAATTGCTTTTGCTCTCTCATATTTGTATATCACTTGTTGTACCTACGTCCATCAGTTTCCGAGATATTTCAATTTGTCGGTCCATTTAAAGTATAGCTTCTATTTGTGTACTGAAATTTATTTATATTGAGAAAGTACTATCGAATTTGTTTTTTATTTAACGAACAACTAAATTATAAGGTCACGATCGTATTTGATGAAGTCAAAACGCTGAATTATCGAGATATTAAAGTCAAGTATACTAAGGGAACAATTTTGTAGGCGTGATGCATAATTATCAAGCAGATTAATCAGCTATACTTTGAAAAATTGACGGTTTTCATAACCTGCTCAATAGTTTCGTACTGTGTGAAAAACGAGCATTAGAAATTAATTTTTCCATTGAGAGTATTTAGGAGATTCTTTGAGAAACTGCCTACTTGCCTCTAGAATATATCAACTAGGAACAACAATATCCAGAACGGAGGCACTCAAAAACTAATGCGTTTGAAAGATTGAAGAAGTGTTTTATTTGAATCGTGTCGTTTAATATTTTATAGCCTACCTGATAGATCTGCTTGATAATTATGCATGACGTCATAAAATTGTTTCCTTAGCACTCTTGACCTATATTATCTCGTCCCTCGTCGTAATCCAGTGTTTTGGCTTGAGTACTATCAAGTACTACTTATATTTTAGTTGTATGTTAAGCATGAATAAAATTTGATAGTATTTTCTCAAAATAAATAAATTTGAGTAAGCAAATAGAAGGTAGGATATTTGAAATATGTAGAAAAATCGAAATATCTCAGAAACTAATGAATGCAGCCATAACAAGTGCTTTACAAGAATGAAAAAGCATATTAAAAGCAATTCTTTTGTATGATAAAATATTGGGAGTTACATTTAAAAAAGAGAGAAAATCTAGATTTTGCATTCTACACTACCCTGTATACGAATATGCGCCGCGGGATTTTTGTATAGTCGATTTTAAAACTAAATGAGATTTTTTATCCATCCGTGTAAAAGAAATGATCTCTGATTCATGTTGATGATTCATGATTCGTGTTGCTATGTTCTTATGCACATCTAACTTAGGGCGGCTTGACAAAATACTCTACTTGAAAGTGCGCCGCGGGTTGAAAAAAATTGGGAACCCCTGCTTTAAGATTTAAAAACAATGCGCATGGAGAATACCTACCGTGTTATGCAGCTGATGACCTTAACAGTTGAAGCTGCAAAAAAAATGCCATCCACTCGTGGTGGCGAAACGTCAAGCCTTAACGCTAAACGACGCCGGCCTAAAAACCCAAGAACCGCAAATTCGTTGGACGATGGCCGCGAAAGCCTTACATAGCACATAAGCACGCAAACACAGTGGGGCTTTTTAGTGAGCGTGCAAGGGCGTGCAGGTACCGCATGCAGGCTCATCTGCCCAACTGAGTTTTCGACCGCTTACCAGCGTCGGAAGCCCGCTTGAACGCCTTTATAGTAACAGAAATTTAGTTTGCTACCTGGTTTCGTCTGTGCCGATCGAAGATGAGTAGCGATAAAGAATTACTTATAGCTTCCAGTGTTGGCGAAAACCCCTATTTGGGATAAAAGACACAAGCTGCACTATAACCGCACTGCGATAGAAAAATGTTGGAAGGAATGAGCATTTAATGATGTTATAATTATCTTATACTTGGCGGGCCAGTCCAAAGGATCTGTCTGAGACGGGAATTACCACCGAACCCAGGTTGTTCCTCATGCGTTGTCAAGTGCAGGAGCCTCCTTATGTAGCGCGTCCAATGTCAATGTTGTTGCCAATGTCCACAAAGCATATTATCTCAAAATCGATAATTTTCGCGATCCCAATACTCCTCTCACCTATCGGTGTGTATCGGAAGTAAAAGCTATTCTAATATTAATGTTTAACTAAGTAACCATGTACCCGACCAATGACATTACGAGACCCAAATATATAGGCAATTGTATTTACTACGTACTATCACTTAGTATCAGAGATATATTCAAATAAGCATACCACATTTATACACAACCACAACACTAGATGTAGGCTAGGTACCACAATAATTCCCAAACCAAACACATCAGTCATGCGGCGGTCATATCTCAATTTAGCGCCAAAATGATACAACACTTCTGCCTTTTAATACCAAAAACTTGTTTACCAAGCGATTCAAACAGTCTCTACCAGAGTGGATAGCTTCCTTTAATAAGACGCGCACAAGAATTCGTTGAACATGTACAGTATCAGTCACATATTCATTTGATTGACAAATTTCAACTAAATAGTTCTAATGTATATGATGTGAGTCTGCATATGTATGTACTAATAATTCATTTGACAACTTCCCACCACGGATTTATCACAAACCGCTGATTAAACGAAAAAACGCCAAGACACGTCAAAATATTTGTCCAGAGAGACAACTTTTTAACCAAAAACTATTTCACCCCCTATTGTACCCTCTAGCCCCTCAAGGGAATCATTTCCAGTGTTTTTGCAACTGTCCCTTATTGTTCTGCCAATAATGGGCAACATTTTGAACCCTTATTTCATGTTTCCTATACTGTGTCTAGATGCGAGTGGCCAATCTTTGTACTCTTTTTCTTGTCTGTTTTCACTGTACCTTGCACTATGAATGCCTACTAAGTCTGTGTGTCACATCCTCGCTTGACGTCCGTTATGTATACATTGGGCCTAACAGACAATGTGGCGTACATTATGGCACACCGTATAGCATGTATGTAGATAATCTACGGTGAGTATTCGGCCTAATTCCGCATTCCACGGCTGCGTCCTTTCAGACTTCGCGAACTGCTGGAAACGCCGGCGGCAGCGGCCCCGGCGGCGGCGTGGAAGCGAATTCTTACCGCCCGACGCCGACGCGCGAAAATCGATAGGACGCGCCGACGGCGACGGCGACGGACGGCGTCACGACGCCGAATTAAGGCGGATTCGCACCTGCAAATATCCTACGGATTTGGGGGAATTACGGATGACCGGTAGATAGGATTGCACCGACTAGAAGGATATTATAATTGGATCGGTTTCTCGAGCGGCATTTCAGTGGCGTATTTAGAAAATTCATTTGGGGGGGGGGGGGGGGGGGGGCGCAACACTTTTCGAAGGGTTCCAAAATATTAAATACAATATAATCCTTCTCATTATCTCTCTATATCACTATCTTAATCTGATCAGGTCTATATCAGGGTTGCCAGACCTAGGGAAATTTCCCTAGATCTAGGGAATTTTACGGCACAATAGGGAAAAAGGGAATTTTTGTCTTTTTAATGTGGATAATAGGGAAATACTGATATTTTTCATGAAGGAGACAAAAATGAGTAAGCTAATCATCAAATAAAAACTAGTAAATAAATTTTTGTCTTTTTAACAACAGACTGATTTTAAACTGTAGTCTGTTTTTAATTGAAAATAAGCAGCTCAGTAAGTTCTTAGCTCAGTTGTGCCAATACCAATAGGAGGCAAGTGACTGTAGTGTCAATAAAAAACGAATTGCCGTTTTTTATACAATTTTATTTGAAAAACCGTGTTCACGAAGAATAAAAATTTTTGTAATTTAGAAGATAACCGCTCAACCAGAATTGCCGTGTTTTATCGGAATTTCAATGCCGTACAGCTGTGCAAATGTGTAAGTAAAAATCCATAAAAACACGCCAATTACTGTTTTGTTGGCACCACTGTTGTTTACGTATCAAACGGCAAGCGCTTTCGGTATTTCCCCAGTCAGGCTAACGATCGGTGGAATCAAAATGCCAACTGACCACCACAAAAGTACAGACCAGTGCTCTTATCAGCCTGCGTTTTTGTATTATAAATTTTTTTGCTTGTATATATATTTAATTTAGTTGTACGTTTTTTGGCATATTAAAAAACAAAAAATAAAGAATTGTATATATACTGAATGACTAATAATTCATTTATACCCCAAAATACATTACATTTATTTATCTAGGGAAATCTAAGGAATTTGAAGTCAAAAATCGAGGGAAATAAAAAAAATTCATCTGGCAACCCTGGTCTATATGTGAGCTTAGTTCTTAAGGGGCCTGGATACACACATTTATACATGCGTATTTGCCATGTAAAACACGGACTTACAATTTCTCGCATGACTCACTCTATTTTCAAACTACATATATAATATTTCAGAAGGCGATAGCTAAGACCTTATTGAATGACAACTATTTTCGATTTTCTCAAAAAAGTTTTTTACTGTGCAAAAAAAATTCGCAATGCAAAATCATACATTCTATAAATGCCTGTAATTTAAAACAAACACGATATCAAAGAAAGGCCAAATAGTTGCACAAGCGCAAGCTTTCTTCTTCAATTTGCTCTTTGAGTCATTACTGTAAGTTTAAAGGTAACGTCATAGGAGCTTGGAAGTGCGAAATTCATTTTTATGGTGGCCTTTGGATCTTACCTTTGGACCTTTTGACCTTACCTTTGGATTTTTGGACTTATCTCCCCTCATCTTAGACACACACACTGGAGAAAGGGAACAGGCAGCCACTCCTCGCTAACACGGGAATACGTCCTTTCTTCGATTCTTAATTTCGCGCGCTATACCCTAGACCCTTAAAACAGGAAAGAACCCCAGTTTACCTGAAGACGATTGAAGATACCATATCAATCGAAACGTTGTAATCTAAAATTATATAGACAATGGAAGTTCGAGACAGACCTTTTGAGGAAAGAACCTTATTGAAAATGCTTTACATATCATGAAACTCATCTTTATTCAAGATATACTACTCGTATGTAAAATCCGAACACTGAGAAAAAAAGTGTTGCTGTTGATGGAATGGGGTAGGATTGAATAAAATAATAAACGAACTGATTTGCCATGATTAGTTTATGAAAAAATACAACAGATCAATAATGGGTGGGCCCTCTATGTTGATGAACGCACTCCTCTAGCCTACGAGACAATCTCGTAATCTGGTTGTTGATAAACTGTAGAGGTACAGCCTCCCTAGCTACCTTCAAAGCATGTTCCAATTCGTCCAGCGTGGTCGGAGTATTGGGGAAATCGCCTATGTATCGACCCATCCAATCCCATTTTTTCAATTGGCGATAAATCGGGTGATCATGGAGACCATGAGAGTACTCTGACCTCAGCTTCCTGTAGGGACCTCATCGAATCGCTTGCAATATGAGGACGTGCATTATCTTGCTGGAAGAAACCCTTTTTGAGGCCTTGGACATATGGATCGGCAATTGGTTCTAACACCTCATTCACATAACGTTGCGCAGCCATTGTGCCACGAAGCACAAGTAATAAAGGCGACTTGCTGTTGAATGCGATGGCACCTAAAACCATCAAACCATTAGGACGGTATACATAGCGCTCAACAGCAAACTGGAGATCACGTCGTTCACCTTGTGCGTCTTTTAAGGCCCCACAAACATCGTTCTTTTTCATCAGGTTTGCACGACGTGCCAACCGATGTCGGTCAAACCGATGGAACGATACCTCCACACACTGTTCGGTTTTCTTTCAGTTTCTCGCAAATTTTTGGTCCGTTAAACATGGATAATACTTTAGCATTGGCGGCGGCTTTAGCTATTAAAGTGAAATACAGCAAGAAAAACGTTCTAAATGGGTGAAACAGTGGCTTTTAAAAAGAGGCCATTCTCCCGCATAAATCTATTAGAAGAATTGCGTCTGGAACCAGGGGATTGGTACAATTATTTGAGGACGGATGAAGAAACATACTTAGAATTACTTAATTCAGTAGCACCTCTGATAAAAAAACATAATACTTGGATGAGACAAAGTATTTCCCCTCATGAACGTCTGACAGCTACATTGAGATTCCTTGCTACGGGTAGAAGCTACGAGGATTTGAAATTTTCAGTTGCGATATCCCCCCAAGCTTTACAAATTATACCTGAAACCAGAACGACACTGCAAAATCCCGTCGTGATTGCACGTTGAACGGCCACACATGTACCGAGTTACACGATGGCGTTCCAAACCGACGGGTAAAATCAAGCTCGGCTAGATTTTTTGGAAAGACGGTCAGCACGACGGTTTTTCGGCACACACGGACCGAAATGAGTGTGATCGGTTGGCACGTCGTGCAAACCTGATGAAAAAGAACCATGTCTGTGGGGCCCTTTACGCGTTGGCGTCCGTCATCTGCCCCCAGACAAAACCTGGACTCATCAGAGAAGGCCGTCTGATGCCACTCAGCATGCCATTGTCCGTGTTCTTAGCACCAGTCTAACCATTGGCGACGATGAGTTGCAGTGAGTGGAAGCACTAGATGTGGACGATATGATCCTAAGCCCATTGCACTCAATCTGTGGTACACCGTGTGGATTCGAATGGGCCTCCCTATAGCTGCATACCAAGCGTTAGCAACAGCTTGAGTAGATCGCATTCTGTTTCGAAGGGCCAGTAGTCGTAGATGACGATCTTACCGGTCTGTAGTTCTTTTGCGTGCTCCAGAACCTCTAGCTCGCTAAATTCGCCCTTCTGAGATCCATGCGCGAAGTGCTGCTACAACTGTAGCCACACTACGCCCCATGGTTACAGCAATTGCTCTGAACGAAGCACTACGTTCTAGTTGGCCTACATATACCCTTCTATTAGCCTCATTTGATAGAGATTTAATTCTCTTTCCAATAATATAAGTAGTTGTTAATATACAAATACAAGAAAATACTTAGTATAGTGTAATGTATCTACCAGTTTTCAGCAGATCTTGTATTTTGCTAGCTACTAACTGGCTCCTTGATTTCACATGCTCCTACTTCTGTCCATTTCCAGTTCCATGTCACAAAATTTCTATGCATTCGGATATCGATAAATTAACCATTTTTAATTTTATATAGGTAACCAATATATTAACAATGTCAGACTTATTGACATATGACAATAAGTTACTATCACATTTTACTGGACTAACAGATCTCAGATATCCAAATTAATGTTATTGATGTGATAAAATTAATCAAATTTTGATTTTTTTGAAACAATTTCTTATACGGGGTTCCCATGACGACTAAGACAAGCAATATATCGGAACTGGGCAGTAGTAGCGAATTATAATTTTGGGGGTTCAAATTAGAGCAAATATAGTATGTTTTCTTATTACTGTGTCACCCAATGAGGTATTTGTTTTTGATCACGTGACGTTTGATCCAAAAATTTTAATTCGACACCCTGTATAGTTGTGACTTTTTGTGTTCCTCTCGATAAGACTATTCCAACAAACTAGCACATTTGTCGTCTAAAGTGATTAGTTCAAGAGCTACAGGTACTTAAAGGATTGCAAAACTACGATTGATTATAACATGTAAACATGTACCCCGACAGTTAAATTATTTGGATAGTGTTTCATAATGGTAGTAGTACAGTCCTTTGAGTCCCTGTAGCTCTTAAACTAATCACTTTAGACCCAAGTGTGCTAGTTTGTTGGAATAGTCTTATCGAGAGGAATACAAAAAGTTACAAATATATAGGGTATCTCATTAAAAATTTTGAATCGGACGTCACGTGACAAAAAAAATACCTCGTTGGATAACATAATAATAAGAAAAGATACTATGTTTGCTCTAATTTACACCCCCAAAATTATAATTCGCTACTACAGCCCAGTTCCGATATATTGCTTAATCGTCGTGGGACACCCTGTATTTGGGTAGGTACAGATATGTTATATCATTGGAAAGAAAATCTATATCAAATGAGCCTAATAAAACGGTAAAAACTATACGTTTTTCGTTAGGTAGTCCCTTAATTTCTGAAATAAAACAACCTAATACTGCCATATTACGGGAAATACAATATTTAACAAGTTTTATATGAAACAAATTATACAATTGTTATTTACTGTATATGAGTATGTACTTTAATGGGCAGAATTAAGCTCACATAGATGTTTAAATGGTGGCTTTCCGTTGTTTAGAACGCTTTCGCAAAGAGTGAGGCAATTATGTTTGCAGCCATCCTTGCTTTTTCGAGTCTGAAAAACATGTTTTCAGACCTGTTTATGAAAATGGTCTCAACTGCAGGATTATATTTTATTCCATTAGTTATACAGCTGCTTTTACCAAACTAGTTTGAAGTAAATAGATAAATAGATAAGTACGTATACTTTATTGTCTAAGAATTACAAAATTCTTATTGACAAAGCTGTATAAACAAACCAAAGTGTGTGGAAGAATATTCACTTAAATTCGTCATAAAACTCATCTAGGCTGTAATAAGGCTTTTGTAACAAAAAGTTGTTTTATATGGAAAAATTTTTGAATTTTAAACGAGTGTGGGAGTTTGTTATTAATATTCACTCCATTACATACCTATAACTGGATCTTCGAGGAGTAATGATTTGGTGGTGATTAATTTGAAATCATTCTTTAGGCTTATATTATAATCTATATTCATGGTTTCACATTTTGTTTAATTTTTGAGTATCACTGGTATCATTTCCAAAATGAATAGTGCTATTATGGTCATAATTTTGTATTCTAAAACTAGTGGCTTACATGAACTTCTAAGTTTACTCTTGGCAATGCATCTAACTGCTCGCTTCTGTGGTTCTGTAAGATGAACAGCCTATTTAAGTAGGTATGACAACAAACACCCCAAAATGGGATGCCGCAACTCAACCTACTTAGAAACAATGCAAAATAGTAACTTTTGGTAGTATTTCTTCCAAGAGTTTTTCTTACTGTTCTAAGTATGTAGGTTACTTTAGCTAATTAACAAATTAAATTATCAATGTGATTTGTAAAATTCAATTTTTGATCAAAAGTTAGACCTAAGAGCTTGATGCTGTGTGTTAGATATAGTTGGAAGCAATGAATTTGGTTTTCGAGATATTAAAAGATAAGAGACTGCTGTCACACCACCTTTTGATTAAATATATATCATTTTCAATTTTTTTTTTCCTTTAAATCACGTATACCATTATCATGCCATAGTATTGACTACTTAATTCCAATATTCCAAGGTTATTAATATACAGGGTGGGCCAATAGTGCGTGGACGGAGGATTGTGGGCTTACTAAAAAATATTTCGAAAATCTGTCACTTGATCATGGTTAGGACCCTTGAGGGCTATAACGTAAAAATATTTTCACTTGAATTTTTACGTTTATACAGGGTGATTCATATCAAACTTACATTTTTTTGAATGGAACCCTCTATATATTATTGCATATTTGGATTCCCTGGTCAATTCTAATGTGACTTTATGTATCATACATGGACCTTTAAACGAACCGTTTAGGCGCAAATCACCATTTTTGGTATAAGTAGGTATCAGAAAAAAATTGAATATCGCAGCGATTATAAAATTTAGAAGGCCGTGACTTTGCGGTACGACTAAGCATGAAATGCGTCACCTAAGGTCAGACGGCTAAATTTGGATTCTTTTTGTACTTGGAGAAATCAGTAGATTAATTAAGGAAACTTCAATCACAGATAACTTGATTTTTTCAAATGGGAATGCCTATTTTGGTTTAAAGAATCAAATGTAAAATTTGATTACCTTTCTAACGATATAGCATTCTTGATATAAATCTTCTTTGGTTTTCATTTTATTTCAAATTTTAAGTCAAATCGGTGTTTTTCAATTTTCCTGCGTGCAAGCAACCTAGTAGGCCATGAAAAATAAACAAAAGCTCGTTAATATGGAAGAAAACAACTAACTTAGTAGAAAGATGCAAACGAACTCAAGTAGCGAGGCAAGAACATGAAAATTCCTTACAACACATCAGCTCTAACTGAAAACAACAGCGGCAAGATATCTAATGTCAATGAGTAGCTGGGGTATGACAGAAGTGTTTGTTTTACACAGCCTACTAGCTATTGAGGACTACTAGAGCTTGGCAACTTTCCAAAAATTTTGAAACAAAAAGAAAACTATCAGCGATTTTTGCTTACAGTATAACATGTTTAGAATGAAATTTCACATATAATGGGATAAAAAAATAGTCATTTCCGTTTAGTTAAGTCGAAAGTAAAGATATCTCCAACTGGAGCATTCTGAACGCCTATTGAAATAATTGCTAGAATTTTTTATTACGCTATGTAATTGTGATTATTTCATGTAGTTTTCTACAAACTAATTTATGTTTTACAATTCAAACAGACTGCAATTCAAGTTTCATTTTCCGCGATTTTGCTAATAAGCAGAAGTACCTACCGAAGAATTTGAAGGGTTCCAGTCAGAGGTATCATTACTTTGACTTACGGAAACGGCTACTTTTTTATAGCAATAAATATGAAAATTTATTTAAATTTATTCAGAAGACATAGATATTCTACTGCCAGCAACAATCACTAGTAGTTTTCCTTTGATTAGAAATTTTTTTACTAACTTTGGAAATTGGCTAATAGCTAGTAGGTTATGAAAAATGAGCGTTCTTGTTACTGCTATTGTTTCTGGTTAGAGCTAATATGTTGTAAGGAATTTTCGTAATCTTGCCTCGCTGCTTTAGTTAGTTTGCATTTTTCTACTAAGTTAGTTGCTTTCTTCCATATTAACGAGCTTTTGTTTATTTTTCATGGCCTGCTAGGTTGCTTGTATGCAGGAAAGTTGAAAAACACCGATTTGACTGAAAATTTGAAATAAAATTAAAACCAAAAAAAACTGATATCAAGAATGCTATATCGTTAGAAAGGTAATCCAATTTTACATTGGACTCTTTAAACGAAAATAGGCATTCCCATTTGAAAAAATCAAGTTATCTGTAATTGAAGTTTCCTTAATTTATCCTCTGATTTCTCCAAGTCAAATTCAATTCAAATTTAGCCGTCTGACCTAAGGTGACGCATTTCATGCTTAGTCGCACCGCAAAGTCAAGGCCTTCTAAGTTTTATAATCGCTGCGATATTCAATTCTTTTCTGATACCTACTTATACCAAAAATGGTGATTTGCGCCTAAACGGTTCGTTTAAAGTTCCATGTGTGATACATAAAGTCACACTAGAATTGACCAAGGAATCCAAATATGCAATAATATATAGGGGGTTCCATTCAAAAAAATGTAGGTTTGATATGAATCACCCTGTATAAACGTCAAAATTTAAGTGAAAATATTTTTACGTTATAGCCCTCAAGGGTCCCTACCATGATCAAGTGTCAGATTTTTGAAATATTTTTTAGTAAGCCCACAATCCTCCGTCCACGCACTATTGGCCCACCCTGTATACCAGAAGCCTGTGTTACTCCAGCCCGTATGTTTAATTCTTCAGATGTTGCATTTTTGAGATAATTTAACAATTTGAGAGCGATTATTCAAATAAGAGGTAAACCATTTTATTGTTATTTCAGAACAACCATATTTATCGAATTTCTTCATCAAAATATCGTGGTCGATACAAAAAAATGCTCAGCATAAGCATAATTTTAAACTGGTGGCAACTGTAGACTATTTACTAAAACTACATTCTTGCTCTCGACGTTTCTGTTTATTATACTTGAACCAACATCAGGAGTCTATAAATGATAAAAAATGTTTTATGAATATAATAATACAAAGTATATAAATATTAAGTTGTATATAAAGGTAGAAATATAATTATATAAATGCGTATGTACAAAACAATACGGATAGGAGAAGTACTTCTTTGCACATTAACTAAATCTTGTGAGTATCAAAATAAGATTCAAAGATATCACCCTGTTTTATACCACATACAGAATGAAGTACAACTCTGTTGATATGGGTGAGACGGGGTAGGACTCTAAGAAATTATCTGGGGCACACAAAGATAATTTTTCACGGAAGATGTGTCATTCTCCTTTGAACCTCCTGCCTACAGGCATTTACAACTTTTTTTGACATCATTAATCAATTAGTGCGATTCAGCAATTTATACTAAGGAAGTGCAGACCTTGGAAAATGCGGATTCTGTATTGAAAACTGCTCCATCATCATTAATCATGGTGATACTTCGCTGGATAGACATTCGACGTAAACCTCAAGAAACATATCAATTCTGTTAGACAGTTATTCACTTCAAAGAAGAAAGAGCATATCAAGAGCAACTTTCTGGTTTAAAGAAATGTCTTGCCATGTAAAAATAATAATTTTTTATTCATTTATTTTCAATATACAGTATCTAAAATATATTAAATTTATATTTAAAAGTGGTCATAACTTTTGAGGTGCCCTGTATAATGTTACAATCAGTGGCGACTCGTGACTTAAGAGACCGGTGGAGCCACAATATAAAAAATAACCTAAATTTATCGGCACCTTAAAAAATATAATAAAACAACAGTAAAAACACTTACACAAAAGTTTATCTGAATATAGCCTATGTACAAAAATAAAAAATACAGTTTTAAATAAAATTGTCTTGTATGTAAAATCAAACCATCTTTCCCTATTTTTTTCAAAAGTGTCATTAACTTGTTTGTTAAAATTGTCAATATTATGTAAAAACATTTTTCGGCCGATAACATTCCAAGAGCATTGAGTTCTTTCATAGAGTTTCTTAAAAACACCTTAATCCTTTTTAGCATGGAAAAGGATCGTTCTGCTTCGGATGTGGACATTGTTCGTCCAGGTAGGATCGCCACCAAACAAAATAGATGAGAAACAAAAAAATGCGTTTTTCTTATCACATCCACAAATCCAATTATTTTTATTGTACATATTTCGATTGAAGTTCCGTACTCGGCTTTTAACATTCGACGAACTAGACACACTTTCCGTTTTTGAATATCTAAATCGGGAAGCGGTCTTCCCAGTTCCATGATTTCAATTTTTTCCTCAATCGAGTATGCGGAAAACGGTTTTAAAAAAAAGATTGCTAATACTATTCACTTTGGCAATAGTCCCTCACTTATTACGAGTCACCACTAGATATTATTAATTTAACTTTCATGTCGGTTCGCGAAACAGACAGCAGAAATAAATCCGAATATCCCCAATCGACAACTTGGTGAGCCAGCAGTTACCTGGCTCCTTTCCCTATTAAAATAATGCTCTGCGCATAGCGTTAATATGACCTCATTTAACCTTTGGGCCCCGATTTATATAGCAGCATTGGTACCGCTGTCTGTTTGGCCCCCACCGCACGCCGTGCTTTCATAGCAATAGTATGGCCGTTTTTGGTGAAAAATTAGTATAATCATTATATTGGATTTTTGCAAATGTTTAATTTTTGCTAAATAATTTAAAAAAAAATAGGATGCAATATAATATTTAAAAGTAGCACAAAAAAGGTTAGGTACTCGATTTATTGTGGTGGTGTCATGGATCCCTGCATCCTTAAGGTGAGCCGCCTCTAGTTACAACACCTTATATTGTAAGAACTTAGAACATTAGTAGCATCTATACGTGGAATAATATACAGGGTTACTGGTAACTCGACCACTTTCCTGCAAGAGGTGATAGAGGGACTCAAATGTAATAGATTTAACCCCCCATATGTAATTTCGAAAACCGATGGTTTTCGAGATAATTAACATTTAATGTTTTTCATCCAAATGTCCAAATTTCCACACCAGATCCTAAACTGAGAAAAAAACCTGTTGTTGATTCTGATAATTTTTATTTTAGTATTTAACTAACACGTACACAAAGCTAACTTAGTATTGAAATGTTTCAAAATACTAGACAGTACCAAACTAGACACAAATATTTAAAAAATACTCAACAAAATTTTTACATTCACCGTGAAAGAAAATTATCTAGCCCAAAAAAAAATATACAAACTTTTGAGCAAATCACTAAAAAAACTTTCCTACCTAATAACCTTTTCTGAAAGATTATAAACAGCAATGAATAAAAATCACCTATTCGAAAAGAACGAATGACAGTACAAACATTATTGATAACTCAGTTACATACTAGAATGTTTGCAAATGCGGTCGATGATTTTATCCAAGTAAAACAAATTAAATCCACTCAAAGTTTCTAGAGATCTTGCTCAATGTGTTACGCTTCCTCACTTCGGTTTTTATAACTCGTGTTGAAAAAGTTCGTTTCATCTCCTCAGCCGCATTGATAATTTTTGCCTTAGTTCGTCAGCAGTATTCTCGTAAACCAATGCCTTCATGTGATCCCAGACGTAACCATTTAGGTGTCAGATCTGGGCTCCGCGCAGGCCATGGGATGGGTTCACCCCTTCCTATCCATTTGTTCGGGTATGTGTTGTCCAACAACTGCCGAATTGTGATACGGTAATGTGCTGGACAACCATCATGCTGGAATATCAGGTTGTTGATGATTCTGTATTATGTTGATAAATTTTGTTAAATAGTTACTTGTGGTTGTGCTGTCATTCTTGTCCTTGGAATAGGCCATCAGATAAGGAAGTTTTTAAAATAATTCGTTTGACCGGTTGTCTTTTTTGAGCTAGACAATTTTCTTTCGGCGGTGAATGTAAAAATTTTGTTCTTTATTTTTTAAATAATTGTATGTAGTTTGAAACTGTTTAGTATTTTTACACATTGAAATACTATATTAGATTTGCGTATGTGTCAGTAAAAAACTGAATTGGAAATTACTAAAATCGACAGCAGGGTTTTTTCTAAATTTGGGATGTAGTGTGGAAATCTGGACATATCGTTGAAAAACATTAAATGTTAATTATCTCGAAAACTATCGGTTTTCGGAATTACATATGGGGGGTTAAATCTATTGCATTTGAGTCCCTCTATCACTTCCTGCAGGAAAGTGGTCAAATTACCAGTAACCCTGTATAGGGCGTTTTATTTAAAAAAAAATGTATTTTGCATCACCACGAAGTTATTAATCACATCATATAAATCAAAATATTTTCTGAGTTAGTAGCATATCCTTGCCTACATCTTTTGTATATGCTACGATTAAAGTGTTTAATTGGATAGTTTGTAACTAGCTGGATGATATCTAAGCTATCGAACTACCTGGTTAACTTAGTTTAAAGGAAAGGTACCTTTCAATTAAAATAGCAAGAAATGTTGGCTAGTCTGTATACTGTCCATCGGGTTTTGGAAACTAGCTAAGAACTGCCATTACAAAGTACAAACCACAACAGAATTACACAAATTGGTCGGGGTTTTTGGCTAGTTTACAAACTGTCTATAGCTTTTGGATAAAGTGTAAACTGGATATTTCCAGGACTGTATAACTATCAACTCGTTAGTAAACCCTATTTTTTGCTAGAAATTATATTAGTTAAATCAACAAAACGCTTAGTTTGTATGCTTACCAACGAGTTAGTTATTACATATTACTATTTAGTTCACACTTTATGTAAATACTGTGGTTAGTCTGTAAACTAGCCAAAACCCCAGGTTAATTTTGGAATTCTTTTGTGGTTTGTACATTAGCTACAATTCGTGGCTAGTTTACAAACTATCTGGATATACTCGTAATAAAAATTAGCCAACATTCATTGATTTTTTAATTTAAAGATAAATTTCCACTAAAATAACCAGGCATTTGGACAGTTATCCAGCTAGTTTATAAAGTAGCCATGTAAGTACTTTAACGTAACATATGTGTACAGCTTTTCTCGTTATGTTGTATAGTAGTAGAATTATGGATCGATCCGATCATCCGATACTAAAAACTCACCCTGAATATACCTAGTGGTTAACAAGAAAAAAGGAAGTCACAAAAATTACGCAATAATCGATGTTCATTAGTGAAGAGAAACCGGAGGAAAGCCGAGGAAGAAAACCAAATAAAGGCTAACGAAGGATTACGGCTGTGTTGTTAAATCTGTTCGTAATTGGAGTATACTAAGTCAATATTTTTCCAGAAAAGTTGAGGAGCAGCAATTTTATCACAATTATCCATATTGGTCTCACCTTTCAGTTTTATTAGTCGTAAAAATAAGGGCAACCACTCTCCACACAGCCGTTTATTTATAGCTGCTCACTGCTGAGCTGAAAGAGGCAATAAAAATACCTTTTGAGGTCAGCGTAAGAGTAGATGGACAACGTAGTATCATCGTTATTGTCTTTTTTTCTACCACCATTGAATAGATAATGCATCCGCAATTCTGCATCTCTAGCGAGAACGTTGAAATATGCCTTGGCACTATTTGATAAATAGATCAGTAAACTGAACTGGTTTTATAGTTGTAATACATACTAGTTTTTTGTTTACTGCACACATCATAGCTAGGGTTGACAACTGGAAAAAGAGCTAAAGGAGCGTACGCGAAACATTTTAGAGCATTCACCTTTTTTGAGAAAATTAGACTGGTGGGGAGGTAGAATCTAATGAGGCGAATTCTGAAGAACAAAGAAAGGTTTCACCCAATCCGGGTGGTCAGATATGGTCAGATATCACCTGCTTCCCCATTTCTCCGACTTTCTTGGTATACATCACGGTATTCCAAACAGAGGTACGTATATGCAAATTTAGTTTATGTCTCTGCTCTGACAACCAGGCGGCATTAAAAGCATTGAGTGCTTGTACGTTTACAGCAAGGCTCGTTCTGCAATGAAGAAAGATCTTGGATGACAGTTCGGCAAGACATCAGGTGTCACTTATGTGGGCGCCGAGTCATGCTGGAGTTTGTGGTAATGAAACAACGGACGCCCTCGAAAGGCGAGGGTCAAGAAATAATTTCCTGAGCCGGCTGTGAGGTTGGCAGCAGGTATCATTAGCAGTAAAACATAAGTGTGGTTGCAAAATCAGCATCCTATGTGATGAAGAGATGAACCTGAGGATGTAAGTTGGGCAAGGCCCTAGGCCATTCTCACCTTTGCGATGAGGGCTGGACTTGAGAACTAGGATAAGAAGAGGTGCATAAGGGCCGTTTTTAGGCCTATGCACTGGTTGTTTTGGTCACCAGTCTCTCTCCTTCTTTCATTCAATCATTCATCCATTTAGTCATTCATTCATTCATTCATTCATTCATTCATTCATTCATTCATTCATTCATTCATTCATTCATTCATTCATTCATTCATTCATTCATTCATTCATTCATTCATTCATTCATTTATTCATTCATTCATTCATGCATTCATTCATTCATTCATTCATGCATTCATTCATTCATTCATTCATGCATTCATTCATTCATTCATTCATTCATGCATTCATGCATTCATTCATTCATTCATTCATTCAGTCATTCATTCATTCATTCATTCATTCATTCATTCATTCATTCATTCATTCATTCATTCATTCATTCATTCATTCATTCATTCATTCATTCATTCATTCATTCATTCATTTATTCATTCATTCATTCATCCATTCACACCACACACACCGGCGATATCAAGTAGCGCGTATTTGGGTAGGATTTTGACCTTTTTATTGTCGAGTTAGGCTATTTTAGGATTTCAGAACATTCTGGAGGACGTAACGCATCCTCCATAGTAGGTGCGGATGACGAAGCATATTTTGGTTCAAATGAGGAGTTTCCGTACGAGTCTTACAATTTTGAAAATAGATTCTAAAGTTGTATATATGTATTTTGTAACCTAGTACAACTTTTAACCTCTGTCGCGTCAGTATAATTATAATTAAGGAGGAAACGATGTATATGTGGAAGCCTTCTGCAACACAACCTATACACTTGTATGACTGCTAAAAAAAATTTCTACAGTTATTGTCGTTAATGTTTTACCAGTCGTCAACTGTGGGTAAATAGTTAGCAGTACAGCCAAACCCGTACTCTGAACACACACACACATCCCTCGCAACGCATTTCTAGCGCACATCTCTCGAACTTTGGAAACCGCCGCTCTAAATAGTTGGTTATTGGAGCAATTATACCAATCCCTCAGATCCTTCAGCCACTAATGTCTCCCTCCTATTGTTCTTTTTCCTGCGATTTTCCCTTCTATTATTACTTGAAGTATATGATATTTCTCGCCTCCTATGACGTGTCCCAGGTACTGTAATTTTCTTTTCTTTATGGTTAGCAACACTGCTCTTTGTTTTTTTCAGTCTTATTAATACTGTTTCGTTTGTAACTTTGTCTACCCATGATATTCTCAGAATTCGACATTATATCCACATTTCAAAACTTTCGAGGCGTTGGGTATCTATTTTTTTCATTGTCCACGTTTCCATCCCATAGTAAAATACAGAAAATACATAGCATCTCACAAGCCGCATCTTCAATTCCAGGCTTAGATCCCGACTATTCAGCACTTTTTTTCATTTTTATGAATGTATTTCTGGCTTTCCCTATGCATATTCTTATTTCAACAGAGCAATCGTTGTTCTCATTTACACATGTTCCAAGATAACACGTTCAACCGCTAGGTCGTGTATATACAGATTTCCAACGTTTTGTATGGTTTTAGATAATAACATAAGCTTTGTTTTATTTACGTTTAATGAGAGTCCATATTATGTTTCACTATTTTCCACCACTTCATTTAACAGGGTCTGTAAGTCTTCTAAGGTTTCTGCCAACAAACCTGTGTCATCAGCATATCGTATATTATTTATTGGTGTTCCATTGATTTTTATACCAATATATTGCGATCTTCTACTTTCTATCTTCCGAGTATAGATTGAATAGAGTTGGCGAAATAACGCATCCCTGTCTGACTCCTCCCTTTATTTCAATATCGTTCGATATGTTCTGCTCTACTCTTATCTTGGCTTTTTAGTTATAATATACGGTTGATATTAATCTAACATTTTTCATTTGTAGACCTATTAATAGATAAATAAATCAACGAAAACACATGTACATGTGTTAGACTCAATAGCCGAATTCGGGCAATGCCCGAAAAAAATACGCAGAACTAGTTTTGAGCAAGGAATATTTCCCAAACCCGAAATAATAATTTTATACGGCTATTGAGCATTACCAAATAGGTAGAACTAGTTTTGCGCATCTTGAAATGCACAGAACTAGTTTTGCGCATCTTGAAATGCACAGAACTAGTTCTGTGGTACGGAATGACAACCAAAGTGAACATTCGTTATGCATTGTGAGTCAAAAACCAGCAAAAACCTATCGTTTAGGTTAGGTTTCTTTGCCAACGTTCCTGTAATATAAGTACGAATCCTGAAAACGCAAAAAGAGGTTTGGAAGCACACACAATCAAATAAACCTTTAAACCAGCCTGAGTTGGCGATTTATTATTTATTGGTATTCATTAAAATATATTTAACTTCTCCAACTTTATATTTATTTGAGTCCGTCGCTGGCGCTGATTAAATGGAAGAAGCAGAATTTGTGCTTGTCATTCAGAAAATATACAGAACTAGTTGTGCGCATTTCAAGTTGCGCAAAACTAGTTCTGTGTACTTCAAGATGCACAAAACCAGTTCTGCCTAATTGGTAATGCTCAATGGCCGTATAAAATTCATATTTCGGGTTTGGGAAATATTCCTTGCTCAAAACTAGTTCTGCGTATTTTTTTCGGGCATTGCCCGAATGCGGGTATTAAGCGTAACACATACGTTTTTTACTAGGTATGTTATTCCAAAAGACAAAATTTAAAATAATTATTTTTTTCGTTTACAGATTACCAGTGCCTTGGTTGTTGTTCGGCATCATATACGGCGAGCCGGTGCAAGTGAACTCGGTGGGCATGGTGTGCTCCATCACGATCCTCTTCATGATGCTGCTGTTCGTGATCATGTCCATAGCCTGCTTCCGCTGGAAGATGAACAAGGGCCTCGGCTTCACCATGTTCTTGCTCTACTTCGTCTTTGTCGCCGTCTCACTCATGTTCGAGTACAACTATATCAGTTGCCCGTTCTAACTCGGCCGCTATACCTGTCTGCTGCTGGTAGTATTTACGTGATAAGGTCGCGGTTTGCTGACGGGGGTCGGAAATGGGTCGCTATGATGTTTTAGGCAAGTAAGTCTAAAGGCGGGTCTCCACCCGTTCACAACGTAGTGGAAACCCACCTTAACGCGTGATGGACTTGTATCTACTCTACTGACTAGCTAGTGAAGCCACCTAACCCAGGGAAAAACACAAAATTCAGCCAAAATCTGAAAAAGAAGTTTACGAAGTAGGTTAAATAAAAAAGAAGGAAAATAAAAAAATGCTTCAAATGCAAAAGGTACCTAAATATAAAATTGATTCTTTGTATTCTGTATCTCGTTAATTTGTTTTCTGAAAACTGCTATTTGAAAGTTGTTTATATTAACGACTTCTATTTATTTTGGAATATGTTTTTTAAAATCAGAAAATTAAAAAATCTGGCAACTTTTAGTGAAGCATCAATGAGTTTAGATATTGTACAAGAATTTCGAAGCTAAAATCAGAAGTCCCAATTTTTTCTGGAATATTTATTTCAGATATTTCTTTAACTACTTTACATGTCTTAAGCATCCGATGGAGATGCTCAATGACATGCCAGGATTTTGTGTGATTTACTTACCAGGTTACAACCAGATTAATATTTAACTTGGATATACCCAGTGATATACACAATTCTTACCTTTGCGGTCACCAAGCTTGTGTATAAATATAGGTACCGGATTATTCACGTTATTCGACACGGAGCATTAGGCCTAAAGTATTCGATGAAAAAGAAAATAATAACTTCGGATGGATAGGGACCCATTAAGGCTACATTTTAAGATTATTTTCATGTTATACGGGGTGTTCCCAGAACACGAAACGTATCAAAATTATATTTTTTTACAAAGAACACCCTATATATTATCGCATATTCAGATTCCTTGGTGAATTTTAGTGTGACTCTATGTATCACACATGGGACTTAAAGCGAACCGTTTAGGTGTAAATCTTTATTTTTGGTATAAGTGGATATCAGAGGAAAATTGAACATCGCAGAGACTATAAAATGTAGAAGGCTGTCACTTTGCCGTATTATTGGCTTATGTTAGACGACCAAATTTGAATTAAATTTGTGCTTGGAGAAATCGGTCGATTAAATAAGGAAACTTCAATCAGAGGTAACTTGATTTTTTCAAATGGGAATGGCTATTTTTCTTTATACAATGAAATCTGTCAATAACAATCTCTGGTAGTTTTCAATCAAATCAGTGCTTTCCAATTTTCTTGCCTATAAGTAACCTAGCAGACCGTAAAATATAAACAAAAACCTGTTTAGACAGAAGAAAACAACTAACCTAGCAGAAAAATGCAGACGAACTAGATTAAAGAAACAAGATTATGAAAATTACTTTCAACGAATCAACTTTAACCAGAAACAACGGCGGTAACATATCTAAGGTCAAAGAGAAACTAGATACGACAGGAATGGATATTTTTCACTACCTGCTAGCTACTGCAATGTGCTAGAGATTGCCAATTTCCAAAACCTTTAAAAATTCTTCAGTACCTGTTAGAGATCACAAAAAATGGAGAATGAATTAAAATTTGTTCAAATTATAAAACATAATTTAGCTGACAAAAAAATAAAGTCTGATTTGTCGGTGTTCCTTTTTGCAATCTTTTTAGTCATTACTTTGACGCAAATTACTACTTTTTTACACAATTACATGTAATTGTGCTAGAACAACAATCTCTGGTAGTTACTTTTTTTTGTTTCTGGATTTTTAATTATTTTGGAAATTTTTAACTTCCAGTACATAGCAGTAGCCAGTAGGCTGTGGAAAATATCCATTTCTGTCGTACTCCAGCTTTTCTTTGGCTTTAGATATGTTACCGCGGTTGTTTCTGGTTAAAGTTGATTTGTGGTAAGTCATATTTATAATCTTGTCTCTTTAGTCTAGTTCGTCTGCATTTTTCTGCTAGGTTAGTTATTTTCTTCCATCTGAACAGGCTTTTGTTTATATTTCAAGGTCTTCTAGGTTACTTATAGACAGGAAAATTGAAAAGCACCGATTTGGCTGAAAATTTGAAATTCGATGAAAACTACCAACGATTGATATTCACAACCTTATATCATTCTTATATCATTAGAAAGGCTATCAAATTTCACATTTAATTGTATAAAGAATAATAGGCATTCCCATTTGAAGAAATCAAGTTATCTCTAATTGAAGTTTCTTTAATTAATCGACCGATTTCTCCAAGCACAAACGTAATCCAAATTTGGTCGCCTAACGTAAGCTGCAGCATTTCATGGTCAATAATACGGCAAAGTCATAACCTTCTCATTTTATAATCTCTGCGATATTGAATTTTCCTCTGATACCTACTTATGCCGAAAGTGATGATTCACATCAAAACGGATCGTCCCATGTGTGATACACAAAGTCACACTAAAATTTACCTAGGAATCTGAATATGCAATAATATATAGGGTATTCTATTTAAAAAAATATAACTTTGATACGTTTCGTGTTTTGGGGACACCCTTTATAACATGGAAATATTTTTGAAATGTAGGCTTAATGGGTCCCTATCCATCCGAAATTATTATTTTCTTTTTCATCAAATACTTTAGCCATAATGCTCCGTGTCGAATAACGTGAATAACCCTGTATAAAGTATAATGTGGTTTGAATAGCTAGTCACCAAAGGAAACGAAGTACGAAAAAAGTTAGATTATACCTCAAAGAGTTATTAACCAGCTTTATGGCTGGTTTTGGAAATATAAGGAGTTATACTTATCATAAAATATCATTTTGGTAATAGCTTGTTGAGTCTTATTACGAGAACAATAATATTTATATCATTTATGTTAGTAATTGTATTCTTAATTTCTATAACCAGTTTAAAACGATAATTATAATGTAAAGCATTCACGTACGACCCCTTTCGAAAGCCAACTATTGTATTTACGGTGAATATTAAGAACGATAGACTTTATAATAAAGTTGAACAATGTACTGATCTTAAAAAACCTAATATTTAGATGAAGTTATAGCATTTTAGTCACATTGAAAATGTTACAATCCATCTTGAACATGCATATTATTGTGGGGCATTAAATAACGCTGTTGGTATATGACTATATTTCTGTGGTTTTTGAAAATATGCAAGACAATAAAATAACCCAAGGTATATGAGATGCGTGTCACTAAACAAAGATCAAATGAATCTCCAAGTCACTTCTTGAGCATAAAACTAAAAAATACTTTACCGTACGCTACAATGGTATTATCAGGATGGCCTAAGAACCTGAAAATTAAGCAATTAACCTACGAAACCAAATATAAAAAGTGTTTTGTACTTAATTTGTAAATCAGTAAATTTTACATAAAACCGCTTAAACGTTGTTTGAACAGTCTCGGTATGGAAAAATTTCTCAAAAAGTGAGGAATTATCTTAAAAACTATAGGACTGGAAACCTTATATTGATAAAGGACTAGTAATTGTTTCTGTTCACATAACTTTTCTGCTTTCAAACAGTAGCCTATATTTTGCTACGTTTTGGTTTTTTTATAACTGAGCAGACCGCGCAGGCAGAGCCTAAATACCAGAGTGCCGCGGCTGCTGTGAAGAAGTTATGTTAGGGGTAGTTTGTTAACGCGGGATTTGAATGGGCCAATACCCGCAGGCCCAATAAATACATCTTCTGGGAGTCCATTCCAAGCCTTGGACACCCTGAGAATAAATGTGCGGTTGTACCGCTCAGTTCTTGATGTATGAAGAACGACCGTCTTAGGATGAGATGCAGCGGTCGCACGGGTACATCTGATAGGAGCGGTGAGCGACGGAACGAAAGAGGATAGCTCGGAGGAGCAGATTTCGATATAAGAGTGAGAAGTCACCAACAACACGCCGGTGAGAAAGTGGCTGGAGGTAGCGCGTTAAGGCCGAGTCACCAATTAGTCGAATTGGCCTTCCCTGGATGGCTCTAATATAGACAGGATAGTAGGGGCAGTAGCTCCCCAGACATGAGAGCAATACTCCAGGCAAGGTCTCATCTAAGCTTTATATAGCTTGAGGAGGTTACATGGTGAGAAATACATTCTGACTCAATAGGTACCCAAGCTTTTTACCAGCAGCTGTTGCAATTGACGCGACGTGTTCGTGCCAGATCAGATTTTCTGTAATGTTGACTCCTAACAGCTTGAATGAGTGACTCCTTGCTAGAACCCGGTTGCTCATTACAACCTGATTTTGGCTTGGGCAGCTTTTTGTTTGATAGCGTAAAATACTGGGTCTTGGATGCATTAAATTTAACCATATTCGTAAACCCCCAAGCGGTAATGGTATCGAGCTCCTTTGAAAGTGAAGGTGCCACTGCCAGTCTTCTGCGTTCCAGCTCGACCACAGATGTCGGTCTATTGCTCACGATGCCTGCATGCAGCGCACTGTCATTCGCAAAACTGTGGATTGGGTTTGCAGTGCTAGAGAGTAGATCATTAATGTGAAGCAGAAACAATGTCGGTGCCAATACCGATCCCTGCGGAACCCCGGCATTGATGCTGTGGAAAGAAGAGGAAAAGCCGTCTACCACGACAGAGATTTTCCGACCTGAGAGGAAGTCTGCGAGCCAACCGCAAAGCTTAACAGGGAGCCCATAAGATGGGAGCTTGTTTAGGAGAGCTGCATGCTACAGTTGATCGAATGCCTTTGAAATATCGAGAGCCACGACGTGAGCCTCGCCAAATGACTGGATGAGGTTGCTTCACACATGTGTGACGTAAGCCAGGAGATCTTCAGTTGATTTTTGGTGTCGGAATCCATATTGTCTGTCGTTGATTAAGTGATGCAGCTCTAGGTATTTAATGAGCTCTTGGTTGACGCATTTCCCCATCACTTTACTGATTACAAAAAGCAGAGCTATAGGTCTGTAGTTGGTCGGATCAGTTTTGGATCCCTTTTTTGGCACCGGCTGGATGCAAGCTGTTTTCCAGTCTTTTGGGAAAATGCTGGAATCGTAAGACATCCGAAAGATGCGGGTAAATATGGGAGCGAGCTCCGGTGCGCACTTCTTCACAACAATGGAGGAGATCGTGTCGGGCCCATTCGCCTTATTAGTGTCAAGTGACTGCAGCACCTGGTTTCTAATTAGAGTCATTTTATGATCGAGAACGTCCAATGTTAGAAGAAATTAAAGTATTATTGACATTACCATGTAACACTGGATTATATACGTCTTTTAACTTTTTATTGCTCATATAGTATAAATCTCCTGGTCTATAACCGCATATGCATAAGATAAAAATATGTGCTCAAACACTTTACATTACTCACATACGCCCAAGATTTTAAATATTTATCTCTCGATCTTCCTCTGACCTGGTAAATCCTTGAAAAGTATGAAACAGCTTCTAGAAGCTCAAAAGTTTTCGTATTTTGAAGAATTTAAATCGGATCTATCGTCATATATCAAGAGCTTACCGAAGTAGCTACGCCTATCCCAAAGCAAGTCCGTAGCCGTAACCATAAAAATGTAAGAAACATGCCATCACACTGAATTTTTAAATCCGTACAAACTAGATACCTATTATGTAGTTTTTGCTAGAAACATTGTAAAATATCTATAACAACGAAACTAACAAATTAAAAATGTTCACTGTGAACTGGATGGATGGTGTTTAGCGAATATCCGTTATACTTTGCATATTAACTGAAAGCTATTTTAATCTTCTGCAGAAGATGATTCGAATATGAGCGGTTTCTTTCAAAAGAGCTAGGCTCTATTATTGTAGCACTTGCAGGCATTCTGTTACTTGGTTTTGAGGTTTAGAAAGTAATAAACCTTAAAGCATATAACGTATGTTGCAAAAGTTTTGAGAATTTTTTTGAAAACTCGGGAGGTGGTTTCACCGTTGGAAACAATTCAGCAATCGTTACCATGGTAAGCAGTCAACGTCTAAACGTAACAATAAAACCATTTTGGTTATGATATAAGTTGTCAAAATGTCGTACCAATTAGATATTCGGAAGATTATTTACAGTCTAGTCGGACGACTTGAAAAAGAAGAAATAGTTTGTCTATATCAAGATCGAAATATTTCTGTTGACACAATTTATCGAGCAATCCGTGAATGCGAAGAAGATATTCCTTGTATAAATTTACCAAAAAGTGGACGTCCAAGAGCGTTGAATGCTGCTACAGTCCGAAGAATGGTCAACTGAAGTGAACGTCGAGCTGGAACTTCAACACGACAGCTTGGACGCATTTTTCACGTCAATTCTAGCACAATCTGTAGAGGAATGGACCTAAATAACTTAAAATTCCGAAAAAGAAGAAAATGTCCAAAGTATTCCCCAAATCAGTTAGAAAGAGTTCCTCAATGCTGTCGCAATTCACGTCGTACTCATTTTGCTGGCAAATTAAAAATATTCTTGACGATGAAAAGTATTTCCCATTTTCAAACTCAGAAATTAAAGGCAATGATGGTTTTTATACAAGAGACTTTGAAGCCTGTCCAGATAATGTAAAACTTACGCGAAAAGGAAAGTTTTAAAACAAAGTGTTAGTGTGGTGCACTATATCAGACAACGGTATTTCACAGCCGTACGTTAGACGAGTTAGAGCCGAAGTGGTTACCGCAGAAGTCTATACTACTCAAAGATGTTTGCCTAAACTACTCAATTTCATTAATATCCACCATGCTAATGGCAATATAATGTTTTGGCCAGATCTGGCTTCAAGTCATTATGCTTTGCGTATGAGAAACTGGCTAGAAGAACCGCGAAACGACAACCCTCCCAATCTTCCTCAAGCAAGCCCTATCGCAACTTTTTGGGCTCAACTAAGTGCCAAAGTTTATAACAATGGCTGGGAAGCTCAAAACGAACAGCAGTTAAAAAGAAGAATAATGCTAATAATCAGAGAAATTGATTTAGAATCTATCCAAAACCTAATGAGGAACATTAAGACGAAATTGCGAGCCGTTGTTATATTTTGTAGTTCTTTTTACAGTTCAAATTTATTATTGTGAGACATTTTCTTAATTTTTTTAAGAACTTCTCAAAACTTTTGCAACATGCGTTACCTGCGGGGATGTACTGAAACATTCTTAACCTACTGTAAATGCACATGAGGTCTGATATTTGAATTATCTTATAAATCAACAACCTGCAATGTCTCTAGGCCACTAAAAAGTATTGCTTTGCAAACCAGGCCTCTACAGATTCTATATTTACGTTGAAAAAATTACTATCTTTTAAACAAAGCGTGATGGTTGGAGGCTGAATAAGGGTTGTTTTCCAATGAATCGAACCTTAAATCACGAATTGTTTGCATGTCGGTTTGTAGGCATAAACATTAATCTTGCAAATACAATTTAGTAAATGACCTTTGTTTCAAATTTTAATACGGAAAACTTTCTGACATTTATAATTATTACTATAGAGTCGCAATACTTTGTTAATCCATGTTATAGTTTAAGGTATTCTGTATTGCAGTAGCACTTCCATGCATAACTCGTTTGTGGGTGTTGTCTCTCAACAGTCTTGTCAGTATCTCAAAAGTGGCTATCTTCATAGCACATGAGTATAGAGATAAATAATATAGATCTCAGCGCAAATTTAGTACTTAAACGTTAAGGACAACATACACTTTGTGTTGTCTTTAATGACTACCTTTCTTTTACACCTCATGGGGTGAGTATTATTTCTTAGTTCTGTTGTACACTTTTTTCTGCTTCACGCCTATCAGTGCGAATGAAACTATGCCAAAATGACGTCGCTGACGTCAGATATTTGCAACTTGTCATCACAAAGGAACCGACTGTGAGTAAGATAGCTGATTGTTTGTTGAGCTGTGACCCTAGTTTATGCTCCAAAGGAGAGGGAGAGGGGTGCTCTTTAGCTCAGCTAACTATAGTAAATTGTTGCCATAGATGCATTCACAAGTGCGTAATAACAATCCAATGCATCGTAAAACTTTTAAAATCCTTTCTTGAAGGAAGGAAATTTAGAATCAAAGTTAACAACACCTTTTCGACACCTATAAAGTCCGGAGTTCCTCAGGGTTCGGTCCTTGGGCCAATCCTTTATTCACTTTTTATAAACGATGTCCCTTGCCCCCGCAACTGTGAAGTCTATTTCTACGCTGACGACACTGCAATTATAGCTCAGTCGCGGACTGGAAATCTAGGTCCCGATGAGTTGCAGCTCGCGGTGGATGAAGGTTTAGAGTGGGCGGATCGATGGCTCATCAAAATTAATCATTCGAAAACGCAGGCTATACATTGTACCAAAAAACGTCGTGGTGCCCCGTTAGAGGTCTCAGCGAACGGTGCTAGGATTCCATGGGAAAATTCTGCCAAGTACCTAGGAATTACCCTCGACAAGGGCATGACTTGGCAGAAACACCCTCAAGCGTTAAAAACAAAATTCGAAATTACGTTTCGTCAACTCTACCCTATGAAATGTAGAACTTCAAAATTGAGTTTGGTAAATAAAATTCGACTTTACAAGATGATTATTAGACCAGCAATTCACCTATGCATGTGCGGCTTGGTGTTTCCTCGCCAAGACGCACATGCGAAACCTGCAGGTTCTGCAGAGCAGGACATTGCGTACAATAACTAACGCCCCATGGTATGTTCCTAACGCAACCCTTTACAGGGACCCTGACATCCATTACCTGAGGGATTACATTGAACAACAGGCGCAACGACGTTATAGTCAAGCGGAATCGCACAGCAACCCTCTGTTGCGCGAGTCAGTGGATTACGCAGTCAAGCAAGTTCACAAGCACACAAGGCCGCGGCTCGCACTGTGATCAAAATCAAAGCGTGCAATTTTGGAAACAACTAAATTTTTGCCCTTTTAGGTAGGTACCGAACCTCAAAATTAACCCTTTTGGTTAAATCAAAAAATTACCGAACTCAAGTCGACTATGTCAAGCTATACCCTCCAACCGACACACTTCCTCCTCTTTGCTCTTCTCCTTCCTTCCTCTCTTTTTATTCTCTTACTTCTCCATGACTTTGTCTGGTCTCTGGGTAACCAGACCTGACAGACCGATCGACCGACACGACAGCATTTAAGAGCAAAGGTCCTCCGGACCGCTCTGACTAACAATGACGAATAGTCCAATGCGTTGTTAACTTAAATCATTTGAGAGCGTTTGTCCGGTGTCTGTGTAGATTCTGATATGTTTGCCAGTAACGTTCCTTTGTTAGTATCAATACATCCCCGCATAGTGAATAGTAAATATTAGAAATCTGATTTGCAGCTTCCATTTGCAAAAAGAACTTTATAATTTACTTCTGGTGAAGGTTCTGCAGTTTTCAGTCAAATGCACTGTAAATGGAAGGCAGTAAGAATATGGATTGTAATTTTTCATGTGAACACTCGTTTGTACAGATTAGATAGTTAGATTCATCTTTATTTGGCTCGGGTTCTGCTAATAACATATCAAAATTTTAGAAAATGGAATACAATGTGCATCAAACAATTTTAAATGATTATACAAAGTCATGGAAATCGGAATTTGGTAATGCGTTTGGTTAACGGAAGCTACAGAGGGTACAAATAGAAATATTGTTCCGGGAGACTTGTTATAGGAGTAGTGTCGAGCTTCATTTTAATTTTGCGAATACTAACAAATGTACTACAAGAATATCTGATGCCAATCAGAAAGCTAGTATATGATATGGTCTCACAAAAGCATTCATAAGGTATTGATTCGAATATGTCAGGAACTATAACAGCAGCACAGTGGACTGTCGTTATCCTTGATATCGAGCGGCATTTTTTGGCGATTGTATAAATCAGAATCCCCAGTTTTGTAGTTTAAGCTACAAAATCACTAGAAATGACCTTAAGGGCTAAGCTTATGTATAAATGAACTAAAAATTTAAGTGAGTGAGATAGCTCCAAAGTAAGATGATGATATCGAAACAAGTCTCCTGATTTATTGTAAGTGGTCACGATTTTAGATGTTAAATATGAAAGTATGTTGTTGATAGTATCGCAATTGAGGTTTCCTGAGATAAAAATCAGCACTTGTTATATATCTAACACAGACCACAACAGACTCTTTATGGGAAAAGGATTAGGACCCGAGTTTGGCTATAGGTGTTTAACGGGTATGCACAAAAAAACAGCGTCGACTTCCATATTATGATAAATAGGGCGTTTTATGTAAAAAATAGTACAAGAAAATGAAGGGGAATCACTGGAATATTTGCTAGACAAACGCTAGTCGATCAGTTATTTGCAGGTAGCCAAAATTCATGACTCTATCATCCAAAAGTCAAAAATTTCTCATCCAGCTATGGACTGTCAACCATAATACATAGTATACAGGATGTTCCTGAATTTTCTTGAAACGGAATATTTTCGTAACGAAAAACGATTCAAGCAGAAACTGACTTGTAATTCTGAAGATATCACAGAGTCTATTATGCCATGCATTGAGGCACGTATCCAGGATTTGGTTTGGGGGGGGGTCCAGATTATGGGTGTCACTTGGTTGAATTCTTTAGACGGCATTTTATAACGTTTCTGGAGGGGTCCGGACCCCCTGGACCCCCCTAAATACGTGCCTGCATGTATTCAAAACATTTTTTTGTACGTCATCCCCAAAAACTTACCCCCGACTTTTTGTTTTCAAATAGCACCCCATGGGCTTTCCTACATAAATGATATCCTTATTTTATTCCGAATCTTGTGATACCTTTGATGTTATACGCAAACTTGTTTTTTTTTTTCGTCAAACATAAATGAAATAAGCATTTGTTTGTCGCAAAAAAACGAATAAAAAAGAAAACTAAGTGGCTTTTTGGTTAGTGAATGACCTATCATTCATGCTTACGAAAACAAAAATATTTGTTATTACAAAAATATTACGCCTCAAACAATTTGTTATTTTTTATGTTATGCTTATGAACATCATCATAGTCACAATGTCTTGTGAATGAATAAGGACCAGAGGCTATCCAGCACGGAATGTGGCTGGTGCATAGGCCACACGATGGGCCTTTTTGCGCCTCTATCCCCGCTAGTTGCTAAGACCTCCACTTTTGGCAAAGGAAAGTACTTTCTTAGGTCCTATCCGTTTTATCTCTATTGGTTCCAAGATTCTTGAGCCCAGCATAGTCTGCCTATGATAACCCAGGGTTTCACAGCGACACAAGATGTGTGCCGAGGATTCTTCCTCTTCACCACACCACGTGCACGTTGGGTCGTTGACCACCTTCATCACGAACACGTGACGCCTGAAGGTGTTGTGACCCGTTGATAAGCCTACTAGCAATCTCAAGTTACTCCTACCAGAGAGAGATAAAATCGTCCTATTCTCTCTGCAGGCCCTGCTAATAGTTCCCGAGCTTGACGGAGATGACCAGAGATGTTGTTCCATCTCAGAGAGTGTTGATTCTGGATCCACTCTCCAGTTTTTTCCTAATCGAGTTTGCAGATAGTCCTAAGGCTGGTTCCGGGCCCACAAAACTGTTGTCGGATCCCATCCTAGCCAGATGATCCGCCATTTCGTTACCCTTTACCCCAGCGTGCCCAGGTACCCTCATCAGTGATACCTTGTGTTCAGCTGAGATGTCGTCAAGAGCCCTCCTGCACTCCAGGACCACTCCCGACGTTATTTTCCAAGCACTCAGTGCTTTGATGGTTACCTGACTGTCAGAACAGATAGTAATCTGCCTCCTAGACCCCTCAATTTCCCCTCCTGCACTCCAGGACCACTCCCGACGTTATTTTCCAAGCACTCAGTGCTTTGATGGTTACCTGACTGTCAGAACAGATAGTAATCTGCCTCCTAGACCCCTCAATTTCCCGAATACGATTTACACAAGCAAGTATCGCATAGACCTCAGCCTGGAATAGTGTGGTGTGCCCGCCAAGAGGGAGTGAAAGTCTTGTATGGGGTCCGTAGACTCCCGAGCCCGAGCCCCCTCTAGCGAGTGAACCGTCTGTGTAGCAGACTGTCCTCCTCCTTCGATGAGCTGTCTTTCCCTACTCTTCCCTTGACGGAAACACCACCGTATAAATTTGCGATTGAAGCGATGCGTAGGAGAAACTGTATCGCCCCTCGCCAGGCATGTGAACTCATAAAATGCATTTACTCAATTTACAAGTTTCTCTTGGGATATTCTTAAGATCTTTAATGCAGTATAGTTTCATGGAAAAGCAAATGATGCTTTCTGCATCCTCATGCGTTAACCAGATGGTATCTACTGGTTCATCCGCCTTTAGGGGCAATTTCTCACCCCAACGACAAGAAGGTGTCCTGACTCTTCTCAACTCGTCCACCCAAAGCTGTTGGTTGAGAAGAGGTTACTGCTTATACCGACACTAATTCGGTTCCTTTTAGTCGCCTTTTACGACATGCAGGATATACGATGGGAGATATCCTAACCCGCCCCCACACGGGGCTTATAACTTTACCAATAAAAAATGGTTTGTGTATGAAATCAAAGACACTACAGGATTTTAAATAATGACCTCATTTATGCAGGAAATGTTGTGGGGTGCTATATTAAAAAAATTGACATGAGTTTCACAGGTTGAAGTACATAAAAATGTTTCAAGGGCATAGTATAATAGGTCATTCAGTCCACTTGGTTTTATTTTTAATTGGTTTTTCTTACGAAAATATAACGCCTCAAACAAATCCTAATTCTATTTGCCTCATGTTTATAACCTGTATATCTCACAGCTTCATATTATCAAAGCTGATTTGTCAAACATACTTTCAACTAAATTCAAATTACAACTCGTGTCTGTAAAAACATTTTTGATATTTGGCTATCAGGTTACTGGATGACTAAAAATGTCCAAATAGCTAAATATCCTTCCTGTGATGCCTTTTTATTTTCTGAAAAGGTTTTAGAAATTATCCCCTGACCACGATAGCAATAATCGATATCTATTTGTGAATAGATTTTAAATAACATTTTTTATGTAGGGGAATTTTCCAGTGTCTGTATTATACTTAATATAATAACGACGAAGTTAGCATTGTTTCAATAGCAGTTTTATTTTTGAATATTTCATTATATAGGGTTTTTAAATAGGAAATTTTTTAAACAGAGATTTTGATAAGAATATGCGGAAGACAAGTAGCATTTAAATACAAGATTCTATTTGGATTAAATTTGCTGTTGAATCCGCGAAGGTATACTATGTGATCTCTTATTCATACAGTGCCTTTCTTTAATGTCCCCCCCCCCTTTTATTTTTTGAACGGGTCAACTCAAGAAATTGAAACTTGGAACAATGAAATTGATTCATGAATACTATATTATGGAGTGAAATTGACAGATGAAACTTGCAAGATGGCGGCTCGGCGCCATCTTGAAAAAAAATTAAATAGGAAGTGGGGTCTTGTGACACATCTTTTTGAAGCCCCTAACGAACCCTTCACAACCCTAGAATATGAAGTTAATATCTTAATCTCCTTCAAAATGGCGGAACATTAAATAATTACCTGAGACAAGCACGTTAATATCGATACTTACCTTTTATCTTTTCAACGGGTCAACAAAAAAATTTGAAACTTGGGATAATGAAATTGATGCATGAATACGATATTTTGGAGAAAGATTGACAGATAAAACCTGCAAAATGGCTGCTCGACGCCATCTTGAAAAAAAATTAAATATAAAGGGGAGTCTTGTGACGCATCTTTTTGAAGCTCTCAACGGATCCTTCACAACACTTGAATATGAAATCAATATCTTAAGCTCCTACAAAATGGCGGAACATTCAATAATTACCTGAGGTGGCGGTTCGGTGCCATCTTAAAAAAAATACAATTGAAAAAAGGGTCTTGTCCTATTACGAAATATTTAATGATTGCCTGAATACATTGTTACATTGTATTATAAACATGTTTCTTATCTAAATTAAAATAAAATTGAATCCTTAACATAATAATTGCCTGAATACATCACATAAAAGTATGAATCCTTAACATAAACTTTACATTCTGTTCTAAATTTTGTCTTTATAATTGGAGGAAAGAAGATGAGTTCAGTTCAGAAGATGTTCGAAATGGTTCCCTTGAACTGCTTGACATAAGAACAGCCTATCCGATGTTTCTCGTCTTACATTTTCGAACACAGTGACGTCGATATTTCTACAAATATCTATTATTCTCTGCCTTATATCCAGTATTGAAGCAGGTTCAGTTTCGTACACCTTTTGCTTCAAATAACCCCATAAAAAAAAGTCTAAAGGTGTCAAATCTGGCTAGCGAGCTGGCCATTCTGTAGGGCCTCGACGGCCAATCCATCGACCGGGGAAAGTATTGTCCAAATAACTTCTTACCTCTCTGGAGTAATGTGGTGGTGCTCCGTCCTGTTGGAATACAATCTCCATATCGAATTCGTTAGGATTTGCTTCGATTATTTCGGTTATGAGAGGCTGAACAGTGGTTTCCAGCATATTCAAATACAGTTCACCTGTTAAGTTTTCTTCTATGAATAAAGGTCCTACAATATGGTTTCCTAATATTCCTGCCCAGACGTTAATTTTTTGGGGATATTGCGTATGAGTTTCTATAAAAACGTGAGGATTGATGTCACTCCAATAAAGGCAATTGTTTCTGTGAACATTGCCGTTGAGGAAAAATGTACATTCGTCACTGAAACAAATATTGTGGAGATAAGAAGGATGTCTTGCAATGGTTTCCGTCATGATTTCGCAGAATTCTGTTCTTCGATCTGGGTCATCTTCACTTAGCTGGTGTACCATTTTTATTTTGTAGGGATGATACTTGTTTGTCTTCAAAAGTCTCCACACAGTAGAAGGAGATACCTCACACACATTCGCGACGGAGGAGGTAGACTGTTCAGGATTTGCTATCACCTCACCAATTATCTGAACTTTCTTTTCTTCCGGAATGGATGGATGACCTGAGGGCTTCTTATTCTGGACACTACCAGTAGTTGTAAATTTGGATACAAGTTCCCTTAGATATTTTCTACTTATAGGACGATTCGGGAAACGATCATTGAAAATTCTCTCGGTTTCATGAAAGTTACGCGTCGCACCGTAAATAAAAATCGCTTCAATTTTTTCTTCCGATGGACGAGGGTTGACCATGTTAGAAATAGTTGTCGTGGCCAAGTCTATTCAAAACTTTAATCGACACAGTTTCGCGTTCACTTATCTTAATCGTGATCTTTCAGTACACACTTAACTGCTTACTTTTTCGGAAAATCTGTGCAATCCTCGCGGACGGAAAATAAAATCATTGCTATTGGTAATCCCTGAAAACTCGCATTGGCAGAGCGGCTATAAAGTTCGCTAGTGTGCCTCAAGAAGGAACCAATTAGGATACGGGTACAGCGGTCAAAGGCCAATAGAAAAAAGGACGGAAATCCCTGTAAATTTCCTGGAACGCTTACACTCGGAGTGGATTGAATTTATAATCTCTAATCTAATCTCTAAAAAGGACCGAAATTCCTGTGGATTTCCTGGAATGCTTACACTTGAAGTGGATTGAATTTATAATCTCTAATCCCATCGAAGGCCGAGCCACTGTGTTGCTTAGACTTTTGAATAAACTTTTCATGTTTTTAGGAATAAAATCTAAAACTTGATGACAATATTTAAGCTGAATAATGACGTCAGTTGTGATACTGACATTTTTGTCGCCTTATCGGCGACAAGCAAGGAGAACAAAATATTTCTAGATGTATCGATATTAACGTGTTTTTCTCTGGTAATTATTAAATGTTCCGCCATTTTGTAGGGCATGAAGATATTGACTTCACACTAAAGGGTTGTGAAGGATTCGTCAGGAGCTTTACAAAGATGTATCACAAGACCTCCCTCTCAATTTGATTCTATTTTTCAAGATGGCGCCGGGCAGCCATCTTTCAAGTTTCATCTGTCAATTTTACTCCAGGGCATTCATGAATCAATTTTCTTTATCCCAAGTTTCAATGTTTCAAGTATCGATATTAACGTGCTTGTCTCAAGTAATTACTTAATGTTCCGCCATTTTGAAGGAGATGAAGATATTGACCTCATATTCTAGGGTTATGAAGGGTTCATTAGGAGCTTCAAAAGGATGTGTTACAAGACCCCCCTTTTTGTTTAATTTTTTTTTCAAGATGGCGCCGGGTCGCTATCTTGCAAGCTTCAACTGTCAATTTCACTCAAAAATGTAGTACTCATGAATCAATTTCATTATCCCAAGTTTCAATGTTTTGAGTTGACCCGTTCAAAAAATAAAAGGTAAGTATCGATATTACTGTGCTTGTCTCAAGTAATTATTTAATGTTCCGCCATTTTGAAGCAGATGAAGATATTGACTTCATATTTTAGGGTTGTGAAGGGTTCGTTAGGGGCTTCAAAAAGATGTGTCACAAGACCCCACTTTCTATTTAATTTTTTTTTTCAAGATGGCGCCGAGCCGCCATCTTGCAAGTCTCATCTGTCGGTTTCACTTCAGAATATAGTACTCATGAATCAATTTCATTGTTCCAAGTTTCAATTTCTTGAGTTGACCCGTTCAAAAACTAAAAGGGGGGGGACATTAAAGAAAGGCACTGTATATTTGCAGGGTGAATAGATACAATTATAATAAGTTTGTTTTCAAAAAAGTAATGCCACCAAAGTTGGCACTATAGCTTTCGTTAGTAGTATCATTTTATCATTACGTTCTCTAGATCCAGAATATAACATTAGTGAAATAGTATAGTGTTTTAGATTGAAGGAATGGCTGCAAGAAGGAAAGGATCTAGGGACTGAAATCCCTCCCCATATGGACCTCCCTGACATGTAAATACTTCCTATTATTATTAGAAGAGAAATTTTCATACCTAATAGATTGAAGGTTTGCGCAAATAACGTCAAGCTCATCTTAGGAATAGAAACGTGTTGACGCATTCAAATTTCTGACTTTTGAATAAAATCCACTTGATGAGGCTAATGAGGATAATGACTAAACTTTTGGAAGGCATGTATACTACCAACTGCTTTTTTACGACCCTCAACAGTGACTTTTGTCGAATATAGCACAGCAAGTCCGTAAACCTTCACTACACTTACCAACAAATAGCGAATTCGGTTTTACTGACCAAGCATAAAAGACGCACAGCCAAAACAAACGTTTGACAGTCGGAGTTTACCGTAAACAAAACGCAGGAAAATTATATAGGCGTTGCCAGCTCCTGCTCCTCAAAATTTATGTAGGACAGAATTTGCGTTTATGATGAAGAAACATGCAGTAACGCAGTAGAGGTCAATATATCTATTGATTTTGCTGTAATCATTCCTGAACCCTTAAAATACCGTCTTTTTTAACGTATAATGGAATATTTCTGGATACTATACAATTAAGCCGATAGTAAACAATTATGATTGCTGTATCTGGTGGTCAATATGACAACGTAAGAAAAGATGTTGGCCTATTAGAATTAGTTGTTTACTACCTCTATGTTCAGTTGTTACTCTGAGGGTGCACCCAATATTGTCTTTTTACATTTTTTTTCAACTTCTCTCTCCGTCTTTTTAACAATAGTAGAAGCAGAATACGTTTTGTACGGTCCATATCTAGAACGAGGCTGCTATTTTTCACGTACGTTAGTAAAGAATGTATCGAAATTTTACAAGGCACCGTGACGTGAACAATGAGGTGTCGTGAAGTGCATTTTTAGGATACGGTAACGTAATATGACAACGCACCGTAAGACGATACCGCACCGTTCCATGTTGACGACGTCGTGACGTGGAGATGTGGACAGGCCCTTATACTATCTTTATTTTTATACGAAAGCTACTGTATCTGATCACGCTGAAAATACGGAGAGATCACATAATGTGTGTAAATTGATCGTCTTATAGACAATATGCGAGTGAGCAGTGAAGACAGAATTAATCCAAAAGAATCACGGAACTTCCCGAACATGTTGCAGTGTAGAAATAACGACATAATATTATAGTGAAATATACATATCTAGCTGTAGATAATAACCTAGCCTATAGAAAAATACCTTATAACTGTATAGAAAGCATGTAAATATGAAATAATACTTATTTATAGGCACTATGGGGCTATAAAGGGTCCCCGCTAAAGTGCCTACCTATTAATTTGTTGATTTTGAACGGATCGCATATCAGTTAGAAATTGACCATAAACGTTAGACATAGAGTCGATATTTTTGACTCTTAAAAGCCTGCATCAAAGAGAGCAGGTTAATTTCCAGGTTTATTTTTTGTTTTGATGTCAAACTGTATTTGCCCAAATATTTGTTGTATTCGCGCAAATATCACAAATATGCCTTCCCTCATTGTCAGTCGGTATCTTCAGCATAAATATTCATCTTATGTGAGTCCTTTGATGTGTGATTAAAAACCGACACGTGGACGGAAATTCGTATTTGCCTATTTGCATTATTTGTCCTATTTGCGCAAATAAGACAAATAACCCAAATAGTGCCGACATAACTAAAGTAAAGGTAAAATATATTTGGATATTGTTATACACTAAAGTCAGAAAGTCGTACAGATATAGTATCTCCATGTCATCTTCCATACAGAGAGAATTGGTATAGTAAAACACGAACATATATATGTGCCTGTAAACCTTATATGTGGAGAACACTCATAACTTCAGATATAAATTGTCTTTTTTATGATCAAGTATCATGGGGATGTGTTTTATTGTAAACTTCGGCATAAGAAGTGGAGACATAACGCGTGACGCCTATCCCTCTATAAGCTTTTTTGATTCGATTGTAAATCACCAGTCTTATGTATAAGGTATACCTGTTTTATATTTACCTACATATAACCTTAATACCTACCGAAGATAATGCTATAAACAGATCTAGAGATCAATAGGATTTTTTTGCTCCTTTAATGGCTCTGGTCAGAGACCAACAGGCCCCATCCTTCCTAAAGAGGGGGAAACTTGAAACTGTGTTAGATAGGACAATGGAATATAAATCATACCGATGAAAGCGCAGGAAGATTAGTAAGCGTGAATGAATATTGTCTCCAGCTCCAGCTATTTATTTAGCACTGAAAACAGCATTATTATAGGGCACTAAGCACAAAACGAAATGGATTTCAGTATCACAAGAAACATACGTTCTCCAGGCTCTGCAGCTAATTTTGTAGCTTAAAATTGGGCTAAACTACCAAAAGTACTACTTTAGAGATAAAGACAGGGTACATGCGATATGAAACAAATAACAGAAAAGACACTGACACACAGTCAGGGTAAGGACTAAAAAAGAGTGAAAGCACAATCTCGAAAGTAGGCAGGTATTAATGATGAGATGAGGTGGATAGATTAGATAGATAAGAGAATCGAAAAAGCATGAGTAATAGGTCTGTTTTTACAGCAATCACAAACTAGTCAGCGTCAATTTGATTGGCCAGTACTAGTCAGAAATAGTTTGACAACTGCAATGGGGAATACTCATTGGCTCTGACTGGTTTGTGATTCTCTGTAAAAACAGACCTAATAAAAGGAAATAAGGTCATCTGTACCTGCAAAGGGCTTTAACAAAATAAAGATAGTAGCTCAGAATGAAGCAAAACTACTATAGAAAAAGTACGACTGTAAAGATGTAGGCAGGGTAAAAAGGATTAGAAACAGATACAGAAAAGACAGAGGTCCTAACTGACAGACAGAGAGGATAAACGCTAAAAAGCACAATCTCGAAAGTATACGGACATTGATGAGGTGGATAGACTAGATAGATAATAAAATCGAAAAGAAGAAAAGGAAATAAGGGCCTTTGTATCTAAAATGGGCTTTTGAAAGAAAAAGATATTTTGAGAGAGTTTAATAATCACATATATAAAACACTAAAACGTCTTTATGGGTTCTCAAGAATTACAGTTTCCCTTCTTTATTGACATATTGTTTTATATTATATCTGTAATACTTTCTGAGGCATGTTTTTGAACCTATCCACAGGAAGGCCATAAGTACAAATTTTTTTATGAATAAAGTTGTTATTTGTTAAGTGGTGGATAGAAGTCTAGCTTTTGGTTAGTTTCAAATACTGATATGCGATTTATTCTGTTTCATTACCCTTTGTGATAAGCATATTTAGAAACATTCCGGCATGTTAGGTGAAATTAGTGAGGATAGTGGATAATCGCACAATAATATGATTGAATAGTTCTGTTGTTCAACCGAATACTCTTAAGGAATCTAGTCATTTTAAATTTCATTATTATTGAGCCGCGAGTACAACAGAATATTATTGAAACAATTACAAATCTCTTCTGATTCAGATTGTTGAACTGTTGTTTAATAAACGCAACATGACGATACTATTGTCGCTTATCGATAACAAAACTAATGGCACAATTGTTAAAAACTCGTCAGTATTATTATTTAAGCATTATTAATGATATTATACATTTTACAAAGTAGTTTAATATATGTATATCACGAAGAGATTTGCAATTTCTATAATTGAGGACGTTCTCTGTATCTTTTGATAATATTTTGATAGCAGTTAGAATGAATCAGTATGTCTATGTCTTTATGTATGGTTTGATTTATCAAGAATTAGTTAGATAAAGACATACAATCTGATAGGCACTGACTGGTTTATAAAAATATTTTAACTTCTGATTATTGTTATTTTGACAGATGAATATCATGCACCTATCTAGAGTACATAAATCCGGTGAAGAATATCTGTTGTCATATTATAGGATACGAATAAATACGAATATGGTTCTTACGGAAGGATATGCAAGAAAACTGTTGCAAACAAAAGCGAAACGAAACCTAATGTTAAGTTAGTGTTACACCAGCTTTAGGCTGTGTTTCCACCAGAGATGCGCTAGGAAAATGTGCGCAGAGAGGACGTGTGGTGGATCTGTGAAACGGTGTTCAGATGAGCGTTGCGAGGATGGGTAGCGGAGTTTTCTTTTTGCTCGCCTAGATCTACAGCACACATCCCTCGGCCACATCCCTCGCAACGCATTTCTAGCGCACATTTCTCGACACACATTAATAGCACAATTCCTCGCAGTGGCGTAACTAAGGGCCCGCAGCTGCGGGGGGCGCCGCGGTTTTGGGGTCCCTGTAGTCTTGGAGGCCCAGGGTCCTCATGCCTCATCGTTCGTGCAACAAGAAAGTACTAAATCAAAAAGTTGCTTTCCTTGTATGTTAATATTTTTTACAAATAATACCTATGAACCCCATGAAAATGTGGAACAGTATTGCATTTTAAACTAAACCCTAAAAATCGGCGCAGTATCCGCAGTAAATGGAAAAATACGGCAAGGCAGCATACATCAACAAATTTAATTTTTGGCTAATTTAACTCGGTGTCTTCCATAACACAGGTCACACAAACAACCAACACACTAAAATATAAACTAAACAACGACCTTCTTAAAAAAATTAAATCGAAAAATATGTGTTTTCAAATCAGGAATTTTGTAATTTTTCGGGTGATTTAAAGATGTAAAGGTCGTTGTTTTTTTACATCTGTGTTGGTTATTTGTGTGACCTGTGTTATGGAAGACACCGAGTTAAATTAGCCAAATATTTTTTGACGTTTTTTGTTTGAGAATTGCATTTGAAAGTCTGTAACTCAATGTACATTGCTGTTTTTTGCGAGCAGACCTCAACGTTAAAGCCTTGAAGATGACAATGAAAATTGCCGAAGGCTCGGCAGCAACTTGGTCGTTTCCTTTATGCAATGACCCGTGGTTCTTTTTAAAATTTTGGGTGAGTCCTAAGTTGGTGCTTTTTTAACTGTTATAGAAGTCGTTGAAATGAACTAGTTTTTCAAAAAACTGAAAAATAAGCGAGGTCCAAAATTAAAAATGTAAATCTAGGCTTATGTATCAAGACATACGTAGCTAGTTTGTATATGTTTCGTTTTTTATTCGGATTTTTGTCTTATCGATTAGGCAGTGCACCTATCAGATAGCAGTAGTCACTTTCTGTTTATTTTTGTTAATTTTAAGATGGTAATTCCTAAAACGGCACATTATTATGCTCAACTTTTAGGATTTACCAATTTAGAATTACTTACGGTAAACCGAAAGTTACTTGTGCACTAATTGACATCAGGAACAATCGGGTACAATACCTGATGATAAGATAAAATTTCGAGCAAAAAACTAAACATAAAGAGACTAGGTACGTCTTAACACAAGTCCAGACCAGGATCCAGACTTACTTTGCTTGATTCTGGAACTCGTTTATTTTTCAGTGTTTGCATAAAAGTTATTTGAAAAAGTTAAGAAAAGAATCAACCTAGCACTCACCCTGTGTATATACATGATATATTATGAAAAAAGAAGCCACTAAAAGATTCTTGCGGGGGGCTCGTGAAGTATCTTGCGGGGGGGACGAAACTTCGTTCCACTAAGCCGTTTCCACCAGAGCTGCACTGCGATTCTATTGGTTCTTTAAAAACACATTCCTCTTAACGCATCCTCGCACATCTTGGGTGGAAATGCAACTTTAGAAAGTGCCTTTTTTTCGTTCATCTTAATGCATGCGTGGTGGCACAAATCAATAAATAGATTTGGCAGGATTGTGGATTTGTGGAAAATTATTCCAAACCTCACTTTACTTTAAAACGTGAGAACATGACGTGATTTCAGAAACATTTGTTGTGATTTAGCATTCCAGGTGTTGCTGCTATTTGAACTGCTGAAATGAGGCCTAAAAAAATTGCAGTTGCACGTATTGGTATTACAAGTTCTCTTTAACAACAGGCAGCAAGGCTTGGGTTTTGTTTACAAAATGATTGAGTTAAACCAAATAAATAATTTCAGCTGTTATCAAAATATTATCAATAGATTCAGGCGTGAAACCCATTTATGAGTTATTCGACATTCAAATTTAAATAAATGATATTATTTGTAATTTTATTATACATATTTCAATGGAGGCAATAAGTTTTGTTATTTCAGACTGTTAAACTTAGTTTAGACATTACTGCACATACTTTTTATAGGAAACTTGATATAATATACTTGTAGATGATGCTGAAAATGAATGTTTATATTTGATTTGCGAGATATAGTATATAAATATATATAGCTGTTACCCAGTGTGGATTAAGTATATTTTATTACTATTTTTTGTCTAATTTGTGATCAAATATGTGATCTGTTGCACATCAGTTGTTTCACTTGAAACTTGACAATTTGTTGTATTTCTGCATTTTTCTGCATTTCTGTACAATCATATCGAAATGAAGTGGATATCAAAAATGCTTGAACCTATAAACCTTATCTCTGGAATGAAAGATTTTTTAACTCAAAAAATTTTGAGCTGGTATTAAAGCCATTGTTTCGATTTAAAATCAAACCTCCATATACAGTTATATAAAATTAATAATTTTTTTCAAGTTTACGGCTTAGGTACTGAGAGGTAAAGCTGAAGTGCTGAAACTTTTAAACGAAGGCCAGTTACATTTTGAGAGGCTTCCAAACGTCTCCAGAAAGGTTGGGGCTTCGAGAAACACCCCTAAGCTTCATCTTCAGAGATGTGCAGTTAGGTGCGAAAATATATAGATCTAGACAATATTCTCTACACAGAGCATTTTGAATTTTTTACAACGTGAGATACTGCGTCCTGATAATTACTGTGCCAGTATGGCTCTCTCCAACATCTCCTCTGAAGATGTAATCCTAAATACCAACTCCCTTGAACTTTTTCAAAACTGAAGCACATCCAAGAATCTTTTGAGGTTGGATAAAGTTCTAGTAGAACTAATCAAAAGATTGATATTTTTATTAATAAAAATGCATAGTTTCTCATACAAAGAAACACATTACGTAAAATCTGTGGAATTTTGGGAGTGTGAATGGTTTTTTTCATACAATATTGTAGTTATTAACTGAAACGCAGATTCATAATTTCGACTAAATTTGGAGTTGCAAATTGTCCAGTCAGGGTATCTCAGCCCTAATAAAAAGTGTATAAAAAATATCAGTCTAAGTCGAGCTTGAATAATTGAAAAGCTGATTAGATATGATACAGAAATAAAAATAACGTTTGCACAAATAATCTTTTGATATCCACTTCACACTGGTCATTATACCTTATATTTTATACGAATTTTGTATTTACGTATGGCTAATGTATCTATATGCTTCTCAAAAGCCGTATGCTACATATATGAACAATAATATTTTAGAGGTATTGAGTCTCTTTTTGAAAAAGACAAATAAGAATACTAGATTTCTTCACTTTGTAAAAAGCATACCTATATTTCTATGTAAGATCATAATACAAATCTGACGAAAATGTAACTTTACTCACTATGTTGGCGATTTTGACAGAAAAAAAAGGTTTTTAATTACCGCAAGTACATTTAGCGATAATAAGCTATAGAAGGTTGAATGAGTACATAATTTTCCTTAAATATGTGGATACAAAAGTTGTCGCAACTAAGTACAAAAAGCTTGGTTTCTATCATATATTTAACGCTAATAGGCGACGAGATTCGAAGCTACAGTGTAGTTGAAACCAGAATTAGAAAGGAAAAGATATAAAAGTAAAGGCCATTTCACGTAAGAAGATAAGAGTGACGTCATTGTTACATAGGTGCGGTGTGTACGCATAATCAGCTGGTCGGCTGCCATGCTGTAGCGTATGGGTTACATTGTTTTGCGGTATATCGTTTCACAATCATTGGTACTTAACCAACAGATGGAAGTTAACCAGTAGGTATCGGATCGCTCCGTTTCAGAAAGAAAACCAGTGGTTAAGCCTATTTATCTTCAAGTTGGCAGCACGGATAGGTCTCAGAGCACTGCCATAATTGTGTTCTGTAAATACAACCTAACCCTTTCACAAATAAACCTAACCTTTGTATTTATATTTTTGACTTGTGGCACAACAGACTGTAATCAAAATCCATCGACGTCTTAGACGTCAATGTCAAAATGCATGTTTTTATAACCTCCAAAGCAAGCTTATGTGTCGTCGGTTGACCACAACAAACATCAAAGATAACCAGTACTTTATCCTTGAGTTAATTTAATTACTGGATAACCAGAGCTTTTGACGTAAACTGCCCATTGAAATGCAAAGTGTTCGCTAACCATTAGTTTTCTTTTAACCTCTAGTTAACTGCTGATTGTAAAACTGGGCCTAAGTCATGGTATGTGTTCGAGTTATATTGTGCTGTTTGTTTTTGATTTTGCGTGGTTTTAAGATTTACCTAAATCCAATCTCGCCGAAGACATACAGGGTGAGTGTTTAGTATCGGAACGGATGATAAGTTGTAGCCAAGAATATGCTCCTTGCTCAAAAAATATTTTGATCTATACAGGGTGATCCATAACTACGTAGTGATGCCAACATACATTTTTTTTAAATGAGACACCCTATATATTGTTCTATATTTAGATTCTACTATCACTCCCGTTCTTAAAATATAAGGTATTGTAAGATTAAATAGAGCATTTCAAAAGGTACAACCATTTTTATATCCAAGTCGCTGTCAAATGAACTAACTACTGAATAAAAGATATTTTTTTCACACGGCAAGATGAAAAATATCCTGTAGTTTTCATATGTACATACAGGGTGAGGCAGAATGCAAAAACTAAGCTTTCTATTTTTTTTAATGTAACCCCCCCCCCCCAATATTTTATCATACCAAAAATTGCTTTCAATATGCTCTTTCATATTTGTATAGCATCTCATATACCTACATCCATCAGTTTCCGAGATATTTCGATTCTTCTGCAAATTTTAAATACCTATACGTTCTATTTGTGTACTCAAATTTATTTATTTTGTGAAAGTACTATCGAATTATACTTTTATTTAACGAACAACTAAATAAGGCTACAACAGTATTTGATGAATTCAAAAACCTAAATTATCGAGATAATATAAGTATGCTGAGGAAACAATTTTATAGATGTGATCCATAATTATCGAGCAGATTTATCAGATAGGCTTTGAAATATTGGCAGTTTTTATAACCTGCACAATAAGTTCGTACTGTGTGAAAACCGCGAACCAATAGAGGGTATTTACGAGAATCTTTGAGAAGTTGCCTACTTGCACCTAGGAGTGATCAAATACCAACAGCGATATCCAGAACGGAGGCACTCTAAAACTGATGCATTTGATTGAAGAATTATGCATCAAGTTTTCTTAGTATACTTGACTTACATTATCTCAATAATTCAGGTAATTCAGGGTTCTAAAATCATCATCATCAAATTCTATTATGGCCTTATATTTTAGTTGTTCGTTAAATACAAATAAAATTCGATAGCGCTTTCTCAAAATAAATAAATTTTAGTACACAATTAGAAGGTCAGAAATATTTAAAATTTGCAGAAAAATCGAGATATCTAAGAAACTGATGAATATAAGTGCATGAAATGCCATACAAATATGAAAGAGCATATTGAAAGCAATGTTTTTGTTATAATAAAATAAGGGAGTGACGTTTAAAAAAACAATCTATTTTTTGCATTCGCATTCTACCTCACCCTGTATATGAGTATGCGTTGTCGATCTTTTTATAGGCTGCGTTAAAACTAGAGGATGTGAAAAAAATAATGTTTGTTCAATTAATTTGGCAGCGATTTGGATAATTATAAAGATGGTCATAAACGAGGGTTGCTCTATACCGGCAGAACCTTTATGTCAGCTGCTACAAAGATGGTCATAACTTTTGAAATACCCTGTATAATGTTACAATGCCTTATATTTTAAGAACAGGAATTATTAGTACAATCTAAATACGAAATAATATATAGGGTGCCTCATTTAAAAAAAAACCTAACGTAGTTATGTACTGTACTAGGTACGATGTTGAGGCTTGGATAATGACAGAAGCAACACAAAAATGTTTCGAACTCTGGTGTTACCGTAAAATGCTTAGAATATCTTACGTGAGTCATACGACAAATGAAGTTCTGCGGAGAATGAACAAGACAACAGAGCTTATGAACCTCATAAAAGAAAGAAAAACACAATATTTTGGCCACATTATGAGAAACGAGAAATACGAACTGCTCCGTCTTAGCATCGAACGCAAAATATAGTAAGAGGGAACCAGGAAGAAGACGCAACTCCTGGCTCAAAAACCTGCAACAATGGGCAAATATGACCTGCATAGAATTATTTAGAGCCGTCACAACTAAGATTAAATGGGCAAAAGTAATAGCCAACCTCCTCAAGGATAAGGCACCTTAAGAAGAAGAACGTAGTTATGGATCACCCTGTATAAATCAAAACATTTTCTGAGCAAGGACCATATCCTTAGCTACAACTTTTATATACAACTTTTCCACTATCTTCTGCAGTAGTGGAGTTATCGACCGATTCGGTACTAAGGACTCACCCTGTATGTTGTGACGAGACGCACCTGTGTGTTGTATTATACTATTATTCAAATTCGAATTGAGAAAACAATTGCTACGCCTTTGACTGTAAGCAATGTCAACCGCCATATTTTTTGCGCCGCCGCGCTGGTGCGTCATCAATTGTGACGTCACTGTTATCTTCTTACGTGAAATGGACTGTAGATACTGACTATTGAGGATAGTTCCAATGACGAAGAAATATTACTCTGATTTTATTAAATTAACGTATAAACACCAAACACTGTTGACATTTATTTATTGCTATTAACTTATAATGAGTTGCGCACCTAATGGAATAGTAGGAGCTCTATTTGAATGGCTCTAATAACTTATCAGCTGCGAAGCGGTTTTCGAATAATTGGTTTTTCAAAGTTCCGAGCGCGTTAATTTTTTGTTAGTAAAGAGACTTCCAGATCAGATGTAAAGTTTGACTTAAAATTGTACTTGATGTAAATATGAAGTGATGAGAAAGACACCTAGCACAATCTGATTTCAGGGAATAGTTAATAAGATAATAGAGCAAGGTGTGTAAGATAAATGACTCCTCGTTTTCAAAACCACACACATTTTTATCTAACTGGACGATCTTAAGAACAATAAACATTAATATTGTAAACCAATGGTATTCAAAAACTAATTTTCTCGGGAATGATAAGTTGATATACCGTACTTTTCCCTCTAATTTATTTGACTAACGATGGTGACGATGAGACAGCGTAGCGTGTCCGCATTAGAAAGTGAGTAAACTTACGATTTCGGTGATTTTGTTTCCAAGAAACAATGCTTTAAACAAAACTATCAACGTCATAAGTATCATAGCATATGTACGGTTAAGACGAATATCGTGCAAAAATAGTCCATCTTCTAGTAAATATAGGCATATCATATATTACAACTTTCAGCTTTCTATTGTTATAAACCTTCTAAATACTACATACTAAACTTATATTACACTTCTGCTAGGACATAGAAGGTACCTAGAATAATAAATAGTTAAAAGATTGTTATGAAATTGTGAAAAAACATACGCTATTTCTTGTTATGGAATTATTAAACATGTTGATAAGTTAAAGTGATTTTAGTTCTCCTGACACAGTTGAAACATTATAATCAATGAGAAATAAATTTATCAGAGAACAACATTTTTGTGGTTTCTTGAGCATCCTCAGATTGCATGGTTATATTAGATAGATACTTTAGTAGTAGTACGTTGGAAGGCGAAACCAGGCAAGTATATAGAGGGTGTCCAGTTAGTGTGTAATTCTTCGATATCTCGCAAGGTATACCTGATAGAAGAAAATGTCAAATACAAAAGATATTTGGTTACCTGAGACGCACATTCTGAAGATACTTTGAAATATACAGGGTGTTGCGGGGAAGTAAGATAGTGATCAACCTGATTTTTTTATATGGAACTATAACTTTTTCTTAAATTTTTCTAGTTTCCCTCATAGATCTCTATTCAACCCTAAAATATTTTTCGGATCGGTTGCGACTTTGCCAAGTTATAATTAATTTTCTAATAATTTCCGGATTTGCAAGGTCGCAAGTAATACGTCTATATAGATATATTCCTTCAACTTTTCTCAATAATATTATATACAGCAAGTATTTTTGGCAGAATTTTAAATTACGGCAATTTGAAGGTCATTTACTTTGTTTTTTTAAATGTAACACCCTATTTGTTTTATTTTAAATCGAAATATCTACTAATACCCTATCTCGCCTTGTAATATTTTTTTCGCGGTTACGGCGTTGCCAAGTTATAAATTATTTTTCCTAATTTTTAAACAAGTATCCCCGATTTTAATTTACTTTAAATAGGATCCTCTACTTATTTTTATTGCAATATTGCAATGAATTGCACATGTCGAACTTGGTAAGATCTCACAATTTCAAAATTTTGTTTCTGTTAATTATTGAGATACGGCAACACCGCTTTTTCAGTAAACGGTACCGGAACGCTTAAATCTTTCCAAAACTGCCTCAGCTGGAGAGGTGAAATTCAACGCTCAGGGGTTTTTGAACATACAGAATTCAAAAACGCTAACAGCAGTGTTGTCAGATTTACCACTTTTAGTCAGACTTCATAAATAGAGCATTCCATTCAAAATTATGACGTAAAATTGGTAAATCTGACAACACTGATGTTAGCATTTTTGAATTCTGTATGTTCGAAAACCCCCCAGTATTTAATTTCACCGCTCCAGCTGTGGCAGTTTTTGAAATATTTAAGCGTTAAGGTACCGTTTACTGAAAAAGCGGTGTTGCCGTATCTCAGTAATTAATAGAAACAAAATTTTGAAATTATGAGATCAGACTAAATTCGACATGCGCAATTCATTGCAATAAAAATAAGTAGAGGATTCTATTTAAAATACATTAAAATCGGGATATTTGTTTAAAAATTTGGAAAAATAATTTATAACTTGGCAACGCAAAAAAAATATTACAATGCAAGTTAGGGTATTAGTAGATATTTCGATTTAAAATAAAAAATACAGGGTGTTATATTTAAAAAAAAAACAAGGTGAAATGACCTTCAAATAGCCGTAATTTAAAATTCTGCCAAAAACACCCTGTAGATACAAATTGCTGGAAATATCCAAAATAATATCCATTTTATATTCATAAGTAACATGCTGTATAATATTATTGAGAAAAGTTGAAGGAATGAATCAATTTGGACGTATTACTTGCGACCTTGCAAATCCGGAAATTAATAGAAAATAAATTATATTTTGGCAATGTCGCAACCGATCGGAAAAATATTTTAGGGTTAAATAGAGATCAATGATGGAAACTAGAAGAATTAAAAAAAGGTATAGTTCCATATAAAAAAAATTAAGATGATCACTATCCTACTTTCCCGGAACACCCTGTATATTTCAAAATATTTTTAGAATATGCGCCTTAAGTAACAAAATAACTTGTATATAGGCATTTGGCCCTTTTTGCCAAACTACAGAACCAACACTAAAAACCTCCCTGGGTCATTTTTGTGGAACCTACCAAACCTCCTAATCATGAAGGTCCAAGCATTTTTTTAATTAATGGTATTTTCATTTCTTGTTGAAACATGTGCTCCAGTATGTTCAATATATAACACCTTCACGCAATAAGTCCCGAGTCTGACATTAAGAAAATGTGTTTTTCAAAAAATGTTGCTTCGTGGACGTTGTCAGCACGCCTTTTCAAATACTCAAGGTCAGGGCCGTATATAAGGGAAGGGTTTAGGGGGATCAAACACCCCGTGAGTATTTCCATGAATGAAATAAATAAATAAAATAATACAAAATGCAAGTAATCAAGATGCTTATTTTATTGTTTATTTATTTTTTATTTTAAATTTTGTGCGTCCCCCTTCCAAAAATTCAGGAACCGCCACTGATGAAGTCCCTTAATACATTGTTTCGGAGAGACCGCATTTGAAATCGTAAAATATCATAACACGAAAATTTTCACGTGTTTAATATATTCTAACTTCGCAAAATATTGACAGGAGCAAGTGTTGAAAATATTTTGTAAATATCGGCATAAGATGGAATTTTATTTCCAGTCTCCCTGATATCCATGACTGCTTTGATTATATCTTGTAAAAGTTTTCTCAGCGACCTACCTATAAAAGATCATCGAAGATCTACACTGATTGACACAATAAAAACACTACAAATAAAAACACATAATTTAATTTTCCATTTTAATTTCGAATAAATAGATATATCACTTTCAAAAACTTAGTACAATATAAAAATATATCAAAATAATAATAGTCAGCAAAGAATCTAAAACATGTTTGCTTCAAAAATAAATAATTATATTACTTTCGTACACTATAGTTGAGTTCAACATTCGTTAATTTGAAATGGTAACAACAAATAAATACGGGTGTTTTAACACGACAGAACAATATCACGTACGGTGCAGAATTGACAGTTCAAAGTTGAGGCTATAAAACTTTATGTGATGTTATATTATCACATTAGACATTCAGGGTGTCCAAACGGCATAGGCCAATGAAATACGCTGGGCTTGATTTTTTCTTTTCAATTTTTAATTGAACCAAAATAGAGTACAGTAAATTCATTATTTTTTTTCGTAAACTATTGCTGCAAGCCCAAATGAAGTATAATTATATTAATGTCCATTCAATATATCTTTATAGATCAAGCAAATAGATTTTGTCGAATGACAATACATACACCTTTTAGACTACTTTATTAAAGAGCCCTCGTTACTAGAACAATAACCATTCCAGGAAAAACTAATTTGCATAACAAATTATCATATTCCTTTTTTTCATGAATCGTTGGAAATCATGAATCAGCATGAACAGAGTTGATCTTCATACAGAATGGCTCCCTGACAGCTAACAGGTACATTACAAAAATCCTTGATGATCTTGTTGTGCCTTTCATGGTCACTATGGGGGAGGGCGGTATTTTCATGCACAATAATGCTAGTCCCCACCTCAGAATAACAACTGAACATAGAAGTAGTAAACGAACCACTTCAGCATGGCGTGCTCAAAGCCATCATCTTTGACACTTCAGCCTCCAAACATTGCCAACTAACCTGAAATTTTTTCCAAGGCAACTCATGTTACAAACACTGTACTGCACTGTCTCATCTCGAAAAACTGTTAAACTACACTCGAACATAGCACAGCAAGTCCATAAAGCTTCACTACAGTTACCAACAAATAACGAATTTGATTTTACTGACCAAGCATAAAAGACGCACAAACAATACAAACGTTTGACAGTCGGGGTTCTACCGTAAATAAGTCGCATGAAAATTACATCGGCGTTGCCAGCTCCTCAAAATTTATGTAAGACTTCAGAATTTGCGTTTCTTATGAAGAAGTATGCAGTAACGCAGTAGAGGTCAACATATCTATTGATTTTGCTGTAATCATGCCTGAACCATCAAAATACCGTCTTTTTTGACGTAGAATGGAATATTTCTGGATACTATACAATTAAGACGATAGTAAATAATTATGATTGTCATATCTGGTGGTCAATATGACAACGTAAGAAAAAATGTGGGCCTATTAGAATTAGTTGTTTACTACCTCTACGTTCAGTTGTTACTCTGAGGTCCCCACACAGCGAGAATTGTCACTGAATATCTGGATGAGGTGGGAGTTACACGGTTTGATTGGCCAGACATGAATCCCATCGAACACGTCTAGGATGAGATGGGACGACGTATTCGAAGGCATACACCAGCTCCAGGACATGCCCAAGGATCGAGAAAGTTGCTAATGTAGGAATGGAACACCATCGACCAGAATGTAATCCTAAATTTAATTGAAAGCATGGCTGGTACTATAAGCAGTCATTAACGCAAGAGGAGGGAACATACACTATTAATTGACATGTTTTTTCGTTATTGTCATTATTGTTAATTGTTACCCGTTCATTTATTTAAATAAATTGGATATCCAAATTCACGTTATTTCATGAAAATTAGAAAAAATAGTGACTGACTTCAACTGACAGATAAACAATTTATGCACGCTAGCATTTATCGGAAAATGAACGCTCACCACCTACTAGACCGATGATTCTGTAATTAACGTTTTTCCAAAATAATTTCTAATTTCTTAAGTGACCTGCATCTTTTGCTCGTCTGTGTATTTATGTAAAATATAAATTTTAAAATTTGTTCCGCTATCTTTTGTTAAATTCACCATAGTATACACCACATCCTTGCCTCTTAGATACAAGACTCGGTATTTCATATTTATTGTGTTCCCGATTTTCAAATCAGGATTCTACATTCTAAGCTAAGTGAGATTGCACTGTCTGCCTTCAATCACCAACATATTAAGCTCTATAAAAAACAGAATCACATTTTATTTTCGTTAGAAGCCGACAAACAGCTTAGCTGCTATCTTGCAACTGATGAATTCTTAAGTTGAGGGATCCTTCAGAAGGAGACTCCCTGAACAGACTAGTGGATAGATCGACAGCAACGTAAAGACCGCAAAGCAACATAGGACCTATTATAGCTCCTTCTACGCCCAGGCAGAATATTCCACCTGCTATTGCTAAGCCCGTCAAATAGGGATGACCACCACTGGAACAAATAAATTTCTTATAAATACACGTTATTCTAACATTTGAAGATTCAATAAAAAAAACAGAGACAAGTAAATTACCTCGGAATTTCTCGCTTATTAATATAGTATGAGTACATAAACTCGGGTCTATTGCGCAACGGCGCCCCACGCGATTTGACATTTTTTTTATCAATATAAAGAGGATGGTCTGTTATGTGATCTTCAAAAATAAATTTGCGAAAGAAGCATGTTTTTTGGAGAAAAAAAATGATAAAGCTGCATTTTCAACATACTTCAGTAACGCACGAGCACAGAACAATACAATTTTAGAAATAAGATACTGCTTGACAGATATGATAATAGATGCGGTGTTGCCAACATTTGCTCGATATTTTACATCGCTTCGACGATACATGTACTAAAATTGGAACGTTACAAGAGAAGATTAGCATGGCCCTGCGCAAGGATAACACAAAAAATCGTTTTTTTTAACCATCTAAATTTAAAGATATCTTATTTCAAATGTTCCTTTGTTTCTAACTGGTGTTTGTGATTAAGTATTATTGTTTGTTTTATTTAGTTCGTACATTAGCTTTTTATGTAAAATCGCTGGCACAAACATATTGTTTGTGATTAAGCTTTATTGCTATATTTGGCCGATATCTGCTCCAATAAATCATTGAAACGTGCGCCTGACGTTGAACCGTTGCCACTAAAAACCGAACAGGTGACAATCTTACCCGAAATCAGTTGGTTACAATTTTCAAAATATTTGACATATCAGTAACGTCTGGGGGGGCCGAGCCCCCCAGGCCCCCTCGTTATCACCTGCTGCAAACCTAATTCCACCTAAAATAGCCTAAATTTAGATATCCTTTATATTTCACCCAACCTAGTAAGTATATTAACACCAACTTCAACCTCGATTTCAGTTTCTACCTCAGTAACAACTGAGGTTTCTACTAAAACGAAATGAGGTCAAACATAGTCCCTCCCCACATCCGTGATGAAAATGATTTGTTTTTCATCTTTTCCAAAGCACGTTGACTGAACGTTTAATGTTTTACAGTCACTAACTAACTAAAATTGCAATTGCACAATTTCATGAAGTACATTAATTACTGCTGCTTTGCTGGCAACACCGCATCTTTGTGACACTATTGAAGTCTGTCATGCGAGTTTTCGATTCTAAAATTGTCATGTAATTGTCATGTAATGTTCGGGTGTGTTTTGTAAATATGTCGAAAATACAGAGTTTTAACTATTTTTTTTAAATGCTTCTTTCGCAAATTTTCTTCATTAAAAGTACAAGGTACAAGGACAGTACCACTACCATTATGGAACACTACCAAAATACTTGGTAGTGGTAGTGGTACCATCTTTTAAGTATTTGTATCTCTTGAACTGATCAATTTAGACCCCAAGTGTGCTAGTTTGTTGGAATTGTTTTAGCGGAAGGAGCACAAAAATTCACAAATATACAGGGTGTCCCATTAAAATGTTTGAATGGGACGTCACGTGATCAAAAACAAATACCTCATTGGGTGACAGAATAATAAGAAAAGTTACTATATTTGTTCTAATTTACACCCCCAAAATTATAAGTCGCTACTAGTGCCCGGTTTCGATATACAGCGTTGGGCTAAAGTATGGAACCAAGCAAATATCTTTGAAACGGAAAGGACGATATTGCTGAAAATTTGCAGGTAGATGTAGTGACATATAATGCATCCGAATGCAGTATGTTAGCTATTAATGTACTTCCGGTCTAACCGGAAGTGCCCTCAACTTTTTTAATTTAAATGGGACACCCTGTATATTTTTGCAGATTTTGATTCATCTTTTTTTCCGAATACGTCCATAGTGGTTTTGGCATTAGTTTCTGTAAAAACGGGAAAGATAAAGCTTCTTTATCATTTCAGGTGTTTAAAATGCCGGTCATTCAAAGTCGGTTTTGGCGATCGCGTGAGTACTCACAAAGAAATGTGTCACGTCCCGACAGGGGTCCTATAACACGTTTGACGGTGACTAAAAAAAATACAAAAAAATTACCTCAAACGGGAAGACCGCAGACCACCACGGACGAATTTGTGAGACAAATTTTTTAAGAAACAAATACTAAACCCACTATGGACGTATTCAGAAAAAAAAGATGAATTAAAATCTGCAAAAATATACAGGGTGTCCCATTTAAATTAAAAAGTTGACGGCACTTCCGGTTAGACCGGAAGTACAATAATAGCTAACATACTGTATTCGGATGCATTATATGTCACTACATCTACCTGCAAATTTTCAGCAATATCGTCCTTTCCGTTTCAAAGATATTTGCTTGGTTCCATACTTTAGCCCAACCCTGTATTACTTGTCTTAATCGTCGTGGGACACCCTGTATTTCATTGATATACTGACCCTTTGATTTCCTTGTATATAGTGGTGTCAACAACGGATGTTGGTAGAAACTGGAACACTGCGAATAAAATAGCTGCAATTCCTCGATCCTGGGCCAGCCAAAGATCCAAAACTGCTGGAATGCAGGCCCAATAGGTGCCCAGGAACGGTACTGCTCCGAGTATTGTGGCAAATGCTGGAAATAGAAGGCTGTGATAGTTTGTTATATAAATTAAGCTTAAAAAAACTTAATCAAAGCTTATTGGTTGAAATATTCAAAACGAATGGGAAGCCAAACTTATTTGAACCAACTCAAAAATAGGCTTCGTATGAATGGAAATATTTAGATTATAGGTTAGAATCGGTACGGAACTTACCAGATGGAAGGTAGACAATCTTTACGCAAAAAAGGTTATGAATAAACCAAGTCCACAGACCATAAAACGCAGCCATCTTGAAAGAAGCTGAAAACACTCCATTTATTGCCGCTTCTAAGGCATGCCCAAATCTCCTACTACTAGGAGAAAAATTTATCAGCACCTCCAGTGGTTTATATAAATCTGAACTAGAATTCAATAGATAAAAGAGCGTTGTCAAAAACACAACCTGAAATTAAAAAAGATATTAGCGGCATATCAAACTATCAAATATACAACCACACAATGGACTAGTATTATAAGACTGAAAGTAGTATTTTTACGAATATGGCTTCTTAACCACCCGAAACGTTTTTTTATGGGCAGCTCCCCGCAGAGGCTGAGAGCCTAGGGCACTGTAGAAGCACTGCGAGAGGATAAGTGTCTATGCACGTTAGATTTGAAACGCTGCAGGTCGTAGCCGTCGGGAAACAAATTCCCCGGCAGCTCATCCCACAGCGTCGAAGTTCTCTAAAGGAAGGAATGCTGGAGGAGACTGGTTCTTGGAGTAGGAACCTCAACCTTGTAAGGATGAGCTCGCAGAGCCTCTCTAGTATTCCTCGCTGGGACGGCCTTCCGTGTTATTATGTGGGAGAGCTCATTCAAACATCTTCCGTAATAGAATGTATAAAACAGGAACAGGTCAGTCACCCTTCTCCGATGTTCCAGGCTGTGGAGGTCCTTTGTGAGGTTAGGCGTATCGATATTCTAATTGCTCTCTTCTGGCTAGTGTCCAGAAGCTTTAGACATGGGAGCAATACTCCAACAATGGTCGGACCTGTGCCTTGTAGAGCAGCAGTAGTTGCTCTGGTGTATACAGCTTTACAACGAGGAACAAAAATCCAAGCTGGGATGCCGTTTTAGCTGGAGATGATCAAAACCAAGTGTTTGTTTTTAAGTAAACAAAACATTGGTTGATACTGTTCTTGGGCTCTCTCTTCGTCCATTCTTCTGTATTCTGTGGCGACGGATATAATTATAAACAACAATTACAAGAAATACTTATACTAGTCCAATGTTTCAAAATCGATCAACTAAAAAAATGTATTACGCCTAATGCAAATATATACGTACGCTGTTAAGTATAAAGTTCATGACAGCAGTGCCACCGCCAAGTATCACAGACAAAAAAGTACTGAAAGAGCTTAGAATCAGACTAATATTTCCTTTCAATATCCCCCATATTGATTCTAAAAGTGACATCAATGTTCCTATGTTCTGCTTGCCGAAGTCGACTAGTGCATTTACATTCAGCATCTCTGCAAAAAAAGTACTCAGACACTATAGATTCAAAAAAAAAAAGAAATTTTAATAAACCCTACATTTTTCCGTTTCATATAATTTACATTTTCATCAAAAGACCCGTGACAAACAAATCTATAAACACCTTTTCAGATAGCTAGGCTGTCCTGAAAGCACTGAGCTCCAAACTGGTTGAATCAAGACTCGTATGGAACTGCATACATCTCCTCAACGAACTTGGAAGGAAGAAAGTAACTTTGGTCTGGGTTCCAGGTCACAGCGGAGTGGAAGCAAAGTATTGGCCAACGCGCTCGCAAGAAGAACCGAATCTGTGTTCATAGGACCACAACCATTCGCGGGCATTGCGAAAAGTACCGCTAAGGAAACCATCTCAGATTGGGTAGAGAGGAAAGCACTCCTGCACTGGAGAGATACACCAGGGCTACTACACTCGAAGGCGTTCATACGATAACCCTCTAGACAGCCCCCCCCCCCTCCCGAAGATCGCAGAATGGAACAGGAATGACCTACAGGTACTGGTTGGTCTGTTGACGGGACATTGTCGTCCGAGAAACCACTTGAGGCAGTTAGGTCTTAAACAAACAACAGACCGTCGCTTCTACTATGGAGGACGAAACAGAGGAGCATATTCTGTGCTCCTGTCCAGACTGGAAAGAGCTAGGTTTCAGACTTTTGGGCTCGCCTAACTGGAACCTTCTGACTTCAAGAAGGTTTCATCCATTACGACCATCGCCTTCGTCAAGAGGTCTGGATTGTACGGTGAACTCGTAAACAGTTGTGAGCCACAATAGAGTCGCAGTGGAAGGAGGCATAGTCGCCCCATTCGTTTTCAATCTAACCTAACCTACCTCGCCAACGACAAGAATGTTTTATAAATTAAAAATTAGATGACGATAGTGCATACAAGATAATTCTTTATATATTATTTATGCAGGGTGTCCCACGACGATTAAGAGAAGCAATATATCGGAACTGGGTAGCAGTAGCGAATTATAATCTTGGAAGTGTAAATTAGAGCAAATATAGTATCTTTTTTTATTATTGTGCCACCCAATGAGGTATTTGGTCACGTGACGTCCGATTCAAAATTTTTAATGGGACACCCTGTATATTTGTAACTTTTTGTGTTCCTCCCGATAAAAAAATTCCAACAAACTAGCACACTTGGGGTCTAGAGTGATTAATTCAAGGGCTACAGGTACTTAAAGGACTGTGCTACTACCATTATGATGAACTACTACCAAAGTAATTTAACTGTAGGGGTACATGTTATAATCAATGGTAATGGTATAATCCTTTAAGTACCTGTAGCTCTTGAATTAATCACTTTAGTCCCCAAGTGTGCTAGTTTGTTAAAATTGAATTGAAATATACAGGGTGTCCCATTAAAAATTTTGAATCGGACGTCACGTGATCAAAAACAAATACCTCATTGGGTGACACAATAATAAGAAAAGATACTATATTCGCTCTATTTAACCCTTAACGGTAACGTGCCGTCTGTGAGACTACAAGCAATCTTAAATTCGACCCTTACCTTACCGCATTTCTGGTAAATGGCCTCATCTAATCTATCAGCCATTGGTATCCCTTTTATATCCCGTTTATCAATAAGTTTGCATAAACATTCCAGATGTGCTTAGTTGTCAGTTTGGTTCAGTCTGCGAGACGGAACGTTACGGTTTACGTTAGAATTTTTCTCAACTGGTAGTCATGGCAGGTCCGTCATTTTTTACCAAAATATTTTTATAGGTGTATTGCTTTACTTATTATCAATCACAAAATATATAGATTTGAGTGTGGTCAAATTTTTTTTATTATCTTGGTCTTACAAATTTGTGCTGCTAATTTGTGTTCTAGTTAATAATTATCACAATTTTTCTTCTTTAAATCACATGTTCTCCTACTTTATATAAAATTATTATTAAAGGATATATATCCAACAAATATTCATGCATTTTTTTCCAAAAAATAATTAGGAGAATTTGATTTTTTAAGCTTCAAAGAGGTTACAGTCTCACAGACTGCACGGTACGTTACCAGCTATGCCCCGAACTTGCACGTTACCGGTTAAGGGTTAAACCCCCAAAATTATAATTCTGTACTGCTGCCCATTTCCGATATATTGCTTGTCTTAATCGTCGTGGGACACCCTGTATAATATAACATTTATATCATCAAAAGAAATTTAAAGAATTTCTTCCAATAATCGGAAGTATTCTGAGTCGGCTGTGAGGCTAGCAGCATGTACCATTAAAAGCAAAACAGAGGCCTGGCATGCAACGCTGGATTGAGCTTTTATCGGGCCCGGAGCTATTACATAGTTTTAAGGGGCCCTTTATGAATAACAAGCAAATAATATAGTGCTTGCGGGGCCCCACACAACCGCGGGCTTTAGCCCCATGGATGATCCGGACGTGCTGGTATGCAAAATCAACATCTTATGAGGATATCTGGATATCTCCGTCAAGTTAGATAACTTATTTTAGAACCTTTGTGCGATATGGGGTAGTTCTGCCTTTCATTGGACCGAAGCCGGCTAAGGAAACTCGTGAGTCTACTATCTGGTCATAGCACCTTCAGGTATCACTTGTATGTGATGGGGGTGGAAAGTGACCCTACCGACGTTTGCACGCTGTGGCGAGGAGAAAACCTCGCCACACATTCTAAGCCATTGTGACGCCCTTGGGCATTACAGGCAGATTATATTAGGTTTCAGTTCAACCTGGAGATATAAAATGGGCAGCACCCAAGGTCATCCTCACCTTTGCGATGAGGGCTGGACTTGGCAACTAGAGTAATAAGAGGTGCAGAAGGGCCCGATAGTTTTTGTCACCAGAAAACCTCTCTTCTTTATTTCTTTCTTTTATTCATTCATTCAAAATCTCAATCAAAACCTAGTTTCAAATTCAATACCTGAAGATTTCTGAATATCAGTGATAAACGCTTCCCACGACGATCTGACCGCCTCTTCAGTCACCTGAGGTCCGTTGCTGTTATTTGGTGACATCCAGTTCTGATACACTCTATCCCAGAGTTCCAGTATCTGTTGTTCTAGTTTTTCCGATTTGGCCGTGTCAACGTCAGACATCATACCTTTAACCTAAAATTTTTGATCATGACTACATTGTTCAAACAAGCATGTCGCCATGGATGACTTACCGCTTTCGATATGCCTTCTCTGCCGTACTGGTACGCGTTGTCCAATATTGAATCAATGGTGTCATCCCAGGCTGGTGGTAGGACTTGCCTTAGTTCAGGGTTGTGGACGACCGTTTGATTTATCACATTACCAGTCATTTGAACTAACATGATGGCCTCAGCATAGATCTTAAATGAATCTAAGTTGAATTAAAACTACGGGTATGGCTAAATAGATGTTACAAAGGAAACTAGAAAATTTTGCAATATGACGTAGCAATGAATCGCAGAAAGCTGCGTATTGCTGCATGTTGGGCAGCCGCACCAAGTCAATAAGCTCAGTTATTCATTATATAGTGAGAGTGTAAAGTTATTATAGCTGAGAATAAAGATAATGCAAGCTATATGTTTCGCAAGCTACAAGAATGCTATATAAAAAATGAGTTCTCACTATTAATATAAAAAAGATTGATTATATGGTTATAGGAGAAAAAGATCAAGGAGAGGAGAGGATGACAAAATGACAAGCTGCAATTCATACAAGTATTGTGTGGCCATCGTAGCGCGGCATGAGGTAAGGTGAGAGGGAGGTTCCCTCAAGTAATGATCGTCATTATCCTGTGGCGTTTAAAAAGGGATAGAAAACATAAGTAAAACAGGGACATTAAATATCGTCTGCAGCGATTATACAATCCCGATGCTAGATCGCCTTTAAGGTGGGGAATAAAATCTGCTGATGCCGGTTGTAGTTGTAAGTTTTATGAAGTAGGCAAATAGGATATTATGTGAATATATATTATTTGCCGTTTCCTTCCCTATTCACGTTATTCGACACGGAGCATTATGGCTAAAGTATTTGATAAAAAAGAAAATAATAATTTCCGATGGATAGAGACCCATAAAGGCTACATTCTAAAAATATTTTCATGTTATACAGGGTGTCCCAAAAACACGAAATGTACCAAAGTTATGTTTTTTTAAATGGAACACCCCGTATATTATTGCATATTCAGATTCCTTGGTGAATTCTAGTGTGACTTTATGTATCATACATGGGACTCACAGCGAATCGTTTAGGTGTAAGCATTGATTAACGTATTTAGGGGAAGATAGGCAGCCACATAGGAAAACCGCGCGCTCGCAGTCTATCTCACTCACTCTAGTCTATCTCACTCACTCTTTCATCCTTTATGCTCACCGTCACCTGGCGCCCTCTGAAACAATCTAACAAGTTTCGCAAATTCTTGAATCCTTTATAAATATGCCCAATAGATGGAGCATCCAGCTATAAAAATACGACCTTGAAGTTGCCACTGACCCATAGCACTGACCTAACCACCGACGATAAAAAAACATCGTCGGTTCGTTACGTTACGTTAATCAATGATGTAAGTCACCGTTTTCGGCATAAGTAGATATAAAGAAAAAATTGAATATCGCAGAGATTATAAAATTTGGAAGGCTGTGACTTTGTCGTGTTACTAAGCATAAAATGCATCAAATTTGGTGAGACTATCAAATTTAAATTACGTTTATGCTTGGAGAAATCGGTCGATTAATTAAGGAAACTTCGATCGGCGATAACTTGATTTTTTCAAATGGGAATGCCTAATTTTTTTAAAGTGTTAAACGTAGAATTTGATAACCTTTCTAATGATGTAAGGTTGTAAATATCAATCTCTGGTAGTTTTCATTTAATTTTAAATTTTCAAACAAATCGGCGTTTTTCAATTTTCCAAGCACTTGCGGTGACATCGTGGTGACGAAATGAGGTAAGAGCAGTTTTGCGTTATATAAATGCGAGCGTGGTTCAAACCAACGAATTCGAATAGGTTTGAAAAAGCAACGCCCATGCTCTAACAGGCATGTGAGTGTGCCCAAGATCCCGTTGTTATTATTTACTGTGTTCACAAACACGATGTTATTTTTTACACAAATCTGCAGGATTTAAATTTTATGGATTTATATAAAATTGTCTTTTAACACTTATGCACTGTTAAAACCCAAAATTCATTCAAAACTATAACAATTAACCCGTAACGATCAACCAAAACGAAGTAGCTATTTATATTCTGCCTCTACATGACTGCTGTTATTTCTAGGATTCTTTACCTGCTATCTGTACAAAGGGTATATGGGTTTAGCAGCGAATCAGCGGTCAGTGTCCCAGCTGCCGCGTTAAGATTGTGGGCACAAACAAAAACCTTGTTTACTTCTTCTAACCTATTCGAATTCGTTGGTGTAAACATAGACCAGTGCACTAGGTGATGCTTGTCCTGATCATACAACGATATTGCGGTGGTATAGAGGAAAGGGGAAATTTAACTCTAGAGGATGCTAAAAGGCCTGGAAGACCACAAATGTCCGAAGGAAAATATTACTGCTGTGAGGAAAATACTTGAGGACAGGCGAGTATCCTACCAATAGATAGATGGAACTTTAGGTCTAAATGCACGAGCAATTCGTTTGATTTGAAGTAAGTTTGATAAGGGAGAATCTGGGTATGCGAACAACATAGTGACGAGTTTTGACCATAATATTACTATGTAGACCAGTGCCGAAGCCTTCAAAAATAATAAAAAGTGAAAAAAAATTACAGTAGGATGAAACTCATTAGAAAAGGAGGAGAATATGATAAGAATAAAAGGAAAAATAAATTACGGTCGATTAGAGATCGGGAAGTGGGAGGGGGTCAGTTTTTAAGGGTAGAAAATTGTTTATCTTGATTTATGGCAAAACTGCAAGTCCTGTGGGAAAAAGTTGAATGGCAAAGATGTAGATAATAAAAAGATCTACAACTTTTGTATTCTCAATTTTTTCACATAACCTCAAAATTTTGGTGAAAAATTTAAAAAACCAAGTTTTTGGTCTTATATTTTTATCTTTTTCAAAAAAAATAAGTTTTTTACGAAATTTGGTGAAAACTTATCTCATTATGTCCCAAATACACTGTAATTTATTTAATTTAAAATATTAATTTTTTCGCCTTATTTAACCTTAAAATAAAAAATGCACCCCAATTTTCAATCGAAAATTCTCGCGTGAAAATATCAGCTTTTTTCAAAAAGTTTGGGAGCCTTTCGTTCGTTGAAATCTCTATTTTCTGGTGGTGTAAAAAAATATACATTACTATAGAAAATCTTCTCAGAAAATGCAAAAAACTGAAAAAAAAACTCAAATTCGAAAATTTTTTTTACTCACTATGTACAATTTTGAGCTATTTATTAAAATTTACACTTATTGACTTAAAAAACGTGAGATTTCATGTTACATTGATAAACGGAAAAATTGCAAATTGGAATATTCTACTATAATTAACAAAAAAATAAGTTAATATTTAATAAGACATCTACAATATTTTGAAAAAGTTGTAGAATCTTCTTTAAATAATATTTGTAGATGCCTATTTCTATTCTATTTTTCACGTCTAATAGTTTCAAACATGAATCCTTCAAAAATATTGTTGCATTTCTGCATTGTTTTTCTGGTTGCGATACAACATCTGGATTTGCCGGATAAGGAAAGAAAAGTGTCGTTAATTCATTATTAGACGCGAAAAATTTGTCAAATTTGGCCGATGTTTTTTATAAGAAAGATGCAAGTAAAGAAAATATAAAAAAAATGGATTACAATTAATCAAGTCTATTTATAAATATAAAAGAGAAAAAATAACACGGAATCAACTAAGGTTTCAAAAATATCAATTGGCAAAAATTAAATCATCCTTCATTTTGGTAAACCTCCCACCGACAGAAGGAGCAGCAGAACAACATTGTTACAGAGCATATTATCAGCTTCAAACTTGGTTGGGTAACGAATTGACAGCAACAGATTGGGGTTGGAAGCAACATCAACGTGGCATTATGCCCAAATTTACAGAAAAAGATTTAATTCCGGAAGTATTGCTCAAAACTATCTGCTGCAGCTGTGAAACTGGATGTAACAGTTTAAAATGGGGCTGCCGAAAACATGGTTTAAAATGCACAAATTTATGCACTAATTGTCATGGTTCTGAAAATTGCTCCAATATGGAAGAAGAAATCTACGAGAGAATAAATGATTCAGATGAAATTGTGGATGAAGAACCAATGCCGGAAATAATATTGGAGACGAAGATGATTGTCTTGAAGATTTCGACGATCAACTAGAGATAGAAAGGTTTATCGAATCTAACGATGAAGAAATGCCTTCAAAGAGACAAAAACTAACGAATAACTAATGGGAATTTCAGATAAGATATTTATAAATGACAAGATTAACGTTTTCGAAAAAAAATATAATGAATAACGTAATCAGAATTAAGTATCTAAATTCAATAGTACGATTTACATGTATATTTATATTTTTTGAAATTTTCTATGACATGAATGTAATTCCAATTTAATTAATAAACCTTTCAACTAAAAAAAATTGCAGCAATCACATTTTTTTGATGAAATTGTACATAGTGAGTAAAAAAAATACGAATTTGAGTTTTTTTCAGTTTTTTGCATTTTCTGAGAAGATTTTCCACAGTAATGTATATTTTTTTACACCATCAAAAAATAGAGATTCCAACGAATAAAAAGCTCCCAAACTTTTTGAAAAAAGCTGATGTTTTGACGCGAGAATTTTCGATTGAAAATTGGGGTGCATTTTTGATATTAAGTTAAAATAAGGCGAAAAAATGAATATTTTAAAACAAATAAATTACAGTATATCTGGGACATAATAAGGTATGTTTTCGCCAAATTTCGTAGAATTTTTTTTTGTTTGAAAAATATAAAAATAAAAAACCAAAAACATGTTTTTTTTAATTTTTTACCAAAATTTTGAGGTTATGTGAAAAAATTGAAAATACAAAAGTTGTAGACCTTCTTATTACCTACAACTTTGCCATTTAACTTTTTTCCATAGGACTTCTAGTTTTGCCAGAAATCAAGATAAATCATTTTCTACCCTTAAAAACCCACCCCCTCCCACTTCCCGATCTCGAATCGACCGTAATTTATTTTTCCTTTCATTCTTATCATATTCCCCTCTTTTTCTAATGGGTTTCATCCTACTGTAATTTTTTTTGGTTTCAAAAATTATCGACCCTGGTCTAATGTGCTGGTCAAGGGTCGAGGCGGTCAGAAAAGCCTAATCTGTAAAGAAAAAAGTAATAGTTATATTTTCTAAATCGAGTGAAATTTTGGATCGCTCAGAGATCAGCTAAGTGGCATACTGAACTGTGTCTGCCTGAGGGCAGTGAATCTATGAAGAACCTGCTCTAAAAGTCAATAGTGACAATAATGCTTCAGCTCACCGCGCCAAAGCCGGCACCGAATATTCGAAAACGTCAGGGCTGAAACTTCTGGCGCAGTCTTCCACCAGTACAGACCTTGCTAACTGCTACAATGCACTGTGTCCGCATATGAAAATGAAGCTTTCTAAAAGGGTGGGTTTTATAACAATAAAGACCTTTTGCGGACGTGAGACCACGAGTATCCATTTATTTCTAGTCACATTTGACACAACTGGTTTAAAGAATGCTTTCGGAGAACGGGGGGTGTATTGAATGTAAAGGGCCCCACAGACATCGTTCTTTTTCGTCAGGTTTGCACGACGTGCCAACCGATCACACTCATTTCGGTCCGTGTGTGCCGAAAAACTGTCGTGTTGACCGTCGTCCCAAAAAATCTGTCCGAGCTTGATTTTACCCGTCGGTTTCGAACGCCATCGTGCAACTCGGTACATGTGTGGCCGTTCATCGTGCAATCACGACGGGATTTTGCAGTGTCGTTCTGGTTTCAGGTATAATTTGTAAAGCTGAGGGGGATATCGCAACTGAAAATTTCAAATCCTCGTAGCTTCTACCCGTAGCAAATAATCTCAATGTAGCTGTCAGACGTTCATGAGGGGAAATACTTTGTCTCATCCAAGTATCCTGTTTTTTTTATTAGAGGTGCTACTGAATTAAGTAATTCTAAGTATGTTTCTTCATCCATCCTAAAATAATTGTACCAATCCCCTGGTTCCAGACGCAATTCTTCTAATAGATTTATATGGGAGAATTGGCCTCTTTTTAAAAGCCACTGTTTCACTCATTTAGAACGTTTTTTCTTGCTGTATTTCACTTTAATAGCTAAAGCCGCCGCCAATGCTAAAGTATTCTCCATGTTTAACGGACCAAAAATTTGCGAGAAACTGAAAGAAAACCGAACAGTGTGTGGAGGTATCGTTCCATCGGTTTAACCGACATCGGTTGGCACGTCGTGCAAACCTGATGAAAAAGAACGATGTCTGTGGGGCCCTTTAAGGAAATTACTTTTAAGAGGTGATATAAACAAAACCGCGTTGCAAAACTTTCTAGTATCGTTTGTACTTCTAGAACCAAACAAATGCAAGCTTACCTGAAGAGCTATAAAGATGGAAGCACATATCAGAAACACGATCAATCCTAATATAACAACGCAGCTAGCTACGGTGTCAATGCTGTCGTTAATACTCATCTTCAACACGGTGTTGGCTCTATGAATCACTCTGTATAACCCTCTTATGGGTACAGGAACTAGAGCATCGTGCCTTTCCTCACACCAGGCCTTTGCAGTGTAGAAAACGTCCATGCACATGTTGTATAAGTAGTTCCACAGGCCTAAATAATTTGAGCAGAGTGACAGAAAATTGAAACATCATGTAAAAAACGGTTTAAAATATAAAAGATGTGTATGGGGAACTTTTTTGATAACTTATTTTTATTTTTTCTGATATTACCAATGTTTATCTTGGATTGGAGTTGAATGGAAGAGAGCATGTAACATATAGCTGAGCTGCGAATTGTGCCTATCACGTTGTTTTCTATTAAGACGAAACCTCGTATTTTGAATAATTTTAGGGTGCTGATTACAATTCTTGCAGTTTTGAATGTGTCTCGTTTGACGGAAATTACAAATTTCAGATCTTCCGATCTTCAGGTTTGTCAAAAAAAAAACAAAAATTTTTATTTGGCGCTCTATTAATGTGAAACCTCGTGTTTTGGATAATTTTAGGTGCTGATTCAGTATCGTTTGACGAAAAATCAAAAATTTCAGATCCTCAGGTTTACCTAAAAACATAAAAAAATTATTTGGCTTTCTATTACGATAAAACCGCGTGTTTTGGATAATCTGAGGGTGCTGATTACAAACCCAGTTGCATTTTTGAATTTCAGTTACGTTTGACAAGAATAAAAATTTAGAGATATTTCAGATCCTCAGGTTTGCCTAAAAAAATCAAAAAAATTTATTTGGCTTTCTATAAAGATGAAACCGCGTGTTTCAGATAATTTGAGGGCGCTAATTAGAAATCCGGTCGCAGTTTTGAGTTCCAATATCGCTTGGCGAAAACAAAAAGTTTTAGATCTTCAGCGGTTTATCCAAGAAATTCAAGATCTCTAATTTGGCATCTATTAAGATGAAACCTCGTGTTTTGGATGACCTTAGGATGTTGATTATAAATTCGGCCGCAGTTTTAAGTTTTACTCTCGTTTGACAAAAATCAAGAATTACAGATCTTTCAAATCCTCAGGTTTGTCTATAAAAATGAAAATATTTATTTGGCTCTATATTGATACGAACCCTTGTGTTTTATATAACTTGAAGGTTCTGATTACAAATCTGGTGATAGTTTTGGGTATCAGTATCGTTTGACAAAAATCAAAAGTTTCAGATCTGCCGCAGGTTCAACTTAGAAAATTAAATTTTTTATTTGGCTTTCTGTTACGATGAAACCGCGTCTTTTAGATAATTTGAGGGTGTTGATTGCAAAACCAGTCACAGTTTTGAATGTCACGTTACGTTTGAGGAGAATACAAAATTAGATATCTCTTAGATCCTCAGGTTTGCCTAAAAAATCAAAAAAATTTATTTGGCTTTCTATTACGATGAAATCTTGGGTTTTGGACAAATTAAGGATTTTGATTACAAATTCGATCGCAGTTTTGAGTTCCAGTGTTGTTTGACGAAAATCAAAAATTATAGATCTTTGAAACCTTCAGGTTTACTTACAAAATTGAAAATCTTTATTTGGGTCCCTATTGAGATGAAACCACATGTTTTAGATGATTTGAGGGTGCTCGGTTACTTTTTTTATGCTATCTTGTCTTGTAGATATGTGATCTAGGCAATAAAATCAATTATTATTGTTTTAGTTGAGAAAAATCAGAGATACGAAAATATTTTTCAAATCGGACATCAAGATAACAACCTCTTACTAACCTAAATAAACTCCAAGGTGTTTCAACATATAGAATAAAATCGGCACTGGCAGTAACGGAAGCAGCATAATATTCTTCCAGAATAGCATCATGATACACAACCATAGAACTGTGTATAAGTAGAACGTGCTGCCGTATGATTCGGCAATTAAGCTGCTGTTTGAGTAACTCAGGCTCAGTTTCTTCCCGAGGCTGAGAATCGTTCCTACAAAATACAGTTGAAAGTAATTCTTATCTCGGTTTTTTTAGTAGAAAAAGTTTCTACGGATTTAGGGATAAATTAATGCAAGAGGTTTTAACTCGAAGAGGTACGTTTAGGCGTTTATTTCACGCTTTCTTGAGGACTAAAATTCCTACGAAGACGAACATTAAAAAATAATATATAATAAATAAAAATAAAAAATAAGTAAAAAATATAAAGTGCCACAACAATTCAGTCTAACAAACAAATTTAAAAATTGTTTATACATAAAGTTACAATTAAAATTTTAAGGATTTTGACATTTTCTTAAAGTAACTCGGCAAAACAATCAAAAATAAAAAACTGGTACATTGCAGAAAAATATAAAGAAGTTAATAATATGATACATACAATTTTCCATTCAAATGTTGAAATGACACTAAAATGTAAAGCATACATTCTTACATTATTGAGCACACCCCTATAGCAACAAAGAATAACATATCCCTTATTGTCGATAAACAACAAAAAAGCATTCCAGAAGATGGATAAAAGAATCGCTCAATGGTAAGGATCACTCGAAAACTATCAACGCTACATACATGGAGGTCTTTTGGATAAGTCTCGGTACGAGCTGTTTAAAAAAATAGTAATGTCATCCGATTGGCTACCCAGTATAAACATGTGCCCTAAAGAGTCTGGTTTTCAAGATACAGGTTGTCAAAGTTTGGAAAAATTGATTTTTTATCAATATCTTAAAGACCATTGAACCGATTTTATTGTAATTTGGCAGTGTTGTTGCAATATTCTCCAGACTCAATGACCAATCATTTTACTTATTTCACACAGAAATCAGCTTTTTCAGTGGATGATTTCAACTATTTTCTATAATCTCACCTTTATGCAATTTTGTGGAACTCTTTAAAAGTTGCGGTTGAGACAACGAACGTTTCAATATCTTATCTTTTTTCCTGGCTGCAGGTTTCAGCAGCTCATTGATATCAGGTGTTTGATTTGATTGCTGCTGTATTAAGTGAATTCCCTAAAAATAATTTAATTATGTTGGGTACAAAGCAGCTCAAAAGTGAAACGCACCATGCCACCATATAAATAGGCCCATAACAAGAATTCACCATTCTTTGTTTAAAAGCTTCTTTGTCATTCATAAAAAAAGTGATAGTTGAACAAGATAGACCTCTTTCAAGAAACTTCCTCAAGTGGTTGTTGTTCATCCCCTATTTTTAGACAATTTTTTATGCAACCCCACTCCCCTAACTCTTAAGGGTCCCATCGAATAGTAATATTATTTTGAGGTAGACATCTTTAATTTAATTACAACTGCCTAATATGAAACAATTCAGTGCACAAATACAGCAATTAATGATATTTCAGAATTTCAATTTATTTAATATGTTTGCCTCCATTTCAGAAAAAAAACAACATGTGATATATCGTTTTAGACATAAAGACACATTTTCTTGCAACTGGCGCTATCAAATTTATATGTTGTATTACATTTTTTGTGCATCCCCCACCCTTTTACACCCCCCAATTTTCCGATCGGCACCAAAACTCGAAAGGACCTTTATTAATTCAAATTGGGCAAATTTTGGAGCAATCGCTTAAAGCGTTTTTGAGTAATCGTAGGAGAAAGGAATTGCGAATGTACAGACCGAAGCGTGAACCGGTCATGAAAATTTTGTACACCACAATTCAGACAATACACAGTTCATATGACTCCTGTGTAAAACAATTCAAAACAAAAACAATTGACATAATTCAAGAAAATGTCATTCATAAAAATTCGAAACATTTCATGACAATTCCTGGCACCTTCTGACAATTCATGCCAATTTCTTACTGGTGTATTTGCACACCACCAGCGGCGTAGCGTGGCGTCAATACAAGGGGATGTAACATTTTTTCTTTTTTTTAAGTCTTTATAATTTTGAAGGCTTAAAAATAAAATATACAAACAATGTAAAAGGTTGAAGAAATAATCTAAAATCAAACCAATTTAAAAAAAAGAACTAAATCTAGGTTACGTATCTGTTAGATGTTAAAATTAAGATCCATTCTTCCTCTCCCGCCCAGAATCGTTCATCGTGACGCGCAACGATATTTTATTTTGTACCGCGAACGAGATGCGTTTAGGAAACCGCATGACCCACCGACGTAAAACAGCAAACTAGACACAGTGGAGACGTAACTATAACTTCGTGGACCTCGGATCGCGTTTGGCGGCGTTCAAGATGTGACCAGGACAGTCGCACCACTTGCATCATCGCGCTGTCGATATATTTTTAGCGTTTAGCATAGCCGTTAGCGTTATCTAGAAAGCTCGACCAATACCTACATTCAATAACTGAAATAGATTTTAATTATTTGAATAAATGTTTTCAGAATTTTAATTCACGATAGGAGGTCTTAGTGACTCTTTTAAATAAAAACGTATTACATGCCTTTGAAGGGATGCACACCACATTGTACTTGTTATCTGAGACACCTGCATTACTGTTATATTCTTACTTGTACACCCATTTATATTTCAAATATTTCATTTTCTGATTTGTGGTCATTATCAGTTTATACATTTTTAAACACACAGACAATTTATTTATTTCTATCAAACCGAGGTACAGACAGACACACACACAAAAATCAGTTTTCCGATTTTTTTCAAGCTCAGTGACTAGGTATAAAAAGGTTATCATTAGAAACAAAAATCTAATTTTTGGTCATAAAAAGTAGCAAATTTTCGAACTTTCAAATGGCAGTAACTGCCACTTTACTGTCATAAACAGGTTTCCGTTCTCTATATTTTGGTCCACTTTTGGTGCAATTCTACGGTGGGAGGTGGTGAGGATTACTCGGCAAAATAATATAACATATTTTTTTCAAAAAATGAATCAGGATGTGTTTTTTACCTTGGAAATTATACCTCGCACGTTGAATTCGGTAAAATTGGCGCAAATAGGCTGATTCTAATAACTTACCCCTCCTTTGTCAAGTGAGTTAAAAATTGACTAATACAACCATTTATTTAAAATAAACTGGAATGGTGTATTTTCCAACATGCTAATATTGCCTGTTATGTTTTACTGCTGAAATGGATTGTTTGCACCTAATTTGTAATAATAGCACTGTTTGTTCTAGCTTTTTCTGTCCAGGTCAAGTAAAAATAGAGTTTGAGAATCATCCACGAGGGAAGAACAAATTAACAAAGTATGTTACAGATATTATAAAAGAAGCTTTCAAATGTTAGTTGAACTCAAATAAATGATCTATAGAGTATACTACTAGTGAAATATCTTCAAATATACCTGACTGGTTATCAAAACACTATTACTCAATTCTGAGTCCGCTCTAGCAACTGGAGTGGCCTGCTCTTCAAATAACTCAAGCCCCCAGGGGTCTTTTTCCTTTTCTGTTGTTGATGATATTGCGCCATCTCCATCTGCTTTAATCGTTTCGATTTTTTCTGTTAAACCATTTGATTTCTGCTAATCATATTAAGGAAGTGTGATTTACATATGTGCAAACATTGCTACAATGAAGCTTATACCTGACTAGCCTCCTTCTCATTCCCTGAACTGTTGTTTTCACTCTCGTCCAAATCCAAGGGTTTATCATGGAATGCCAATGACAGAGATTTTGATATTGAGATGGGATGACCTGAAAAAATGTACTAATAACTGCAACATCCTATAAAATACAAATACTAATAACATCATACTGTTAAACGCCAATTAGCTTAGAGTTCAAGGATTTAGAGCATTTGCTCTTTTTTTTTGCACTGCTGATGACAGTCTCAAGGAAGAGAGAGAGTAATTAAATTGCTTGATTCAAATTTTTACTTCATTTTGACCAAAGTGAATATATTCTGTCTGAGCAAGTTAACACAAACATGAAATTTCTGTAACTTAATAGTGAAAAAAGAGGTTATGTATCAAATATAAAAAAGGATTGAGACATGGTAAGAAAATACTATACTTGTATGACCCTGTACAAGTAATAGATATATATTATGCTTATTTTTCCATGTGGAAGTTATGTCTCTATCAATACACATACCCTGAGTAAGCATATATGAGCTAACAACCTATGTATTGATGTACTATGTTCGTAAAGGAAATAAGGAAGTGAATAAAGTTGTATTCCTAACTGATGTGATGGTTCCATTTGAGGATCCTCGAACCATATTAATTCAAAATTATTACAGGATTCTTTCAATCTTGTATGTGACTCACCTGTTCTAGACATAGTATGATGAATTTCATAGACTTCTGATAAGAATCCACCAAAGAAAATGCCTTGCAGTAGAATAAATACTGGTAATTGGAAGGACCCAAAAAGCCTAGCTACAGAACATGAGCACAGTAGCCAAATCAATATTGAAGCATAGTGAAATTTTGTGTTGTTTTCAGGCATCCAGATGAAGAAAACTAGGGACAAATATCCTACTAAAATGACCAGTACCTAAAATACAGAAGTAGTATTCTGAATACAAGCTGTTTATGAACAAATGTTAAAGTAGCGCCTCAATAATCTGTGTCACAAAAGTAATTCACAGTCCCAATCTTTACTATTCCATATTTTATAAACAGTACTAATAATTATTTACTTGATTGGGGTGCTCATCCATCCAGAAAATCCTGGTTATGTCTGGAAATTTGGAACTAAATTTCGTGTCTATGTAGAATTACAAAAATTGGTAAAATGTCCGGAATGTGAGCCACAATCTAAACAGGTGGCACAAGATACAGCAAAATGAACAATTACAGCCAATGAGCAGGCAAAAATTCACAAAAATCAGTAAAATGTGCCCAGAATTTGAACCCCAATCGAAAAAGTTGGCACAACATACAGCAAGATAAACAAATACAGTTAATGGACCAAATGGACAGACAAAAAAGGCAGTATACTGTCACTTCATTCTCTTACAGTCCACCCTCTCACCCCCCAGTAAGCCAAGTGTCCAGAATTGATCTATGGTATATGTATATGGTCACCCCCATAGTCACCCTAAACTTGATATTCTTTTAATTCATACTCACCAACCAAAATGAAGAGATGTTCAAAATAAAGTTGAGAGACTTGAATGATAAAACTATCACTTGCCATATCACAGCAACAACTATCTTTGGTGTGTAAAAGTATATCAAATGCAGCACAGGTATCAGAATGCACACAGCTATAATAAGCTTCAGCCTTGTCCAAATTATCTCCCCAATAAATTCAGATAGGTCGTTCAGAATGTTGAATGGTATCAAAATGATTCCAAACACGACAGGTGTGTTTGTACACTCTAAAGTCTCAAACCATGTCTGGAACTTGTAGCGCAGAGACCTTTTGATGGGATGTAAAGCAGAACCGACGAGAACAGCCCACATCAAGGGCTTTATGAAGGGCTCCAATATCATGTACACGGCATATCCTGCTGCACAGCTTAAAAATAAAAGAAACAAAGCAACTGCATTATATAGTGCATGTTTTACAGGTTTGTCGTGACCCTGGGGCAAACTGCCTATCACGCTAAAAATGTTTTCCAGTGGTGAACGAGTGTCCATGGTCACTGTATGGTACGTTCTTTCAAAATTACATGTTATATACGACCATAATACATATTAGATAATTTTTAAATTTAGCAGAACTATCATGTTTACATATTTGTGACGTCCATAACCTTGACATATATTTTTTTGTTGGGCGAAGTGATGGTGATGTGATCACAAAACAGGTACTGGTAATAGTGATGGGCGTAAGGGTCAGAAAGGTCAGAGTATTAAAAGGTAGAAGAACAAGCACTAGCTATACTCATATTTTGGAGCGAAGTTTATACCCTCGCCATTTTGCAGGTGAACGGATGACGTTTACATCGAGCATGGTAAGTCATGGGTTTCCTGAACTGATTATATGTTTATTGTAGCCACAAATGGTCTTTCAGCATTCAAATATATTTTCTATTCTTATCCAAATTTCCGACAAGCAACAAACAAGATAGATTAACAGGACTAGATTAATAGTTTGGAGATCTGCTATAGTGCTGAACCATTTCTTCAATCCTCCATCTATCATATTATCATTTATGTCATTTAAATTGGTTTTAAAAAGAAGCTTTCAATGCAGTAAAAAGTGCCAAAGTGCAACAAGAAAACTTTATTGTTTGAGTATGACCATGTCGGCCATGGTATAAATCGTATAAATTGTCAAAATAATTCTAGTAATTATTGCTAATGGTACAGACGAAGGGCGAAAAAATCGTGTCCCACAAACAACAAACAACTTCCTCTCTTGAGAAGTAGAGCTATGAACATGAGAACACACCGACGATAAAAAGAGATAGACCGATCTGTTTCTATAAATTTACTTTGCCATGATAAACATTCCAGATTGCTATGTTGCCTTACATATTTTGGAATCATCATAAATGCTACTTGCGAATCTTACGATAGTATTTTTTACATGTTGAACAATTTAAAAGCTTGGCGTGTTGTTTGAAAAGTCATTCGATCTAAATCGTTTTATTTTTATAATTGTAGAAATAATTATGATATAATACTGTACTAATGTTGTAAAGAATTGTTGTGATTGTATGGCACCGCGAGAATATACGTATGACCACACTGTCTCATTCATAACTGTAACGTAGTAAAAGCGTAGTAGACGCGTAGGATATTTTTTGTATTTCAGTTGGTAGTGGTGACTCAGATCATACTTAGGTGACGTGCGATCAGCTGTTTCATCGAGTTATTTGAGTTGAAGTTTTGGCGATTATTTTACGTTTTCCAGTGCTAATTGTTGTATAATAGACATTTGTTATTACAAACAGACATGTGTACAGTATGTAGTCGTCAAGATCAAGCAGGAAATTTCAACATTTTACATGGGAGTATAAAATTATTCTGTAGCAAAGGCCATAGGCGTAGTACTGAGGAACTGAGGTTCTTCAATATTTAAATAAATAAACAGATGTAGTGAATACAATAAAATATTTTTTCAGATTGCCATCTGACGCTGGAAGAAGGAAAATATGATTTTCTCTTCTTGGTGTTGAGGCGGAACACCATTTTTCAAAGCGAGTTGAAATCTGCTCAAACATTTCAAAGATAATTTTGCTATTTCATCTAATGGGTGCAGATATCTGAAATAAGATGCGGTGCCTCTACCAGCCCATGAAGTGTTTGATACTTCAGCTAGCACAAGGTAGGTAAAGAGAGTGGATTTACAAGAGTTATTAGCATGATATGACTTGGAAAAAACAATTTTTATACTTAAAATTATCATGTTAGTTACACGAGATTGTTAGTTATTGGTGACTGATATAAATAAGTTTCTCACAAGCATTTATTGGTGAAATTCTTGTGTGTAGTATGCACAATTCCAGTTAAAACTAAATTTTAAATATTGATCTTTTCATAAAAGCTATAAAACCTACTGTTGTAAATTTCAGCTATTGAAAACGATCACAATTGTGTAAAAGTTTGCTTAGGTAGAAATTCTTTATTTTATTTTAATTCATCATCACAATAATTACATAATTAGTATCAGGCTCAGGAATTATCTAACTTATTTTTTATATTCTAGCACAAGTTCCACAATGAGTTCCCCTTCACAAGAACAGAAACATCGCCTCTCTCACTAAGCATTTAATCATAAGGGATAATGGTGACACCATATTTCAACTGTTTTATTATCATACAAAGATGATAGTAAAGGACCATTTACTGAAAAGAAGTAGGTCAGAAATTATTTTGATTGGAATTGTTTATTACGTGTAGATCTAGTTAATTATAATAGTAGTTAGATGTTGAAAGAAGTAATGTAAGTGTAAAGATCTTTTTAATAACAGATTTCCCAGTACCTGATTTGTAATATTCCTATGTTGCAGACCAAGGTATAGTTATCCTAATACATTAAAAGTCAATTAGGAGATATGATTTTATATTCTTTAACTTTCATGAAATGGTTATTCATTTGACAAGCAGTTGATTTGCTCTGTACATTGCTAGATAAGACAAAATCTCAATAAGCCCGTAATTCAAATTAAAAAAAAATATTTTGAAAGTTTTACATTCTTTACAATGCGAGTGTTACCAAGCGTTTTTTTCTTTTTTTCAGAGAAGCCCAACATCTGGAAAACCAAGGTATTACTGTATTCATGTTAACTTTTACATCAGCTTCAGATATAGAAGAACATATAGAGTCTGCAACTGTTACGAAATGTGATGCTAACCAAGATGCTGACCGGCTTGTCAAACTCGACCAATTGGTGTGCTAGAAATGATTAACTGAACGCTTTAAAGGTGCAGGATATTAAAATAATAATATTTTTCATGGATGTGTTTTTATATAGTTAATAAAGTGCTGTACTGCTACTAATTTTATAATTTGTGTTCAATTTGGAGCTTTTAGACTATTTTGAAAATATATTTATACAAAAATTATCCTTCGAAAATGATTAATCGACTCAGTATCATGAAATGTATCTGCAGATATGTTAAAGTTGGCGGTGACTAAGATAATGTGTATTTGTTCTGGTTTACACAAACCCTTATATAGTGTCAATATCAGTTATTTCTCGTGGGGTGGGAATTGGAATATGTACCATCCAATTTGTATCCAGTTTACTCATGCTATGTAAACTCTGAACATGTTCAGCGTAAGTTTTTGAATTTCTAAGCTTACAAAATTGAAGGTGTATATCCTGCACTCCTTCGAGTGTGCTGTTTTATAAGTTCTGAATTCAATCTTTGAGCACCAGAAGGAAGTATGCCTCAGTAGTTTTCTTATATAGACTGCTGTTAGATGGATGATTTAACTTATGTGAAATTTCTATGTTTCTGCTTTTACAACCCGGGGCTTTATTGTGACAGGTCATGCACTAATTTAGATATATAAATATTTCTCATATTTCTCATGTGTGATATAGTATATTAGTATTTGTAGTTATTGTGGCAGATACATACTAATAGCTTGAGCAGTGTTTTTGAAGTAGTTGAAACCCATTGGGCAATCTATCTATGTTTTTTGACAATTTTTTAGATGTGTACATTTCATGTTTAATCTTTTTGATTATCTTGTTTCTTGTCATTTATTTAACCTACCCATACTTCAGAATTATTTGTTTGCTCAGGCTTGTTCTGTAACTGGTGTCTTTATAACTTTGTGTAATAAAGGCTATTTTATTATTATTTTTATTTTACTGAAATCTAGAATTTAAAGGACAGTCTGACTAATATGCAGGCTCTATTTTGTTTATCAAATCTTCAAAGGTGTAGAATATTAAGATAATATTTTGTATGGATTTATTTTTATATATCGATAAGAGAGAGAAATGTTGTACAACTGCTGTTTTGTTATTTGTGTTAACCTTAAAACGTTTACTGGACTCAATAATCATGAAATGTAACTTCAACCGAGCTCAAAATTAGCTCGCATTGCAAATAACAAAGTCCATCACCTAATTAAAAATACATCTCTACGCTTCATCTTCAAAAACATTCTTATTTAAAATTCAACCTAATAAAATTTTAATTCATAATATGATCATAAAAATTAACTTTAAATAAAAAAAGTTAAATTATATTACTTGTATAACCGCAACTACTGGCACATTTTGTTCATATTTAAATCTATACCTAAATCTAAATTACCTAAATGAAAATTCGTTAGCCTAGTATCACAACTCCATGCTCAAATCAAAGAAATTAAAAAAAAATGGTCCAAACATCATTTTGAACCTTACAATAAATTTGGTTGGATACGCTTATGGTTCCTGTAGTGATTTTTGTACCGCTAGAATGGCGAACCTGTTGTTACGGGTGGCGGCCGTTTTTCCATACCCCTCGCGTCCCACCGCTCTCCTAGCCAACAAACTATGGGTCGTTGATGTTGGCAATAAAATCTGTGAGAATTATGAATGAATCGCGTGGTCTATGTTTTTTTTATCGTCGGTGTGAGAACATGACATTTTAACATTGATGTTCTGTCATTGTAATTTATAGGTTATGTTATGTTATAAAAATGTAAATATTGCACATTTCAAACATATATGAATAAAAACTACTCAAAATGTATATAAACAATCACAAAATTTATTGTTTGAAGAAGATATGTCGTCTGTACAGCACTATAAAGAAAATTCAAGACATTCCTATCGAACGGATTAGAAATATTGGAATTCTGGCTCACATAGATGCAGGTATGACTTCATTGGGTGTCTAATTCAAATAATTCTAATATTTTCTATCTTTTCAATCAGGTAAAACAACAACTACAGAGAGAATGCTATATTATTCTGGATTGATTCAGCACATGGGCGAAGTGCATCATGGTAACACAGTGACAGATTATATGGATCAAGAAAGAGAAAGAGGAATAACTATTACATCAGCAGCTATCACATTTTATTGGAAAAAGCATCAGTTCAATTTGATAGACACACCAGGTCATATTGACTTTACTATGGAAGTTGAACAAACATTGAATGTGTTGGATGGAGCTGTGGTAGTTTTGGATGGATCAGCTGGTAATCTTTATGTTCTTTCTATTATCTTAAGTAACTCTAAAATTTATTTAGTGGTGTGTAAAATCTTGGAATGATTTGTTGATTGGTATAGGCATAAAATTTTGGAAATAAGATTCTACTCATCATTACAAAAACCATGTAGGTACAGTGTCCACAGAGAAAATTTTTAATCTAAAAAAATATTTGAAAAAAAATGCTGGTCATAGGGGTAGTTAGGTGGGGGCTTGGGAGAGCTTAACCGCTCAAGGATGAAATTAGCCCCTCCCCCAAAAAAAAAAAATCCAAAAATAATTTGTTCTGTTAAGTTTATTGTATCTAGGGTAGGGACTGAAGTCCCCCTGGACTTAACTATGCCTATGATGCTAGTATTCACTAATCTATGTTTGTTAAGGTTGTGAAGGTGATATAACTAAGCGAACTATAGTGGAATGTGATAAACAATACTAATCATGAATATAAAAAGCAATGGAGCTAATCAAAACACCTACAAATGAGCTAAAAAGGCCATTTAGAACAAAAATTCTAATGAGTTTAGGAGCAGATTTTGTAGAAAATTTGAATATGAACATAGGAACTCACAAGTGGAAAACATTGAAATAATCTACATCAGTACTTGTGTGAAATCTTCAAATCCTAAAGTTGTTACAAGAAAAAAAACAGTTAAATTATGTACTGTTTTCCAGACTGAAACTTTTCTTTCAAGAATAATACATTATTTAGATGAAACATAGGGATCAAACCACAATCTGACTTTAGAGCTGTTTGTTGCCTTTATAAAAAAAAATTACTTAACCTTCTATGATATTTCTTTCATATCAAAATCTCAAAAATGGCACTGCACATAGATATTTTCAGAATACATACCTTAGAGCAAATTGTTGAGTTAAAACAATTTTGTGGCCCATTTTTGCCCAATGATGTTGTTTTTTATTATTTTGATTGATAAAATATAATAATAATCACTTATTTTGCCTGAAACTTCAATCCACTGGAAAATGTATGCATATTTTAATTGCATATTTGATTTAGCTGTTAATTAGTCTAAACTAGTATGGTGTGAGATTACTAGGAATGCATTCCTTTGTTATATCTCATAAAATAATAATATTTTGTTCAATGAACTTCTTGGCATATTTCTCATTATCAGTATAGTTTTATCAGTATGAAAATTATTCCATAAACAAACTGGTTACAATTCGATCAATAAAGTAATTGTAGCCAATTGTGAAGGACCAACTAAATTGGCAAATAACCGCAGATGACTCACGAGAATTGAAGGTTAATCATGCATCGGTTGACTCACCCCTTGTTGGTTGGCGTCGGATGTCTTCCCCAGCTGGGTACTGCGTTGCTCTATCCAGATTCCTAGTTAGCTGAGCGATGTAAGGCTGTGGTCGCCCTTATTGGAGGTACCCGCTACACACGGGGTGACGGATATCACGCACACGTCCGTTCACCTCGGTAGTTGAAGTACGACTCGACTCTTTCTTCCGCGTCAACCGTCAGACTTCAAACTCGCAAGTCAAAACGCGGGAGATTCGAATATACAAAATTATTTTAATGGTAAATACCAATCGTAACCATTTTCCGCCCACCAAAAAATATAAAAAAAAAAATATTTTTTCCAATCATAGTAATTCCTATATTACCCACAAAAGAAAATTAGTGGAATTATCCCACCCATAACATAACACGAAAAAAAAAAAAAATTATCATATACAAGCAAATCATGGCCTATTGTGCCGGCAAAGGGCACAGTTTCAATAAAGGACGGTCTAACAGCCCTTTACTCGTCTTAACTTGGGCGACTCTCGAAATGTCTCCCGTACCGGGATATAACTTAATAATCCTGCCTAATGGCCACTGTAAAGGACGGGTATTTTCATCCTTGAGAAGAACCAACTGGCCGACCGAGGGAGGATTATGTGGTGTATTCCACTTATGTCGTTGCTGAAGGGTGTGGAGGTACTCCATATGCCAGCGCCGCCAAAAATGTTGCTGCATCTGTTGCACTAACTGCCACCTGTTCAACCGACTATGTTTCACACACAACAAATCTTCGTCAGGCGGAGCATTCAGGGGCTCTAATGTCAAGAAATGACCCGGAGTCAAGCTGCCTACATCGTTAGGATCAGAACTCAAACTACACAAGGGTCTCGAATTTAACATTGCCTCAATTTGGATTAAAGTGGTGCTCGATTCCTCATAAGTCAACACTTGCGCACCTATCACCCGCCGCAAGTGAGTTTTCACAGATTTCACTCCGGACTCCCATATACCTCCAAAGGAAGGACTAGCTGGAGGATTAAAATGCCACTTAATTTGCAAAGCTTCAGAAGCTTTAGCACCCAATAACTGTAAAGTTTTATAAGCACCAACAAAATTCGTACCTTGATCACTATAAATATCACTGCAACGTCCTCGCCGCCCTATAAAACGCCTAAGTGCTGCAAGAACAGCTTCACTAGTTAGATCTGACACAACTTCTAAATGTATTGCTTTAGTAGCCATACACACGAAAAGACACACATACACCTTTTGAGAACTAATGCCTCGTCTTTTACCTAAAGACATCCTCAAAGGACCAAAAAGGTCTACGCCACTATGGGAAAAAGGTTTGACTTCCGAAATTCTAACGGAAGGTAAATCACTCATTATGGGGACCACTGGAGGAGGCTTAACTCTAAAGCATTTTATGCAACGAGATAACACTGAAGCTATAGCCCGTTTGGCAGATAGTATCCAATATCTCTGCCTTAACAGATAATGCAAAGTTTGTGGTCCAGGATGACAACTCCTATTGTGCACACTTTGGATAATGAGATAAGTCAATCGATGCTTCCTAGGGAGCAGAATTGGATGCTTCCGATCATAGCTTAGACTAGACTGTCTCAAGCGACCGCCCACCCTCAGGACACCCTGGGAATCAATGAAAGGAGCTAACTTCTGTATAGCTTTGGGACAGACCTCCGCTCGACGAACTTTCCGCAGTTCATTATCCAATTCAACTCTTTGCACGTCTTTGACCAGAACCACCATAGCCTCATACAATTCAGCCTCGGATAAATTACCTATCTCACGCGGGTAACCCCTTTTTCGACACAAACAATTTTTACGAAATCTCAAACAATAAGCAACAACACGCTCAATTTTGCGTAAGGAAGAATATCTATTCAACAATTCTGAAACAATACTAGAGCCGTGAATAGTAATACAAACAACCTTTGCTTCTTCTTGTACATCTGTACAGGAAGGCTCACCTACACAAGTTACAGGCCAATCATCCCGAGGAAGCTTAAGCCAAGTTGGCCCCTCCCACCACAAGGGTTGTTCTAGAAATTGCCGAGGAAAAGTCCCCCTAGAAGCACAGTCACTAGGATTCTCTTTCCCAACCACATGATACCATGAATCAGGAGCTACCTTCTCCTGGATTATAGCTACACGATTGGCTACAAAGCTCCGCCACCTATGCGGAGAAGATTTGACCCACGTCACAACTACCTTCGAATCCGTCCAAGCACAAACATTATCTATTTTCTGTGTTACCATTATATGGGATACACAATCAATCAGCTCTGCGGCTAATAAGGCTGCACACAATTCCAGTCGTGGAATCGACAGTCTTTTCAAAGGCGCCACTCGAGTTTTGGCACACACCAAATGTACAGAAATACTGTTCTCCGTGGAAACCTGTCTCAGATAAACTACAGCTGCATACGACTTCTCCGAAGCATCGCAAAAAGCATGAATTTCTGTAAACTTTGCCTCTATATGAAGTATATGTCTAGGAATTTTCAACGAAGATAGCTCAGGTAACTCAGCCACAAAAGTTTTCCACTGGTTTGCAACTTCCAGCGGTGGCTCATCATCCCAACCTATCCCTAAAGCCCACAATTGCTGAAGTATTTGCTTGGGAACAATGATTACTGGAGCTAAGAATCCTAGAGGATCATACAGTCTTGCTATTTCTGACAAAATATTCCTCTTTGTACAGGACCGTATCTGAGGATGTACAGAATAAGAAAAACAATCCGTAATGGGACACCACTGCAAACCCAACACTTTTATTCCAAGAGAATCCTTATCAAATACAAGTGGCTGCTGATGAACCTCAGGTACCTGAGCAAGTACTTCAGAACAATTACTTGCCCATTTCCTCAGTTCAAACTTTCCCAACGCCAATAATTCAATCAACTGGTTTTGAGTATCCAAGGCAATTTCCTTGGAGTTTGCTACTCCAATGGCGTCATCAACATAACAGAAATTCTCCAAAATATTTACAGCTAACGGAAACCTTTCACCCTCATCCCTACACAGTTGCAGCAACGTCCTAATCGCTAGAAAAGGACTAGACGTTACTCCATAGGTAACGGTCTTCAACTGATATTTCCTTATAGGCTCGTCACCGTTAGGTCTCCACAAAATAGTTTGATAACTAGTGTGAGACTCCTCAACTAAAATCTGTCGATACATTTGCCGTATATCCGCGGTAAACACATACAAATACAACCTGAAAGATAACAATATTGAGACGATATCATTTTGTAACTTGGGACCTGCTAGAAGAACATCATTCAAGGACTTTCCATTGGTAGTTTTAGCTGAAGCATCAAAGACAGTCCGAAGCTTTATTTCACCATTCGCATTCCTTTTCACCACCGCATGATGAGGAATGTAATACTCATTATTAGACCCCACTTGGTTCCCAACTTCAGACATGTGGCCTTGCTCCAAATAGTCAGCCATAAAATCACAATATGCTTCATGTAAGACGGAATCACGACGAAAACGTCCTTCCAACAGCTTAAATCTATGTAAAGCCTGTGAATAGGAATCACCCAGAACTGGGGGGAATTCAGAAAAGGGAAGCTTCACCACATATCTTCCTGAGTCCATACGCCAACAAGATGACGTAAAGAATTCCTCAGCCTGCTGTTCCTCTTCAGACAATGCGACACACTTAGGGATACTTTCAATTTCCCAAAACTTTTTCAATGTACAATCCAATTCCCCCACAGAAGTTAGAAAATTCAGCACACTATTAGTGGAAACACCACCCAACTTGCCCATTAACACCCACCCAAATACGGTGTTAATAGCATGTGGCCCACCATTCTGTCCTCTCACATAACCGGAACGTAAGATCTCACCAAATACTTCTACCCCTAGAAGCAGATCAATTTCCATTTCATCATGTGCAGCCAAAGGCTCTGCGAGGCAAAGATTTTCTAAATACTTCCACTTCTGAACAACAGCAGGAATTTGAGGTACCTTCTCACAAATCTGAGGTATCACAATAGCTTCCAAATTGAAGCTAGGATACGGTTTGCTGTAGGGAAAGATAACACAAGAGACTTTTCCCGAACTCACATTCGATGACATTCCATTAATGCCAACAACAGGGGTTGAATACTCCTTACGAGTAAGATTCAACCTTCTCACACAAGATTCACTAATAAAATTGGCTTGACTAGCAGAATCTAACAAAACACGACATTTGGTGGATCTACCCTCAGAATCCAATATTGAGACTAGTGCAGTAGCAAGCAACATTCTAGGCTGCACAGACAACTTACTTGCCATGACTTGAACATGACTCTCAGATTCATTAGAGGTACTACCACTGACATCACAATCTGTCACTTTATTGTCCGGAAAATGCAATAGTACATGGTGTTTTCCACCACAAACCCCACAAAGTTCTTTTGATTTACATTTATTTACTAGATGAGTAGCTCCCAAACAATTAAAACACATTCTAGTCCGCTTGACAAAGGCATGCCTCTTACGACATTCTGCCTGCAAGAATCTATCACATTTGATCAACGAATGTGGTGAACCCTTGCAAAAATTACACTTTTCCTGTGTTAATGTGCCAGTCGAAAAACTAAGTGTCTGCCTTCCCTTGGGATTAGCAGGACTATTATTCTTTCTAAACCCACCACTAGCATTAGACACATTACTCCCTTGATATGCGGAAGTAAGGGATGTATTTTCCAGAGCTCGACAGGTTTTCTCAACAAATCCAAAAAGCATGTCAAACCCCGGAACATTATTCCCATTATGTTCTAGTTCAAATCGCGTTTTAAGGGAAGAAGGTAATTTCTGCAACAATAAATTGAATTTGGTAAAATCCCATAGGTTCAAGTTACTCATCTCTAAAGCCACCAAATTTTCAGAAAATATTGACAACAATTTTCGAAGTTCAACTGCAGAATCATGCCTAGAGGGAGAAGCATTATAAATTGAAAACCAATAATTGCTCAATAAAACACGTTCATTCTGATATCGACTCATTAATGCATTATAGGCTATTTCATAATTATCCTCAGTAATGGGCACATTCCTTACTATTAGACCTGCCTCTTTTTCTAAATAAGAAATCAAGAACTGAAACTTTTCTATTTTTGACAGCGAATTATTTCTATGAATAAGAGTATTGAATAAGTCGATGAACGTAGGCCACCTTGTAAGGTCACCATCAAACTTCGGTATTTCAATTTTGGGAAGCCTCAAACAATTTTCTCTTACGACCACTGCAGATGTTTCATGCTCACTACGAGCCATCATCTCATCAGAAAGATCTTTATGAATGCCCCTTATTGAATATCTCATATCATCAAACATTGTATGAACTGCTTCCTCCTCCTCTAAGGCAGACTCATCTACCAAGGCTATTATTTCATATTGCAAATTCTCAAACCTCGTTACATACCCATCCAGCTCTCCATACCTGAGAAAAAACTCCGTCCGATACTCGCCATTATCACGAGCCTTCTTGGCCGCCTCAAGAACATTTTTAATAGATTTTAAAACTAGCGCGCGTTGCCGTTGCAACTTCACAACATTTGCATTAGGCATGTTCAGGTATCAGGTAACGATTCAATGTAAACACAAGACCAAAATAATCAAATTTAGAATCAATCTGCTAGTAAACACAACTTCTTTACACAAACAATACGGCAACCACACACAAATCACAAAATTTTCAGTTGTTATTCTTTTTCGAAATCTCCGTCGACTACACCAATTGTCGAAACTCCGGTTTTCGAACCCCCAACCGAATGTAAACAACTGAATCAAAACAACTTTCGCGCTCACGCAATTCGCAAAATGTCAATTTCAAATGCCCAGAAAACTCCCCAGATATGTATTACCAACACAATACACCAAAAGTTGCTTGTTTTCGAATATAACCAATTTTTACAAACAGCGCGCAACACTAACAAATTCCGATGTCACAAAAAAACTCCGTTTTTTGTCAAGGATACGTACCAATTTAGATTTTACGTAGACTATTTTACTATAGCGCGATTTATTTATCCGTGCTCGGAGGGCCAAAAAATGGTTACAATTCGATCAATAAAGTAATTGTAGCCAATTGTGAAGGACCAACTAAATTGGCAAATAACCGCAGATGACTCACGAGAATTGAAGGTTAATCATGCATCGGTTGACTCACCCCTTGTTGGTTGGCGTCGGATGTCTTCCCCAGCTGGGTACTGCGTTGCTCTATCCAGATTCCTAGTTAGCTGAGCGATGTAAGGCTGTGGTCGCCCTTATTGGAGGTACCCGCTACACACGGGGTGACGGATATCACGCACACGTCCGTTCACCTCGGTAGTTGAAGTACGACTCGACTCTTTCTTCCGCGTCAACCGTCAGACTTCAAACTCGCAAGTCAAAACGCGGGAGATTCGAATATACAAAATTATTTTAATGGTAAATACCAATCGTAACCACAAACTGTCTCAAATAATTACTTGAAACCAAAAACATGCATTATCGAAGGTAAATCTATAGCTTAATTAAGTTTATGATTCAGAAATGGTTTTTATTTTTGTATAATTATTTATTTATATGTATGTAATACATATTATTTTGCTTCATGCTACTATATAGTGTGTAAAGTCTGGTATGGTGTGAATATCTCAAACAAGGTTTTTCCAATTTAGCTGAAATTCTGTATCTATATACAGGGTGAGTTTTTAGTACCGGCTCGGTTGATAACTCCACTACTGTAGAAGATAGCGAAAAAAGTTTTACATAAAAGTTGTAGCCATGCATATGCTCCATGCTAAGAAAATATTTTGATTTATACAGGGTAATCCATAACTACGTGGTGATCTTTGTATAGCACTTGTTGTACCTACGTTGATCAGCTTCCGAGATATTTCGATTTTTCTGTAAATTTAAAATATATCTCCTATCTGTGTACTGAAATTTATTTATTTTGAGAAAGTTTTCTCGAATTTGTTTTTTATTTAACGAACAACTAAATTATATGGTCATGATAGTATTTGATGAAGTCAAAACCCTGAATCATCGAGATAATAAAGTCAAGTATGCCGAGGAAACAATTTTGTATGCGTGATGCATAATTATCAAGCAGATTTATCAGGTGGGCTTTGAAAAATTGACAGTTTTTATAACCAGCTCAATAATTCCGCACTGCTTGAAAAACGAGCTTTAAAATTTAATTTTTCCATTGAGGGTATTTAGGAGAATCTTTGAGAAATTGCCTTCTTGCCTCTAGAATATATTAACTATGACCAGCAATATCCAGAACGGAGGTACTCTAAAACTAATACGTTTGAAAGATTGGAGAATCGTTTTATTTGGACTGTGACGTTTCATAGCCTACCTGATAGATCTGTTTGATAATTATGCATGACGTCTATAAAATTGTTTCCTCAGCACACTTGACCTATATTATCTCGTTAATTCAGTGTTTTGACTTGCTCAAGTACTATTATAGCCTTATATTTTAGTTGTTTGTTAAGCAAAAATAAAATTTGATAGTATTTTCTCAAAATAAATAAATTTTAGTAAACAAATAGGAGTTAGATTTAAAATTTGTAGAAAAATCGAAATATCTCGAAAACTAATGAATGCAGCCATAACAAGTGCTATACAAAGATGAAAGAGCATATCAAAAGCAATTATTTGGTATAAAAAAATATTGGGGGTTACATTTAAAAAAAGAGAGAAAATCTAGATTTTGCATTCTACATCACGCTGTATACAAATGATTTTTGATTCATCACTTTTTGATATACAGTACGTTCATTTGACAAAGATTTGGATATAAAAATGGTCATAACTTTTGAAATACCCTGTATAATGTAACAACACCCTATATTGGAAGAACGGAAATCATTAGTAGGATTTGAATATGGAATAATATATAGGATGTCTCATTTAAAAAAATGCATGTTTGCATGACCACGTAGTTATGGATCACCCTGTATAAATCTAAATAATTTCTGAGCGAGGAGTATATCTGTGGCTACAACTTTTATACACAACTTTTTTCGAAATCTTCTACAGTAGTGGAGTTGTCGACCGAGCCGGTACTAAAAACTCGCCCTGTATACTACTCTCAAGTGAAATTTGAATACTGAGAAACAACAGGCCAATAACACAGTCCTCTGGCCTGTGCAGTATGCTCATAATCTGGTTGTTAATAAACTCTGGAGGTGCATCCTCCCAAGCTGCCCTCACCGCAAGTTCCAACTCATCTACAGTATATTCAATCCCAAGATAGACTCCCAAATAAACAGTCGCATGCAACATTCGCGTGGTTGCTGTCCGCTAACGTCTCCGAATGCGCCAGCTATAATCCAGTGCAATTATGAAATTTTATATGACTATTTAAAGGAGTTGCCCTATGAGCCCATTGCAACTCAAAAGTAGCCAGTTGCCAGTTTGAAATGATCATTAGACAATGAACACTTGACATTGCATATTTGGATCTACTTTCCAGTCAGCCTTGGAGGTTTTGACTTGCCAGATGATAACATATAATTTACACATAATGTAGTGGACTATTAGGAACCCCACAGACACGAGCCGATCACGCACGCGGGCTTGTTTTCATTTGGTCTGGCTTGGCTGTGAATACAGTATAGTGTTTGATGTGTTCTACACCTTTTCCAGCTGTAGTTTCTAATGCGTCGAGTGATAATTCAAAATGGCCAAGTTAATTTTTCAACTTGTCAATTGTAAATTCAAACTGACAGGTGTAATTTATACCTGTCAGTTTGAATTTACAATTGACGAGTTGGAAAATTAACTTGACCATCTTGAATTATCACTTGACGCTTTGGAAACTACAGCTGGAAAAGGTGTAGAAGGGCTGCTGACAATCTGTGTATACACTTTTAATGGGATTTTTTTTTAAATGTTTCACCTGAGTATTATACAGGGTGAGTTTTTAGTACCGGCTCGGTCGATAACTCCACTACTGTAGCAGATAGCGAAAAAAGTTGTATATAAAAGTTGTAGCCACGGATATGCTCCTTGCTCAGAAAATATTTAGATTTATACAGGGTGATCCATAACTACGTGGTGATGCAAACATGCATTTTTTTAAATGAGACACCCTGTATATTATTCCATTTTCAAATTCTACTAATGATTTCCGTTCTTTCAATATACGGTATTGTTCCATTATACAGGGTATTTCGAAAGTTATGACCATTTTTATATCCAAATCGCGGTCAAATGAGCGTACTGTATATCAAAAAGTGATGAATCAAAAATCATTTTTTTACACGGATGACTGAAAAATATCCTCTAGTCTTAAAATCGGCTATAAAAGAAGCTTGCGACGCATATTCATATACAGTGTGATGTAGAATGCTGAATTTAGATTTTCTCTCTTTTTTTAAATGTAACCCCCAATATCTTATTATACCAAAGAATTGCTTTTAATATGCTCTTCCATCTTTGTGTAGCACTTGTTATGGCTGCATTCATTAGTTTCTGAGATATTTCGATATTTCTACAAATTTTAAATATATACCTCCTATTTGTTATTAAAACTTATTTATTTTGAGAAAACACTATCAAATTTTATTTTTACTCAATAAACAACTAAAATATAAGGCCATAATAGTACTTGATCAAGTCAAAACACTGAATTAACGAGATAATATAGGTCAAGTGTGCTGATGAAACTATTTTATAGACGTCATGCATAATTATCAAGCAGATCTATCAGGTAGCCTATGAAATATTAAATGACACAGTCCAAATAAAACGATTCTTCAATCTTTCAAACGCATCAGTTTTAGAGTGCCTCCGTTCTGGATATTGCTGTTCAGGCGATATATTCTAGAGGCAAGTAGGCAATTTCGCAAAGATTCTCCTAAATACCCTCAATGGAAAAAACGATTTTTAAAGCTCGTTTTTCACACAGTCCGGAATTATTGAGCAGGTTATGAAAACTGCCAATTTTTCAAAGCCTACCTGATAAATCTGCTTGATAATTATGCATCACGCCTACAAAATTGTTTCCTCAGCATACTTGACCTTATTATCTCGATGACTCAGGGTTTTGACTTCATCAAGTACTATCATGACCTTATAATTTAGTTATTCGTTAAATAAAAAACAAATTTGATAGTACTTTCTCAAAATAAATAAATTTCAGTACACAAATAGAAGCCTTATTCTAAATTTACTGAAAAATCGAAATATCTCGGAATCTGATGGACGTAGATACAACAAGTGCTAAACAAAGATGAAAGAGCATATTAAAAGCAATTCTTTGGTGTAATAAAATATTGGGGGTTCCATTTTAAAAAAAAGAGAAAATCTGGATTTTGCATTCTACATCACCCTGTATACGAATATGCGTCGCGGGCTTTTTTATTCCCGATTTTAAAACTAGAGGATATTCTTAATCTTTTCATGTAAAAAATATAATTTTTGAGTCATTACTTTTTGATATACAGTACGTTCATTTGACCGCGATTTGGATATATAAATGGTCATAGCTTTTGAAATACCCTGTATAATGTAACAATACGGTATATTGAAAGAATGGAAATCATTAGTAGAATTTAAATAGGGTGTCTCATTTAAAAAAATGCATGTTTGCATCACCACGTAGTTATGGATCACCCTGTATAACTAAAAATATTTTCTGAGCAAGGAGCATATCCGTGGCTACAACTTTAATGTACAACTTCTTTTGCTGTCTTCTACAGTAGTGGAGTTATCGACCGATCCGGTACTAAAAAACTCACCCTGTATGTACAGGATGGCCACTTGCTTAAATACATTCAACAGGCAAGTGAGCATTAATCGCAAAAAATGAGTTATATTAGGTTAAACAAAAAGTTGCCAAAATAAAGCAGCATTTTCATAATTTTTTTATTTTTGCAGGTGTTGAAGCTCAGACCTTGACAGTTTGGAGACAGGCAGATAAATATGATATTCCCAGAATAATATATGTGAACAAAATGGACCGAGGTGATGCGGATATTGTGATGTGCTGTGAGTCAATTGAGAAAAAGCTAGATACACCCAGCCTGCTGATTCAGTTACCAGTTGTAGAAAATGGGAAGTTAAAGGCCATAATAGATGTGTTATCTATGGAACTGTTATCTTATGACATCAAAGAGAAGGCTGTGAATAAAACTCCTATTACAGAGTCTAGTCACCCAAAACATTGGAATGATGCAATGACAGCCAGGTCAGCAGTGATTGACAAATTGACAGATTATGATGATAAATTGGCAGAGACTGTCATATCTGCAAATTCTCTAGATAATATTGGTACAAGTGATATTGTACAGGCTCTTCGAAATGTCACGTCTAAACAGGTAATACAAAAACTGTAATTTTGCAACAATGTTCTATTGTTTATGTGATCAATGGCATAGGTAGGAGGTTCTGTGTTGGCCTGCTGTCTGGCCATAACACCTTGAAACATCACTTGTATATGATGACACACCTGGAGGTGTGAGAGAGAGAGAGAGTCTGCCCGCCCGACGTTGAACCAGCTTGAGTCCTCTGATGTCATGTCCAACGGACGCAAACGCGTCCATCCGACATGTCACCACGGTCCGACCGGCTAAAACCCATTCCCTCTTTCCTTACCTCTGCTCGATCTCCATCTGCACCGGGCATCATCGTGAACGATATTCTTCACAGTGCAAGATGAGTTAAATATGTTTTTTCTTCTCCTCCTGTACCTTCTTGTTACATATCCCGACGTTCCTCTGTCTCTTTCAATTTTAAGATGCCTTGAACCATCTTGTGTACTATCTTCCAGCGTTTCTCGCTCGATATTATGATGGGCACCATGTTCTCTGGGGTCAGGTCCTCAGGCAGGTTCGCTCTCGCTTCCTGCTTGTAATAGGACCATCTGTCGCACTCAAATAGGGCGTGCTCGACTGTGTCGCTTTGGCCACAATGTCGACAACGATTCTCCGTCGCTCGTCCTATTTTGTTTCTATACACCCGAAAGGGACCGTGGCCCGACAACGCATGTGTTAGGTAATAGGAGGTTGTCCTGTGTTTACACTCTGCCCACTCTTGTATATTTGGAATCAGACGCTTAGTCCACTGCGCCACCTCTGTTGTACTGGACCAGATCCCCTGCCACTCGTCCATGGTTTTCTGCCTGGCGGTCCTCCGCCGCTCTGGCAGAGCACCTTCCGCGATATACATGTATCTCCTCTCCTTGGCCAACAAATGCAGTGGCGGTATCGTTGTTATAACCTGCAGCGCTTTGGTAGACACAGTACGATACGCACTGGCCACCCTCAGCAGCGACTTTGCTTTTTCCTCTCCATCGCTTTATACCATATTTGAGCTCCGTATAGCATAACTGAGTGGATAAATCCGTTCAAGATCTGTCTTCCGCATACTTGGGCCGCCTACGTTTGGCATTATACGTGACAGTAATGCCACCTTTCTTTCTGCTTTCACCGCAGTTCTCTTTATGTGTTCGTTGAAACATCGTTCGTTGTCTACGGTGATCCCCAAGTACACTATCGATTTGCTGGGTACTATTTGCACCCCTCTAAGATGGAAACTCACTTGGTTCCTCGTGATCCTAGAACCCCAGAGAATGACCGCCTCAGTTTTGCTTGGTGTCAGCTGAAGGTGGTGTCTGGACATCCACTCATCTATGCTTCTCAGCGCCTCGTTTGTTGTTTGCACCAAAGTCATCTCGTCTTTGGTGGAGGCTACCAGAGCGAGGTCATCCGCGAACGCCACAGTCTTTGTGTTTCGAGGAAGAACTATCCTTGAAACACCATCATACAGTACATTCCAGAGAAGAGGACCCAAAACTGATTCCTGTGGAACTCCTGTAGACATCTCTAGCTCTACGTTTGCTATTTTTATAGCTCTGTCACTAAAATAGCTGCCAATCAGATTCCGTAAATACCTCGGTATGCCACGGTTATTCAACTCCTCCATTATAATGCCCCACGACGCCGTATTAAAGGCATTTTGTACATCAAGTGTCACCAGTGCTCCCCATTTATTGGAGGTTCCTTTTACGGAGCATAGAACGGCCTCCAATGCGTTGTTCGTGGACTTGGCACTGTGGAAGCCAAACTGGTTTGGCGACAAGCCTCCCGATTCTTCGAGTGCCGCTTCTAACCTCTGCCGGATTAGTACTTCATGTGATGGGGCTGGTAAGTGACCTGACATATACACGCTGTGGTGAGGAGGAAGAGTCCTCGGCACACGTTCTATGGCACCATGAAGCCCTTGGCAGACCATACTGGGTTCAAGGGTTCTTGAACCAGCAGGACTTAAAGCCTTCCTCACCTTTGCGAAGAGGTGCATAAGAGCCCAATTGTAGGCATATGCACTGGTAGTTCTGGTCACCAGAAAGCCTTTCTCCTTCTTTCATTCATTCAAACCCCCTAATCCTCCCCATGCCCAATTCCTGGGTATGCCTATGCATTTTGTATCTTAAATTATTTGGTCAGATAATGTATGTTGAATCTGGCGATTAGTTTGTCATTTACCAGCTCATTGTGAATCTACAATTATACGGAAGACACTTTAACCTTTAGAATGGGTAGTAGTTTACTAATGTCATCATCATAGTCACAATGTCTCAACCTTAGACAAGGAAAGAGAGAGGACGAACGCGCGACTGACATTTCTGTTACCAAATGGCACCAAAAAAGTAGCAAAATTTACCTGTGATAAGTGATTCCTGGCTCCTTCCTACTGCTGTGGCTTTGACAACCGTAAGCTGCGCACGCTTCCATTATGCACACCACAATATTTTACAATGATTGGTCTTAAGAACGCTAAATATGATAAAACAAATATTTTGGTGGCTATTCATTTTCGATCACAGCTAATTAATATAGCATCAAACGGGCGTGCGGTATCCCCTCTCTTTCATTATCTAAGGTCTCATGTTGTGAACTCGTAAAATGCATTACGTTGGAGCCATAGTATTGCCGACACGAATATTATCAATAGTTTTGAGAACTGTAGCTCGCCATGGCTCGCGATCTACTGTCAGTTTAGTGGCGCTGTCGATACATCCAACAACTGTCTCGTCGCATCCACCCAGCAGCGTGTATGGGAATGGCCGCGGCGCCGCCCACTCGGGGCGTGACCCTGAACTACAAGTTTCTCCATATTATCGCTTCTGTGTATATGTCCGAAGAATGTAAGCATTCTCATCGACACAATGTAGGATAGTCTCTTTGGATCACCGAGCTCATCCAGTATGGAAACATTAATTCGATGGGCGGTATAAGGAACTCTCAGCATTCTCCTCCACGTCCACATTTCAAAAGCATCTATCCGAGCTGGATCTGCCTTTTTAACAGTCCAAGCTTCCGAGGTATACAAAAATATGGCGAACACTGAACCAGCGACATTTTGGTAGCTTGTGGTAGTGATGTTATGGTCACGCCATATTTTAGTAAGCTTTGTCATGGCCACACGTGGCTGTTGAATGAGCCGTCGATTCTCAGTTTCAGTTCAGTTTACTAATGTATCAAATTCCATATTCTATTGATTGTCAAGAGAGATAGTTTTTATGAAAGAATGTGGTGATTCAAGACCATATCCTTATATATAATGTGAATAACTAAACTAAATAACTAAACTGTAGATGTAGTTAATTATGTGTTTAAAGATTTGATGTAACAAAACTATTTGTAAGTCATGTACAAAAATATATTCTTGCTATATCCCTATGGTGGAAAGGAACTGTAAGACCAGGGATATTGCATCTTCATAATATGTTTGACAGTTGTTATTGCCTCAAAGATGTTGTGGAAGTTGAATATTCTAATAGTACATATTGCATACATAATTCACATAATTATAAGTTTTTCAATTTCCTGAATTATATTTTAGGTACAGTAGAATTACAAATATGACTTAGAAGGCTGTTCCTTCAAGCAAGCATAGCCCTACTAGTTATCATAATACAAATATTTTCAATGTACTCTAATATAGAGTGTCACTGTCATGTCTATATTATAGACATGATAGTAACACATCAGCTGAAATCTTTGCTGTACCACTTTCCATGTACTTTATGAAGTTTTGTCATGACTATAATATCATAAGCTGAGTCCTCTTAATTAGAATCAACACAGCATAGACAAAACTCGTCCAACTTCTCGTATATTACAGCACATTTCCTGATATTGGCAAACCTCAGGACGACTTTCGTTACCATACCCGTTGATACCCCTCGAGTCAGCCCCCCTCTCCGAGGATCATGGAATGTAACAGGAACCATCTCCGCATTCTGGTTGGTCTGCTGATGGGACATGGTCGTCTGAGGAACCAAATGCGGAAATTGGGTCTTGAATATTCTTCAGACTGTCGCTTCTGCTACGTGGAGGACGAAACAGCGGAGCATAGGAGCATATTCTTTGCTCTTGTCCAATACTGGATAGCGCTAGGTTCCAGGCATTTGGATTTGCCCAGCTGGAACCTCATGACTTCAAGGAAGTTTCACCCTTCACGTTGATCACCTTAGCAAAGAGGTGCGGACTGTATGGTGAACTCTAAAAAGGTGTGAGCCCCAATAGACACAACTGAGTCGCAGTGGAAGCGCTGCTCCACTCACTTTCAACCTAACCTACCATACCTGTTGACAGGTCCTTTATGTCATACTGGATCTTTGGCTCTAGACTTTATTAGACATAATGAATGCTACATCATCAATGTCATTTTTCTTAAAAACTAAAATTCTCTAAGTATCTATTCCATTTAGTGCACAATATCAATGCTCAGAAAGTTTGTTAAAGGCAGCAGTTCCAGTCCTGTTGGGCAGCTCTTACAAAAATATCGGGGTGCAGTCTGTGATGGACGCAGCCATTTTGTATCTACCTTCACCAAACGAGAGAAACAAGCATTACAAAGCTTTTGGGGACGATTTGTGCGCGAGAGCTTTCAAGGTGACCCACGATAAACACAAAGGCCCTCTGGTGTTTTTTAGAATATACAATGGTTAGTATTTGAATCATTTATATGTATAGGTTGTTCTCAAGATCAAAGTAATAATAGTAATGGACCTATACCACATTTTTGGTTTATTGGCTTAAAAGAACCCTCACACCACATATGTAGATGCCATAAATAATTTGACAAAATTTTTCTATCGTATTTATAACCGAAAAAAATGGCTCTAAATATTGAATTTTTTGAATCCATACACTTCCCGGCCAGGTCGTGACGTCACCTGTAGGAAAACAATAGCATCCGCTCGTAGTCATCGGAGCACGAAAGGACGCTTCTCATTGGTTCCCTACAGAAAGGACGCTTCTCATTGATTCCCTACAGGTGACGTCATCATCGGCTATTTCAAATTACAGTACAATTTTCTTTTTAGTGTTATTCTCATTTGGATCAAGTTTGCTGCTGACTTTTTACAGTAAACGGTCCTATGTATCATCAAAAATAATACCGCAGTAAATAAATTGATCAATTTGAGATCACGGTATAGGCCCATTCAACATGTTAACATACACTGAATACTTATACCAATGTATTTATTACATATGTGAGACACTGATTATCTAGGATTTATACTAGTACCACACTGTGGGCCGGTAGTACAAATGCCGGTTTAACTCAAGCTTCATTTACGTTAAAATAATCATTTCTGGTTTGTCATTTTTTAACAGTTTGTGTTAAATTCGGGCAATGGTTATTTCTGTCTGTGTTCTTTTATTTGCTTTTGCTCTTGAATTAAAAGTGTAATGGAATCACGTTTTAAATTAAATACATATTTCTTTTGTTATAGTCTTCAACACTTTTTAGCCCTGTTTTATAAATAGTTTATTTTTTTTATAGGAATGCTCAACAAAGGACAGAGGATTTACAGTGTTCAACAGGCATGTGCTGAACAGGCAGGAAAACTGTACATAGCTTTCGCTGATGATTTTGAGGAAGTTGAGTGTGTTAAAAATGGAAATATCGCAGTACTAACGGGACTTAAGGTATCTAGTCATATTTGATGATCTCAATAATGTAATAATGTCAGGCACGTATCCAGAATTTGGTTTTGGTGGGGGTCCAGATTACTGTTGCCACCTTTTAGTTTCGAATTTCGGTTTTTCGCGAGACAATATTTGTCGGGGTGCGTTTTTGTGGATGAGAATTTTTGCGGAATTATATAACGTTAATTTAGTTTGGGTGGGGGTCCGATTAGGGCTGCGACCTTAAATTTGCTTTCGTCGGGTGGGGCGGGGGGTGCATATTTGTGGATTACTCTTTTTTTGGGCGGCATTATATAACATTGGGGGGGGGGCGGACCCCCTCGACTCCTCCACTAAATACGTACCTGAATAATGTGCTATGTGTATTGATTTTTTTATACATTTTTTATCTTCATTTTAATCATACAACTTGAATTCTCAATTAGAGATATATCCAGAAAAATCCATATTTATTATAAAAAGATACTACCCCATATCTACGGAAATTTCTGTCTAGTGGTAGTGTTTCTGGAGCATCTTTTTCTTAAGGTACCGACACCAATCAATGAAGGTTGTCAATAATTTAGGGTATCTTGTGCGCTCCTGAGTAGAGTATCAGAATCCAGTCCCGTTCAGTCTATGTCGTTTGTAAGCCATGAAGTCCCATCTGATCACCTACTGAAGCTATTCTGTCGATTAGTGTTTGGACCCTCAGAACCATTTGTAACTATCATTCTGTCATTGGCATAACTTGAGTTATGTATCAGTCAGTCATTAACTTTTATACCGTCTTCGGATCCATCAAGTGCTTGCTCAAATATAACCTCGGAATACATATTGAAGAGCATGGGGCTGAGTATGCATCCGCGCTTTACACAGCACGGACTATCTTCAATTTTATTATTTGCTATCATCATCATAGTCACAATGTCTTAACAGACATGTTGTGAACTCGTAAGATGCATTAAGTCGGAGCTAGAGTATTGCCGACACGAATATTATCAATAGTTTTGAGAACTGTAGCTCGCTATCGTTCGCGATTTACTGTCAGTTCAGTGGCGCTCCTGATACTCATATCCAGCAACTGTTTCCGGTCGTATCCACCCAGCGTGTAGGAGAACGGCCACGGCGCCGCCCACTCGGGGCGTGTCCCTGAACTACTAGTTTCTCCATATGATCGCTTCTGTGTATATGTCCGAAGAATGTAAGCATTATCGTCAACACAATGGAGGATAGTCTCTTTGGATTACCGAGCTCATCCAGTATGGAAACGTTAGTTCGATGAGCGGTATAAGGAATTCTCAGCATTCTCCTCTACGTCCAAATTTCAAAAGCATCTATGTGAGCTCGATCTGCCTTTTTAACAGGCCAAGTTTCCGAGGCATACAAAAATATGGAGAATACAAGAGACTGGACCAGCGACATTTTGATAGATTTAGTGATGTTATGGTCACGCCATATTTTAGTAAGCGTTGTCATGGCCACACGTGCCTGTTGAATGTGCCGTCGAATTTCATTTTCACAGCTACCCGAATTGTCGGTCAAAGACCGAGGTACACAAAACTTTGAACTACTTCACAACGTATTATGTGCTATAGTAGCTGGGAAAATCTTTGTGGTTCTAAGAATATGTAGTTCAAACAGAATGCTAAAATTATACCGAAAATAAACTCTGAACAGAAATACAATAATTTTTGTAGCAATCATGTTTTTCCGGATTTAATAGTATGCGTTTTGTTAATTAGTTCCCAGATCACTCAGATACAAAATATATTTGTTTTTGTTTTCAAGAAAATTATGTCCGGCGATATTATCACTAATTCTGGTTCAGCCAGCCAAAGAGCAAGAAAGTCTATTCTGGAACGGAGTAAAAAGAAAGGGAAGCTCCTGGATGAAAAAGATGTAGACAGGCTCTTAGGAATAGGAGTGACACCCCCAGAACCCGTATTTTTCTGCTCGATAGAACCGCCAAGTCTAAGTCAACAGACAGCTCTAGAACATGCCTTGTACGAACTACAAAGAGAAGATCCTAGTTTGAGGGTTAGTCATAATCCTGAAACTGATCAGATTGTCCTAGCAGGTAATAATTATTATTAACTTGCTTTAAATAACTCCTTGTTAGTTGTAATCTTTTGCATAAATATCAATAATACGTTTGTTATAATTAGGTATGGGAGAACTGCACCTGGAAATAATCAGAGATAGAATTCTGAAGGAGTACAAGGTGGAAGCAGATTTGGGACCATTGCAGATTTCTTATCATGAATCTCCAATCGAAAAAGTGACGGACTCTTTCGTATTGGAAACCAAAGTAGGGAACAGCAAACAATTTGTACATATAAAATTATCTTTACTGCCATTGGAGCCTGAAAGTTCAAAGAAAGACGTGTTGGTGTTTGATAAAACGCCAGATGCAGCTAGTATTATCGCCGCCATATTTCCGAAACATTTGGTAGCGGTTAAGCAAGGAATTGACGTGGGGCTATCTCATGGACCAAAAATTGGATGTCAGGTAATGTGAAAGCGACTATAGTATAGTATAGTTTATTGATAATCAAGGTACATAGAATTCAATCGATTCAGCATGCATGTGTACGTTTGACATGTGGAACACCTAGAAGACAGTATATACATCATATACAGGGCTCAAACTCATAGTATAAGCACGACTCAACAAACAATCGGCCAGGGGCGTATCCAGACCTCAGTCTTGGGGGGTGGGGGGTAGCGGGGCATGAAGTTGTGTGTGCTTTCACCATTTTTTGTGTATTACCTTCGTGAATGATTTTGATGCAAGAGAAAAGGAAAATGTTAATAGTGTTAAAATAAAAAAGAAGATATAAATAGCAAGCGAAACAGTGGAGTATCAGGTATTTTAGGGAGATGAAATGAAAAATCTATTGATGCATTAATCAATTTTAATTTTACGAAATACAAATAATATGTAATACGTATATCATCCGTGAACATTTTATTGGCACAACATACAAAATTGAACGATCATGAACAGTCACGAGTCAGGTACCCTAATAGCCACAACACCTACTCTATTTTTTTAATTAGTGTTTTAACTTTTCTGGTCGGTGCAATTTTCAAAACAGGTAATTAATGAGTTAGGTAAATTTTGGCGACAAGCTACCACGTTGTATAGGACATTAGAGAGGTTGTGAGCCACTAAAAATTGGGACGACGCTATCCGTAAAACATTATTCTGAGCATGCGCAGTGTGTTTCGAATAACGATGTGTACCGTTGCGTTATTCGACAATTGACATTAACAATTATTGGACCTATTTGATTCTAACTTAACCTCACATTATGAATGAAATGTCCAAGAAACGTTACATGCAACAAGTAAACACCACAAGTAGAAAATAGATCACATCACAAGTAAAATAAAAAATAGGTTATGAAGGATCCCCGAAGCATGACAGTTCAGATTTCACTACCATGGTTCAGTCCCGTGATGATCGCACGCTGTTGCCGGAGACACCTAACTTTGCAGCTTTTATTGGATAATACTGTCAAATAAAATTGCCGGAAGAAAACCTGATCCTTTTGTACAATGATAAACTACAAAATAAGTATTGCTGTTATCAAAATCATCACGGTTCTTTTCTCATTGCCGCATAGTGGTTTAGACCTGTCAATACCGCACGTAATCATGTCGTACCGTAAACTTCCGTAGCTAACGTACTACTTTATCGGTTATTCGCCGATTCGGTTATTTCGGGAGAATTGCGCATGCCACAAGTAGCCGATAACGTGCAATAACGTCAGGAAGCGGATGTCTAAAAACTCTCTATTCATATTTTTTTTTCGAAAATCTTGGGGGCAAATTACCCGTTACCCCCCCTTGTATACGCCTGTGCAATCGGCTAATCGGCTGTCATTCTCAAGGTATCTGGATGCTTTGCGCCGATCCTTTTGCGCATCGCCATGTTAGGTTATATTTGCTCTGAACAGCGGCGGTACGGCAGGGTCATGGCTACTAGGTTTCATGTTTAACGCGTCGCTAATAAAAGAGCTGTCATTCGGCTGTTTTGCGTTTTGCTACGGACTTTTGAATAGTTTGTCGTCATTTTTAGCTTTGTTTAGTTTGCTGTTTAGTCGTAGTATTTTGTGTAGGGATAAGTATACAAAATATGGATGTGGAAGCAGGAAAATTAAAAGCTGGATATGTTTGTGCTGCAGAAAGCTGCTCTTCGACAAGTTTTTTATGTTTCCCGATAATTCCTCAAGGTAATAAGTAACATTTATTACTACAGCTGAGGTAATGACAATTACCCATAGTCATTTTGAAAGACTCAGAAATGGGAGTTTATGCAAAGCTTTTATTTTTTAAGAGTTTTATCATAAGAAACGGTAGTAGGATATACTGTCAAGTGATGGTTTAATAAATTACCGTCTAGATTCGAAGTCGTTTAGATTGTATTCATTATGTTGTCCTTATTGTTTACCTCCCTGTTTACACCGCATCTGTTGAGATTATTATTTTAATGCTGCCCTGTTGTACTGATAAAACCTTTTTCTACGCCGCCCCTGTCATTTTTAATGAAATTATCCCAAAATGGCCCCGCTGACGTCAGATATTTGAAACATGTCATCACAAAGCGACCGACATTGAGTAAAACAGCTCATTGTTTGTTGAGCCGTGGTATAAGCTTGAATTTGAGAAGCGATTTATAAGTTATGCAACCAGGTTCCCAAACTATCAGACTCTTATCTTTATCGTCTTTTAAAATAAAATGTAAGTCTTTAACAGGTAACTTTTACACCTTGGACTATAATTTGCTGTTAACCCCTAGCTGACTATCATAGAGAACAAGAAAGTATTCTGTTTTTCATCAATTTATTAGGATAGGGGATAGGGTTGAGTGGCCATGGCCAGTAAGCCAAGTCCCTGAGATTTGGTGATGGTGAACTGCGCCATTTTCATTAAAGTTTACTACTACTACATAATACACGTACATACAAATAAGTCAAACTAGATTTCTGTACAAAGGGTACTACTAAAATTTTGTAATTTGACGCAATAATGAATCGCAGGAAGCTGCGTGTTGATGCATGTTAAGGCATGTTTATACGTCTATGGTAGCCACCGCGCCAAGTCGATGAGCTCAGTTATCCATTACTACGTTTCCACGGGCTTTCAAAACTGTTTTCAAAAGTTTTGTGATTTTGGATTGTCGGTGTTTCCACGATAGGGTTCGAAACGATTTTCGAACCCCAATCAAAACGTTTTGCAACTGACACTCCTGAAATAACCCATTTTTATTACCTATTTTGTTGTTTTAACACAGTGTTTATCATAAATCTTCAGTATCGAATTTCCAATAAACTTCAACAAACTGACCATAGTGACATTGGACAGCAACACAAAAGGTTCAAAAGTGACAGCTAGTGTTTCCACGACATTTGGATCTCGATACGATCCTAAAAATTAGCGAATTGACCTTGAACAAAAAACGTTTTGAAAACGCATCCAATTGCAGTCTCCACGATATATTTCAAAACTCAAAACGATTTTAAAACGTTTCGAAAGCCCGTGGAAACATAGTATATTATACCCTGTTACCTGATACCTTGGACTGTCAGCCGTGTCAACAGTGAACAGATGTTCGGCTAGTGATAACTAAAATTACCCCAGAATAAGTCGTGACTAGGGAATGCAAATTTCCCGGGATTGGGCAACCCGGGATTTTCGGGATTGGGATTTCTAATCCCGGGCTTGATCTCGGGAAATTAAAATTAATAGAAAAAGGCGTGATAAGCTTTTTTTAATCGAAAGAAAACTAAGCATTCTCAGATAACAACTAAGAAATACAAAACTATAATTCTTTTGAGAAATTTGGCATGTAAGTAAAAGTACGCCAACTCAAAAGAACATTCGAAAAGTAAAGTATACAAAAGAAGATCCAATAGTAAACTGTACAATAAATTATTCAGACTGAGGAGAGTTTTTGAAATAATAACGCATGAAGGCTAGTTCGTCAAGAGCCGAAAACCCCCTCTCTAATTCTACACGTTTAGGTGGAATAGTTAGCAAGAAGTTATACACCAACTGTAAATTTCTTCCTTTATTTCCAACTTCTTCATATAGCACCATCTCTTGACGAATAGTTGATGTTAAAGATCTCTTTTTTGACAGCTAAGTAGGGGGCTTCATCGTTTTCAATCAGAGGCCTTAATGTTTGTTACAGGTGGTTAATGCTCAAGTCATGTTGCACCATTTGGAGGTTGGGCGAGGCACTTCAGATACGATGATTACCGCTGCTGCAACTCAGTTAGTACAAAAGGTAATAATGACAATGCAAGACTTTCAAAATAATTCTACCTACATCTTATTCAGTTTGCTGCACCGGTGTAATAGGCAACATCTTACATGCCTAATACATGTGATCGGCAACGTGTTGCACGTTTTCAGGGAATAAGCAGAAACCAGTGGCGGCTTGTGGTCATCTTAGCAGGGAGGTCAAATCAATTTAAAAAAAATTGAATACCGAAGATGCACCTACATATTTGTATAATTGGAAAGTGAATTCGCGACAAAGTCTATCAGCCCACGAAATATTCTGAGATTTTCATAAGATTATTTCGTCATGCCCTCGTAACGCCGGTTCAAATAGCGCGCAGAACTTGACGCAATCAATAATTATTTTATTTAAGATCTAAAAATTTTGGGATACAGTTTCATTAAAATCTTTGTATAATTGAAAAGTGATAAAATAATATTATAATTCCGCGACAAAGTCTATCAGACCATGAAATATTCTGAGATTTTCAGAAGACTATTTCGTCGTGCCCTCGTAACGCCGGTTCAAATAGCGCGCAGAATTTGAAGCAATCAATAATTATTTTATTTAAGATCTAAAAATTTTGGGATACAGTTTCATTAAAATCTTGAAGAAATTTACGATATACGCTAGCAGTTGTACCATACAACAGTAGCTCACCGGGTACCTTATGTGATCGATGGTACTGTTTTATAGTTTCTTGTAAATATCTCAAATCTTTAATACCTGTTCGGCACCACAGCGAATGTTCAAAAAATAATAAGACACACAAGACAATAGAAACCATCTATTGTTTCACATCCAAAAACCAATCCGCCAAATCGTACATACACGAAGATCTTGTTCTGGTCTAGGTCTACCGCTGGTTTTAAGATTCATACGGCCTTAATTTTTTCACAACCGACATTCAAAAGAATATAATAATGGATGATAGCATACAATCGAACACCCTGATGTCGCACGGTATCCGATGTCGTCATACTCGAGACGCGTCTTCTTTTATTTCTCTATTGAAAAGGGTTGTGAAACGCTAACACGTGCCTTTGTTCTAATTTCGTTGATGCAATAGGCGCTGACCCAATCAGTAGTGATTCGACGTCACTTTTGCTCGTTTGATCAATGAGTTGTCTACGTAATATGAACGGGTAGTGCGAAGCTTCGGGCCTGTTTGGGAGACTGACCCAAAGCGGTGGTGCCGTGGTGCGAGGGGGCTAACGACGCGACGCGACGACAACGTATTTGTTGGTACGAGGGAATGAGATGATTATTCGTCGTGCACGCGATCAAAATAGTTTCCCTTATTACATATAATTTGAATTGCCACAGGACAGATTGGAACAGTTTTATAGATTGATAGAATCTTGATTTCGAAATAGAATAATTGGGAGGTCATTGACCGAATGATCTTAATGAGTAGCCGCCACTGGCAGAAACATTGCAGATTCCACGGATCAGGCAAAACTTTGCTTAATATGTGTACGTGGTAATTTCGCAGATTCGGCGTAACATACGCAACACCTGGAACTTTTTTTTCAGAATTAAGTAATTACCTTATTCGATAAACATATCTTCTTTCACTAGATAGCATTTGCTCTTAATTGATTTCGTTATTTGTATTCATTTCCTGTTATTTCCATAGATAATCTAGTTTCATTTGGGATGATAGGATAGGCTTAGCCAACAATTACATGTTTACATGAGGGATTCAATTCGAATTGAATTCGATTTTGGTATTGAATAGCAAACATTACAAAATTCTAATACAAAAGCTTTGTTCTGGTTTTGAGCATCAAAACAGTTCTCGGACAGTTCACGGATTGCGCAGAACTAACTGCGCAGCGGCTCAGCCTCAGAATGATTCTATAATCGTCCTAGAACGGTTCAGTATATGCATAAACGAGAACAGCGTATCGCTCTGGCTTTGGTTGTTTTATGCTTTTCGCATAATTCTTAGCTCTATGTCTTCTGTCATGTTATGATGACTTTTGACATTTTGTAATTTTTTACGTCTTGGCGGTTTAATTTTAAAAACATTGCTAAAAAGCGATTCCAGTTTTCTTCACAAATTTTTCTTTGAGACAAAAAATACAAAATGGAGCATACCTGTTGGTATCTCAATATAAATCTATCACTTAAATTTAATTCCTCAATTTAGTTTTAGTAGGAGATTTATCTATCCATATCACTAGATGATGATGATGAATTTGATAATAAAAGTTCTATTATGATGATATTGAATATTCAGAATTTCAGATATGTATTAAACAGTCAACAGTTCATAACTTAAAATTTAGCACAGTTAAGCAAAAGTGACTAGTCGCAATGGACCATAAAACGCAAGGCAAACAGCAAAGTGCGCACGCATTTCAGTTCTGAAACAATCCTAAACCAATTCTTGCTCCTAAGCAGGTACTGGTTTCGGATGATTCTCGGACTATCCTAGAACCGACCGAGAAAAACCAGAACACAGGACTCACAGTTCGTAAATAGTTCTTATGGAACCAGAACAGCAAATTACCAACGCGCATGCCCAGGACAGTTCGCGGACGGTTCATCCTGGAACCAGAACAAAGCTAAAGTGAATTGAGTTTCAAGGTCGATACCGTTCTTTTCTGGGATCGAATGTGGATCATATCGGACTAAAATCCATTTAAACGGGTAACCGACTCGGCGACTGCGCATACCAAACACTTAACCTGAAAATCACCTATCAGCTGTTTTCGCGCTGTTTTCGACTGTGTGCAAGCGAAAGCTTATTATTTAACTTCAAGCTCTTAATAAAATTGTAAATCGTGAACACACACAGCGTCCAAAGTTTAAGTACTCAGAAAAAACTAAGCTGGGTTGTAGGTTAGGATAGTTTTGACAGCTTGTCCGCCACCCCACGAAACGGATCAAATCCATCTGAAAACTAAACATGTAAGCACATGAGAGGGCGGTTGTGGTATCAATTCAATTTGAATTGAATTCCCATGTAAACGTAGTAAATATTTATAATATGTTCTAAATAAAACAAACTCTAACATACCTTTCCTTTTCTGTAGTTACTGAAATATTCAGGAACTAACATTTTGGAGCCTTTGATGCATTTAGAAATAGTCGTGCCAGAGGAAGCCTTATCTGCTGTATTAGCAGACCTTTCTAGGAGAAGGGTGACTATAAGTAATGTTGGTTTGAGGGGATTATCAAAGGTAAGAGGTCGATTAATATCATCTGTTATTTAAGTTATTTTCTGTCATCTCAATAGATGTTTCGTGTAATATGTTTAAATGCAAGGTGTGAGCGTTTTGTGAAGCTAAAAACAAAGCTTCCCCTCTCTCTTGGAAGAAACATCACGGTATCCCAAACAAAAATATACGCGATTTGAGCACTTGCCTATCGAAATTCAGGGATCTAGAAGGCGGATTAACATCTGCTCTAACAGCCAGGTAGCTTTGAAAGCATTGAATGCTTGTAGGTTTACATCAAGGCTAGCTTTGAAATGTAGAAAGGTCTTAGATGGCATTTCAGCAAGACCTTAGGTACCACTTATGTGGATACCGAGGCAATGAAACTGGTCGCGAGGCAAGAAATAATATCCTGGGTCCTGAGCCGACAGTGGGGCTGGCAGTAAGTACCATCAGAAAGATAATAGAGGTGTAGTTACAAAATCAACATTTTATAAGACGGAGAGGACTCTCTGGAATTATTATAAGACCTTTGGTCAAGATGGGGCAGTTCTGTCTCTCATTGGACAGAAGCCGGTTAAGGTTATTTATGGGTCTGCTATCTGACCATAACACCTTCACACGTCATTGGTATGTGATTGGGGTAGCAAGCGACCCAAGAACGTATGCACGCTGTGGCGAGTAGGAGGAATCCTCGGTACACCATCTACACTATGTTGCTTTGAGGCCTTTGGGTGTCACAGGCAGACCATACTAGGTTCAAGACATCTTGAACCTAAAGACATAAGATGGGTAGGTCCCAAGGCTATCCTCACTTTTGCTATGAGGGCTGAACTTTGAGACTAGGGTTAATAGAGGTACAGAACGACCCACTTGTAGGCCTATGAACTCGTGGCTCTTATCACCAGAAAGCCTCTCTCCTTCTTTCGTTCATTCATTTGTACGTTCATTCATTCCTACGTTTATTCATTCATTCATTTTCGGCTGTGCGAGACGCTATCAAATTATTTATCTTACTTAAAAACAATGGGTTTGAAGTTAATTGACCAGATATTGTACAGGTCAGAAATATAAGAGCAGTTTACATTTTTTGTGCTCCTATCGAGTGCCGACACTACAAAGAACCCCTTAACCTTCGCAAGACACCCGACCGGTCGAATGACCCTTATCGCTTTCTGTTTTTTTTGCTGGCTCTTTTACGACCATTAGTATAGTCAAAATGGTATATGTCTGGGTATAATGCGTTGTTATTATACAATAAATAGATCAATTTATTTTGTTTTTATCTATTGCAAATTGGTATTTTCTATTATTTTGATCCCCTACGACTTTCTGAATTATTATAATATATATTTTGTATAGATAATTACGGTTTTATCATTACTCAGGTATACATAATAACGTAACTGCACTACAGAAGTGTCGACACTGATTGAGACCTGTGGATCGATTCTGTAACTTTAGCTATAGTAACAAAGGCATGCGAAAACGAAGCTAATCATTTACGAAAATGATTTTTGATGGCATTCCATAACTAAAATTTGACGCTTCGTTACGCTTTCGGCATGGAGCTCGATGAGAAAATCTAGCAATGCCGACCATTGCGAAGGATTAGTTTTTTCTCTTCGATTCATTGACTGTTAATTAAGTACACAAATAAATTTAAGCAAATTGTCACTTTGAAACACAGCAATAATAACGTCAAAACTTGACAAACGAGATCCAAAATCTTTCACTATCGCTTATACCGTTCGTCTGCGTTCGTTATGTCCGAGTCGGAACGAAGACATTTATGGAATACCGAAACGGTCGAAAGCGTTGGAAGAATGTCGCTATCGCTTCTCTTAGAGTTACAGAATTCCCCCACTGAAAGAAATGTAAACAACTCGTATATATCTGACTTCTACAATAACCTAAATAAACCTAAACCATCGAGGTAGAATCCCATGGAGGCGCGATAACGTGGCTGAAAGCAGGTGCAGGTTGGCCATATTGATTCGACACTTATGTCAAACAGCTGACGTTTCTTTGACAATTTCGTGTTTGCTTTTTTTGAGTGTTTTTACTGAGATTTTTAGTTATTTTTAAGTGATATTCTAGTGAATTCATGAAGGAAATAATGGTTTCATGTGCTTATCGTAGTTGCTGTAGCAGAGATGGCATGGATAAGAAGAAATCGACAGGAATTACATTTCATAGGTGTATGTATGCAAAAAAATAACAATGTACAGTACCGCATTTGTAATCTTTATCTCAATAAAGTATAACGAACCGCAGCAATAATACAGTTGTAATTAAATTTAATTTAATTTAAATTAGTATTCAATTGATGATGAATGTCGTCTCTACAAAGCCTGTTTTTTTCATACACTTAACTATGAATTTCGCATTAGATTGAAAAATCAACCCAATACTTCATATTTAAATCATCATTGTAATGAATTTTCAAAATTATTTACATAAGAAAATGATCCGGCTCTGGCGAGGCGTCCATATTGTTACCACACTTGGCCACCGTTTTTGTTATGCTAAATTGAACCTTATAGCATCTCCTTGGGATTCTACCTCGATGACCTAAACCTATGGTGCATTTCTTGAGCTCTTGAACAAAAATACTATAGGTCAGAATAAAAAAATGGAAAATTCTATTTGGACTTTCGTTCACCTAGCTTGCTCAATGTTACCATTCTGCAGCAGATTGTCACAGCTATAGCTAACATGCAAGATGTGATATCGTCATTTCGAAATTCTTTTACAGCTAGTCATCGCCAAAGCACCTCTATCCGAACTGCTAGGATACTCAACGACATTGAGAACTCTGACATCCGGCACAGCTACCTTTACAATGGAATTTAGCGAGTATCGAATCATGTCTCAGGATAGTGAGATAGGCGCTATTAGGAGCGTCAGAGGATTTTAGTGTAGAGTTTTAATATTTTAATAAACAAAACGTTTCTTATCAGTTGTTGTTGTTGAAGTGCTTTAAGGTGATGTCAATGTGCCTAAATTTATAAGGTGAGTGTAACATATACCATACAAAAATATAGTGCCACCAACTGTGTGTCCCAGCTAAAATTTGCCATCTCTGAAATGATAAAAAAAATATGAAAATCATCGTGATACGTCAATTTTTACTTCGAGAGGGAACTCTACCACCGAGTACTTCATCATTGTGCCATCAATTCCCTCACCCCCAGCAACCCTTACTTCAAAATCTTCAATGAGACCGCTATACTTGTGACATGATTTTGAAGGGAATACATTGCCAATACAACAGTGTAATCGGATTTTTGTAGTCACCATATAAAATATTGTAATTATAAAAATGGAGTATTATTTTGAATACTTGAAATACTATCGTAAGAAAGGTTGCAAATGTGAGCCATTTCGTTTCATACAGACGTACGTACATGAATGAATGAGTTTTGTAAATTTATTACAAATTCCCCCCCATAGAAAAGGGAAAGTTTTGCCCTAGGGATGAATTCCTCCTGCTTGAGAAAATAATGTCAATCGTTTCTGTTGGTCTGTCGTTTTATGAGGGAGGGGGGGGTTCCAGATTGTACGGGGTTTCAATACGTTCAAAATATTTTTTGCGTTTTTATGATTTTAGTGGTAATGGTATATGCAAAAACTTTAAACAATTTTTTCGTAACCCGAAAATAAAGTACGTATTCGCACAACCTGGCATCTCTTTTTTTGAAGAATACAATATAGACTGAATCAAAGACTAATAGTTCTTCTTGGGCTGAACTGTATCAAACCCTTCTAAAACATAGTTCATATTTGGTATGTTCATGCAAAAGTGATAAAATATATTAACCTTTAAGCGTGTGGCGCGTGGTAAACATAAATGCACAATAAAAAAATATCAACAAACAAATGAAATAACAAGTTTATCAGCAATGTAATGGCAACAACCAAACTTATGACTAATTAGAAAAGCAAGATATGAATCGGAAATAAAAATGATTTATGAATTTATAGTAGCTATAAAAGCTTGTTTTTCAGCATTCTGTTTAGCTTATGATGAAATTTTTGGAATAAAATTGTATTTCCGAATTATTTTTGGATGTTTCTTAAAATCCTTTTCTTAACCAAACTGATACCTTTGCAATCACAAAGTGAGCCATAGAACCCGTAAGCCTATTTATCGTGTGGCTATCGTAAATTGACAAGCGCGGAAAGGTAGCGGTCGTCATTATCATGTCGAGTCTAAAAAGAGATAGAAAACATAAGTATAACAGAGACAATAAATTTCGTCTGCTGCGATTATCCAATCCCGATGCTGGACCGACTTTAAGGGGGAAATAAAATCTGCTGTTGCCGGTTGTAGATATAAGTTTTATGAAGTAGTAAAGCGGATCTTAAGTGATTATATATCATTTGCCGTTTCCTTTATATATTTAAAGTAAAACAAGTTGTGAAAGAAGGAAATATGATAGAATTATTAAGAGTTATGGCAATATCCTTACTTTTTTTCAGCGAATTGAGGTTTTGAATAAAATTTTTTTTTGTCATAAGATCATACATAAGTTTTATAACAAAACTGTTTTTGTCTTCTTTTTTTCGCAATAACTCAAAAGTTATTTTTGAATCGAGTACCGAAAACACGCCGACGGCCTCCGAACCCGTGTGACGTCACCATGGCGGTACGGATGCTTCTTTGACCAACGACGTCTTACTCCGATACTAGAATCTAGATTCCCAGCCAATCGCGAAAATACGTACTGCTAAACTGGTAACTAGTGTATATTTGTTGCAACACAGTCGATGAATGAAGTTTGCAGCTCGAGACGAAGTCTACGATCGAAATAAATATGTTTTTGAATGTTTCAAGTTGAAGTCAGTTTACAGATTCCAGTAAGTAAGTAGGTACCTAATCAAATATGTTTCGTTGAAAAGATCTTCTCAATCGAAGGATGGCCCAGAGGTTAGAGAGTCCGCTAGTGGATCTCAGGGTCTTTGGATCGAAACCCAGGCCTTCCAACTTTTTTTTAATTTTTTTTATCGAAATTATTGATGCGCTTTTTGCACTTGTTACGCACATGTTTTCTACGATCAACATAAATATGTGTTTGAATCAAATTTTGTTAGACATATTACTTGCACTGCACAGCGCTTGTTAAATCTTTATGAAAATTTAATATTGTTAAGATTCATTGCCCAAAGATAAATAAATAATAATACCAAGTGATAAAAAACTTAAAAATGAATGAATTGAATGGATGAAGGGATTTTGTTTTATTAGCCAACTATTACATTTAAAAAAAAATGGCGATTGATATTGCCGGACAAACCTCATTTCCACTAATTTTTTGAATTGTCCACCGCCTCCTGTACTTAGTTTTTGCACTGTGCAGTGCAAGTAATATGTTTAACAAAATTTGATTAAAACACATATTTATGTTGATCGTACAAAAAATGTGCGTAACCAGTGCAAAAAGCACATCAATAAAAATTTTGATAAAAAAATAAAAAAAAGTGGAAAAAAGTGGGAAGGCCTGGGATCCACTAGCGGACTCTCTAACCACTGGGCCATCCTTCGATTGAGGAGATCTTTTCAACGAAACATTTTTGATTAGGTACTTACTTACTGGAATCTGTAATCTGACTTCAACTTCAAACATTCAAAAACATATTTATTTCGATCGTAGACCTCGTCTCGAGCTGCAAACTTCATTCATCGACTGTGTTGCAACAAATATACACTTGTTACCAGTTTAGCAGTACGTATTTTCGCGATTGGCTGGGAATTTAGAATCTAGTATCGGAGTAGGACGTCGTTGGTCAAATAAGCATCCTTACCGCCATTGTGACGTCACACGAGTTCTGGAGCCGTCGCCGTGTTTTCGGTACTCGATTCAAAAACCCATTTTTATTTTGATATAACTTTTGAATCATTGCGAAAAAAAGAAAACAAAAACAGTTTTGTTATAAAACTTATATATGATCTTTCCATTTATGACAAAAAAGTACTTTTTTTCTTAATTCAAAACCTCAGTTCTTTTACAGTAGATCTAACAAACTTCTAGACAGTAAAATAGACAGTTGAACACTTTTTAATCCAGCTATACAAATAAATGCGTAAACTGTTTTGAAGAATCATTCACCTATAAATTGTCACTATTTAAGATTAGTACATTAAATTTATGTATTCTTTCACAATAATACATTCTAGTATTTTTCGTTTATATTTATATTATTTTCAGTTTATATTAAGAATTATTAAGTATCAATTCAGATTACAAGATAGGGAAGTATGACGTTAGAGATAATTTTGGTGTAAATGAGTCCTGAAAGCCAAATATAATTTATTATTTGACAGTTTTCAAGTATCCATATAAAATGATGTCATCGTAAACAAATATACACATTGTTTTATTCTTGCATGGTTTTTCCATCTATTTCCTTATAAGTTGGAGATGAGCTTATCTATAATTTTCAATCAAATAACTTGTATTCCGGCTATGTAAATTTAGGAGATAGCAGTTTATCTTTTTAGGTAATTTATGTCAGCCCAGGAAAATTATAAAATAAAGTTCATTCACATCAATTATATCGATATCTATAATACAAGCTTGAATAACCAATAGATGACACTTCTAGCCAGTTGGCACATGGTGGATTATGCAGTAAAATTAAAAGAAGATGCTCATTTCATGTACTCTGCAAATACATATATCCTAAATTTGGCAAAATTTTGCCGATTTTGTGTATTCGGCAATTCCGTGGATTGAGCGTGACATATACATTAGTTCTGAAAGAAGTACATTACAGTAACTACATTTCTCTCAAGAGCGGAGAGCATAAGCGGTCATTTTCAAGTGATTTCATCCCAATTTCCTGACGCTATAGTTTTCAATATTTTTGCATAAAATTTTTACATGAAGCTTAAAAGGAAATTACACAGGGGGCTATCGAAGCATTTTTTGAAAAAAATTGATTGAACATGAAATATGATCGCTTGAAGCCTATTTTCTTCGTCAACTTTGTAATTTTTTTAAGAAAAGGCCAGAAGCAAAAATGAAAAAGTGCTTCGATATCACTCTGGGCAATTTCCTTCCAATTTATTTATCACGCCCATCGTCGGTTCCTTTTCAGCTCCCCGCATCTTCCGGAGAAACTATTCCGGATTGTAGGAGCAGCATTAATAATACGACCGTTTTTTCCTGTTTTCTTGGTGCAAATTTTTTTAACGCACCAACTTTATATGGCTGTTGTTAAAATTAACAACCGTTTACTAGAAACATAATGTTTAGAGTGCTATTTCAGACAAGTCTAGAGGTGGGTAATATTGTCAGAAATCTAAATAAATCGCAACATAAAAATATAGACTACTTTTGGCTCTTGCTGAGTTCTAGTATAATTTGCACACTATATTGGCATGTAGAATAGTGAACAGAAACCGTATAAAGAAGAAAAAAGCAATCACAGCTATTTAATCATTATTATTTTGTATAACAAAATATATTCTTGTCGTTTCTTACTAAAACGTCACTCACGTGCTTTTGAAAGAATCTGCACTGCATACGCTGTAAAAATCACCATCCGTATTAGTGTTAGCTACTGAAAACACAGATGCAACACTATAAAAACTGCACTGAGAAATTCCTCTTTGTCGAGGATGAAGGTTTTGTTCACTTTTGTCCTCTTCATTTGTACTTGTACTGTTGTCAGGTTTGTCCAGTGGATTGCACTTCGGATCTGGCTCTTTAGATGCGTATGCTATGGATGTGTATGCTTCAGGTACTTGAACAAAACAAAATAAATGAAAATACCTTGTTTATATAGGGTGTCCATTTAGTGCGTAAAATTCTTCGATATCTCGCAAGGTATCCTGGTAGAAGAAAATACCAAATACAAAAGTTATTTTGTCGTTTAAAATATTTTGAAATCTATAGGGTGCTGCGGGAAAGGAGGATAATGATGATTGACTTTTGGTATGGAGCCATCAACTTTTTAGCTCTCACTGACTCACTGAAGTCACTGAAGAGAGCTTATGCAGAGCCTCTGTCTGTCCGTCCATCTGTCCGTCTGTCCGTATCCAAAAGATAGCCAAAACTACAGGTGCTAGAGAAGAACTAAATACAGATTCGGAATCAGCATGAAAAAACTAGACCGGGAAAAGTCCGGTTTTGTCAATAATATCAGTAATTAAAAAAAATGATTTAAACTACGACAGGTAACTGACGACGTATTATGTACGGTGTATTGCTATTTCTGAAGCACAGGCAGCGTGGCCGAGCGGTTAAGACTAGGCACCAGTCCGAAATGGCGTGGGTTCGAATCTCACCGCGGTCAACGACTTTTTTCTTTTTTTTAAGTTTAAATGTTAAATTTGTTGTTGCTGTTGATTGTTAAATTTGTATACCAACAAATTTCACAGTGAGAGCGCCGTTTCTGGGATCGGTTGCAACGTTGACAAGTTATAATTTATTTTCAGTTAATTTCTGGATTTTCAAGGTCATATGTAATACGTCCAAATTGATGTATTCCTTCAAATGTTCTCAATATCATTAAACATATAGAAACTAGAATGTTAAATGAATATTATTATAGATTTTACTCATTATGTGCGTCTACAGGGTGTTTTCAGAACAATTCAATGTGAAAATTATTTTAATTTGTTTTTCGACGATTAAGGCATGCAATATGTCGGAACTGGGCAGTAGTAGCAAATTATAATTTTGGAGGCTTAAATTAGAGCAAATATAGTATCTTTTCTTATTACTGTGTCACCCAATGAGGTATTTGTTTTTGATCACGTGACGTCCGATTCAAAATTTTTAATGGGACACCTTGTATATTGGTGACTTTTTGTGTTCCTTCCGATCAAACAATTCCAACAAACTAGCATACTTGGGGTCTAAAGTGATTAATTTAAGAGCTACATGTACTTAAAGGATCGTACCACTACCATTGATTATAACATGTACCCCTACAGTTAAATTACTTTGGTAGTGTTTCATAACGGTAATGGTACAATCCTTTAAGTACCTGTAGCTCTTGAATTAATCACTTTAGACCCCAAGTGTGTCTTTTTGTTGGAATTGTTTTGTCGGGAGGAACACAAAAAGTCACAAATATATACAGGGTGTCCCATTAAAATTTTTCACGTGGTCACGTGACCAAAAACAAATACCTCATTGGGTGACACAATAATAAGAAAAGATACCATATTTGCTCTAATTTACACCCCCAAAATTATAATTCGCTACTACTGCCCAGTTCCGATATATTGCTTGCCTTAATCGTCGTGAGACACCCTGTATGCTTTATTTAGAGCCGGAGTATCTACTAATACTCTATCTTCCCACCCAGTATATTTTTTTCGAGTCTGCGGCGTTGCCAGGATTCTAATTTTTCCCAAAATGTCTATCTGCCTATTTAATGATATTAAGAGCATTTGAAAGAATACATAAGTTTGGACGTATTACTTGCGACTATGCAAATCCAGAAATTAACTGAAAATAAATCATAACTTGACATCGTTGCAACCTATTGCAGAAATATCTTTGGAATAAACAGAGATTAATGATGGAAACTAAACGATGTTAAAAAATGAATGGTTCCATGAAAAAAATCAAGCTGATCGTTATCCTGCGCCAGTAGTGGGGTGCAGGGGGGGCCGTGCCCCCCCCCCTTGGAGCAGCGCAGATAAGAAACTTGTATAAGCAAAAACCAAATTCGTCCCCTCTGCCCTTATTTGAGCACTCAATTTAAGTAAGTCGCCCCCCTGCACAATTATCTGGTGACGCCCTTGTATCCTGCTTTACCGCAACATCCTATATAGTTCAAAACATTATTAGAGTATGCGTCTTAAAACGACAAATAACTTTTGTATTTGACGTTTCCTTCTACCAGGTATACCTTTATACCTTGCGAGATATCGAGGAATTACCCACTAAATGGACACCCTGTATTCACTTAACACCGCTTACCCGGTTTTGACTCCCTATCTTCCTCTACGTTCTTCTTTACGGAGTACCCTTCGGACTTTTTCTTCCTCTTGCAACAAAACATTTTTAAATTTATGTTTTGCTATTTTTTCCTCCAGTCTCATCTTCACCTGTAAACTATTGTACTCACATGTTGAGCGTCAACGTTTATTTGTAAGTGATAAGATAGTGCACAGTAAATACTTTTACAATCATTCAATAATTTTTATAACGGATTGGAATTTTGAACTGCTATATCAGCTAACTAACTCATTGTGATTTTATTTTTCAATCAACCTCCGATAGATCAGGCGTATTGGGTTTACTGTAGCTGTAATAATGCGCGATTTATCTACACTCAGATCGCATACGCATATGGCTGTGTAAATAACTTTATCAACATTATGGTTGCCTTGCAGCCTTTGTTAATAATCAATTTTAATGGTACTCCTGTTTTAATAGTGTTTTGTTTACTAAAATTAATAGTCTAGCATTTTTGTCACTGCAAGTAATTTTTTTTTGTTTACTTTATTTTACAAAAAAACGTAAATAAGGCATATGGGACTTGTAACAGTAAACACTAACAACTAAAAAAGAAAAATATTCAGTTTAACTTTAAACAAATTCAAGTTGGACAATATTTCAAATCTACAGGCAACTTATTGAATATTTTTGGGCATAAGATATTTGGGGCTCGTTTTACATCGTAGTATTTTGAAAATAGTATACAGGGTGATTAATATATACACCTAAGTTTTGTTACCTCCGTTATTATGGCAAATACAAAAAAAAATCGAAAAAAAAGTTGTAGATAAAGCTAGGGGTCTACATTTTAAAATCATTTTATAGTTTACAGGGTTATTGATAAAGTCACGGCATAGCAAAGTAGTGTTTTTTTCAAATGGGACACCCTATATATTATCCCAAATTTGAATTGTGCTCGCTTTCCCTATTTCGGAAATATAGGGTTTTGCCAGATTGTATATGGTAATTTCAGAGATATGGCTATTTTTATATGAAAATCTCAATGAATTCATCACCCTGTATCTTACAAAATCAATGACTGGAAGCTTGGTTCTCAATTCTAGAATAATTTCGTGGTTGTCTAGTTTTGTCAAAAAATTATCAAGTTTCTGCTATCTTTCATTTTGTATACAGGGTGAACCAAGACTTGCGACCATAATTTTATTTGTTATTTTAAATGGAACACCCTGTATTTTATAGCACGTTTTCGGGAAGAAGTACCTAAAAGTTCTATTATCTCTCATCCAGTATTCGGTTAATGTTTGCTTTTTATGCAATTTATGAAATCTTCAAATGGATTAAACTTATCTCCAAGCTTCATTTTCACCAGTAATAATAGTAAAAACCGAATTAAAAACTAAAAACGCCATTCACCAAAGACTGAATGTAAACAGAACATGAAGATAACCTCAAACTCCCGGCTGCCGGGACCTGATCCACTGCCTTTATAAAAACTATACGCATTTTCCATCCTCGCCACGGTAGTAATATTGTGTCAAAATTTCATTAAAATCAATTCAACAATTTCCTCATTAGTCAACAGATCGATCTGAAGCAGTACTCGTATGTTTACACCAGAAAAAATTCTAAGTGGTTTGGTTTCTGTAATAGGCAAGGTAATGTTCGGATGGACCTAAAAAAGTGATTTATGTCGCTCAGGGGCGTATCCAGACCTCAGTCTTGGGGGGGAGTTAGCGGGGCATGAAGTTGTGTGTACTTTCACCATTTTTTGTAATACCTTCGTGAAGGACGTCGACGCAAGAGAAAAGGAATATGTTGATAGTATCATAGGCGTAGTTAAGTCCCTGGATCTGGGGGGCTTCAGCCCCCCGTCCTAGGTACAATAAATTCAGCAGAACGTTACTGATTTGAATTATTTTTGAGGGGGGGGCTAATTTCATTTTTAGGGGGGCTTAGCCCCCCAAGCTCCCACCTAATTACGCCTATGAATAGTATTAAAATAAAAAAGAAGATATAAATAGCAAGTGAAACAGTATCAGGTATTTTAGGGAGATGAAATAAAAAATCTGTTGATGCATTAATCAATTTTAATTTTACGAAATACAAATAATATGTAATATGTATTATCCGTGAACATTTTATTGGCACAGGATACAAAATTAAACGATCATGAATACTCAACAGTTAGGTACCCTAGTAACCACAACACGTACTCTATTTTTTTTAATTAGTATTTTAGCTTTTCTAATCGGTGCAATTTTCAAAACAGGTAATTACTGAGTTAGGTAAATTTTCGTGGCAAGCTACTACATTATATAGGACATTCAACTACTAAAAATTTAGAAAAATTTATCTTTCAGGAAGCCCAAAAATTATCCCGGAATTTTGCTTTAGCCAACAAAATTTAGGACACTTATGCAAAACAAACCCTTTTGTAACTGCAAAAAAGGTTTTTGTTCAGCGCGACAATTGCTTAAATAAATAAGTTAAATAAAATAAGTCAAAGTTGATTTGAGGTTTTTTTTCGAAAATCTTGGGAGGGGTAATTATCCCTGTTACCCCCCCTTGTATACGCCTGTAATGTCGCTAGGTCTTCCTTCACAGGTCAGTGGACAGTCCATTATGGAACCAACAAGCTTTTCAATTTTGCAACCTCCCACCCCCCAACTACCCCAATTTCACCCCCACCCAAAAAAGTATAAAATGATCAGGACCCCTAAAACGCCTAAAAACGAAGTTCGAGCAATATTTTTTTGTTTTTTGCTAATTACTCCTCCGCCCATGCACCGATTTTCAAAATCACAGGAACATCACCTACTACGAACCTACAGCATATCGCTGCCCAAATCTCATCACAATCCATACAGCGGTTACTGAGATTACGAGGGTAGAAAAACGCGACAGACAGACAGACAGACCGACGGAAAAGAGTGACGTGGATTTTCGTTATCATAAAACGCCCAAAAAGACTATTATCTCAAATTCGAAAATATTCGCGATCACAATACTCCCCCAACCTATCGGTGTGTGAAGTAATAGGTGACTTTTTCTACAAATATCGTTTTCGAGTCATAGAACCTGACAGGCAGCATGGAAAACTCCTATTTCTATTGTTACCAGCCTACTATGAGGAACCGGTTCGACACATGTCAATGAGTATGCAAATGATGATGAAAGACAATTGTGTAATAATGAAATAATTAACTCAAGTTTACATGCATTTATCATTTACGGTTTATTAGCGTCTAATGTCATACATCGTTTATTTAATACACAATGTTATATAATGTATTGCGTAAATCGTACAAAGAGGAAACCTACGAGATTTGTTTTGCTCAATGAAACTGTGATGTATAACAAAATTTTGTCTTCTCTCTAACTTGGACAGTACTGATCCGAAATTAATCTAGAGGCGGTATAATCACCAAAGACAAGAATCAAACAACCCCAGTACGAATCAAAGATTTCTTTCCGTGGAATGTTGTATGTACCTACTGTGCCAAGAAAGAACAAGCGTGCATTTGCAAGTGGCAGCGGAGAGACGATTAAAAAAATGTAGTCAAGTTAATTGACTCAGTACTTCCCACACATTCCGATGATACCAGTTTTATTATTTTCCCATAGCATGAAGCTATAGTCCAGATGCCCTTGCAACCAAATCATCGCTCGCCCGACCGCAAAAAAATGTTTTATTCTACTAGGTACTTCTTTCGCAGGTCAATGGACAATCTATTATGAATACAAAAATTTTTTTAGTTTTACAACCCCCCTCCCCCAAACCACTCCAACGTCACCCCTACTCAAAAATAAGTAGAAAATAATGAGGAAAACGAAGTTTAAGCTGTTTTCATATTTTTGGATTTTTTAATATTGCTGCGCCGTCACCGATTTCTAAAAATCAGACGCATCTTCCATCCTCGCCAAAGTAGTAATACTGTGCCGAAATTTCATGAACATCAATTCAGTAGTTTCCACATTATAAAATACAGAATGATCTAAACCAATACTCGTATGTATACATCGGAAAATTCCCTTGGTTCCTGTAATAGACAAGACAATGTTGGGATGGACCTAAAAAAGTGTATTATACCGCTAACCGCTAAGTCTTTCTCTCTCGGGTCAGTGGACAGCCTCAAAAAGGAAGTTTGAGGAATATTTGGAATTTTTCGTGTTCGTTTTTTGCTAATTACTCCGCCGCCCATGCACCAATTTTCAAAATTGTAGCAACATTACCTACTACGACCCCACACCATATCTCTACCCAAATTTCAAAATCCATGCAGCGGTTACTGAGATTAGGAGGCTAGAAAAACGCCAACAGGTCCATACTAACATTGACTTGCCTATTACAGGGATCAAAGGGACTTAGAATCTTCTGATGAATACATCATACGAGTACTGCTTTAGCTCGTCGTAGTCGAAATTATTGAATTGATTTCAATAACATTTTTACACAGTGTTACTACCGTGGCGATGATGCCAAACGCGTATGGTTTTCAGAAATGGTGTCAGTGGCGACGCACCAATCATAAAAAAACAAAAAATATAAAAACAGCTCAAACTTCATTTTCCACTTTGTTTGGTGGAGGTCACATTGGAGTGATTGGGGGGTTGGGCTTGTAACACTGAAAAATGTGTTGCTTTCATAATAGGCTGTGAAAGAAAGTAGCATTACACACTTTTTTGCGGGCGGGCGACTATTTGGTTGCAAGGGGATGTCGGACTATAGCTTCATGGTTCATGCTATGGGAAAATAATAAACTGGTATCACCGTAATGTGTGGAAAGTACTATAAGTCAATCAACTTGACTTCATTTTTTTGAAGCGGTGAATTTCTTGTTGCCATTCTATTCTCTCGAGTTATAATTGGTGGTAGTGCCCAAACAGTGTATACATAGACAAGGGTTTATTAGAAAAATGAATTGCTTATTTGATGGGCTCTACAACCCCTACCATTTTGTCGCAATAAAAGGGGACACCCTATATATCAGCTCGTTTATTTTATGTGCTTTGCTTGCCGGTTACCATAGTGACGCATCTATACAGACAAAAAGTCAACGCTAACCTTGATTTACTGCAAATGTTCCCGAATTTGATATTATTTACAACCCCTACCATGTTGTCGCAATAAAAGGGGACACCCTGTATATCAGCTCGTTTCGTTTATATGCTTTGCATGCCGGTTGCCATAGTGACGCATCTATACAGACAAAAATTCAACGCTAACTTTGATTTACTGCAAATGTTCCCGAATTTGATATTATTTACAACCCCTACCATGTTGTCGCAATAAAAGGGGACACCCTGTATATCAGCTCGTTTCGTTTATATGCTTTGCATGCCGGTTGCCATAGTGACGCATCTATACAGACAAAAATTCAACGCTAACTTTGATTTACTGCAAATGTTCCCGAATTTGATATTATTTACAACCCCTACCATGTTGTCGCAATAAAAGGGGACACCCTGTATATCAGCTCGTTTCGTTTATATGCTTTGCATGCCGGTTGCCATAGTGACGCATCTATACAGACAAAAATTCAACGCTAACCTTGATTTACTGCAAATGTTCCCGAATTTGATATTATGGGCATTTTCCAAAGGTTGGTACATTTTTTGGGTGTGAGGAAAAGAGAAGTGAACGTTTTAGTGGTCGGTTTGAACAACAGCGGCAAATCAACAGTAGTGAACAGATTTAAAAATGAAGATGAAAGGGTGGCAGAAATCGTACCAACTGTTGGATTCTCCGTGGAGCGATTCCAAAGTAAGTATAGTATTAAATCACCAAAATAGAATTTTCAGAAAATTCAGAAGTTGTTTGAAGATTAGGCTATATCATACAAATTAGTGAAAGTGTTAAGTGGTTCGTCAAAGTCAACGAGGGGAGTTCATAACGTTCCGTTCTTCTTTCAATCAGGTGGCCCATAGCCCGATTAAGCTTTTATGGGGCCCGGGGCTTATAATTTTAAGGGGCGCTTTATAAATAAAATGCAAATACTATTATTTATGAAACTATATTCCCGATATAACAAAAGAACCTACTATCTTTTTTATAAGTACGTCATGAGTCCCGCTTATAGTATCAGCACTGCTCTCAATGTTTGCGTTTGCTTAGTAATCAGAACTATTTTCAGTCCAATTCTTTTCAAGCGGAGCGTTAGGTTTGCTTAAAAAACTTATTTTGGGCAATTTTTTCACTGCTTTTAATTTCTCCTCAGCAGCCTTAAAATAGTTATCTTGGTAATTGTAGCATATGGACATAACACTAACAAACTATATGGATAGCTTACTTTTCTTTTTTGAGCGTCGCCTTTGTATCGGTTCAACTTCGATTTATTCATTACGTTGGCACGGGCCACAGGTGCCGACAGTATCCAATGTGTAGGTATAGGTATTTTCTATTTTCTTTTTATATACAGGCTGAGTCAAGCTCAGTTGGACTACATTTTAAAAATAATAACTTTTATAGGGTTTCTAATAAAAGCGTGCCATATCAAAGTAATGATTTTGTAAAATGAACACCCTGTATATACTATTGAATATTTAGATTATATACCGGGTCAATTCTAGTGTGACTTTATATGTATCACACCTGGGACTTGAAGTGAGCCGTTTAGGTGCAATTCACAATTTTTGATATAAGTAGATATCAGAAAAAAATTGAATATCGCAGCGATTATAAAACTTAGACGGCTGTGAGTTTGCCGTGTGACTAAACTTGAAATTGGTCAACTTAGGTTTGACGTTCAAGTTTGAATTACATTTGTACTTTGAGAAATTGTTAGACTAATTAAGGAAACTTCAATCAGGATTAACTTGATTTTTTCAAATGGGAATGCCTAATTATTTTTATACAGTCGAATTTAAAATTTGGTATCAATCTCTGGTAGTTTTCATTTAATTTCAAATTTTCGACCAAACCGGTGTTTTTCAATATTCCTACCTATAAGCCACTTAGAAGGCCATGAAATACAAACCAAAAACTATTTAGGCGGAAGAAAACAACTAACTTAGCATAAAGATACAGACGAACTAGAGTAAACGGTTGAAATTATAAAAATGACTCAAGTCTAATCAGAAATAACAGAGGTAACAAATCTAATCAAATCAAATTATAAAACTTAATTTGCCTGGCAAAAAATTAAAATCTGATTTGTCAGTAGGTATTCCTTTTTTTTGCGATCTTGCTAATAGATACTGAAAAACTAGAAGGGCTACAGTGGGACAGTCAGAGGTGTCGTTACTTTTGATTTTGACTGAAATGACTATTGTTTTATATCATTACATGTGAAATTTTGTGCTGAAGATATTAGACTGCTAGGAACTATCGCTGAAAGTTTAATGGTTTTGGAAATTTTTAATCTATAATACATTGCAGTACCTAGTAAGCTGTAAAAATTATTCATTTCTGACGTATTTCAGCTTCCCTTTGACCTTAGACATCTTACGGGCGTTGTTTCTAGTTAGAGTTCATTGGTTGTAGGGAATTTTTATAACTTTGCCCCTTTACCTTAGTTTATCATCTGTATCTTTCTGCTATGTTATTTGCTTCTACCTGAACACGTTTTTGTTTATATTTCATGGCCTGCTGGTTTGCTTTATAGGTAGGGAAATTGAAAAACACCGTTTTGATTGAAATCTCGACGTTAAGTTTTTAGTAGATCTACTGATTTTTTTGTTCATCTACTGACCTAATAGGTCTGTTTTTACAGAGAATCACAAACCAGTCAGAGCCAATCAGTATTCGCCATTGCAGTTGTCAAACTATTTCTGACTAGTACTGGCCAATCAAATTGACGCTGACTAGTTTGTGATTGCTGTAAAAACAGACCTATTATTTGCTCTGTTACATTACATAAAAGTAGGGCCCCTGCGGGGCTCCTCTGAACCGCGGGGCCCGGGGCTCCAGTCCCTTTCCCCATGATTAATCCAGGCATGAGGTGGCCAGTATATCTTCTGTACCTATTGAAAGGACGGTGATCTGCCAAGACAAGGGCGTCGCAATTTTTTTTTTGGGTAGGGTTAATCTTTTTCTTGAGGGCGGTAAAGATTTCTTCTTCATGAGGTGAGTAATTACTGGGTCCGCGAATCGTGCATCCTAAGTAGACGAAGGGACCCATGGATGACTGCATTCTGCATTCTGGCGGCTAAGATATGCGCCGCCGCACGGCACACCTGCATTTCGCGCAAGTGGTCGGCGAAAATATCGCTTTTGTGTGTGCCCTTTTAACCTGCTAACTGCTGTTATATTGTTGCCTGTACATACAATCAGAAGTGTTTGTTGTAGCGGTTTCCGAGATCTTTGCTACTAGCATTGCAATAAGTTAATCAATGTTACTAGGTATATATTTATACAGGGTGAGACAGAGCAACTTGCTCATCTTGAAACTGAATAAGTAATGCGATGTACGTTGAATTATTTGAATGTCGAGTGTAACATATAACCATATCATGTTTTCCATAATCCGTAAAGCAGTTAAAGTTTCTTGCATGTGTTTGCATGATATAATTATTTGGAATAGTAATTTTAAAATAAAAGTGAAGTAATAATGTGAAAGGTATCTTTTTTTCTTAATTGGACGCATGAATTAATGCTTCACTTTGATTTGCATTACTAAAGCGAGCATTTATTATTACGTGCCTACACTACACCGATGGTCAACAAGTAGGTAGTATCATGACCATCGTAAGCACCCGATATAATGCCGTTAGATGCTTATTATTTCCACATGTGAGCGGTTAATTGTAATTGTACATTATACTAGGTATATCAGACAGGATGATTTTAAATGAATCACCCCTGATTCATCATTCATGAGAGATTCAATTCAATGGAAAAAATATTGAAAATAATCTTTTTTTAGAATTCAAAAAATTAAAAGTGTTTCCATGAAAAACTTTCTGTTGTACATATTCCAAAAATATTTGTTTTGTTTATAGCTTTGCCAATAAGAGTTATCCAAACATTATTGTATGTATATGTAAATCACATGTTACTTTTAGTTTCCACACCCATAGGTGGGGGGAGTATTGTGATCGCGAAAATTTTGGATTTCGAGATAATAGGCGTTTTATGATATCTATTTGTATGTCCGTTAGCGTTTTTCTACGCTCGCAATCTTAGTAACCACTGGTTGGATTAGGATAAAATTTGGGTATAGCGATATGCTGTTAGATCGTGTAGTAGGTAATGGTAATAATTTTGAAAATCAGTGCATGGTCGGTACAAAATCAAATAATCCTCGAACTGTTGTTGTTTTTAGGCACTTTAGGATTTGCTGATCATTTTCTACTTTTTTTGGGTAGGGGTAAAATTGGGGTGGGGTAAAGAAACATAGCAGAACAATACACTTTTTAGGTCCATCCGAACATTGGCTTGCCTATAATACCAACGAATTCGAATAAACCTATTCGAACCTATTCGAATTCGTTGATTAATACAAAAACGAACTTCGAATTTTCTTATTTATACACACAAGTATTGCCTTAGATCGTTCTGTATTGTGTAACGCGGAAACTATTGAATTAATTTTAATGAACTTTTGACACAGTATTTCACCGTGGCGAGGATGGAAAACGCGTATGGTTTTAGTAATCGTGTCAGTGGCGGTGGAGTAATAAAAATATTAAAAATATAATAACAACCCTGCTTTTAGGTATTTTGGGGATTCCTGGTCATGCATTTTCTACTTTTTTTTGGGTGATAGTGAAATTAGGGTGGTTTTGTGTTTGGGGGGGGGGGGGGGAGGTGTAAAACTGAAACTTATTGTAGTATTGCTATGGGAAAATAATAAACAGGTATCACCATAATGAGGGAAGTACTGAGTCAATCAACTTGACTTCACTCTTTCATTCATTCATTCTATTTAGCATTCATTCCGTTCACTTCACTTTTTACTTCACTTTACTTCATTTTTTAACCTTTCATAATTTCTTGGCTATAGACCTGTAGGATGCATTTCTTCAAATTGGTTCGAAAATTTGCAAAACACATTGACATGATTCGTGGGTCCACAGAACATTTTTATAAAAACCTTCTCTTATCGGTTCTCCTGTTTCAATAACCCTAAAATAGTGGTTTTAGAATTTCCGGTTCGCTTCTTTGACTTGTCCTTGGATCCCTCTCAAATACACGCACTATGCAATTGTTTCTTCTTACGGTAGTGCACATTTGAGAAATCATTACGATGTAGCTGTAGTTTGTTAGGTATTCTCGAACTCCTCCTGACCAAAATCCTCAGCCAGAAGACGTACGTCATTATGACGTCGATTTGTGGTGAATTTTGGTCACGTTCGTCATATTCCGAATGAATGACGTCGCACTAACGTCATTTTTAATGACGAAGTTATGGAGTTATGGCAACGTTCTTACTTCTTTCGCCGCATTCTTTTCGCTTGTCAATTTAAGTTGGTCACGTAGTAAATGCATTTTGTCTGATTTTTGTTCATAAATTAATAGTATTTCATCATATCATCAAATTTGAGTCAATCAACTTGACTTCACTTTTTCATTGATTCATTCTACTTAGCATTCATTCCGTTCACTTCATTTTTTACTTCACTTTACTTCATTTATTAAACTTTCATAATTCCTTGGCTATAGTAGGATGCATTTCTTCAAACTGGTTCGAAAATTTGCAAAACACATTGACATGACTCAAAAATATTTTCAGACCAGAATCTGGCCTTCACCGCTTTCGACATGTCTGGACACGGAAGGTATCGCGACCTTTGGGAGCACTATTACAAGGACTGCAATGGAATAATATTTGTAATAGACAGCAGTGACAGGCTACGATTAGTGGTCGTCAAAGAAGAACTAGATCTTCTGCTACAACATCCTGACATATGCAATAGACGTTTGCCCATCTTGTTCTTTGCCAACAAAATGGATTGTAAAGAGGCGTTGAGCAGTGTAAAAATAGCGGCAGCATTAGGTACTATTAATTATATACCTAGTTAGGTGGTAAGCTAATAAATTGGCTCCATATCAAACTCCTATAATAGATTTCTCCAAATGAAAACACTAATAAATCAAAATATTAATCCCAGCGACTATTAATAATTGATTTAACAGTCGGAGATTATTCCCCTATTTATGCAGTTATTTTTAGAGTTCTTTACCTGGTAGGTCGTCGAGGGTACACGCCCTTACAGGGTTTATTAGTCGGGGAGGTAGCGTTAAATTTTCACGGTGATTATACTGAGAATTTACAGTTGCGTGTCATCGTGTCTTAAAGTTTTCCGCATAAAAATCACGGAAAATTATAGCTGCCAAATTTTTGTGACTTACCATATTAGCTGCGCGTATGATCATGTAGAGGGTGTATCAACGATGTGTAGGTGGACGATGACTACTCCCCTATTTGATATAGGAAAAATGTCACAAATAAAAAAAGTAGACGGCAATAATATCTATGTTACAAAAATGTTTACCATTATAAAGAGTGTCCAATAAAGAGCCTGTCAAGTGTGCGTCGTGGAAATAATGACGAATACGTATAGAGGGTGTTAAAGAAAGACCGTAATTTCAAAGGCGTATTTATGACTCAAATTCAAATAGAGAAGTTTATATAAACATGTGTCTTGAAGAGTATGGTTCTTAAGATACAGGGTGTCAAAGATTAGAAATAAAATTGGTTTTTTATCAATGTGTTAAGCAATAGTGAGTCGTTTTATTCAATTTGTCACTATTTTTCACTGCATTCAGAATCACCACTGACTCGAAGATAATTATCCTTTCCATCGGGGGAAAATCCCACAAAAATATTAGCAAAAAGATGTACGCAACTGACCTTGAAAAAATTAAATGCTGTTTTCCAGATGGACAGATAAAAATATTTTTTTTCTCTCGATGTTTCTTCATCTCTCACTTCGTTTTCGAACAAATAAATAAAAATCACTTCATTTCATAGCCAATTTTTCGACGGGCCATGAAGTGGTTTTTATTTTTTCCGAAGACATCAAAAGACAAAAAGTTGGCTTTTCATCTGTTTCAGCTGAAAAAAAGTCAGTTGCGTACATTCAATATTTTCCAAACTTTGACACCATGTATCTTGAAGACTATACCCTTCTGTTCACATGTTTAAGTGAACTTTTGCCCTTGAATCTGGGTCAGAAATGTGCCCTTATCATAATTAAAGGTCGATGATAACGTTTAGTGATTTTGTATTAAGTGAAGTTCAAATGAAGAAACGTAAAATTGATAAAAAAAACAGAGAAATACAAGAGCGAAGACGTCTTGATTCCACGCACCCCTATGATTCCAAACAACATGCGACTCGACTTTAAACGGTTGGAATTTTATTGTGGCTTACATTTGCAATGACAACTAAATCGCAAGGGCAGTCGTTGAACGCTTGCGGCATCAATCTTAATAATCCATATTGTTTCATATGCCATATGTCGCCTGTTCCGTGTTGACAAAATCATCATTATTTATTTACGCGCCCGAAAACATAACAAAACATGTTAGATATCAAAAAGTATTTCAATAAATGCCATGCTTTTCAGATAATTATTATTTATTCCAGATTCCAGTACAATTTCAATATTCTTATATAAGACAGGACAACGTCTGTCGGGTCAGCTAATAGATTGATAAAACAGGGTATTTTTTCAGGTCTGGATAAAATAATGGATAAACCATGGCACATATCAGCTAGCAACGCTTTGACAGGTGAAGGGCTCCAGGAAGGTGTTGAATGGTTGACGCAACAGATCAGGGAAATAATTTTGGCCAAGGGTTCATAATCGATGAGGCTGAAAAAGATGCATGATCCTCATTATAGGTTTTTTATTTCAGCTTTACTTAGGAGAGATAATTGTATTATCGTTTTACAACGTTTATACTGTAGCCAACTGAAATTCGGTATTTATTGTTCAGTTAATAGATGCTGTGTATGTATATATACTATCGTTTAGAAAATACATAAAACTGTATACGTTATGATATTCAGTATCTTTTCATATACCGGGTGTCCCACGACGATTAAGACAAGCAATATATCGGAACTGGGCAGTAGTAGGGAATTATAATTTTGGGAGTGTAAATTAGAGCAAATATAATATCTTTTGTTATTATTGTGTCACCCAATGAGGTATTTGTTTTTGTCACATGACGTCCGATTCAAAGATTTTAATGGGACACCCTGTATATTTGTGACTTTTTGTGTTCCTCCCGATAAAACAATTCCAACAAACTAGCACACTTGGGGTCTAAAGTGATTAATTCAAGAGCTACAAGTATTTAAAGGACTGTATCACTGCCATTATGAAACACTACCAAAGTAATTCAACTGTAGGGGTACATGTTATAATAATCAATGGTGGTGGTACCATCCTTTAAGTACCTGTAGCTCTTGAATTAATCGCTTTAGACCCCAAGTGTGCTAGTTTGTTGGAATTGTTTTATCGGGAGGAACACAAAAAGTCACAAATATACAGGGTGTCCCATTAGAAATTTTGAATCGGACGACACGTGACCAACAACAAATACCTCATTGGGTGACAAAAAAGATACCATATTTGCTCTAATTTACACCCCCAAAATTATAATTCCCTACAACTGGCCAGTTCCGATATATTGCTTGTCTTAATCGTGGTGGGACACCCTGTATCTCTTCATACCCTCTGCTACCGATGAACAGACTTTGGTAGTGTTCTGAATCCTATTCAAAATACATTTGGCTCGTATTCGAATACCACGCGAATACTTTACGTTTGACGAGGTTCACGTCATTGCTCTCGATAATTCAAAGGCATTCGATCAATTGTGTCATGCGCCTCTCCTGAACAAGCTTTCGTTCTACGGCCTCCATGTTAGCTTTATAATTGGCTTAATCAATACATCAATGATCTACTGTCTAGCACTACAAACCCAATCCTCAGTTTTTCGGATGACCGTGCTTTGCATGCAGGCATCACGAGCAATAGACCGATCTCTTTGGCCAAGCTATGGAACGCAGAAAACTGGGATCTAGAGACCATTAGTACCATTAGCCCTCGAAAAAAAATATAATATAATATAATATAAGGTAATATTCATTGCTTCCAAGACCCAGTATCAAATAAGAAGTGCCCCATCCAGCACCCGGTTCTTATGGACCATCACGCTCTAAAAAAGAGTGACTCAATCAAACTCGTAGGTGTCAACATTTCAGAAAATCTGATCTGGCACGAACACGTTGCAATAGCTGCAGGTAAAAAGCTTGGGTACCTATTCAGAGCCAGAAAGTACTTTTCACCATCTAGCCTACTCATGCTGTGTAAAGACCAGATAAGACCAAGCTTGGAGTATTGCTCTCATGTCTCATGACTACCCGGTCTATACTACCTGCCGTCCAGAGAAGAGCAATTCGACTAATTGGTGACCCGGCCTTAACGCGCCACCTCCAGCCGCTTTCTCACCGACGTGTGGTTGGTGACCTCTCACTCTTCTAACGACATTCAAACGGAGTCCTGAGACGCCAAGACGTACGAGAGGTGCCGAGTCAAGCTACTTGGCTTGGTTAAGAAAACACCAATAAAACAGTAATAGTTATTTTTATTGATTTTTCGTGTATACTTACATCAAGCTTCCACTGAATTTATGAACAATAACAGGTCAAACTTGCTTGGAATATAGTTTCAAACAAAATAATTGAATATTTTGGCAGTATTTTTAGTAGTTTTTAGGTGGACCTACATGCTTTAAAATATATGTCTACCGTTTATTACTCATTCTACTGTCTAGCAGTATATTTTCTTGTGATATATCAATGCACCTAATATTTCCATAAATTAACACAATGTGGGTTTGGTAAAATATCATCTAAAATAAATATGTAATATGTATATACCTACTTAATCATAAATGAGTATTATTAAAATATGTATATAAAGCACTAATATAGGTATATATTATATATAAAGATTAGCAAAGGTGACCTGATACTATCCAAACCCTTTATTTTAGCAAAAAAATTCTCCATGATATCCAAAGTTCTGTCTTTCATTTTAAATGTAAAAACTACAGTACATTTACCATAATAATATAAATTAGTTATAAATATATATTTCCATGCTGAAGTACACAACATATTCTTATAGAGTACATAAGCTCGCATCGACCCAACTAAAAAAATTTTGGCCAATTAAAACAAATATAAAATAACATAGAAAACATGATTTTCGATAAAGTTGGTGTTTAGTTCACTACTACCGCAAAATGGCCCAATCAAACAACAGGATCTGAGAATCTATGTCCCTGACGTACACTGTGGAGTCTCTAACTTCAGTGACTATGTGATTTTGATTTCACTATATATGTAGGTAGCATCAGCTATTAAAATTGAATAAAAAAATTATTCACGCTCGATAATTATCAAATAACATTATTTTGGATCAAACACATAGATGGTGTACACAATGTAATATAAAGTTCGGAGCGTTTTGAATCAAAATTACAACTTAACACACGCTTGAGAAATAGTAAAAAGTTCTCTTATAATAGTTCCAAATCCAATAATATTGCTCACTTAGGCCTTAGAATTTTACGTAATCACAGACTTGGATTTATGGATAAAGAGATGCAGACTACCTTGAAAAAGATGTGCGCAGATTGGATACGAAGGTGGGTCAACCTCAGACCTGAAAGGCAGTGGTTTGATTGGAACAAAATGTTGAAATAGCACTTAATGAAATTACTAATCTTTTACGAATTATAAAATAAGATTCAAAAGTTTGTTTTGTTTGAAGAGCAATATTATTTAACTCTCATTGGTGATTTCATGAACTGGGACCAAAATGTATCTATGTAAGCACAGACATCCGAGCAGCTCTGATAGCCTTGCCAAGTAACCCCTAAACTTCAAAAATAGCCTGAGAGTGACATAACACCCTAAAGACACTGGCGAAGACCAACAAAGTAACATTATCTTGGGTGCCTAGAAGAGGGCCGACAGGTGTGCCGTGGTAGGCGCAGAACTCACTTTCATCGGGCCAGAACCAGCATGTGGTGTCATGCAACATGGTACCGACAGCTGTCACCAGAGGGGTGCAACTGAGCACCAGAAGCTCTGAGACAGCGTGGTGGGGGTTTAGTCTAAGAGGATGCTGAGGGGGCCCATGTGTCTAATACCTCAGACGCTCTCAGATTGAGCAGGAAAGAACTACGAAAGGTGGTTGGATTTATAACTGGCCATTGGAAGTTCAGTGCATACCTGCAAAAGCTGGGGATTGATGTGGCAGATCCGTTTTGCAGGAAGTGCGGTGAGGCAGAGGGCAGAGGAAACAACTAAGCATGTTATCTTCGGCTGTCCTGCCCTGAGTGAAAGCAGGAACTCCTATCTGAATGTAAGGGAAGAAGGGAAGACAAGAGAGTATAGTCCAGTGCATCACAAAGTTCGCAAAGAACTCAGGATGGAACTCTGTTTGATCCCTTGGGGGTGCAAAATGAGGCTTAAGGCTGAGCGGCAACTATTAGGGCAACTGAACCCTAAACCCCCTCACTACAAAAAAACACAATAAAAAATAGGTCAAGAATAAGATCACAAACTTGACAGTTTAGAGATGTACAGAATGTTAAACAAGAGCCATAGGTTGCAGTGGCATATTGACAGCACGACAATGGATTTGACAGAAACTATAACTGTCAACAGAATCATGACATGACGTGTTATCATATATGCTATTAATGCGCATAATCTTGTCCAATATAATATGTAACAAAACATTTGGTAGTTTCATACAAGGAGGATAGCCAAATCATTCCCATTTCTATCCAAGTATCTTGTCTAATATTTGCTGGTATGCAAAATTAATGGCATCTGCTTCCAGAAAATGAAGAAATAAATATACTACTCACAAGTGGAATCCGAACACCTAGAAAAAAAGTGATATTTTCAATGAAAATTTGTACACCACTTGGCAGTACCATATCTAGTACAAATTTAACAGTTTTTATTTATTCAGACGCTATTTACCTACATCGCACCTCTAAAAAACTAGACGTGTAAAAATGAAGCATGGCCTTTTGTCGATTCAAAAAAGATGATATCTGTTGCAAATGTGGCGAGAGACCAGTTGGTTGTGTAAAAGAGATGAATTGGTTGTGTAAATATGCCCCCTAGAAGACAATAGCCCCAGTTAACGCAATTACGCCCCTTTGGTCGGATTGTAGGCCAACGAGAACGTGGTGCTTCTTTCAGAGCATTTGCTGTAACCATGGGGCGTAGCGTGGATACAGCTGTAGCAGCATGGCGCGCATGGATCGCAGAAGGGCGAACGCAGCGAACTAGATGTTCTGAACCACTTAGAAGAACTACAGACCGGTAAGATCGTCATCTACGACTACTGGCTCTTCGAGACAGAATACGATCCACTCGAGCTGTTGGTGACGCTAGGTATACAGCTATAGGGAGGCCCATTCGAATTCGCACGGTGTACCCCTGATTGAGTGAAATGAGCTTAGGTTCATATCGTCCGCATCTAGTGCTTCCACTCACTGCAAATCATCGTCGCCAACGGTTAGATTGGTGCCAAGAACAATGGCATGCTGAGTGGCATCAGACAACCTTCTCCGACGAGTTAATGTTTGGTCTGGGGGCACATGACGGACGTCAACGCGTAAGACGACGACGGGGTGAACGGCGTGACCTCCAGTTTGCTGTTGAGCGCCATGTATCCCGCCCTATTGGTTTGATGATGAAGTCACCTCTACTTGTGATTCGTGGCACAATGACTGCACAACGTTATGCAAATGAGGTGTTAGAACCGATTGCCGTTTCATATGTCCGAGGCCTCGAAGAGGGTTTCTTCCAGAAATATAATGCACGTCCTCATATTGCAAGCTGAGGTCAGGGTACTACCCTGGCTTACACGATCACCCGATTTATCGCCAATTAAAAAAGTATGGGATTGGATGAGTCAATACATTTATGTGATTTACCCAATCCTCCGACCACGCTGAATGAACTGGAACATGCTGTTAGGGCAGCTAGGGAGACTGTACCTCTAGAGTTTATCAACAACCAGATAACGAGCATGCCGCGTAGCCTATATAGGAGTGCATTGGTCAACATGGAAGGCCCACCCATTATTGATCTGTTGTATAATCTAATTATGGCAAATAAGTTCGTTTATTATTGTATTTAGTCCTGCCGTATTTCGTCAACCGCAACCCCTTTTACTTCCCACACCGATAGGTGAGGGGAGTACTGTGATCGCGGAAATTTTCGATTTTGAGATAATACAATTTTTGGGCGTTTTATGTCTACATAACGAAAATCCACGTCACGCATTTCCGTCGGTCTGTGTGTCGGTCTGTCTGTACGCGTTTTTCTAGCCACGTAATCTCAGTAACCTCTGCATGGATTGTGATAAAATTTGGGCAGCGATATGCTATGGGAACGTAGTAGGTAATGTTTCTATAATTTTGAAAATCGGTGCATGGGCGGCGGAGTGATTAGCAAAAAACAAAATAAAAATTAAATATTCCCCAAACTTTGTTTTTAGCGGTAGTTGGGGGGGAGTCATAAAACCCATTTTTTGTATTTTTTTTTTGTATTCATAATAGGCTATCAATTGACCTGTGAAAGGAAGACCTAATGGCAAAACACTTTTTTTAGTCGGGCGGGCGATGATTTAGTTACAAGGGGATCTCAGACAATAGCTTCATGCTATTGAAAAATAATAAACTAGTATCACCGTAATGTGTGAAAAGTACTGAGTCAATCAACTTGACTCCATTTTTTTCTCAGTGTTCGGATTTCACTTGCGAATAGTATACTTGTTTTACAAAACGTCAGGAACAGTCTACATATTAGTTTTCAGACGACTCCATACCGTCTGATGCCTGTACATTTAGCAGCAATTCATGAACACACCGATCAACCAATTGAAAAAAAATAAGCCAACAATTCAATCGAAAAAATAGTAGACGGCCAACCATCATTGCTTCCCTTCCAGGGTCGTCTCGGAGAATGTCCCACTGTCGTTCGTCTGTGATTCGTCTGTTTCGCCCTTCTTCTGTTCAGGTGGCGCCACGATCGGAATGGCAGCCTTGGGTCGCTTCTGGGGGGCCGGTCTTTGACCCACCTGTTGATCTGCGGAGTAGTAAGTGATGCCCTGAGGTTGGAACAGCTCAGCTGGCGGCTGTGTCTGAAATGGACACTCGTCAAATCGGTTCTGAATGCGTTTTGTATAGTGTAAGGCTTAGTTCAGATGACGCGCGTGCGAAAATACACATAATTAATTCAAGCTGTCCACATGGACGCGCGCACGACAAATTGTACGCGCGTACGACGCCACTAGACTAGGAGAATCTCAATACGCGCGTCGGTCAGCGGCGACGCGCGTGTTGAAATACTAGACGTTCCCATTGCCTGTTCAGTCGACACGCATGATACTACGACACTGACAGATATGATCACTTGGCGGACAGATTTCGAACTGGTCTGCGCATGACGTCACCGTGTGACAAAAGTGTACAAGCACATGGCGCCAAAGCATTGATTTTTGAAAGTTGTATTTCGTTTCTTGTTATATCTGTCTTAGATATTTAATATTCATACAGAATGAAAATAGCTCATGCATAGTATAATATACACGATACATATTGCTCTGTATCTGAATGAAAAATTGGTGAAATAGTTATACAGAGAATTGATATTAATCGACTCCTGACCCGTTTGCAGTAGTTCCGAGCGTTCTGAATTTCAGATACAAAAACTTGAATGTATGTGCTCAAATAAAAATTTACATTGTGAAAAAAGAACAGAGCCAGAGCGGTCTGGACGTATTTTTTTAAAATCTTATATAAGAGGTTGATTGGAGTGCCTAGTGAAACCATCTTTTTGTGGGAAAATTTCTCGGGTAGGGGGTGGAATTTTTATATACTCCATTCAGGAGCCTTTTATTACCGTTCTTATTTTTTATATATAGATTATGATGTTGCGTCACCAGCTCTTCAAGCCAATTTGCATAAGTATTTACTGTATAAATCTCTTAATAAAAGGTAGACAAGAAATAAATAACATGATTTTGTCATTAGAGGTTTTTAAAAATCATGAACAAGCATAATGGCATTATCTTTATGGCGAATGAATATTGACTTTTTTCTGCTAACGATTGGTGGAAAAATACATAACCAATTTTTTTTATTTTTTATTTATTCAAATATATGTCACAACCGCGTATATGTTAAACATAAAATAAAAACATATCACAATACAACAATACAATATCCTTCTGGGCATTGTATTTAGCTAGTACAGGTTAATTCTCGTATACTAAAGACTCCTAGCAATAACAGGTTTTTCATCAATTTTTTTCAAAATGTTTTCACACGATGTATCTGTTTAATAATATGTTTGAATTAAAAAGTTTGATCCACTTGTAGTGATGGTTTCTGATGGCCTGAGTATAGGGCACATTATTTGTTGCGCTCTTGTGTTGTAGTTAGGTATTGATTCTGTATATATGAGACTATGGGGAAATATATTTTGGACAGACAATAAGAACTGAGAAAGGGGTGAATAAGAGCATATAGAACTAGCCGTTCTCTATACGAACTGAAAATTAAATATCAAAATACGTTCTGCAACCTGTAAATCTCCAACCATCTTTTAGCGCATTTTTATTTTATGTAGCATTTTTTTATTCCAAATAAGAAAGGCGCTAGGAAAGCTGGATGCACTGTCGCAGGACCCTGTATATTTATTACTTTATACTATTTTACAATGTTAGTGAATTTCAGTTTTCTAATATTCGAGGTCTCTCTAATTCCCCTATCAAGAATTCGTATTCTGAAATACATTTTGCATCTAGAAAACAAGCTCATCTTTGCTTCGTCAGTCACATATACATTCTCTGATAATTTGTTTAAATTCGCAAGATAGTTTTTTTTCAATTTTCAAAGCGTTTCCATTATAGTTCGAAAATATATGGCCGAGCTCATTACATTTTGCCAAGAACTCATCTGTATGTTTTTGTAGTCCACCTTCTGTTAAGTGGTTGACCCAACTGAGATAAGTATCTGTGCAATCTGGGATACAACCCAGATTCTCCTTATTTTTCAACTTAAATGCAATGAAACATGCCAAATTTTCCAAACCATCCCAAGTAGCGGTAGTGTGACGAATAGTTTTTACTTTTTTATTATTACATCCCACAACCACACAATAAACCATTGTTCAAATATGTGTTAAACTCTAGAATCGCAAATAATTAATGTTTTATCAAACTTTACTACGGTAAAGGAGTAAACTCAAGAAAATAAACTAAAAATGTTCGGCTATAACCTGTAACTAAACGAGTAAACAAACCCCGTTTGTCACACGCTGACGTCACAGGTGGAAGCGAGATGGAAGACATCATGCGCGTGAGCATACCTTCTAAAGTCGTAGTATCATGGTTGACACGCGTCTTTTCTAGCCTTCAGTCGACATACCTGGTGTTTGCAAAAATTTATTTCTCACGTATGCTACTGAAATGGAAACAAGAATTCAATACAGATGTTTTCATTGATGAAATTGAGAAGATGCCTACGATTTGGGACATGCATTCCAAATTATATTCAAATAAGACGGCAAAAAAGAGCGCCTGGGATGAAATGGTCCTAATGCTTTGCAAATCCGATGATAAAAATTTAGGTTCGTGATTTCGCAGGCTGGGATACAGTGTACAGTATAAACTTGTAGGATTCTATTCCTTAAAACTGGGTGAACCCAGTGTGTCATTTCCCTCCTAGGTCGTTTCCTTCTTTATATGCTAACCAAACACAAACAGCTTCTCCTACATCCATTCTCGTTAATAACAACAAATAAACTGACGCTCGGTTGCCTAGTCTCACTCTATATAAAAGTTGTACGAAGTCCTACGCGTGTCATCTGAACACAGACGCAACAAACGTGCGCCACGTCGACGCGCGTCGTACGCGCGTCATCTGAACTAAGCCTAAATTTCTTGTGCAAGATTTGGTTCAGTTTTTTGAACAAAAAGTTAAAAAACTGTGTCCGTAATTGTCTGTTGACACAACGCTATATAGCTTACTCCACAGAGGAAGAAAATACCAGAGGACACTCAGACAAGGAAACAAAGATTAGAGAGAGATAGGGTAAAATATCCAATTAAAAGGTCTAGGAGTCGGTATTGCCACGTATTTCTGTCGTTACGGAAATCACGTCCATTTCAACATAGTTAAGGAAGGATTAAACAAGATTTTGGTATCGAGCTAATCATAGCAGTGGAAATATATTGAAATCACTTTCTTGTCATTATATATCTCACTTATCAATAGACGACTTAATTGTTATGGTTCTCCCTTCAACCCATTGTGGGTCTTTGTAATTTACCCACAACGCGTTCTGGGCATAAAGTTCGGGCAGTGACCGAATTCGGTTATTGAGTACAACACATACATTGGAGCAACAAAGAGATCGGTACAAACTAGAATTTCGGAACACAAATCAAATTGTCAATTAGGTCAGACAGAAAAATCTGCAGTAGCTAAGAATGCACTCCAGGAAAGCGGTAACCACAAGATAAAGTTTGATGAGACACAGGTTCTCTCTCTCTCTCTCTACGACCTCCTCTTATTACGTCAGATTGTACTGGCAGCTATCAAAGAAAAAACATACAGGATATGTATGCCCTCCCTAAGAGACGCAAAGATCCTGGATGTGCAGGAGATCTACAGGGAACGACGGTGCACATTGCAGCCCCCCCCCCCCACTTCTAACCTGGGGTAAGTAAGTGCTCAACAGTGTTGCCAGATGAAGTGAAGAGAAATTCGTGCAACTCGACTTCCAAAAAGTCATAAAAAATATTAGATAAATAATTTAAAAGGTACCAAACCAAAATAAGTAAAATAAAAAACTAACATACCATGCATAATTGATACTTTTTTGCTTGCCTTCCACTTCCATTCTTTTTCCCCACTCTCTTTTACATTTCTGCTTATACTCCACAATTTTGTGCTTTTTTGGAAGCGTGCAAAGCAAGGGCATATTTCTCAAGAATCACTATCATCAGGTATCATTTATCAACAGACTGAGCGAGAAGGAACAGAATGGTGTTGGTAATCGAACTACGCATGATGAAATTGACACTGAGTTCTCTAGTATTGACAATTTATTTGATCGCCTGAAAATTTTTTCATAATCGATATCGATATGAACAGGAACGGGGACGGACTTGAGTTAGGTTAGGTAATTTAAGTAAAATTAATTGACTCTTTTTTCGCAGTCTAGCTTATTAGTTTTAAATTTTTATCAAAAATAGCTATTTTTTTAACGAACGCCAAAAATCGTGAGAATTTGCCGTCTATTCGTGTAATAGGGACCAAAATCGTGTAACTACACGATTAATCGTGTAATCTGGCAACACCAGTGCTCAACCCGAAGACGCGATCTCAGTTCATCTCAGTTTCTCGGAATACGCCGAACAGGTAACGTCAGCTTCCGAGGATAACAACCACTCTTGTTGGCGAAACGTCAAGCAGGAAAGCATGCCGACACGTGACGCCAAGGCGGCGGAGCGTGTCGACGCCGACAGAACAGCCCAAGAACTAGCTTAAGTTAGACTAGGCTTAATACAGTTTAATACATTTAAGAAAGGAATGGGTGGAAGAGCACCTTGTTATGAACCCCTCCTTGAGGGTTTCCCACTGTGCTAATGTAATAGCACTAATGTTTATAATTATCTGTGTTCTACCAGATAATGCCGGAAAAAGAACCCACTGTCAGCGGGATTCGAACCCGGGATCTTGGGAATTCTAGTCCGACCATCTACCAGCTGAGCCATGGCGGTCTTATATTTGAATGATAGCCGCCAGTTGATTCATTGATTATTTATATTTTGTCCTTTATTGTTATATATTTTGGATATCTATATACATATTGACAAATTAGCGCATAATCACATCAAATTAAAACACGTGCATGATCAAAATACTTAAGTTTATTCAAACAAAAAACAGAAAATAACACAGACATAAGGAACAAACAAACATATAATTCTAAATATTGCGGCTTCTCTTTAGAAAAAGTCTTATTACCACTATGTTAACTATCCACATCACATACAAATATCACAAGCTGTTGTTAATGGTTAATGTTATTGTGCTTTCCAAAAGGAGACTTGGTTACCAAGTCTTTAATAAATATATATACTGCTGTATGTGCTTTATTTCAATAAAAAGTTCCAGGTAACATGGCATCGATTTTGAAAAAGAAAGAAATAAAAAGAAAGTTTATTTTCTGGTTTTCTGTAACATAATCTCATTGCGAATAAAAATACTTTTTCATAAAATATTTTAGCTCATTATTTCAAATACAAAATTATTATGATCATTATTTTATGGTATCTAAATTCAATAATGAAATACAGCTGATTTAGTACGACGAACTATGTTTAGGTTAACCCATAGATATAGGTGCCTGATAAATTAATTAATAATCTGGTAAGTAACCAAGAGAAAACAATCTAGTTAATATATGTATTGAGCGCATAAAATATACCCTTTGGAAAAAGATATTTTAATACTATCAAAATATTCTACTAAAACTCCCTTGTGGAAATCAGTTTTAGAGAATAATTATTGTACTTGTACTACGTTTAAGCCAAAAAAATATTTAACACTGCAATTCCAATTATATATTCTCTGCTTAACATATAGCAGAACTAAGAGGACAACATCTAGAAAGAAAATAGCATTTAAAGGATATAAATCATGTGATTTCAGGCATTTATGACTCAAGTTGTATTTGGTTTCTGTTATAGAGATTAAATATCTGTAATCGAAATTTTTCATCAAAAAAAAGTGCTCGTATTGAAGTTTAATACTTTCAAGGAAAAAATTATTATCATTTCGTCAGTTTTAATAGTTTAACTATTAAAGATGTGTGTGCTAGAACCAGTAGCTTAAGTGCATCGATTGTATTTCGTTAATAAATTTAGATATAAAAAAGCCTAGGTTTTTGTAGTAGGAAACATTAGCTACAACATTTCATAGAAAACAAATCATATGTGCAAAACAAAACAAAAAATAAATTCCAATGTTTTTAAGGATCTGATACATGCAGACCTGCATCTTTTTTATACATTAAAGCACATAGTTTTAGCAGTCTACATTGAAAGTTTCATTCACCCTACAAATGGGCCTATACCGCGGAGAAATCAATTATTTTACTATAGTATCAGTTTGAATGAAAAATGGCACCATTTATTATTAAAATAATGCAGAAAACTTGAACCTAATAAGAATAATATAAAGAAAATGGTACTACCAATTAAAATAAGCTTGAACCCGCCATAAATACGTCAGACGATCTAAACCAATAATTTTCCTTGTTTCAAAATCACGTATCTAGCGGCAAAATGACAACGCGATGTACAGTCGACTGTAACATACGTTTTGTATTATAGTTTCGCAGAAAATATAACGTTTTATGACAGTTGACTTGACAAGATACTGAGAAGTCTGTACTGACAACTTCATAAACTTTAAAAAGCACACATTTCTTGGTAGATTTACTAGGTAGATTTCACTCAAAAATCATGTTAACGGTAACGTCATCTGGTCACCCTCTTGGGAGGAACTAACTTGTAATCCTGAAGGTACTATAGGTTCTATCACACTATGGTTTCAATACATTTTTTTAAGTCATCTCCGAAAACTCAACCCCAAACTTTTTGTTTTCAAATTGCACCCCATAGGTTTTTCTACATATAGATATTCTAATTTTATTTAAAAACCTGTGGTACCTTTCATGTCATAGGAAACTTACGAGTATTTTTTTGTAAAATTATATGCATACCATAAATAAAATAAGAAAATAGAATTTGTTTCAAGCAAATCAATCATACGTGCTTTCAAAAACAAATATCTCTTCTATGCTTTTTTATTACGAAAATATTACGCCTCAAACAAATCCTTATTTTATTTATGCTCATGATTTTACCAAAAAAATTGTTTTGAGTATGATTTCAAAGGCACTACAACATTTTAAATAAAATATCGACCTCATTTTTGTAAGAAAAACTGTGGGGTACTATTTTAAAAAAAGTTGGGGGTGAGCTTCATGGGTTGCAGTACAAAAAAGCATGGTGTAATAGGTCATTCAGTACCTTTGAAAGACCCATATAGTTTTCTTTTTCAGCTGTTTTTTTACAAAAATATTACGCCTAAAACTTGTATTTATATTATGCTCATGACTTTACGAAAAAAATTGGTTTGCATATAAAATCAAAGATGAGAAAAAAATTCTTGGGGTTGTGGCCAAAATTTTGAAAAAGAGGCTGGGTCACAGCATGGAGGAGACTCTGGTGCTAACAGCCAAGCTTTCGGCAATGTTTATTGCCATCTTCAGGGCTTTCTACATAGTTAAAGGAAAAACAAAAAAGAATTTAGTTTCAAAATGTATAATAAATTATTAAAGTTATACTCACAACGTTGAGGTTTGCCAATTTGAAAACAGCAATTGCATTGAGTGCAACACGACTTCTAAATGCAATTAAATAATCGTCACAATTTTTGATAAAATCTTTCAAAAACCTATGCCACTATGGCGTCTTCTACTAACAGGTCAGGAACACAAACGAACATATACTTGTAAATTACAAACGAACACAGGAACGACCTTTACATGTTTAAATTTTAAAAAACCCGTAGGTGTATTACTAAATTCGTGGTTTGAAAACACACATTTTACGATCTAGGTTTTTCTTAAATGGTCTAACAGGTGGTACAATGGCCGTTACTTAGTGAAATGTGGAAGCAGAAAGAGAAAACGATTGACATATGAATTATTAATAATTGTATTGACAGTTGTACGATACCAACTGTGAGAAAAACAACTGTGAGAAAAACAAAAACCTGAAAAGTTGACTTGAAAAACAAAAACCTGAAAAGTTGACTTTTCAGGTTTTTGTTTTTCTCACAGTTGGTATCGTACAACTGTCAATACAATTATTAATAATTCATATGTCAATCGTTTTCTCTTTCTGCTTCCACATTTCACTAAGTAACGGCCATTGTACCACCTGTTAGACCATTTAAGAAAAACCTAGATCGTAAAATGTGTGTTTTCAAACCACGAATTTAGTAATACACCTACAGGTTTTTTAAAATTTAAACATGTAAAGGTCGTTCCTGTGTTCGTTTGTAATTTACAAGTATATGTTCGTTTGTGTTCCTGACCTGTTAGTAGAAGACGCCATAGTGGCATAGGTTTTTGAAAGATTTTATCAAAAATTGTGACGATTATTTAATTGCATTCAGAAGTCGTGTTGCACTCAATGCAATTGCTGTTTTCAAATTGGCAAACCTCAACGTCGTGAGTATAACTTTAATAATTTATTATACATTTTGAAACTAAATTCTTTTTTGTTTTTCCTTTAACTATGTAGAAAGCCCTGAAGATGGCAATAAACATTGCCGAAAGCTTGGCTGTTAGCACCAGAGTCTCCTCCATGCTGTGACCCAGCCTCTTTTTCAAAATTTTGGCCACAACCCCAAGAATTTTTTTCTCATCTAAATTCAGTTTTTTGGCCATAAGCTTACCTTGTATTATAAAATCAAAGGTATTACAAGATTTTAAATAAAATAAAGACTTAATTTGTGGAAGAAAAGACGAGCGTGTGCTATTTGAAAAAAGTTAAGAGTGAGTTTTAAGCGTTGAAGAACAATTTTTTTTTTTGAAAGCATGGTATAGTAAACACGATATCAGTTGGAACACGGCGATGTGACGGCGATATACGAGGTAGTATCAATTCCCCGGTATTTGCGGTGCTATTCCACTTGTGAAAATACTCGAATTAGCAGCATATATCCCTGGTATATATTCAAAAGCCGCCGTCAAAGCACCCCTGGTGAATTGTATTCAGCAGGTAGCTGGGACTGTCCAGTCGAGCGGTCGAGCCAGTCTTACCAGTGCCGTACACAGATACGGATTGTAAGGCTCTGCTTCCGCAACTTTGCGAATTCGCGATTGCTTATATTTTGGAAATACATAATCATGACCGTTTGGAGTCCCTGGGAGAATGCACGTGATAGTGTGGCAGATGTGGATGCGGATCCTATTCGGGAAGACTTTTTTCACAAGGATTTAGAAGAACAGACACAAAAAGTAATATTAAATATTTACGATTGTCTAAAAAATGAAAACCGTGATGCCTCAAATGCGTTCACAAGATGCAGGGGTGGTGGAGGGACCGAACAGGGGCGAGAGTCGTCCATCGTCCGTCTTTTGACATAAACGCAGTATCCTAAACAAACTACTTTTATTTCAGCGTTTGACAAAAAAATCCTGAAATCTAAAAAAAATTGAGAGATGCCGTCTGCATCGCCTGTAGAGAACATAGTGCTGTTCGGGTTTTTAGGTCATTGTTTGTTAAAATTTCTTCTAAACGCTTCACAAGCACGGGTGACTAACATCTTCAGATATCTGACGAGTCTTCACTACGAGAGCTACCCGACAATTATTATTTGTTGAGCTCTTGAGTTGTTAGTCAGTTCTCGTGATGAAGACAGCGATCTCTGAAGATCAGATCCCAGTCACTCGTGTTTGCAAATCGTTAGGATTTTTTATAAGGCACTATAATAATCGATTTTATTTGAGGAAAACGTAATAATTCGTTCACATCCTTTGTATATTTTATACTTATTATATACTGTAGAAGGTCCCTGTATGAACCTCCTTCATTAAATACTCAAATAAGAGATATTATTCATTTCATATTCACCTTCCATTTGATCATAAAATTATTTCAATTACGGCGCGCCGCCTATGGATCCTTCGCCCCTTTCAAAGGAAATGCGGCAGAAGCTTTTTTATGCTGTTCCAACTGACTTCGTATATACTTTACGATAGACACTTTAGTACTTTCAAAAATTCCACTCGGTTTTCATTTGAACTTTTTTTTGCTACGAGAATATCACGTGTCAAGTTACTTCAAGAACACCCTCTATAGTGTAAAGTAAACAAAAAAAATGGAGTATAGGCCCATTTTGTAACGTGAAACGTATCCTTAGCCTCCTAACCAAGCCCACATACGCTACAGTGTCGTTATTTACAGTTCACGAATTAGAAAGGCCCTTAAGCCATGCCATCACCTGTTCATTCTTGAGCCAAGCGACCGACCTATCCTCAGCACTTACCACTGGGTTGAACTGCTGTTGGTACCCCTGAAAGTTGGGCGGCGCGAAGGGGGGTTGTCCTGCAGCCGCGGCGGCCGCCTGCACGAAGTTGATGATCTGCGGTTGCTGTGGGGGCGGAGTTATGAACTGGGGCGGGGCCGCGACGAAAGGGGGCGGGGCCGTGCCTGGAGGAAAGCCCGCCGGCGGATACTGGGGCGGGATCAACGGAGCGGCGGGGGGCGGGGGTAGGGTGGCGGGCGGAAGCGGCTGCTGGCTCTGTCCGTTGTACTCTGGAACGAATAGAAACATGATTGTTGATGTTTTAATACTCATTTATTTTATATATACGAGTATTGTTATTGTAATTGATGTTGACGTTTCATATTAGCTGAATCAATCTTGCGTTACTCAATTGTTATATGCGGAGGAGCATTTAGTACATCGATCAAGCTGTTACAAATCTCACAAAATACCCTCCTTAAAATAGTATTTAGAAAAAAAGGATTATATAGTAGTGAGGCATTATATAAAGAATGTAGTATTCGACCGTCTTTTCATTTTTAATTGCATAACGAAAATGTATGTCAAACAAAAAGAATATTCACGTTGTTCAAATCGTTTTACCCGGGCACATGTAAACAACTGCATAGAAATACCAAACTTCAAAAAAACTGTCACCCAACGATGTTTTAATTTTTTGGCCCAAAACTCTTTAACAGTGCTCCAGTTCGTATAAGGCAAATAAGAGAATTACGCAAATTCAAAGCAGAAGTAAAGGTGTATATAACGAATACAAGCACTGTGTTCAGTAACATTTTGAAACTTTCAGAAACATATTAATCATAACCTCATCAGAAATTTACATTTATTTGATCATTCCAAGCCAACTTATGTACTTCCACACTGCAATGCTGCCCATAGGTATAGGTATAGGTAAGGTATAGGTACGTATATAGCAGGTTCATATATCATTTTAATCTGCATTGTTATTATTTTTTTGTTTACCTGTTATGTACCTGTAGTCTTACATAAGGGTCCTTGTACTACTCCAAATATTCGAGAGGCAAGACAAGCAGTACTGCTTAGGCTGAACGAATATTTGAGAGTAGAATCTTTCATTTGTACAATTTTGTCTGTTTACCCCTTATATACATAAACCAATAAACAATAAACAAAAAACAATAAACAATATACGAAAATGAAAATAAGTTATTATTATCAAAAAGGTGGAACCCCGGCTCCTACACACCGAGCTGCTGTTCCGTTATCCATTGACACCTCACACCGTGAGGTGAGCAATCACTGGTCCATGAATCGTGCGCCATAAGTAGACGAAGGGGCCCAAGGATGACTGCCTTCTGCATTCTGGCGGCTAAGATGTACGCCGCCGCACGGCACACCGGTATTTTGCGCAGTGCAGAGAGCAGCATATTCCTTATTCCACCCAGGGATCCAATTACCATAACCAGCAGACTTACAGTGTAGTCTGGCCAGAGCCTGCGAAGTTGTCCGAGCAACTCCTGATATTTGGTCCGCTTTTCCTCCTCCTTAGAGACAATGTCCACCTCGTCAGGTGCCGAAAACTCTATAACGAACATCGCCTTCTGTTGGTGGTCGAGAAGGACTGTCGGGCTTGTTTGCCTGTACAAGCTCGAGCGTGGGGAACGAGTAGTTCCAGAAAATCCGGCATCTCTCGTTCTCCACAACGGACTTTATATCCCCTGGAGCGTATGGCAGCACCAGTGTCTCAGCGATACCGTATGAGTGCCTTAAATGATAGTAGAGCACTCGTAGAGCCGCGTTGTGCCGATGAACGTAAGCCGTTCCAGCGTACGACTTGCAGACAGGAGATGGATACGCGACTCTTGCGCCTGTCGGCAAGCTGTACAACCCAAGGTGTTGAAGACACCGTCTTGGCAAGCCATTATAAAGCCCTCAGTCTCCGACTTCAACCCACTAGACCTTATAGAAAAGATAAGGTCAGCTGCTCAGACAAGTCATGCTCTCCTAGATGTTTGTGGAAGATTCCATCCATTGGCTTATCTTTATGAAGTCTTAAAAGGAAGTCGACTTCGGCAGTTTTAAGGTGGGATTTTAATTGTGCGGGAGCAAGTTCCGTAATGGACTGCTGCCAGCTCCGCGTGAAGTCGAGCGTGAGACTGAGTTCCTCCGCTGCTCGTTTTGCTGCGGTAAAAAGAAAGGCTCCTTTACCCGCATTCTTGTGCTCTCGCACAAAGCGGATCAGGGGATAGGTGCTGTTTGTCATATAGCAGGCAGTGGCCAATACTACCCTGTTGTGTAGAAGCTCCCAGGTGTCGCGGGAGGTAAATTCGCAGGGCGGAGGTTATCACTATTATTACAACTATTATGCCAATGTGCATTAGATACCGCCATGACCAAAGCGATGACATGGTTTGGAGAAAACGGATCTTCTATCTCCTATGAGACATCTACAGTTTATACGTTCAGTCGCAGTCGTTCAAGGTTCAATCCACCAAATACAATGAACCTTGCGGGCAAAAACTTCAAGCATCGAAATACGGTCAAATACTTAGGATTATATCTAGATAGGAAACTGAACTGGAAAGATCAGAAGAGCCGAAAAGGCAATCAATATTTTGACATTTGGCAATTATAATCAACATCTGTCTAACATTCTACAGGCCACTAGTTATACTAATATTAGGCTACGGAGAGATTCAATATGGCAACGCATCAAACCACAACCTACAAGGAATACAAAAATAAAAAAAATGTTATGAGACTTTGCGTTTCATAGTTACCAAGTACCCCAATAAATGTAATGAAGGTAAAATGCAATGAACCTCCGTTGTATTTAAGAAAAAAATAACTGTACAACAACAAAATATATTCCATCGTGTAACACCCTGCTTTAGTACAGAATACAAGACTTCCAACTAGGTAAATAAATAATAAATAAATGAATGAAATAAATGAAGGTAAAATGCAATGAACCTCCGTTGTATTTAAGAAAAAAATAACTGTACAACAACAAAATATATTCCATCGTGTAACACCCTGCTTTAGTACAGAATACAAGACTTCCAACTAGGAGTAGAATATATGAACTTTCTCCAAGATGACCCAATCATATACATCAAGTTTAAACAGCAGATAAAAAAGGTGGGATCAAGTGAACGCATATTGACAAACGACAAACGGTGTGAGCTGCGGAAAAGATGAAAGAAAATCGTATAGGTTAAAGGACGTGCAAATATACTTCAAAACAACACAGTGGACAGACTAGCAAGAACACCGACTATAGATGGAATACTGCTGAAAAATTTCTAAATTTCCTAACAGTGATTTGAACAATATGTTAAACAAGAACCTGAAAGAAAAATGGAGCTGAACAGTACCATAGAAATCCAGCGGGAGCGGATATACAAACAGATCCAGCAGAACATAAGAACAGAGCCCTGGTTTAAGTAAGAAACAAATAGACCACTTGTGAGAATCCTATGCAGATTGAGGTATGGGCATTACTTAAGCCCTCAACACAAAACTAGAAGAGATAGACGATAACCCTCACTGAAGCTATGTTCCGTTACCTGCTAGTATGGTCACTATACAAGCTAGTGAAAACAACTTTGTATACAAACTATTATATAACTATTGCACACAAAAACCAAAAATAGCACTTTAACTTTCAACTACAACTAATGTAAAACAAAATGATTTTTTTCGTAGTTATTAAGAAAAATAGATGTCTCATCCACGATACAACTGGCCAGTTTGTCTCAGATCAGAGCCAATAACATAATAATAAAAAAAAAATAAGAATAATCGTTCAACCATGTAACGTCATTGACTTCGCTGTGGTGACAGTGGATCTGCAAAATCATCACACTGTAGATAGGTAATAGTTTTTTTTTGAAAGTGACTTTGACTTTAATTTTTTTCCGCAGTATCCAATTTTTAATTTTTTGTTAGTTTTTTTTATGTAGAATCCTCAAAATGAATAAAGTGCAATTACAAAAGCAAGACGTAAAATCAAAACCAGAAATTAATGGAGTACAGGAGCCAACAAGGAGAACACTGTTTGATAGAATCAAGGATAATTTGAAGCTGGTGGACAGAGTCACTTACTTGCACAGAGTTATTTATGTGGGGTCACATAATATACCAGGTTGAGTTAGAATAATATAGAATAATATAATACTCGTATAAGCATATGGAAGAACAAATTCTTCCTAGTAGAGTAAAATGGCAATACAGATTATGATGATTGCTAGCTTTAGTAGTAAAGGTATTACATTTTTTATTACATTTTTTGTATCTTTCTAATGTACTCCGCCATAAAGGTCATTCTTTTAGGGTGTCGTTGTTTGTAATTTTCTTGAATATAAATGAAGAATAACTAAACACAGATGATGGAGCCCTTTTTAAAATCCAATGTTTTCCTATTATTTTTAAAACCACTCAATTGTCGATTCCAAAGGATTTTATTGATTCGATAATCGTAGAAATATGTTTTACAGTTTTTTCGTTTTTCTATTTGTCGTGCACAGAGCTATTGTGTTGGTGTACTTGACATATCGAAAGCCTTCGATAGCGGATGGCATGAGGGACTTCTGGTCAAGCTTGCTGCTTATGGACTACAACATGATTTTGATGGAGAGTCTCTTCATGAGAATCAAGTTGCTTACACCATCCGACAAAAATGTTTGAGACCGTTGTAGTATAACCTATATATCACTCACGCCCTGAAAACGACGCACTTTTAGCGTTGAAGCGTTGGAAATTATATATGTTTTTAAATATATCATTGTCCGAATCCCAGGAATTTATTACAAAATATTGGAGTACAACGGATACAAAAAGTAAATAGAAAGACCTAGCGACATAATCCACTGTTTTAGGTCGATCCGAACATTGGCTTGCCCACTGCAGAAACCAAGGGACTTGCAATTTTCTGATGTTTGTATACATACGAGTATCGCTTTAAAACTTTCACAGACTGGCGCGAACTATTCGTGCCTACCGCGGATTCGCCTTAGTTGAGGAAGTTTCGCGTTAGCTGCGGCAGCGATAGTCGCTTACCTGTTCACACTCAGGTGTCATAACGCAGACGGTGTCGCTAAGAAAGTATTGCTAAAAAACATATAAATGAAACTTTTACTAGTTTTAAGACTGATCGAAGGAGAGCAGCAAGAATTTCATTTCTCACCTGACAAAGTGTGTATGCTATTTTATTTCTTAGACTTAAGGTGTCTTTACACATGTAAAGATTTGGTAGTGTAGGAGGAACTGGCAAGTTGAATCCTTATATATGAAAAAACTGAAAAACTCTGTATCGTCCTGAAATCACTGGCGGCAGTGGTGATACAAATAAACGGAAAAGTGATGTTTATAGTTTGATTTTCGTTTCGCTGGAGCTACTAATCTGTGATTTTATTTTTGGTAAATATGGGTAGAAGGAAGTGGCATTAAGTGGAATAATCTCCATTTGCAAGACAGCCTTCCAATTTCAATTGGGGTGTTAAATCGCCTCTCATGCGGGTATCAGTTTTTTTAACACATGACGTCAACGTCACAATCTAAAAGAATTTGAAAATATTGTTTTGTCATTCTAAGAAGGTTTTTGTGGCTTGCATGATCCTCTGCTGAGGGTTCTCATAGAATTTGTGCAGAAGCACCCAAAGTAGGTTGTAGGCGACGAGTAATCCATGGTTTAACACACGGAATTCACGTTTTGTTTTTTTACGTACATATTTCTTTTATATGTTTTCTCTTAAATATTTGGCGACTACTTTGCAGGCTTCGCAAAGTTCGGTCGATATATTGCGAACTATTAACAAAATGAAACTGTCAATCACAAAAAGTTTGGCACATACAGTAAAAACGTTTTACTGACACTACACATACCTTTACTGGCACTAAAACCATGCATGTGTAAGTTATCCTTTAAGTAAATAAAATATTACTAAAAATAATATATTTTTCTCATATTTCATCCATTTTTCAAATCCTTTAAATCCCGACATGAGAATTACAGAAATATTTCTGGTTTATGTCACTTTATTTTATATTAAATGGTAGGTATTTGCCGCTTACACCAAGTTCTTTTGGTATTTGCTTCTATATTTTATCCTTTTTTTGCACATTCCTATAATCTTCGTGGGATAAGTATAGAATAATATAGGATAATTTATAACCAGTTCGATTAATTTCTCTTGTTTTGCCATGGCGAATCGGGAGCGGCAGCGACGAAAACGTAGTCGAATGCGAAACGGAATTGCGGCGAAACAAACGCTGTCAGATCCGCAGTCGGCGCGGAAAAAAACCGTACAGGTCTGAACAGACACGTACGCCGCTACGTAAACAGTATGGTGTGATTTTTACCGACGCGCGACGCGAATTATTCGCAGTCGCCGCGAATCATTCGCGCCAGTCTGTGAAAGTCTTTAGATCGTTCTGTATTATGTAACGTGGAAACCATTGAATTGATTTTAACGAAATTTTGACACAGTATTATTGCTTTGGCGAGGATAGAAAACGCGTATTGTTTTTAGAAATCGTGCCAGTGGCGGCGCAGCAATAATAAAAAAACTAAAAATATAAAAACAGGTCAAACTTCGTTTTGGCGCGTTATAGGTGTTCCTAATTTTTTCTCCGTTTTGTTGGGTGGGGATGAAATTAGGGTGGTTGGGGGGCGAAGAGTTGCAAAACTGAAGCATTTGTTGTATTCATAATAGGCTATCTATTGATTTACGGGCGGGTGATGATTTGATTACACAATATAGCTTCATGTCATGGGAAAATAATAAACTGGTATCATCGAAATGTGTGGGAAGTACTGAGTCAATCAACTTGAATTCATTCTTCACAATGAGAAGACACTGCTACAAATCAATTATAGTAGCGCTGGCTTATAACGAACACATTATTTTCCCCATTATAAGACAAATAATAGAACCACAATTTCCGAAAAAATCTACATATTTTAGTTTCAATTTTGATCAATCTAGAAAACTTGTTAGCCGTAATATCAAACACGATAGAAGTAGAAGAAGAACACTGCAACAGAGAACCATTGACGGGCTTTTTGTTAGCCTATAATAAATACTTTATCCATATGGTGGAAGGTGACGAAGATTCGATTCATCATCATATCGAAGAGTTGCTCGCCGTACAAAAAGAAAATCCCAAAGGTCTGCCCAACATAAAATTTGTAGTACAGGTACGTTGATTGAACTAAATCATTCGGAATATACAGGGTTACTGGTAATTCGACCACTTTCCTGCAGGAAGTGATAGAGGGACTCAAATGCAATAGATTTAACCCCCCATATGTAATTCCGAAAACCGATAGTTTTCGAGATAATTAACATTTAATGTTTTTCAACGATATATCCAAATTTCCACACTACATCCCAAATTTAGAAAAAACCCTGCTGTCGATTTTAGTAATTTCCAATTAAGTTTTTTAATGACACATAAGCAAATCTAATTTAGTATTTAAATGTGTAAAAATACTAAAGAGTTCCAAACTACATACAATTATTTAAAAAATAAAGAACAAAATTTTTACATTCACCGCGAAAGAAAATTGTCTAGCTCAAAAAAGATACACAACCAGTCAAACAAATTATTTTAAAAACTTCCTTATCTGATGGCCTATTCCAAGGGCAAGAATGACAGTACAACCACCAGTAACTATTTAACAAACTTTATCAACATAATACAGAATCATCAACAACATGATATTCCAGCATGATGGTTGTCCAGCACATTACCGTATCACAATTCGGCAGTTGTTGGACAACACATACCCGAACAAATGGATAGGGAGGGGTGAACCCATCCCATGGCCTGCGCGGAGCCCAGATCTGACACCTCTTGATTTTTACGTCTGGGGTCACATGAAGGCATTGGTTTACGAGACTCCAGTTAATACTGCTGACGGACTAAGGCAAAAAATTATCAATGCGGCGGAGGAGATGAAACGAACTTTTTCAACACGAGTTACAAAAACCGAAGTGAGGAAGCGGATCCGTACTTGTATCCGAAATCAAGGGCAACACATTGAGCAAGATCTCTAGAAACTTTGAGTGGATTTAATTAAAAAGTTATTAGGTAGGGAAGATTTTTTTAGCGATTTGTTCAACCGTTTGTATAATTTTTTTGAGCTAGATAATTTTCTTTCACGGTGAATGTAAACATTTTGTTGATTATTTTTTAAATATTTGTATTTAGTTTGGAACTGTTTAGTATTTTAATACTAAGTTAGCTTTAGCTTTGTGTATGTGTTAGTTAAATACTAAAATAAAAATTATCAGAATCAACAACAGGTTTTTTTCTTAGTTTAGGATCTAGTGTGGAAATTTTGACATTTGGTTGAAAAACATTAAATGTTAATTATCTCGAAAACTATCGGTTTCCGGAATTACATATGGGGGGTTAAATCTATTACATTTGAGTCCCTCTATCACCTCTTGCAGGAAAGTGGTCGAGTTACCAGTAACCCTGTATAGAGTGTTTTACTACTGTAAAATGTAGCAAAAAAAGTTGTATATGAAAGTTGTAGGAGAGGATATGTTTCTTACTCAAAAAATATTTTGATTTATACATTGTGATTGTGATGACACCCTATATATTATCCCATATCTAGATTCTACTACTGATCTCCGTTCTAACAATACCGGGTAATGTAACATTATACGGGGTATTTAAAAAGTTATGACCATTTTTATATCCAAATTGCTGTCAAACTGAAAAGTAATGGATCAAAAACTATTTATTCTACATCCCAAGATAAAAAATATCCTTTGGTTTTAATGTCGGCTGTAAAAAAGGTGACGACGCATATTTAACACAGGGTGCGCTAGAGAATGCAAAATCTAGACTTTTTATTTTATTTTAAATGTAACCCTGTCATATTTTATTTTACCAAAAAAATTCTCCTCATTATGGTCTGCCATCTTTGTATAGCATTTTCTATACCTACATTTATCAGTTTCCGAGATATTTTGATTTCTTTTTGTAAATTTTGAAAATACCTTGTATTTGTGTACTGAAATTTATTCATTTTGAGAAAGCACATTGGCATTTTTTTCAACTTAACGAACAACTAAAATATAAGGCCATTACAGTATCCGATGAAGTCAAAACTCGGAATTATTGAATCAAGGATGCTGAGGAAATAATTTTCATAGACGTGATGCATAAATATCAAGCAGATCTATCAGAAAGGGTTTGGAATATTTATACAATTTATAAAATTATTGCAATAGTCGTAGAACAATTTATAAAATTATTGCACACAATAAAATTGTGTTCTACGACTATTGCAATACTTTGTAATCCTCAGGTGTCTCATGTATTGAAAAGAATGTGCCATGACTGGTTCTCATATGAAGGACTTCCTGCTCAACTTTTGACTAAAATAGAAGATAAAACCTTAGAAGACACTGCTCGACAGGTATTAACTATTCAAATAATTCTCCGTACAGCGAAATCGTATCACATTAAATTAAATTACTTTATTTGTTCAGATCTACCTAAGTATTTCTAGCTTATTCTGCCTCCTGTTTGGAATTTTTGTAAAAATATAGTATTCTTTATTTTTACTCCCCACGCGGATAGGCGAGGGTATAATTTCGAAAAATGATGCATATGCGGCGGAGTAATTAGCAAAAAACAAAATAATTCAAATATTGCTCAAACTTAGGCGTTTTAGGGGCCCTGACCATGGTTTTCTACTTTTCTTGGTGGGAGTGAAATTGGAATGGTTGGGCGATGAGGAGTTGTAAAACTGATTTTTTTTGTATTCACAATAGACCGTCCATTGACCTGCGAAATAACGACCTAGCGGGATAATATGTTTCTTTAGATCCATCCGAACATTGCCTTGCCTATTACAGAAACCAAGGCACTTAGAATTTTCTTATACATACGAGTATTGCTTTAGATCGTTCTGTACGATGTACCGTGGAAACTATTGAACTGATTTTAATGAATTTTTGACACAGTATTATTACCTTGGCGAGGATGGAAAACGCGTATGGTTTTTTATAAGTCGTGTCAGTGGTGGCGCAGCAACAATAAAAAAAACTAAAAATATAAAAACAGCTTAAACTTCGTTTTCAGGCGTTTTGGGGGTTCCTGATCTTTTTCTTTTTTTATTAAAAGTCATTAAAACATCAATGATTATCGGGTTTATTACTTGTTACAAATTTGTTTCCTTTAATTTGTCATAAAGTAGTAGTGTAGTGTAGTTTATTTTTGCTATGTACAAATATTCATGTTTTAAGTAAAATAATAGTTTTTTAAATCATTTTGGGAATTCGTGAATTATCACCTTTTTACCTTTAACAGTCACGTACGGCGCAAAATGCTCCCATAAGTGCAACTTTTTTATTATTATTTCGAAAGTGTTTGCAAAGTTTTTAAGATTAGTTTGGAGATCCAGCACCAAGCATACGTATTTTTAGTTTTAATTTGAAAGTTTTCGCCTCCTGACTAAAAACAGTGATTTCAAATTTGGGCCCAAAATGTACTTAATTATTGGTCGAATGTACAGGTTTTCTTTATTGGATATCGAAATAGGCTTAATACTGAGAATAATTACAGAAAAAATAAAAGCCAAAAATCATTTCTACTTTTCTTTTTGACGATTTCTTGAAAACACTGGAAAATCTCTAAATTTTCCAAAAATAAATCATAACTCGAAAACTATCAATAATTGCTACACATACATGGGGGTGTTTTGGATAGGTCTCGGTACGGGCTGTCTAAAAAAAAAAAATTAATAACGTCACCCGATTGGCCACCCTGTACAGCATTTTATCGCAATCCTATATGTTTAAAAATGTTTAAGGGCCGCTTTCTCCATGTCCAGTTAAATATTTATCTGGAAGTTAACGGTTCTCTGTCAGATGAATTGTTTAAATAATTGAAGGTTAAACTTACGAATTCAGCGCCTTTACTCTGTAACTGAAAGCGATAGAAACGTGTTTCTATCACCATGACGACCATGACGATCGGGCAGTTTCGGGTGCCCACCACAAAGTTCCTACAACGTTGACATATTTACGAAGATACCCGATCCTATAGTACATAGTGCATAGAAACACGTTTCCAAGTTACAGAGTACCGGCGCTGGTATAGTAAATCTTATCTGACAGTTTATTTATTTATTTAGCGTATGGCTACATGTATTAATTGGTAATAAGTCTTAACCAATATAATAAAATACAAATATTGAATTTAAAACAAACAAAAATAAATAGTTTTTAGATTTTAAAATTAAGACCATTTATCCAGTCAACTACAGACTTCGAGGCTTCGAAGAAATCCGACTGTTGTCCAGCATATGCGGTAATCGGGCATTCGGTGACAATATGCTGAACAGTCTGCCGGGGCTCTCCACAGTCACAGGACGGTGATTCAGATATCCCCCATTTAAAGAACGAGTCACGACAGATGCCATGCGATGTTCTGACTCGATTAAGGGTTTTCCATGTATGGCGAGGCAATTCCATTCCTGGCAGGGTTAAAGTGGGGTCCATAGTTGGTGGAGCCTGTACCGGCTTCTGGACTTCCCAATCCCTCCTCCAGTGCTCATCAACTTGGAAGCCATCCCGCAAGAGCCGTTCTGCAAATGGTAACGGGGGATTTCTAGATTTCAACCTCCGAAGATCTGCATCAACTAGGTCAGTATGCAGTGGAAGTTGGGGATTGGATAGTATTTTGTTGTATTCCTTCACCAGTTTATCCTGTCTACGAATATGAGGAGGAGTGATATGGCACAGAACGGGCAGTCACGGTAGGGGGGTAGTTTTTAGGCAGCCACTAATTATTCTCATTGTCTCATTCAATTTGGTGTCAATCATTTTTGCATGAGGGCTGTTTAACCATACTGGGGCGCAGTATTCAGCAGTAGAATAAACAAGACTGAGGGCAGATATTCTGAGGGTGGTTGCGTTTGCCCCCCAAGTGGTACCGCACAATTTATGAATAATATTGTTTCTGGTGCTAAGCTTTGCTGCTGTGTTTTCTAGATGTTTTCTAAATGATAATGTTCGGTCCATTGTTATCCCCAAGTATTTTGGGTGAGGATTGTAGCGCACTAAGTTGTCATTGAAGTATACCTGAGGTTCAGTTCTAGCTTGCTTGGTATTGAGGTGAAAGCATAACACTTCAGTTTTCATCATATTTGGAATCAGCCTCCAGTCTGCAAAATATCTTCCCATCACACTAAGGTCTTCCGATAAGATACCACTGCCCTCCTCTATTGTATTACTACGAGCGGCTAGAGCAATATCGTCGGCATACATGAACTTCTTTGAAATGGTGTTGGGTATATCAGAAATGTATAGGTTGAATAAGACTGGAGCAAGAACTGAGCCCTGGGGTAAACCATTACTTAGGTGCCTCATTTTACTTCTGCTGTCACCCGTTATTACTTGGAAGGGCCTATCGCAAAGCATGTTGTTTAATAGCGACGTTATTCGGCCACACGGTACTACTTTCAGGAGTTTGAAAAGAAGGCCTTCCCTCCAAACTGTGTCGTATGCTGAAGTCAAGTCGACGTACACTACTGTAGTTTTCAGCCGTTTCTGAAACCCAGCCTCAATGTGGGTTGTTAGGCTGCGTACCTGATCCGTGCAGCTACGGTGTGGCCTAAAGCCAGCCTGTTCAATGGGAATATGTTCCAGTATTGTTGGACCTATCCGATTTAGCATCATCCTTTCAAGAAGTTTATAACATGAACTCAGTAGGGATATAGGCCGATAGCTCTCAGGCAGATTCTTTGGTTTGTATGGTTTCAGCACTGCAATAACTTTTGATTTTTTAAGCTTCGTTGGTATGTTTCCTGTTTGTAAGATGTCACTGAAAAATTTGCTCAGCCACATTCTGGTATGTTTCCCAGAGTTTTTGAGAAGCTCAGGGTGAATTCCATCAAATCCAGGGGCTTTGCCAGGCTTAGTGTTTTCCAAGGCGTTATTTACTTCTTCAACAGTGAATGGTGTGGAGTATACAGGGTGAGCTAATGTTGCTTGACGACGTTCTTTCAGTTGTTTCTTAACATCTTTACAGTGCTGTCTATTAGTTGGGACCTTAGAGAGCGCTACAACTCGTGCTGCGATTTGGTCAGCGGATATTTCATTATTTTGGCGTGTGGGTGGGTTAGAGCTCCCTAGTTTCCTAAGAAGGCTCCAAGCTTTCCTACTTGACTTTTTGAAGTTCATGTTACTGGCTGCTTGTTCCCATTTTTTGCAGCGTTCTGCATCTAGAGAGTGAGGGATTCATCAGCTATTTCAGAATCTCCGCTGTTCTTAAACTCTTGATAAAGCCTTTCTATGTCATCGTTCCATCCCGGAACATATTCTCTTCGGAAACCTCGGGGGATGCACCTTTTAGCTGTTGTTATAACAGCTTTAATGAATCTGTCGTAGCTGCTACTTTTTGGGGGGATCCATCGAACGGCTGAGTCCAGCTGCGCAGCAAACTTGTCCCATTGGGCTTTTCCAAAATTCCACCTCGGTCTTGGTGTAGAGCGGACGATTGGAATTTGGGTTCCAACTTCGAGGATAATCGGACGATGTTGACGATGTTGACTATGTGGAAATATCTGACAGTTGTATCCATAGAAACGCTGACTGGCAGCTGCCTATCTGACAGTTTTAACTGGACATTGAGAAACCGGCCCTAAGGCATGCACAATTTTTATTCACATATTGGCATGCTTCCCAAGACGGTCTTCGCATCTGGTTTGAAGGACAGAAGCCAACGAGAGTCAAGTCTGAACATTAAAGAAACTGAGGCGGATTACCTCGTACTTCTTCTTCACTCCTAGGCTATGTCTTCTAGGTGTACAACTGCGTGAGGAAATTCTACATGTTGGTAAACCATTTCCTAAGAGACCTAATAACGGTTGACGCGGACGCTGAGCCACGAATATCTTCCTTTGCGTCAAGAGAAAGCTCCAATAAGAGTTACCCCTCACGCTCGGCCATGTATCCCGAAAATTCGTTGATATCGCTCGTTCGAGGTTCTGCCATGGCAGGTAATATACAGGGTGATTGGTAATTCCTTAGACAAGGAAAGAGAGAGGACAGAACGCGCTGTTGACATCTCTGTTACCAAAAAGTACCGGATCGCGCTAGTCCCAGTGGCGTAGCTAATGGGATTAACATTGTGGTTAAGCTATTTAGAGAAATAATTTCAGTCTAAATGCAAAACCCGACAAGTCAGCGGTAACAAATTTTACAGAAATCAAGAAAAACAGATCAAAGTCTTATTATGAGCGAAAATGATACTAAATCGAGAGTAATATAATATACGATGTTTTAGGATGTTAAGTCTTAACGCCCCAAAATCTAGGACATATGGTTTTTCTGAAATCTGACTTTTAAATTTGGACACGTCGGGTTTTGCATGTTAGGAACTGTGACATGCCGTGTTTTGACTGCTATTTTTGTGAAATCGGATCAAAATAAATGAAACACATATCAATTTGGATTATTTTACTGAATATAAACGAATCTAATCAAACACTGTGCTCAACGACAGAAACTATAAATATAAAGCTAGATATTAGAAAGGATACATTTCAAGGGTTACAAGGTTTAAACGTCAAAATCTAAATTTTCTGACAAACAAAATTCTTCAGAACTAGCAAATGCTTTTTCACAATTAGCTTCGATCCTCTGCATTAATGTGGACCTAGCTTCTGTTAAAGTAGGCTCTTCAAAATCCGCATCCAAAGCATTTTTCAAAAAAACATGGCCATTTTTATCAAAAATTTAGCAATACAGCATAAATTAATCTCATTCTCTCAGTAAACTGAAAAACACATGAATTCACCACAACGTATTTTCAGCGACTGGATGAAACAAAAACACACAAAGGTCAGAATACCTCGTGTGATCGACATGTGACTTGCTCCCGTTCTCCGTATTGGCTCCTGTGGACATGTGGGTGTTTGAAATAAAACACCGCTTGGACTTGTCGGTGTTTGCACCTAAGTCTAGTTTTCTTAGCCCAATATCTCATGTCTAATGTCGGGTTTTGTAAGCGAAAAATATAGAAAATGGTAGCGCTTCAAATAATGAACAAAATGGTATATAAAACTCCATTTTGAAAAATGTGTGACTTGTCGGGTTTTGCATTTAGACGACTGATTTATTTTCAAATAAAAACTATTAAAATATTGTTATTCATGGGTTCTGTATGTCCAATTTTACCATCCACAGTTCAAATTTAAGTAATTAACATTAACTTAACCGTGAACTTCCATTTGACCGATATCTTGTCTTGCAAAATGTAAGCTATAACAGATACGTCACTGGAAAACTGATTGTATTTGAACCAAAACATGCCTTGAAAAATATAATTTTTACACTTTACATGCTCAAAAATATTATGATTCGCATGTTGGTGGTACATTTGAAATTATATTTTGGATACATATATACCTCTGAACTAGATATTGAGATATTTGCATAAACATCGACTGCACCAAAAAATATGAACACAAATTTACATATGAAAAGTGATTCCTGGCTCCTTCCTACTGTTGTGGCTTTTACAACCTTAACTGCACGCTCTACCATGATGCACACCACAATATTTTACAATAATTGGTTTTAAAAACGCTAAATATCACAAAAAATACTACCGTACCAAACTATTTGTTTTCCATCAAAATTTTAACAGCTATTCGCTTTCTCTCACAGCTAATTCATATAGCAATATACAGGCGCGCGGTATCCTATCTCTTTCCTTATCTAAGGGTAACTCAATACATTAACTTATTTGAGGAGGTGATAGTGTAGTAAGCTAATAAATGCACAATCTATACAGGGTGTCCATTTAGTGTGTCCATATCTCTCAAGGTATACTGACAGAAAAAAATGTCAAATACAAAAGTTATTTGGTTGCTTAGAACGCATATCCTAAAAATATTTTGAAATATACAGGGTGTTGCAGGAAAGCAGGATAGTGATCAACTTGGTTTTTTTATATGGAACTATAACTTTTTTTAAATTCTTCTAGTTTCCATCATTGATCTCTATCTAACCCTAAGATATTTCTGGAATCGGTTGGGACTTTGCCAAGTTATAATTTATTTTCTATTAATTTCAGGATTTGCGAGGTCGTAAGTAATACGTCCAAATTGATACATTCCTAACTTCTCTCAATAATATTATACAGCGACTTACTTGAATGTTAAATGAATATTATTTTGGATGTTAATAGCTATGTTCATCTACAGGGTGTTTTGGGGAGAATTTTGAATTATGGCAGTTTGAAAATCATTTTAGTTTGTTTATTTTTTAAATGTAACACCCTTTAAATCGAAGCATCTTCTAATACCCTATCTTGCTTTGTAATATTTTTTTCGACTTTGCGACATTGCCGAGTTATAAATTATTCTTTCAAAATTTCAAACATATCCTCCATTTTTATTAATAGAACACACTATATGTTTTATTTAACATATAAGTACTCTCTAGTAATGGTTTATGGCGTGAAAAAGTTTTAACTGGTGTCCCTATAATAATAAGACCGTTTACCAGGCTCATATGCTATCTACTTTGAATACCGGGTTAGTCAAAGGTACAAGAACGCTCAAATATCTTGCACTTGCACAGCTGGAACGATAAAATTCAATACCTGCAAGTTTTAGAACATACAGTATTTAAAAAATCTAACAGCAATGTTGCCAGATTTACCATTTTGACGTTACACGTCATAATTTTGTTATTTCAAATAGAACGCTCTACTTATTTTTATTACAATGCATTACGAATGTCGAATGTAGTAAGATTTCACAATTTCAAAATTTTGTTTCTATTAATTACTGAGATATGGCAACACCGCTTTTCCAGTAAAGAGTACCAAAACGCTTAAACAATGAACAAACATGTAGCTTGAAGATTTTGGATTTCAAGATGCTGGGTATCAAAGATTAAAAATGAAATTAGTTTTTTATCCATGTCTTAAACATTATTGAGCCGCTTTTTAATTTGTCACTGTTTTTCACTGCATTGAGACTAAGTCACCACTGACTAGAAGATAATTATCCTTTTCAGTCGTGTGTCGTGGGGCAGTCCCACAAAAATATTTGCAAAAAGATGTACACCACTGACCTTGAAAAAATTAAATCCTGTTTTTCAGATTAAATAGATAAAAACTCATTTTTTCTGTTAATGTCCCTTAGTATCTCACTTTGTTTTGGAACAAATAAATAGAAACCACTTTATTTCATAGCTCCACTTTTTCGACGGGCCATAGCCCTTCATAGAAGTGGTTTTTATTTTTTTCCTCCAAAACAAAGTGGGATACAAACGGACATCAAAAGACAGAAAAGTTGGGGTTTCATCTGTTTCTTCTGAAAAACAATATTTAATGTTTTTAAGGTCAGTGGCATACATTCAATATTTTCCAAACTTTGACACCATGTATCTTGAAGACCAGACTTTAGGACACATGTTTAAGTGAACTTTTCTACTTGAATTTGGCCAGAAATACGCCCTAGAAATTACGGCCTATCATTAAATAACGGTCGATGATAATATTCAGAAAAGAAACGTAAAATTGATTAAAAAACAGGGCAATACAAAAGCGAAGACGTCTTGTTTACACGCATTCCTAACGTATGTTGCAAAAGTTTTGAGAAGTTTTTCAAAAATTAAAAAAAATATTTCACAATAATATATTTGACCTGTAACAGGAACTACAAAAAATAACAATATTTCTTAATATAAAAATGATATCAAAGTACTGCTAATGGGTCATGACCTTCCACGGCTCGCAATTTCCTCATAATGTTCCTCATTAGGTTTTGGACAGATTCTAAATCAACTTCTCTGACCTTTAGCATTAGTCTTCTTCTTAAATGCTGTTCGTTTTGAGCTTTCCAGCCATTGTGATAAACTTTGGCACTCATTTGAGCCCAAAAATTTTCGATAGGTCTTGCTTGAGGAAGATTGGGAAGGTTGTCGTTTCGTGGTACAAAAGGTATTCCATGTTGATCTATTGTATTGTCATTAGCATGGTGGCTTTTAATAAAATTGAGTAGTTTAGGCAAACATCTTTGACTATAGACTTCTGCGGTAACCGCTTCGGCCCTTACTCGTCCAACGCCAACGTACGGCTGTGAAATACCGTTGTCTGTTATAGCGCACCACACTAACAATTTGTCTTCAAACTTATCTTTTCGTTTAAATTTTACGTTATCTGGAGAGGCTTCGAAGTCTCTTGTATAGAAACCATCATTACCTTTGATTTCTGAGTTTGAAAATGTGAAACACTTTTCATCCTGAAGAATAATTTATATGTTGCCAGCAAAATGAGTACGACGTAAATTGCGACAGCATTGAGGAATTCTTTCTAACTGATTTCGGGAATTCTTTAGACATTTTCTTCTTTTTCGAAATTTTAAGGTATTTCTCTACAGATTGTGCTAGTATTGACGTGAAAAATGCGTCAAGTTTTCGTGTTGAAGTTCCAACTCGATGTTCACTTCTGTTGACCATTCTTTGAACTGTCATTCAACGCTCATGGACGTCCATTTTTTGGTAAATCTATACAAGGAATACCTTCTTCGCATTCACGGATCGCTCGATAAATTGTGGCGTCAGAAATATTTTGATCTTGGTATAGGCGAACTATTTCTATTTTTTTCAAGTCGTCCAACTAGACTGTAAATACTCTTCCGAACATCTAATGCGTACGTCATTTTGACAACTTATATCATAACCAATATGATTTTATTGTTATATTTAGATGTTGACTGGTTACCAAGGGAACGATTTTTGAATTTTTTCCAACGGTGAAACTACCTCCCGAGTTTTGAAAAAAATTTCTCAAAACTTTTGCAGCATACGTTATGATTCCAAACAACTTGCCATTCGACTTTAAATGGTTGCAATTTTCAGTGCGGCTTGCATTTGCAAATAATGTCCAATTCCTAATAGTTTCCGAGACTTTAATTTTATTGAGACCCTATACCGGCGTTTTTGTATAACCGATCAGTTTTTATCACTAATCATAACAAAAATTAGAAATCCGATGACAAGATTTTGCCAAACGCTCTGTGGAGACTTTGTACTCTAAGAGGTCAATTATGCTTTTAGAGCTTGAATTGCATGTGTTTACCACATCTACAACAAGTTTATGGTACTATCTGTTTATCTTGCCAATCTTTAGGAGGACGCTTTATGAATGAATAGAAAAAAAGTCTGCGTTTTTTGATCGTGGTTGATTAGAACTTAACATGAATGGTGAGGTGGAAAATCTCACTTAGGTTAATGGAAATTTACTTCTGGCTGAAAAAATAAATAAATTTCTGCCCTTGGTGACATTCGAACCTGGGACCTAAGCTCTATCCACTGAGTCTAGCCACTCCTCAATATTCGTTGTTATTTTTGACGGATGTATCAATTTTTTGCAGTAAGAGATCCATACAGATCGTATCTACCCGAGCGGGAGGTTTTGCAATTTCTGCTTGAATCGGACTTTACAATGCCACTGAAAGAGTACCACGATTTGTACTTTACGATACCCCAACGAGAAGTATACAAGGACAAAGTCTGGCCTACAGCTGGCGACTTGATACCTTTCGATGTATTCAGCACTCCATACGAGATGGGGACAGAACTACCAAAACCGGATTCCACTAGTCAAAGGAAAGAAGAAACTGTACCGGACGTTGGTTCTTTGGAAGAAGAATCGTTAGAGGAAGAAGAGGAAGGGGCAGAAGAAATGACCGTTGAAGAATAAATTACATTATTAATATCTCCGATATGGATAGATGTAAAAAGGATAGCAATAAACGGTCTTCACAAGCTTCACAAGGCGTATCTGTATATAACAAAAATAATAATAGGTCTTTATTCGTCATGGAAAAAAGAGTTAAGTACAACAAAAACACATACTAAATTCATAATCAAAAATCAAAAAATGACGAAAGGCGGAGTGTCAACCAACTTGTTTTTCAACTCAACCCAAAAACTAAATAAAATACTAAATAAAATAAAACAAAGAACAAATTAAAACTACACACTCACACTCACATACACCCTGTATACAGTGTACATTGGTATATTATAGATTGCGTTATAATTATATGCAGATTTGTATACACACGTGTATTGCTGACAGCGCAAGTTCGCTGAACTGCTTTCACCTTTTTACAAACAGCTGATGTACCTTGTGCTATTTATAATATTACGTACAGGTGGTAATCACCTAGATGGTTAAGTAGAATAACGAGGTGGCCAATATATGTAAACTTAAATCATTTCCATAACACATAGCGAAGTCCGTCCTATAAACATTCATCTGGTTTCATTATAATTTTTGACCTTTTCTTGAAATTGAATAATGAAAAATGTCTAAAATCGTTAGGTGAGCTGTTGTACAATTTCACTGCATTGTAAGTAAAGCTGCGTTTAAACAAGGCAGTCGAGTGTTTTGGTATGACGAATTCTTGTATCTCTATTGCTATTAGTGCTGAATGTTATAAATTTGTCAAATAAATACGTTGGCGCTTTGTTAAGTATGATTTTATGGGTCAAAACTAGCTGATGGATATCGCAAAACTGTCATTCTGAGCAAAATACTTCGTCACCGCGCGTTATATACAAGAAAAGCAAAAAGCTAAGTATTATTTATGAGAGATTTGTGGTGTTTTTAACACACTTTTATTAGCTTCACCTGTATGTTTCTTCCTAAATTTGTAATTTTCCTTTGGATTAACAAGTCGGACCGAACATTGAACGCTCAAACTTTGCCACGCAAACAATTCTGTCAGTTTCCTTGTACCTTTCGATGTATTTAGCACGCCATACGAGATGAGGTCAGAACTACCAAAGCCGGATTCCACTAGTCAAAGGAAAGAAGAAACTGTACCGGACGTTGGTTCTTTGGAAGAGTAATCGGTAGAAGAAGATGAGGAAGGGGCAGAAGAAGTGACCGTTGAAGAATAAATTACATTATTAATATCCCCGATATGGATAGATGTAAAAAGGATAGCAATTTAGCAATAAACGGACTTTACAAGCTTCACAAGGAATATCTGTATACCGCAAAGGCGTCATTCTCGGCAAAATCCTTCCATCACCGCGTGTTATGTACAAGAAAAACAAAAAGCTAAGTATTAAGGCCCGGTCAAACAGAGGGCGTTCTAGTACGCGGCGTTCTGGCGTTCTCTAACAATACAATGGAATGCTGTAACGCGGCGTTCTAGAACGTGGCGTTACGGCGTTCTAGAGTGCCCTCTGTTTGACCTGGCCTTGAGTTCATCTATGTTTGAATCACTAGATACACTGCTCAAAATAATTAGCGGAACACATATTCACTTCTCAATAACTTTTTTAATTGAAACGATATACATATCTGGTAACGTATATCTTAAAGACTTGCATTTTGTTTGAATAAAATGCAAAAACAAAGCATATTTGGCACATCACTCTTAAGATAACACTTCCTGTTTAAAGAAACGACAAGAAACCAAACAAGAAAATTTAATTCAAAATACTGTAGTGTGCTTTGGAATAGTAAACAATGTTGACAGTTCATCATTAATTGTTAAGTTTTACCCAGGTAATCGAAATGAGGCATCTAAATGAGACAGAAGTTGTTCGCGTTGTTGTTGCTGTCGAGAATGGCACCAGTATTCGTCAAGTTGCAAGAAATTTTAACGTTAGCCCTTCCGTCATCCATCGTGTGTGGAATCGATACCTAGAAACCGGAGAATACAAAAGACGCATTGGACAAGGTCGTAAAAGGAAGACAAACCGAATTCAGGATCGGTTTTTAGTCTTATCCTCCTTGCGTACCCGCACATCTACAGCAAAAGATCTTCAAGTTAGGCTTAGAACAACTCATGGCGTGGAGTTATCCGACCAAACAGTTAGGAATAGACTGAAAGAAGCCAACCTGAGACCAAGAAGACCTGTGCGAAAACCTGCTTTAACTCCGTACCACATAAGGACCCGTTTAAATTTTGCTCGTGAACATGTCGCATGGCAGCTTCGACAGTGGAGACCAGTACTCTTCACAGATGAGTCACGATTTCGTTTGAGTCGTTGTGATGGTCGAGTACGTGTATATAGACGTCCACATGAACGCCATTCTGCTGCTACCATACAAGAAGTCGAAAAATTTGGTGGTGGATCTGTGATGGTTTGGGGCGGAATTAGTCTTGATGAAAGAACAGAACTTGTGGTAGTTCCTGGAAGACTGAACGCTCAAAGATACATCGATCTCATTCTGGAGGATCATGTTATACCAGCCGCTTATGGGATAGGCCAAAATTTTGTGTTTATGCAAGATAACGCAAGACTTCATACTGCAGCCATCACCATGAACTTCCTTCGGCACCACGGGATTCATACCATGAATTGGCCTCCGCTAAGTCCAGATCTAAATCCCATTGAACATCTTTGGGATTTGTTAGATAGACGAGTTCGAAGGCGCCCAGATCCACCTCAAACCCTCCAACAGCTAACAAATGCACTAATCGAAGAATGGGAAAATACACCGCAAGAAGACAGCCGTAGGCTCGTACGAAGCATGCCTCGGAGATGTCAAGCAGTAATTCGTGCTAATGGAAGACATATGCGTTATTAATGTTAACACGCGTTAACAATTTTAGGTTGTACAGGCAAGAGATGCTTGCTTGCCCCACTTTATTTCTTGTAGTTCTTTTGAATTGGTGCCGTAATCTTGAAAGTGTCATTGAAAATTTGTTTTGATTTAGCAAATTTATTCGAAGAAAATGTAAATCTTTTAAATAAGTGTTATTACATTTGTATATTGTTGCAATTAAAAAAGTTATTGAGACGTTAATAAGTGTTCCTCTAATTATTTTGAGCAGTGTATCTTGACAAAAATTGGAGTAACGCTTTTGCTCAACCCGTCAAAGAGGCTTGTTTGATACAGACAACGGAATGCGGTAACGCGGTGTTAGAGAACACCGGACCGCCGCGTTCTAGAACGCCTCCTGTTTGACCGGGGCTTAACAATAAAATGGAACGCTGTAACGCGGCGTTCTAGAACGCCCTCTTTTTGACCGGGTCTTGAGTTTATCTATGTTTGAATCACTAGACATCTTGACGAAAATTGGTGTAACGCTGTACTAGTCATATTGTTTGTCGATGTGGCACCGGGAAGCAGTAACAAAGCCTACACAGAACACGAGGCTAATGACTAAAGCAGTCGATGCCGATGACACAGAATTAAAAAACATGATACGATCACTGCATAAAGGTTAAATCCTAGCAAATCGCTAATTGGTTGTAATAGCTTTTAGTAGGGCAAATTAATAGAAACATGAAGTTAAAAGTAAATGATAACGAGCTGCTTCACCAAAATTGTGTAAAAAATCTGTCTAGAAGTTTATTACAAATTAGGAATGAAAGAGAAACAGAGAACATTTCTTAGTGAGGTTTTTATTATTTATTTTAAATAATGGGTTAGTACAGCGGTTCTCAAACTTTTTACTTCGCCCCCCCCCCCTCTCCCCGCATAATCCAGCTGTAAGACCCCCCCCAAGTGAGTCGCTTTTGGCATTTTACAGTCAGTTTTTGTTTAGTTAAATTTTGCACACTGTAGTGAGTCAATAAAAAGTTTGCTCTATTATTTTGTAAGTAATTTTCAATCAACCTTTGTGCCCTTCTGAGCCTTCATTGCGCCCCACTTTGAGAATCGCTGGGTTAGTAGGTTAAAATCACGGGTGTAAATAACGCGTACCGACTCGAACAAGAGATGATGACTGAGACGCGTCAGCTGAAGCGGCTCCTGTTCATATAACACCTGTAACCGTTTGGTTTCATTAGTCATTTTCAAAGTCGGTCGATGTGTGATTGACCAATAAGAGCTCTCAAGAACGTGCGACTGACCAATAAAAGCGCTCTCGGTCCGCTAGACGTGCCTTGGTCTTAGCTCAGTGCGCTGTTAGAGCCAATTTTTATAGTCTGAACCCACAGATCAGGCGATCGATTGTAGCTGGAAATAAGATACTTGCACTGGATACAGATCTACTCAAAACTATTTTTTCTCTTTTGCTGCCGGGGGGGGGGGCGATTGCGCCTTTGGAGGAACCGCCTACAGTTAGTTTGTTGTGACTGCTGCTTGGTGTACGACTTTGAATGCTGTGTACTTAGTTCTAGAGACACGCATGTGCGTTTCCGGGCAATAAAGAAACTTCCTAAAATAAAAACTCACCATTCGGATAGAAAGTAGTGGGATACGCTCCAGCTGGCGGCGTATTGGCCTCCGGCAACGATCTCTGCCTCATCGAGCTGTACCTCTTCGATCCCTTGGAGTGCTCCGATTGCAGGCGAGGTGGTACGCTACCCTGTCTCTGAGATCCGTGTTTGTTGCCCCCTTTGTATACACCGTCGACGGTTAATTTGCTCAGCTCCTTTTCCATGTCTTGGATCGACTGCGGCGTACTGTCTCGAGCTTTGTTCGTGTAGTTCTGCGTTTGGATGAAGTCTGGTTTCGCTTGTTGCTGGTTACGTGGCAGAACCTGGAAGAAGCGTAACCATGAGGAGCAAAGAAAAAGTACACAGCGATGTGATTATAGGTAATCATTAACAGAAACTCTAATGTACAATTTTTCAATGGCGAATCTACAGGGTATTCCTAAATGAATGCACCAAATTTCCATAATATATTCTTCGTCAAAACTACACCTTGTTATCACAATTGGTGACACCAAAGGAATGCAAACTGAGCAAATGTAATGTTGTCATGCGCTCTTCTAACAAATCTACAACAGGTTAGCAAATTGTAATAAGATCAGTGCTGCAAATTTGTGTCCCTAATCCGTCAACTAGTGTCCAAACACTTAGGCCCGATTTTATCAACATGCATATTCTAACAAAGGCTTTCACAAAGCTTTTCTTTTGGGTGTTGTTTAGCAAAAGCTTTCTATTAGGTATTGAGGGCTATGTTAATAAGGATCATCCAAAGTATTTTATCAATATTGGAAACAAAACGTCAAAGCTGGATGACACTTTTGTCAAAAATATTTTAGAAATTCATGGATCAAAATCATAGCAGGATATCAGAACAAAGCGATTGATTTGAAAATTAATGCCAAATTTTTCATGTTTACATTATAATTATTGTATAATTACTAATTGCAAACTGCTATAATCTGTGACAGAATCAAGTAGTATCAATCACAGCAACTACCTACCTTATTTAATAATTACAAATCCCACCTCCGTCAGTCAGATGGATTTTAGACAAATACATACTGATTCACGTTTGACTATACAAGTTATACGACAGTCGACGGTTTCTTGTTTAGGTGCATAAAATAAGGTTATACGCAGCTAGCGAGCTTTGCTGTTCTGAATAGGCAACCAGTAATGCACATGCATGCTTGGAAAATAGCTTGGCTAACAGTTAAATCGTGTGTTAACTTTTGAAATGTAACAAAATGCTATTTTTACCACATTTCACTATAACACAAAGATATATTGCATGTATTTATAATTATTATCGATAGTAAATTATTGTTTCATCGAAATAATGCAGTAATTTGAATTACTTGTCATCCTTATCATTTGGTACACGAAAAAACCAGTGATCAAATGTTCCGCTACTGTAGAATTTGATTGGTTGAGATTAGCAATTGCCAAACTCTATGTTTTAAACATGAAAATGCAATTTTTCACCCATTTAGGATGGAAAATCGGACTGGAAAAGATACTAGATGGTTCATAATGGTCGATTGTACATAAAGCATGTCATGTTTGAGGTAAATTTCAAGAGAAATCAATAATTTTCAAAGTACTCTGACAGGTGCATGTTTTTGAAAGGGCTGCTCTGATTGGTCAAATTTTTTGTTAAAATGCGCATGTGGATAAAATCGGGCCTTAGAAATCTGCTTGCTGTTGGTGCCATCAATTCATCAACAAGATGGCGTAACGTCACGAAATTAGAGACTCGGTGTTTTTTGGGGCAAGAAATTAAAATGGGTTCTTAGTTCGGAATCCACTTGTAGAGGGCGCCACTTGCATACAATAGGTTGTTGGGTCAAACTAAGAAGCGACATACGTACTATCAGTCGATATATCGAAAACAATATTGAGTGGAGTTCAAAAATAACACATCGAACGATACGAATCTCGCATGCGATATATTTATGTATATCATTCGAGATAAAGTCGAGCGCGATGAATGTCGAGTAATTAAAAAATAAGCCTTCATAGCTTAGGCGTAAGCTGCTTTCGATAAACGCTAGTTTTTTTTACCACTTTGTTTATGTTTTGGTCTATCTCTTATTTGGATGGACCAAAAGGGGTTGTTAGCCTATGTAACAGGTATTTTAAGTGTGAATTTCCCACCTTCTGCTGTTCAGTCTTGACTGGTCTCTGTTGACGCGTCTTGGTGGTGAATCCCCGGTAATCTGAATCTTTGATTTCCTTCTTCGGCATCACCTGACGATCGGAGATGGCGCGTTGACCGCCTCTTTCCTGGTGTACATGATTCTGGGAGTCATTTCTGCTTCTGTTCATCGGGTCCGGAGATTTTGCCGCGGTTGCAGGAGTTTGGAAGTGCGCCCTCTCAATGGAGTCCCGACGGTCTTCGGGATCGTCCACTGGTTCGTTAGCTGGTAAGGCGTCTGGAAAAATGTGGTCAGTAGAGAGACTAAGTACAATCTACTAGAAAAGTTTTGCAATATTACGCAACAATGGATCGTAGGAAGCCAAAAAGCACCTTGATGCAATACGTTGTGCTGTGGCTTTTCAATACAGAGGTCCGAGTATCGATTCTCAAGCTAGATGAGTTTTTTCCTAGTTACACGGGATGATGAGTAAGAAACTGTTAAGAAAGAGCTTTTTGTGATGAGTGATAATTAAAAAAATGAAGTCAAGTGATTCACTCAGTACTTCCCACACATAATGATGATACCATTTTATTATTTTCCCATTGCATGAAGCTATTTTCCCACTGCATGAAGTTATAGCACAGAATGAACAACGAAAGACTGGCGAAACTCGTATGGGAGGAGGTACCAGCTGGAAAGAGTCCACCAGGACGCCCGCGAATGCGCTGGAAGGATAATATCAGGGCGGACCTCTCAACAATGAATGTACCACTCAATCTCAACCTAATAAAAGACCGAAGGACATGGATGCAGGTTGTGCAGTCAGCCAAGTCCCACCCGGGGTTCTAGAGCTATGTGATGATGATGATGATGATGATGATGAAGCTATATTCTGAAATCCCCTTGCAACCAAAACATCGCCCACCCGCCCGCAAAAAAAACATCCAACACAAAACACTCGTAAATAGTTTCTTGCGTCTCCCTCCTTAGGAACTAGGACGCCACATTTTTTATTTTACATGCTTCAACTGGATGATGCAAAACGATAAGGAGCCTCCAAACCGTCTAAAATCGAAGTTTGAGCTGTTTTCATATATTTAGTTTTTTGATTACTACTGCGCCGCCATTGACACGGTTTTTCAAAAACAGAAGCATTTTCCATTCTCGCCGCGGTACTAAATTCTGTATCAAAACTTCATAAAAATCAACTGCATAATTTACGGTCTACGCGATATACATAGAAAGAAATAAAGCAATACTCGTATGTATATGTTAAACTCAATACTCGAATTCAGGCAATGCCCGAAAAAAATGCGCAGAACTAGTTTTGAGCAAGGAATATTTCCCAAACCCGAAATATTAATTTTATACGGCTATTGAGCATTACCAAATAGGCAGAACTAGTTTTGCGCATCTTGAAATGCACAGAACTAGTTTTGCGCAACTTGAAATGCACAGTACTAGTTCTGTATATTTTGGCATGGTGGCTTTTAGAACTGTAGAGGAGATTTTTTTTCGATACATTGTTGATACATTCTTTATTGCAGAGACATGAAGGTTAGGTTAGGTTAGGTTCATTCAATATGGTGAGGATATGATCTGTTGTCATGAGATTATGTTTTTGTGTACTTGCAGCTTCAAGTAGCCGAACTAATTCGGATTCCAATTTAGCTTGCATTTTTCTACAAGCTGAAACAAAAAACATTCAAAGCAATAACATAAACATAACCTTACTTTTTTAATATAACTGTTGCTGGCCATTCAGTACCACAGAACTAGTTCTGTACATTTCAAGTTGCGCAAAACTAGTTCTGTGCATTTCAATATGCCCAAAACTAGTTCTGCCTATTTGGTAATGCTCAATAGCAGAATAAAATTAATATTTCGGGTTTGGGAAATATCTCTTGCTCAAAACTAGTTCTGCGTATTTTTTTCGGGCATTGTCCGAATTCGGCTATTGAGCGTAACATATACATCACAAAATTGTAAGTCCCTTGGTTTCTGTAATAGGCAAGCCAATGTTCAAATGGACCTAAAAAAAAGTAGAAAATGATCAGGGACTCCTAAAACGCCTAAAAACAAAGTCTTGAGATGATTTTTTTATTATTGCTGCGCCGTCGCTGCAATTTTTTTCAAATACATACGCATTTTCCGTCCTCGCCGCTTTACTAATACTGTGTCAAAAATTCATTAAAATCAATTCAATAATTTTCGCGTTACGCAATACAGATCGATCTAAAGCAACACTCGTACGTATACATTACAATTTCTAAGTATCTTGGTTTCTATAATAAGCAAGGCAATGTTCAGATGGACCTAAAAAAAGTGTATTATGCCGCTAGGTTTTTCATTCACTGGTCAATGGGCAGCTCATTAAGAATACAACAAATTTTTCAGTTTACAACCCCCCACCTCCCAACGACCCCAAATTCACCTCCACCCAAAAAAAGTGAAAAATGATCAGGAATCCTTAAAACGCCTAAAAACGACGTTTGATGAATATTTGAAATTTTTTGTTTTTTGCTACTTTGCCGCCCGTGCAACGATTTCAAAAATTATAGCAGCATTATCTGGTATGACCCCCCTCACCTATCGATGAGGGAAGTAAAGCGCTTAAGAAACAATTTTTTGTGATACTAGCTAGAAAAAACTTTTAAGAAATAACTGTGGAAACAGAAAACTTTTAACATACCTTCTGATTCAGTGGATATGAGAGGTGGAAAGTCTTCTATGTTCTTGTTAGGCCTTGACTGTTTCTTGGTACTGATCTTTGCTTTTGGAGCCGGTTTACTATTGTAGGCTTCCTCATCTTCCCAATTGCGTGTATATTTGTTTGGTCCACGACTGAAAACGTTAGTGCAAAGTTCAAATGATTTCGTCATTAGAGAACTCATGATACATTTCCATTGTAATCTAAACAAAGAAGGAAAAATATTTTACTGTAATAAATTGCTTACCCATATCTCCTACGCCTTCTAGCCCTTGGTGGGCCTTCTTCATTTCTTATGTCATATCCATAAATGTTAATCAACTCTGCTTTAGATTTTGGGGCCTGTTCTGATTCATTGAACCTATCATGGGACCATTTCTCTTTCTTATCTTGCCATACCTTTTTCTTACCATCTTTATCGGCCTCTGCTACCTGAGCTTCGCCTCTTAAATATTAGGATAGAAATAGTTTTTTTTTCAATAATCAGCAAAATTAGATTTAACATCGTACCTTTGTTATATAAATAAATACATTTTAAATATTTATATAAATAAAGGCAAAGCAGTGTACAAAAAAAATATTTTTTTTTATGGGATGGCGTATGCCAGCCACACTATGAGAGAGATCTACTTGTATAGGTATACGTGCATAGGCACACTGGAGCTTGTATGGGAGAAGATTTCAGGGGGAGGGGAGGATTTCAGCCTATGCTGGCAACCAACCATAATCGAGAATCAATATTTTTTAGGAATACAATATGGAAAGCCCACAGACTATAAATCTAGGTAGACACATCTATTTGTGAAAATCTTTGATCGGAACATTGGACCATGTTGCCCAAATACAATGTAGGAGAGCCAAATTTACAAAATGCTTGTACATTTTGTCATTATCACTAAGACCTATTGAAGATGAAGCCTGGCGTAAAAGTTAGAAATAATATATTACATAAATATAATGCTTGAGCAATAATCCTCATCTCTGAAGAAGTTAAAACGTGAATGTCAAGAATGTGGTACATACTTCTTGACTTTATTATGGACTTGGCAACATTGCTAGATGGTATACTGGTACTAGTTACAGCAGTTTACATTAATGTCAATCAAATTTGCTGCCAGTTAGTTTCTCTGTCATTCTCGTCTAGACCTATATGATGACTATTTTTGCTTACCCTGCTGTTCCACTCTGCTCACTGGCCTGTACATAATGTTCCAACGTAAATAAATGTACACTACAAATATCGATGGAAAGGGTGGTCTAACTAGGTTTATAGTTGGTGGGTCAAGGTTTCCTCAGACTTTTATTAATAGTTTCTCCTTTTTTTATATATTGTTTGTAGTTTTGGGCTTGAAATGATTGTTGTATGCAAAATAGTCAAATTAAAAAAGTGGGTAACCAGAATAGAGGGCAGATAAAATGATTCCATCATGATCCACTGTCCCATCAGAAATCACATATACTCAATGGCAAAATGGTTTACATGTTGTTGCAAGATGTTGAGATTTACTAGGTCAGCTCAGCATTTCCCCAGAATGCATTCTCACATTGATAACACAGCTGAGCAATCACATCAGGTGCTCAACAGTCTTATCTTCCAGTTCACATTCCCTCCACAGTGTTGTATCACTTAACCTCATATTGTAGGGGTGTTTCCTCAGCTAACAGTGTCCAGTAACAGTACCAGTTGCAATTCGGGGTATTTTCATGCTTTGTAGGACTACTCTCTTAACAGTCTTATCATAGCTCCAGAAGACAAGAAAGAAAGGAGCTTGGGCCCAAGATCTGGGTCTTGGCACTCTTGGTAGCCCTTTTAGTCAACTAGCCCTCTAAAATATTGCCTTTGATGCTCATGTGGATCATGCCGACAACTGGGTTAGTTTAAAGGAATGCAAGATTATCTAAGACAATAAGTAATTGGAAAGTAGTAGCTGCAGTCTAGAGGAGGTAAGGAATAGCTTGAAGTATGGTGAGATTATAGAAAACGAGTGAAGGGAAAGTGACTTAAAGCAGCAATGTAAAGGCGGGTTCTCACTGTTCAGTCTAGCTGTATCAGTTTGACTGATTCAGTAATACTGAACAGATAATGAACGTGAGAACACCTTTTCATTAAAACTGATCAGTGGGTTTGTACTTTTAGTGAAAGTGAAAGCCAGTCCTACTTTTCATTCTGACTGAATCATTATTGAAAAAAGAATACAAACGTCAAAGTGACATGTGAGAATCCTTTTCATCATCATGAGAGTCATCAGTTTTAGCACTTCAAGGTTATGAAAATGTTTTCATGAATGCAGAATCAGTTAAAATGATTCATTACAACTGAACAGTAAGAACAAACATCGCTTTCATTAATGCTGAATTGTTCAAACCAATTCAGTGAAACTGAACAGTCAGAACCCCCCCGAACTGGTTTAACTAGGCCAATGACATGGAAGAAGTACTCACTCTTCATCCAAAGTACGATCATCATGTTCATAGAAAGTCCCTCGTTTGGGGATGTACTGTGGATTCTTCTTGTCTTCGTCATCATCCACCTTTTTTTGAGGGGCACTTTCTTGTCCATCCCCCTCTTCCCGTTCCAAACTGATGCTTCCGCCGCTTTCCGAATTACTGTGGTTTCCAGGATCAGAGCTCCTGGACCTAACCTTAGCGTCTTTAGCGTTTTCTTCGTCGCTATAACTATCGGCACTGTCGTATTCTGAGTGATCCGACGTCATTGTGTTCTCAGCATTTTCCTTCTTTTCCTGCAACACCATATTGTCTGCACTCGCTTGACACTGAAATAAGACTACCTTGCTCTAGTTCTTGTACGCCTGACCCGATTTTTCCCAAATCGAGTTTAGAGGTCTTTCACTTTCTACTATCACTTTAGAAACGACAGCTTGTATATTAGAATGTCCGATTTACTTACCACCGGTGCAGGTTCTTTATTTTCTGCGCTTACATTCACGTCCTCTAGACTGGTCTCCATTTTTTTTACTTAAGAAAAAAATTCACATATTTTTATTAAGAGCAACTTTGACAAAAATGGGCGAGAGGTTTTGTTTACTGCAACGTCTGTTCAGAATTTAGTAGCCAGGTTCGCCACGTAACGGAAAGAGACAGACAGATGTTTTGTATGTCGTAGACTAATATGTCAACTTTTTAGGTTAGAATTACCAATAGAGATGGGAACACATACTGCGATTTCAAGCATACGAGTTGAATTAGTGATGGATTCAAGTTTTGAAATCTCTTGCTATGCGTTTCTTGACCCAGACCTGCGCACCCAATTCCAATTAGATGATGTGTTTCCTATTATATTATTCAACTACAGAAAACCAGGCTATCAGCGATTTAAGTACAAGTTGCCGTATAACTTTCAAAATAAAAATAAAACCGTACAATTCACAGTTTACGATTTTGCAAAATCGCGGTGGTATCAGACAGCAGTGTACTGGAAGACGCTAAAACTAAAAAGAACAAAAAAGTAATTGGTACGATAATTCGCAGTTGTATAACTAAAATGGAGCAGGAAAATAGTAGATTGACGGCTAAAATGTTAGATCTGGCATCCACGTTGCGAGGTCACGTGACATATTTGACACTGGTCATCTAGGTGTCAATTTGTTAACTTTTCTAGAGATGCATAAATCTGCAGAAGAAAACTTTAACGAAACAAAGCTGCACATATTTTATTTTCCAGTTTGGGTGTAAGATGGCGCACTTGCAATATATTAGTAAGGTAAAAGTAGGTGATTCGGGAATATAATTAAGATGATTTCTGTGGGAGGAATATAATTAATTTACTATTGAAAAAGTCTTTCGTCACCAATTTGGTGCCGATTATTTTCAATTAAGGGTATTTCTGCTAATCACCTGCCCGCCAATACACATGAAATATACTATCATTATGATTGTATTGTAAATACCCCCTACAGCACACAGGGGCGTATCCAGACATCGGTCTTGGGGGGGTAGTGGGGCATTAAGTTGTGTGCTTTCACCATTTTTTCTAATACCTTCGTGAAGGACGTTAATGCAAGAGAAAAGAAAAATAGTAATAGTATTAAAATAAAAAAGAAGATATAAGCAAGTGAAACGGTGGAGCATCAGGTATTTTAGGGAGATGAAATAAAAAATCTATTGAGGCATTTATAATCAATTTTAGCTTTACGGAATACAAATTATATGTAATACGTATCATTTTTGAACGTTTTATTGGAGCAGCATACAAAATTAAACGATCATGAACACTCAATAGTCAGGTATCCTAGTAGCCACAACACGTACTCCATTTTTTTTAATTAGTGTTTTAACTTTTCTAATCGGTGCAATTTTCAAAACAGGAAATTAATGAGTTAGTTAATTTTTTGTGACAAGCTGCGCTACCACGTTGTATAGGGCATTCAACTGATTATGTAATAATGGGAATATATTATTAGATATGCATCACTATAATAATGCAAAACAAACCCTTTTGTAATTTAGATACTGCAAAAAATACTTTTTTCAGTGCGGCAATTGCTTAAATAAATAAGTCAAATAAAATAAGTCAAAGTTGAATTGAGTTTTTTTTCGAAAATCTTGGGATGAGGGGTAATTACCCCTATTACCCCTCTCCCTCCCTTGAATACGCCTGTGAGAAGACGACAGTCCCAGTTTACGCAGTTGAGCAGCTTTTTGCAGGAATTATTGTTATGCCTGAAGATGTTTTTGGAGAGTCCTCCTATGAAGATACCTATACCTTTCGTTGCTTCTTATACATATAACAATGTAATAAGAGGTTCAAGTTTTGGAGCATTTAATTTATGAGAAAACTTCCCAAGTCATCCAATTAATCTTGTTTAAAATGTTTCCTTCGTCTCTCGCTTTCCAACCAAAATTTTGTAACTGGGGATTATACAATACATCAAGAGAACTTATTGCGGCCGAATTAGGAATTTAAATAGATGTACATATTTATAAAAGATCTTTTAATCGCAGCAGTGCCTTGAGACGAGGATTAATTAGTTTTGCTGAATGAATGAGAATAAGGGCATGGGACGCTTTGTAAATGAAATAGCTGCATTTGTCTGGATTATCTTATTAATTATTCTGACTGAAGGGTTTACGTTGTAGTCGGTAGATAAGGTAGTGTTTCCAAAAAATATTTCGGATATAAGTTGCGCCTTTCAACTCTCAAAAGTTCAGCAAAGAGAACGAGACCTAAGCAGGGGTGTTCAACATGCATCTGGTCCAGCAAAAAGTTCAGAGGTTCATTTATAATTCATACATTTTCTGTAAGTATAGATAAGCTTAACGTCATTCGGACGTCACATCCAAATATTACGTTTCAAATGACGGAATCATCAAAAAAATTATAGAAGACTGCATGCTGCTGCTGCAGATGGATCCATAGACAGTAGACGGTCAAGAAGAAGAAGCAAATCATTGAAAGGCAAATGTCCTGTCCAAAGACAGGCAGCAATGAATTAAATTAGGTTAGCCAAATTTTAGTGTATATTTTCAATATGTCAATGCCAATACCTCATACAAAGCGTAGCCTTTGAGGTGGCAGTATTTGTATTGTACAGTACAAATAAATAAATGAAATAAATAAACGAATCAAGTTGTAGCTTTTTGGCCATTTACTGTAGTGAATAACATGTCGATCAGTGAGTAGTAGTAAGTAATATTGATCAGCGAGCGGTAATACCTCAAGCAGTTGAAGTTTCTGTAAATATTCAAGTGTGTTATTTTAATTCCTGCGACTTGAGTATTATACTTTATCTACATCTGTAGCAATAAACAGTACGCTCCTGTCACTAAAATAAATACTGTTACCGATCGAATTAGCGTTTGACGTTTTATAGCCACCTTTGCAATTAGTATACATAGCATTTATTAATGATTTGCAGTTCCAGGAGATCGATATTGGTATCTAATAGGCGTTGCTCATAACTTACGGGTGAAGCGTGAGTTATGGTAAATAATTCTGTTTGTAGGTAATATTACCTGTTCAAAAGTAGTTTGGTAGTCGCTGTATATAGTCCAATCGTTATATACGTCGTAAAAAAAGACTTTTGACAGCAAAAGGTCGGAAAGAAATAAAATTTGGTGGGATGATAGACATTGGTCACCAGAACGTATACCTAATGGTACGCGCACATAAATCGGCATCGGACGGACGGTACGGATTACGGATGGAACTGACGGTACGGTACGGATTTTTCATTAGGATATCGGACATATCTGATCGGAATCGACGGAAGAATTGGAAATCAGTTGCAAATATGCAAATAATCTGCAGTGTTGCCAGGCAGATCAGATTGAAATTAGCTACTGAGCTGCCTTGAATTTCGCTACGTTGTCGCCACACAAAAATAACGTACATTTCAGCCTGTGTATACTCGTAGATAGATAAATATGCTTTATTGTTTAACAATTTACCAATTTCTTATTGACAAAGCTGTAACAACAAAATGTGGAATATTCACTAAAACTCGTCATAGAATTCATCTAGTGTGTAATAAGGTTTTTGAAATAGGAAATTTTCAAGTTTTTTACGAAAAACTTTTAAATCTTTTTGAATTTTAAAAGAATTAGGAAGTTTGTTGTAAATCTTCAATCCATTGTATATAATTCAATCTTTAACCAGTGCTGATTTGGGGGTGATTAATTCAAAATCATTCTTTTGTCTTATATTATATTCTATATTTATGGTCTCAAATTTTGTTTTAGTTTTGAATATTAATGTAGCCGTTTCCAAAATAAATAGTGCAATTACGGTCATAATTTTGTATTCTAAAAATAGTGGTTTGCATGAAGTTCTAGGTCTACTCTTGGCGATGCATCTAACTGCTCGCTTCTGTAAGACTAACCATTTATTTAAGTAGGTATGAGCAGTGGCGTATATAGGAATCGATTTCGGGGGGGGGGGGGGCATTGGAAAAATTAAAGTTTATTTCATACGTATAATATTGGCGTATTATAATACTAACCTAAATATAAAATTAATAATAATGTACTAATATTAACGAAAATAATTATATACAGGATGGTCCAATACGCGCGCGGTGCCATCCAGCGGCCCTATCGCTCAAAATAGAAGAAAATGACTTGAATAAAAGGTGTTTCTTTTCAAATGGTGTACCTGTAGAAAATAATTTCAAAGATGGCGGACATCCGGTTGTACCGGAAGTAGGTATCAACTTCCTTATTTTAAATGGAACACCCTGTATATTATTGCATTTTTGAATTCAGAATCGGTTTACAGGTCCAGTTTTTTGACCATAGTTTGTGTCTACGAAGCCTGTTTTCGAAATTTTTCAGCAATCTTTATAACATTTGACGTTTGTAGTACTTACAAAAAATGTTAATATCTCGGAGGCTGAGTATGACGGAAAAATGTGGTTTTCGGTTTTTGAGCGAGCACGAAGCAGGCTTGTGTTCCAGTAGGATCATTGTTTGGGGGCGCATTGAACAAGTAGGCTAGAGATTTTCAAATTTGAGGGGTTTGAAGCGTTAAAAGCTTTTTTTTCAGATGGGATGGTATGATGGGTTTTGCATCAGTGGACGCGATGTTAAGTTCTCCTTCACTACTATCTAGATATATGTGGTTCTATTTTTGACGGTTTTCAAGATATTTGCAGTTTTGTGATTATTCTATAATGGCGCGTATGAAACAATTGGCAGCAAACCTTTTATCTTAAGTGTTTCGGCCACTAATACTGAAATGTGCTTTCGCTCCTGTAATTGTAAAGACATTTTTCTCAAAAAAAGTCTGGTGGTAAGTTTTCCAGCAAGTTTTTTAAATTTCCATTTGGAAGATTTTGGAAAATATTGGTTTGTCATGCGGTTTCCAGTAATACCACCCCAAATCTTTGGACTCCTAGATGGTTGTCAATAAACCTCTCAAAATTTGGAATTATGTCGGCGTAAAATAAGATAGGAGCAAACATGTAGTTAACGAAGATAGTGAGTTTGACGTCCTCGCAATTGTAGTTGGAGATCCGCATAGCAGTACTACGGCAGAAATTAGTCGCTATTTGGGAACTGGTCAAACATCTGTGAACATAATCTTAACGAAGAACATTATAGCATCCTTATCACGTGCAGCTAAATAAGCACTTGAAAGACAAGACTGAAAACAGAATTAATTTTTGTAATTGGGGTCGTGCTCGAGTCCAAGAAGATGCACTCCTTTTCAACAGTGTGTTGTTCACGAATGAAGCTACATTCCTTTCTTATGAAATGTAACTTCACCATGATTACTAATGGAAACTGGCGTAATTTACATTTTTACATCGACGTAAATTCAATTTTTGAGATGTTTGTTGACAGCATGGAGTCTAAAGATTTGGGGTGGTATTATTGGAGACCATATGATAAACTAATGTTTTTCAAAGTTTTGTAGATGAAAGTTTGGGAAGCCTGGTGGAAAATTTACCACTGGGATTTTTAAGAGTAATGTGGTTACAGTTGGATGTAGCGGATGCACATTTCAGTGTTAGAGGCCGAAACACTTTGGATGAAAGGTTTCCTGCCAATTGTTTCATCTGCGAGTCACGCCACCTACGATTTTTCCAATTCCTAGGCGGTATTACGGAATAATTACAAAATCGTAATTATCTTGTCAAAGATAGAACCACACATGCCTAGATATAGGTGAGAGAGAATTTAATTTCGCATCCACTGATGTAAAACTTATCACACCATCTCATTTGAGAAAGGAGGTTTTTAACGTTTCAAACTTTTCAAATTTGAAAGTTGTTAGTTTATTTGTTTAATGCGCTTTCAAACAGTGATCTTACTGAGACACAGGTGTGTTTCATGCTCATTTGAAGACCGAAAACCGCATCTTTCTGTCGTACGTGGTTTCCGAGATACTAATATTTTTTGTAAGTACTACAAACGTCAAGATTGCTGAATGACTTCGAAGGTGGGTTTCGTAGACGTGAACTATGCTTACCAAACTGGACCTAAAAATTGATGCTGAATTGGCAAATGTAATAATATACAGGGTGTTCCATTTAAAATAAGTGTAATACTTTGGGTTGAAGTTTATCGGGTTAGGAAATGAAACCACATGTTCATTAATAAATTCATAAATTTCTGGAAGATATAATTGTTCCCAGTCTCTGGTTTCTAAGGCCGCATGCAAACCTTTTAATTGCAACCTTCTCATTAATTGGTCTTAGAATATCAAAAGCACTGGCATTTCCATCGGCTTGAGAAATTGTTAAATTTACAAAAATATCCTCTAATTCTTTACCGAAATCAGCTATACATTTTTCTCCTTGCTTTGTGGAGAACAAGCGTGCCTGAAGGGCGGTGCCTGATTTTTTAGCTAAAAGATGCTTCTTCATGTCAGATATTAAATCACTCACAGAATCATACATCAAACCCAATCGCAATTTGGCGTTATTAGAAATACGGGTTTTCAAAACAAATTTGATTAGAATAAATTTACTATCATTGTCAAGCATTGATGAATAAAAATCTATAGCCTCGATTAATTTAAAAGTGGTGACTTCCGTATCATCCATGACCGGTAAGAGGTTTGTAGCTACTGTTAGATCAAAGGAAGACATTTTGAAATTATTCTTGTTAAAATTTTGATTCCTGAAATCTAAAATTTTCTGGTAAAGTTCTACAAATTATACTACAGTACTTTTAAAATATAAGATTGCAGTAAAGTTTACCAAGTGGGTCCATATTTTTGCGGTAATTACAAAACAATAAAATATAAAAACTTACGTGCTGGCTTATACTACAATTCATAATATCTTAGATACAATTGTGTCCATAATTGTTTTTTTTCACTTTCGTATCCAGTACCATCAATATTCACAACTTCCTATAACCACATCTTATAGACTATTTAAGCACTGAAAGAGAAACACTCGACAAAAAAATGGTCTGAAAAAAACACTGTTAACCTCCTTCTTCCATTCTTACTTCATCTCGGGATTTTCGCAGTTCATTCTGATGAATTTCTCTTCTAATGGTCTGTCTTAGCTTGTATCGGCAATATCTCATGGCCCAAAATATAGAAACAATTGCTGCTGCCACAACCAGGACTATTAACAGAACTTCTGTTAGGCTAAATCCACTTCCTTCTGGGCTTACTATTTTGCCCCTTGCATCTCCATTGGAAGCCTGGTTGATTACAACGTCTTCTTGGCGTTACCCATTTTTGATTTGGTTTAATATAGCTCTTGTCTGGTCTCATTAATAATAATTGCCACCATTAACTACCACCGGAATCGTCAAGTGGCAGGATCGCCATGTAATACTTTGGGTTGAAGTTTATGGGGTTAGGAAATGAAACCACATGTTCATCCTTAAAGTACCCACAGTATATTCAATAATCTCAAAAAATAGTATTAGTCAACATGCACCGGGAAGGTGGTTGACCTGCTGACATCTTGTATTACAACACCGGCAACCGGATGTCGTGTCATCATTCCATAGTGCAACTATGCCGATTGGAATAAACCATATACTTATACAGGATGTTTTCTTGACATGTTACATAAGGAAGTACCTACTTCCGGTATAACCGGATGTCCGCCATCTTTGAAATTATTTTCTACAAGTACAGTTTTATTCAAGTCATTTTCTTCTAATTTGAGCGATAGGGCCGCTGGAGGGCACCGCGCGCTTATTGGACCACCCTATATAACACATATGCATATTAGAAATGTAAATTTCTATTTTTATAGATAATAATTCTAAATTGAAGCAAAGAAACCAAGGTGTGCCTCCTTATCAGACATCTATGATCGTTAAAGTTGCCTATTTCCTTTATTATTAGATTTTATTTTGATGTCGCTGCTAATTTTATTGAGTACTATATTTTTTGACAACTACTGCAGCCTCCTGCCAGACGTCAAAACTGAATGCGTGGTTGGTTTCGGCCCGGGCCCGGCCCCCCCCTTATATACGCCAGTGGGTATGAGAACAGACACCCCAAAATGGAATGCCGAAACTCAGCCTACTTTGGAATAATTTTTGGTTGTGTTTTTTCCAAGAGTTTCTCTAACTGTTCTTAGTATAACTTTATTCGTGGGGGGGGGGGTGCAATTGATGTTAGGTACATGTATAATATATAAACTTTCATTCAAAAATAGTGGATTACCCGATACATAGTCTCGACACAGCATAGTAAACAACCAGCAGAATATCTCTGAGGATTTCCTGTATAAAAATGGTTCCCATTTTTTAGCCAAGTATAGGGCCAACGGAGGCGCGTTTGGTTCGTAATTATTTTCGATACAGATACTGCTACAAAAGTAGCGATACCAGCTTGGAATAGCTCAAAAAGTATCTAAGACAAAAATACTCGATGTTAGTGCAGAAGTATTGATACATTTCAAGTATCGAAGTATCGTTAGCATCCCCACAATTAATCATCCAAAAGGGGGGATGCGCGTGTAATTGCCGCTAACCTGAGATATTGTGCTTGATTGTTTACTATGCTGTAGTCTCGACACCAATACAAGACAAACCGAAAAGAAGAATAGACAAGTAGTAATCAGTGGCGAAAAAAAGATAGTAAGAGAATTTTTCAAAAACTCGCTACAAATCGGTTTATTTTGTTAAATCGCCGCTACGTCTCAACGTAATCAAAATGTCGCTATTTTCGCGACAAGTTGCTATGAATGGCAACACTGTATGCAGGCAGTACAGGTAGAAACTTTGAAAATGCCGACGGTGCCTCGGCAGTCGCCGATCAGCATCGCACATACGTCGGTATCGGCACGCACGGCACGCATCGGCCGGCTTTATTTCTAGTTGCTATATTTTCGCCGGATTTTGAAAATTCGATGCCCACCGTCCAGACGTATGTGTGATAGTCCGTTAAATTTAATAAAAAGTATTTTTCTCCGATCTGTACTGTCCGTCCGATGCCGATTTATTTGCGCGTACCATAACAGCCTGTTCACACGATGCGGTCAAATCAGCGCTTTTTTTAATTTTAAGGAATGATATGTTCACACAGAAAACGGTTGTAAACAGATTTTCAGCCGATCCCGGCTGTTTACTCGAGATTACTCAACAGAAAACCTTGCATTCATCTCAAAAGTCTCATTTGGGTGCTTACCACCGATTAGGTTTTATTCCCGAATCTGCTATTCGGTTTTCGGTGACAACATGCGACCGAAACGACGAAATTGCCGTAGGCGTTTCGTAGGCTCACCGTGCGAAAAATTACCGAAACGGTGATTTGACCGCATCGTGTGAACGGACTATAAGTTTGCGACTTCGGGGGTTGCCGCTCGACGGGGAAAATTAATTTATATACCGGGTGTCCCAGAATTTCCTTGACACGTGATATTTTCGTAACGAAAAACGGTTCAAGCAAAAACTGAGTGGTACCTTTAAAGGTACTATAGGGTCTATCATACCATACATTCAAAATATTTTTTTACGTCAGCCCTTAAAACTCACCCCAACTTTTTTTTCAAATAGCACCCTATAGGTTTTCCTACACAAATGATATCCCCATTTTTTTAAAAATCTTGTGGCACCTATAATTTTATATGCAAACTTATTTTTTCCGTAAAATCATAAGCATAAGACAAATGAAATGATAATTTGTTTGACGCCTGATATTTTTGTAACAAAAACGGAAAAAAAAGAAAAGTAAGTGGGTTTTTCAAGGGTAGTGAATGACCTATCATTCCTTGCTTATGAATCATTTTTTTCTTACTTAAGCCCCTGGAATCCACCCCTAGCTTGTTCTTTCAAATTTCAGTCCACTGTCTGCCTGAAATAATAAATTCTTTACTTGAATTTAATTATCGTAGTGCCTTACTTTTTATGCCCCTACTGCAATTTATCGTTAATTTTGGCGCCCGTGTGGGGGGCACACCCTGCACACGGGGTTGGCGCGGCCCGATGTAGCCATAAAACTTTTTCACGTTTTTGCACTTAGTTTTGTTGTCACATTTTTTTATTAGTTGATTCATGATAATAAAAAAATATTTTCCTCACATATGTTTTAATTCATGCTTACGATTTCATGAATTAAACGAAAAAATTAACGATAAATTGCAGTAGGGGCATCAAAAGTAAGGCACTACGATAATTAAATTCAAGTAAAGAATTTATTTTTCCAGGCAAAATTGTGGATTGAGATTTGAAAGAACAAGCTAGGGGTGAATTCCGGGGGTTTAAGTAAAAAAAGGAATGATAGGTCATTCACTACCCTTGAGAAACCCACTTAGGGGACACCGGGGCAAAACGAGGTCTGGGGCAGAACGGGAAAAGTGCTCCTATGCATGATTGATACACTGAAATGCGCTGGCAACAGTGTTATTAGTTCGACCTTTAGTTGGCTTACGTCGGTCAACCAATGAGGAACGTGGCGCTGCTCATATTGGCTGGCGTGTGAGAAAAAATTGAATTTCCTCCTCATTTTAAAAAGTTTTGTCATAAACATCGATGTGCTATTAGGTGAGTAGCAAAGTTTTAGCAATATGTTTAACCAGAAGCCGTAGCGGTAGGATCGAGTTTTAGTATTAGATACCGTTTGTAGCCTTAACTGGTTTAGGTTAGAAATTCTTGAATTTACCATATTATATGTTTGTTGGGGCAAAACGGACGGGGCATGACGGGATACTATACCGTCTTGCCCCGTACGATATATGCTATGTATTTTTTATCTGGTCTTTAATTTTTTTTCAGTCGAAAATCAAGTGCATCAACTTCTCAAACAAAATCTCAGCCTAATGCTTCAACTTTATCTATTAACAGCCATTGTGGTGAAACGGAACCTCTCTCTAACCCTACTATTTTTCCTGGCACAGCCATAGTTGATCATAAAAGACCTCCATTATCACTATTTATTGAAGAAACAAAGACAAGAAAACGAGGTAAGATTGACGACGAATTTTCCATCTAAGAATTAACTTAGAAGAAAATTAGAAACAGTAAAAAAAGAAGACGGAAGAACTAAGGACTAAGAAAAAGAAATCTGGCAACAACACTAATGAAAGAAAGACCAAAAGATGAATCTGGGGAAAAAGCAAATGCTAAGAAACCTAAACGGTAAAATTAAGAGGACTAAAAGAAAAACTGAGACGGATACTGACTTATCACAAGAAGATTGTGGTGACTGTGCTCGGATTTACAGTGAATACTTATATTCGCAGTCACTGATTTTACTGATACTGATTTTTGCTACTTTTCGCCAAAGTCTGAATGGTTTAGTTGCTATAAAAAGTTGCATTACTTAATTTAAATCCTTATGTTCCTACCTGACTAAAGGTTAATACAATAAAACATTTAATTTTCTTTATATGATTTGTTTTTCTTTAAGTATCCCATTCTGCCCCGGTCTCCCCTACTTTTCTTTTTTTTCCGTTTTTGTTACAAAAATATCAGGCGTCAAACAAATTATCATTTCATTTGTCTTATGCTTATGATTTTACTAAAAAAATAAGTTTTCATATAAAATTAAAGGTACCACAAGGTTTTAAGTAAAATGGGGATATCATTTATGTATAGGAAAACATATGGGGTGCTATTTGAAAAAAAAAGTTGGGGGTGAGTTTTAGTGGTTGACGTACAAAAAAAGATGTTTTGAATGGATGGTATGATAGACCCTATAGTACCTTCAAAGGTACCACTTAGTTCTTGCTTGAACTGTTTTGCGCTACGAAAATATCACGTGTCAAGGAAATTCTGGGACACCCGGTATATGACTTGTTAAACTCAAAGCATATTTTCACCTCGTCTTAACTTTGAAATTGATTTTTTATATATACCTATCTGATAAAAAACGTTTTCTCTTCAAAAAATCTGAACATACCAATGACGTCTCTCAGACGGCACGTTGGTAATAATGTAACAGAAAAGTGCCGCGTTAGTAGTTAAGGGGTAACCTGAATACCTCTCAACTATACCAGGCTTTTATTCACTTTTTCTTATTCTGCATACAAGAGAGAAACGAATGTTACCTCGTATAATGTTGTGAACATAAAAAACTCCCTATACCAATGAATGCTGATGATGGTCTCGTTTTGAAAGGCGAAGAAAAACAGAAAGGTGCGGTGAACACTTGAGACCCCGTTATTTACAACATAATTATATGGCGATGCTATCTGGTATGGAAGCTGCGGAATAACAAGGTGCAGAATACATTCATGCCACAACATGCCTCCAGGTGGGAAAGACTAGACAGAGATAAGGCGATTTTCAGGCTTTTGTATGTTCGCACCGGTATTCGTGTCTACACCTACTATCGGATAGATGTTGGAATATTAACGTGACGTCTGCGACATTCCAACAGCTGGCGAAAAATGGTAAAGTGGAAAAGGTTTACAGTGATATTTTCCATGTAGTACAGTCGTCTGACTCAAGGTGGGTTGAGAGTACTTTGGATAGAGATACATCATCATCATAGTCACAATGTCTTAACAGACATGTTGTGAACTCGTAAAATGTATTTACTCATTTTACGAGTTTCTCTTAGGATATCTCTAAGATCTTTAATGCAGTAGTTTCCCATTTGCTTTCTACATCCTCATGCCGTTGACCAGATGGTATCTACTGGTTCATCCGTCTTTAGGGGCAATTTCTCACCCAAGGACAAGAAGGTGTCCTGACTCTTCTCAACTCGTCCAACCAAAGCTGTTGGTTGAGGAGACGTTACTGGTTATACCGACAGTAGTTCGGTGTTCCTTTTAGTCGCCTTTTACGACACGCAGGATATACGATGGGAGATATCCTAACCCGCCCCCACACGGGAAGGATAGAGATACAGGTAGAGGTAATTTATTTGTGTTTTGCACAACTATGCTTACACTTGTCGGTTATACCTAATAAATTAGATACAATAAATAAAATAAAATAAAGTAATATAATAAAAACAGATATAGCACATAACAATAAAGTATACAAGAACAATTTATTTAATCGTCTCTGAGCTACACTTGAATTAACTGGTTCATTTTATACAGGGTGTTCTACGACGAATAGAAAATACTTTAGAAGAAGACTGTACAGCTCACTTCCACCAAAAAAGTCATATAAAGTAGGGTCCGATTTTCAACTTTTTCAGAGATAAATTGATTTTTACAAATTTTCATTGAAATGCAGACCTCCAAACGAAAACCCTAATAAAACAATGTTTTATTGTCGAATTTTGGAATTTCTGGTATTACTCAATAGAAAATTTGCTATCACACTATAGACTAAAAGAAAGTGAACCTTCTTACGATGTATGGAGCCAAGAATACTGAATATCTAGATTTGTTTTGTTATCAGTGTTACTTGCAGGCTATTGCAAACCAGCCTATACACTCATTGTTCAAGTTGGCTGCACTTTCCCCAAATTCCGCAGCTTCCAGGAAGCATTAATTTAGAACTTACCACCAGGTGCAGCAGTGGTTAGGTGAAAAAAAATTCCGCTTGAGGGGGGGTGGAAGAGGATTGACGAACACCCGAGACCAATTCCAACAACACATCCTGCAACTCCCCCAGGAGCTACTTTCGCTGATGTGTCCATAACTTCGAGTGCAGAAAGAGTGGTCAAGAATGTTCAGTAATTCCGCAGGCCTAGATTGTAACAACAGGGATATTAACCTCATAGTCGAAGATCCAGAAGAGAAGGGTGCTATGTAGGTATGAAGAGGACTGAATACTAAAGGATAATAAATTTAGATCGCATTTCAGATTTTACATTTTTACTCTGTATTAGTAATAAACTCAGTTTACGAACTTTAAAAATTTTAATTTACAACACGCAATCCTGTATAAAAAAGTAGTTTCTTTAGTGATATATTAGGACCAAAAATTAAAATTTCTACTTTTACACCCCTCCGTAACTCTGGAACCGTTCAGATTAGCATGATTTTGTATAGATTCCTTTTTGTTCTAAATTTTATGTAGATTATTTTTCTATATAACACTTTTTGCGCTAAATTCCATAGTTTCCAAGATATCTAGGAAAAACTGATAAAAACTTCTAATTTTCAACTTCTCCCCCCCTACCCCTAACTTACCAACCTAACTTACTTAACTTTTTACCAAATAATATGTGGACTGTATAGAACAAATTAGAGCTAGCGAAAAACTTTTACTTTGGATGCTGAGGTTTGGCTCTAATAGCACCGTACTAACAGTGACTACCCTGGATTTCAGCCATAGTTTTGGTATAAGTTTCTCACTCCAGCAGAAGTTATACAGTTGGGGGAACCATGAAAAAAAGGAAGAAAACATGTTAAAGTGTAAAGTTACTGAATAAAAGTTTACTTTTTTGCGAAAAGGCGATACAGGTCAGTGTCAGATATTTTATTGAACCTTATTGTATACATTATAAACGCAATATATATGTTAAAGATCCTTGAAAAACAGCAGTTCTGCGATGAACAGCTGGAATGCGGTTGTCTCGCTTCTTAAGTTCAAGCATTGGCTATGTGCTTGATCCTTGTATATGATTTTTTCATATAGATAAACTGAAAAATAATTGTTTTACGTTGTTCCCTCATTGTCAGCCACTCGAACTATAACATGCGGTTGAAAACGACGAGATTGGAAACGCGCGTCTCGAGCCGATCATCAAACGACCCATTGGTGGTGCTGCAATACACTTTGCATCAGAATCTGAGTGTAGTGCGTCTGGAATCGCGTCGACCACATCAATAATCGCTGGATCTCTACTACGGCACCTATTTTGCGAGAGAAATACTATCGATAACGTATTTGTAGAGTCAGAAGATGTACAATGTATGCTATGGGTTATTTTCCCGCAATCCATAATTCCATCTTAAATTGGCAAGTCTGTGCGCTATGGATCCGCTCGAGTGAAAATATGGCGCTTATGGTCTGTTTCTGAATTTTATAGGTCTATGCCCACAACAATAACCGACCATAAATTTCAGTTATGTCGCTCTGGCTATGACATATCCTTATTTATGTGGCATCATGATATAAAAATTGTGGCTGAAAGAAACAGAAGCCCTTTTCTAGGAACAATAAAATTTTACCATTATTTGCAGACCCTTCCTCAAGTAAGGTATCTAGGAATAATAGTTGAACTATAGACTAGTGTAGTCAATGTAGACTCTAGTGGAAATACTTGTATCTCCTTTATTATGTACGTCGTACGTCTATTAGACTGAGAGCTAGTGGTCGGCGGTCTTACGGTATTTTAGCAAATTTCGAAATGATGCTAGCTATACTATTACACGTGCCGTACGTTTTACACTATCTCGCGAAGTGTTTGATGCATAATCACTTTCATTTAATCGATAATGACGTGATAGCTAATACCAAAAATGGAGTCTGGTTGATTGACTCAGTACTTCCCACACATGATCATGGTACCGTATTATTGTTTTCCCATTGCATGAAGCTAGAGTTTGAAATCCCCTTGCAACCAAATCATCGCCCAACCGGCCGCAAAAAAAACATCCAACACAAAAACACTTTCAACTCTTTTCAACAGGACGATGCGAAATGATCAGGAGCCTCCAAACCGTCTAAAAACGAAATACGAGCTGTTTTTATATTTTTAGTTTTTTGGTTATTGTTGCGTCGCCATTGACACGATTTTCAGAAACTGGCACGTTTTCCAGTATCGCCGCGATATTAAATTCTGCGGCGAAATTTCTTAAAAACCAATTCAATAATTTTCGCTTTACGCAATATACATAGAACGAAATTAAGCAACACTCGTATATGGTTGGTTTGGTTTCTGTAATAGGCAAGCCAATGTTCAGATGGACATAAAAAAGAATATGCAGTCCCTCACCCCTCAACTGCCCCAATTTCACCCCAACCCCCCAAAGAAAGTAGAAAATGATCAGGAACATCTAAAACGCCTAAAAACAAAGTTTGAGCTGTTTCTATGTTTTTAGTTTTTTATTATTGCTGCGCCGCCACTGACACGATTTTACAAAACACGCGTTTTCCACCCTCGCCGCGGTAGTAATACTGTCAAAATCTCATTAAAATCAATTCAATAATGATCGCGTTACGCAATATAGAACGACCTGAAACAATACTCGTATGTATCCATCACAAATTCCAAGTCCCTTGGTTTCCATAATGAGCAAGGCAATGTTCGGATGGACCTAAAAAAGTGTATTATGCCGCTAGTTTTTTTATTCACAGTTCAATGGGCAGCCCATTATGAATACAACAAATTTTTCTGTTTTTCAACCCTTCATCCCCCAACCACCCCAAATTCACCCCTACCCAAAAAAAAGTAGAAAGATCAGGAACCCCTAAAACGCCTAAAAACAAAGTTTGAGCTGTTTTTATATTCTTGTTTTTTTTATTATTGCTGCGCCGCCACTGAGACGATTTCCAAATCATACAGGTTTTTCATCCTTGCTGCGGTAGCAATACTGTGTCAAAATTTCATTAAAATCTATTCAATGATTTTCGCGTTACCCTATATAGAACGATCTAAAACAATACTGGTATGTATATGTCGCAGTCTCATTGTAAAATCAGTCATATTATAATACGCCTAGGCTTTTTCAATACGACTAGACGTATTGCACTATCACCGAAATAATCAAGCAACTCACTATTTGACTGACAATTTAAGGCGTATTATAATACGCCTGTTGCTTATTAGGCTTATTGTCAAAATTCTAAAGCGCGCGATTACTCTCGATTCTGATTGGTTATACTCGTCGTACTGTAATACGACTGACGGCTTGTCAGGCTAATTGTGTGTTGTTCACAGGTGTTGTTGTTGTTGTGACTTTCTGTTCAGTTTCTCTGTGCAATATTAGTGCAAATCGTTGCATTGAAAATGAGTGAAGACTCGCAAGGTGTATTTGTTCACAAAGACAACTATTATAAAGAACTTGAAAAGTTTTACAAAGGTGAGAAATTGTTATAGAGAAATATTACCTACCATAACCTTAAAATTAAAAAAAAAGGTTCAATAGGAAGAGTTGTTTTGGCAAATTCAAAAAGCGAGTTTCTTAGTTTTTCAAAATACAATTTATTGTAATTATAATTTATTGTATTTTAATCATGTAGTTTACACTTCTTTGCTTGATTTTAATAAATAAATACATATTCTTTTGGACAATAAGACTAAGATGCGTCAGGCGTATTATAACCCGTCTGAAATAATCGGTTATATTGTCAGATTTTCATTTACGTTGATAGTTTTACACTACGCCTAGTCATATTGAAAAAGCCTAGGCGTATCATAATAAGACTGATATTATGATACACCTGTGAACAACACACAATTAGCCTGACAAGGTACCAGTCGTATTACTGTACGACGAGTATAACCAATCAGAATCGAGAGTAATCGCGCGCTTTAGAATTTTGACAATAAGCCTAATAAGCAACAGGCGTATTATAATACGCCTTAAATTGTTAGTCAAATAGTGAGTTCCTTGATTATTTCGGTGATATTGCAATACGTCTAGTCGTATTGAAAAAGCCTAGGCGTATTATAATATGACTGATTTTACAATAAGACTGCGACATATACATCACAAATTCTAAGTGTATTATGCCGCTAGGTTTTTCATTCACAGGTCAATGGACAGCCCATTAGGAATACAACAAATTTTTCAGTTCTACAACCCCTCACCCACCAACCACCCCAAATTCACTCCCACCCAAAAAAAGTAGAAAAGGATCAGGAACTCCTAAAACGCCTAAAAACGAAGTTTGAGGAATATTTAATGTTTTTTGTTTTTTGCTAATTACTCCACCGCCAATGCACCGATTTTCAAAATTTTAGCAGCAGTAGTGCATTACCTACCCCACATCATATCGCTGCCCAAATTTCATCATAATCCATGCAGCGGTTATCGAGATTACGAGGGTAGAAAAACGCGACAGACAGACAGCCGACAGACAGACCGACAGAAATGAGTGACGTGGATTTTCGTTATGTAAACAACATGAAACGTCCAAAAAGTGTGTGTGTGAAATTTGTAGCGTTAGTATTACTAGTAGTATTACAGGCTTTTTTCTTCCATTGTATTTATAAATGAGCTCTTTTTCGGGTACAAAAGTATCTGTAAAAAATTATTCATGAATATATCACAGCAAACTTTATAAGCGCTCTTATCTCTCAGGTTTTGGATATGTGATGCATATGTGTGACTATTTATATGTATGTCTTTATTAACATCCTGTTCATTTCTCAATTTAGAGCAAAGATTTTTTACTTCTCATTTTAAGCATTATACTGATAGATTTGATTTATCTTTGCCAAATAAATTTTATTATTATCAACCGGCAGCCGTTTTAGCTTAATCGCCACTACTTCAGTGTGCCTCACCTTAAAGGGTCTGGGTATACACAGTTATACCTATGTATTTGCCATGTTAAAACACGGATTCCCATTCCGAACAGAACTCACTTGATTTTCAAACTACATACACAGTATTCCAGAAGGTGATAGTTAAGACCTTAATGGATGACAACTAGTTGCGATTTTCTCAAGAAAGTTTTTTAGTGTGCAAAAAGCTAGCAATGCAAAATCATACATTCTTCAAATGTCTGTAATTTAACAACCAAGCATGATATCAAAAAAAGGCCAAATAGATGACAAAGCACAAGATTTCTTCTTTTTGAATCATTACTGTAAGTTTAAAGGTAACGTCAGGACCTTGGGAATGCGAAATTCATTTTTATGGTGACCTTTGGACCTTATCTTTGGACCTATTGATCTTATCCTTAGGTTTTTGTACTTATCTCATCTTAGACACACACACACTGGAAAAAGGGAACAGGCGGCCACGCCTCCTCGCTAACACGGGGATCCGTCTTTTCTTGGATTCTCAATTTCGCGCGCTATACCCTAGACCCTTAATGTATGTAATGTAATGTAATAACTTACAGTTCCATTCCCCTCGCTTCCTTTAACGCCTCAAGTGCTACCTTGGATATTTATGACAAATGGCCACACCGGCGTAAATTTCTCTGTTCCAATAGAAATTCCAATAGAACAGCAGAGCGGGGAGACCTTGTGGCACAACCGCATACCCAAATCAGCGGTGCGCTGGCTGTTACATTATACAGCAAAGACGCTTTTCCCCATAATAGCGGCCATTCTAATTGATGCGTAATGGTGGTTATTGTTATAATTGGCGCATAATAGAAGCTGCATTCCAGAGCAACCCCTCCAAAGCGGCTAGTGACAGCCGACCATAACGAACTGCCTGCACTGTTGACCCCACATTAATCACCACCGAATTTGAAGCTTCTATTTCCTATTGTTGTAAGCCACATGCAGTTCGGTTGTTTTATTGCCAAATCAATAATACACTGTCCAGATATGTTTTCCCGTTCTATCAATTAAAAACTGAAACCTAAATCCGCACATTCCAGGCAAGTTGGAAAAAGTGCGATATCTCTATTTTCAGTTTACCTCTCCAAAGCTCAATGTCGGTTCAATGGAAATTCTTTTCATATATTCTATGCGTAATGGGGCCGAAAAAGATTGTTTTTTTTTTTGAAACACTATATCGCGAAAAACTTTAAGGGGCCTGGGTATACACAGTTAAAACACGAATTTGCATTTCGAACAGAACTCACTTGTTTTTCGAACTACATGCACAGTATTCAGAAGGTGATAGTTGAGACCTTAATGAATGACAACTATTTGCAAGTTTCTCAAAAAGGTTTTTTAGTGCGCAAAAAAACCAGCAATGCAGAATCATGTATTGTTCAAATGTCTGTAATTTAACAACCAAACACGATATCAAAAAATGGAGTCAAGTTGATTGACTCAGTACTTCCCACACATTACGGTGATACCAGTTTATTATTTTCCCATAGCATAAAGATTTAGTCTGAGATCCCCTTGCAACAAAATCATCGCCAGTACCCCCCCCCCCCCCCAAATTATTGTCATATGCCGCTAGGTCTTTCCTGCACAGGTCAATGAACAGCCTATTATCAATAATACAAACTTTTGTATTGAATTTGACCTCTTCAGCTGTGGCAGTTTTGGAAAAATTTAAGCGTTCCGGTACCGTTTACTGAAGAAGCGGTGTTGCCGTATCTCATTAATTAATACAAACAAAATTTTAAAATTGTGAGATCTTACTAAATTCGACATGCGCAATTCATTGCAATAAAAATAAGTAGAGGATTCTATTTAAAATAAATTAAAATCGGGGATACTTGTTTAAAAATTTGGGAAAATAATTTATAACTTGGCAACGTCGAAAACGCGAAAAAAATATTACAAGGCGAGATAGAGTATTTGTAGATATTTCGATTTAAAATAAAAAAGGCAGGGTGTTACATTTAAAAAAAACAAAGTAAAACGACCTTTAAGTTGCCGGAATTTAAAATTATGCCAAAAACACCCTGTAGATACAAATTGCTGGTAGCATCCAGAATAATATCCGCTTAATATTGAAGTAACTCGCTGTGTAATATTATTGAGAAAAGTTAAAGGAATATATCAATTTGAACGTATTACTTGCGACCTTGCAAATGCGGAAATTAATAGAAAATAAATTATTACGTGGCAACGTCGCAACCGATTCCAAAAATATTTTAGGGTTGAATAGAGATCAATGATGGACACTAGAAGAACTTGAGAGAAAGTTATAGTTCCATATAAAAAAATCAAGTTGATCTCTATCCTACTTTCCCGCAACACCCTGTATATTTCAAAATATTTTTAGGATATGCATCTCAAGCAACCAAATAACTTTTGTATTTGAGTTTTGCTTCTATCAGCTATACCTTGCGAGATATCGAAGAATTACACACTAAATGGACAGCCTGTATACATCGGAAAAAATTCGAAGTCCTTTAGTTTCTGTAATAGGCATAAGGCAATGTTCGGATAGACCTAAAAAAGTTATTTATGTCGCTAGGTCTTCCTTCATAGGTCAGTGGGTAGTCTACTATGAATACAACAAATTTTTCAATTTTACAACCCCCCAACCCCCAACCACCCCAATTTCACCCCCACCAAAAAAAAAAGTAGAAAATGATCAGGGACCTCTAAAACGCCTAAAAACGAAGATTCAGCAATATTTAATTTTTTTTGTTTTTTGCTAATTACTCCGCCGCCTATGCACCGATTTTCAAAATTATAGGAACATTACCTACTACGACCCCACAGCATACCGCTGCCCAAATTTCATCACAATCCATGCAGCGGTTACTGAGATTACGACGTTAGAAAAACGCCAACAGACAGACAGACAGACAGACAGACAGACCGACCGACAGACCGACCGGCAGACCGACGGACCGACGGAAATGAGTGACGTGGATTTTCGTTATGTAGATATCATAACATGCCCAAAAAGCGTATTATCTCGAAATCGAAAATTTTCGCGATCACAATACTCCCCTCACCTATCGGTGTGGGAAGTAAAAAAGGCCAAATAGATAACAAAGCACATGATTTCTTCTTCAATTTGCTTTTGTAATCATTACTGTAAGTTTGAAGGTAACGTCAGGAGCTTGGGAATGCGAAATTGATTTTTATGGTGACCTTTGGACCTTACCTTTGGACCTATTGACCTTACCTTTGGATTTTTGGACTTATCTCTCATCATCTTAGACACACACACTGGAAAAAGGGAACAGGCGGCCACGCCTCCTCGCTAACACGGAAATCCGTCTTTTCTTGGATTCTCAATTTCGCGCGCTATACCCTAGACCCTTAATGTATAACTTACAGTTCCATTCCCCTCGCTCTCTTTAGCGCCTCAAGTGCTACCTTGGATATTTATGACAAATGGCCACGCCGACGTAAATTTCTCGGTTCCAATAGAAATTCCAATAGAACAGCAGAGCGGGGAGATCTTCTGGCACAACCGCATACCCAAATCAGCGGTGCGCTGGCTGTTACATTATACAGCAAAGACGCTTTTCCCCATAATGGCGGCCATTCTAATTGATGCGTAATGGTGGTTATTGTTATAATTGGCGCATAATAGAAGCTGCATTCCAGAACAGCCCCTCCAAAGCGGCGGCTAGTGACAGCCGACCATAACGAACTGCCTGCACTGTTGACCCCACATTAATCACCACCGAATTTGAAGCTTCTATTTCCTATGGTTGCCAACCACATGCAGTTCGCTTGTTTTATTGCCAAATCAATAATACACTGTCCAGATATGTTTTCCCGTTCTATCAATTAAAAGCTGAAACCTAAATCCGCGCATTCCAGGCAAGCTGGAAAAAGTGCGATACTTCTATTTTCTACTTCAATGTCGGTTCAATGGAAATTCCTTTCATATATTCTATGCGTAATAGGGCCGAAAAACATTTGTTTTTTTTTGAAACACTATATCGCGAAAAACTTTAAGTGGCCTGGGTATACACAGTTATACATACAGGGTTGGGATAAAGTATGGAACCAAGCAAATATCTTTGAAACGGAAAGAGTGATATTGTTGAAAATTTGCAGGTAAATGTAGTGACGCATAGTGCATCCGAAGACATTATGTTAGCTATTAATGTACTTCCGGTCTAACCGGAAGTGCCATCAACTTGTTTAATTTAAATGGGACACCCTGTATATTTCTGCAGATTTTAATACATCTTTTTTTTCCGAATACGCCCATAGTGGGTTTAGTATTTGTTTCTGCAAAAATGAGAAAGATAAACCTTTTTTAATTGTCTCACAAATTCGTCCGTGGCGGTCTGCAGTCTTCCCGTTTTAAGTAAATTTTTAATATTTCTAGTTAAATTAAAATGTTTTAGTGTTTTTGTCACCACCGAACGTGTTATAGGACCCCTGTCGGGATGTAAATCATTGAAAAGTTGACACACTTCTTTGTCAGTTCTCACGCGATCGCTGAAACCGAAAGCTTTATCTTTCCCGTTTTTACAGAAACTAATACTAAATCTACTATGGACGTATTCGGAAAAAAAGATGTATAAAATCTGCAGAAATATACAGGCTGTCCCATTTAAATTAAAAAAGTTGACGGTACTTCCGGCTAAACCGGAAATACATTAATAGCTGACATAATGTCTTCGGATGCATTATACGTCACTACACTTACCTGCAAATTTTCAGCAATATCGTTCTTTCCGTTCCAAAGTTATTTGATTGGTTCCATACTTTATCCCAACCCTGTATGTATTTGCCATGCTAAAACACGGATTTGCATTTCGAACAGAAGTCACTAGTTTTTCGAACTACATGCACAGTATTCAGAAGGTGATAGTTGAGACCTTAATGAATGACAACTATTTGCGAGTTTCTCAAAAAAAGTTTTTTAGTGCGCAAAAAACTCGCAATGCAGAATCATACATTCTTCAAATATCTGTAATTTAACAACCAAACACGATATCAAAAAAAGGTCAAAAAGGTGACAAAGCGCAAGCTTTCTTTTTCAATTTGCTTTCTGAATCATAACTTCTATTTCCTATTGTTGTAAACCACATGCAGTACGGTTGTTTTATTGCCAAATCAATAATTCACTGTCCAGATATGTTTTCCCGTTCTATCAATTAAAAACTGAAATCTAAATCCGCATATCCCAGGCAAGCTGGAAAAAGTGCGATAGGTATCTCTATTTTCAGTTTACCTCTCCAAAGCTCAATATGGAAATTCTTTTCATATAGAGTTCTCTATATTCTGTGCGTAGTAGGAAGGGCCGAAAAAAATATTTTTTTTATTTGGAAACACTATATCGCGAAAAACTTGCATTTAAGGGGCTAGGGTATAGCGCACGAACTCGATAATCCAAGAAAATACGTATTCCCGTGTTTCTTTTTTCTCAAGTAGGTAAGTGTGTCTATAGTAAAGTGAGGGTAAGTCCAAAGGTCGCCTTGCGATACTGCTGACGGCAGACCGCCGCGAAGACGATTTTGCATCGAGGGAAGCCAAGAGCGACCGACTGGTGGCATACTGATAGTGTGACGGTACCCTTTAAACTTACAGTAATGATTCAAAAAGTAAATTGAAGAAGAAATTTTGCGCTAAGTTAATTCGGTGGCTTTGTTTTGATACCGTGTTTTGTTGTTCATTTACAGAAATTTGAAGATCGCTCTGAATTGTCATTCATTAAGGTCTTAGCTACCACCTTCTGAAATTTTATGTAAGTAGCTTGGAAAACAAGTGAGTTTTGCGTGTACTTGCGAATAATAAGTTTTTTACAAGCCATATAAATATGTGTACCTAGGCCCCTTAAGGGTCCAGGATATAACGCGCTTACAGTAATGATTGAAAAGGCAAACATTTAAAAAATGTATGATTGTTCATGATTGCTCATTTCATCAGATCAATTTTCAGTTTTACTAATAAGTGAGTTACATTTTTGTTCTATAGAATTGTATCAGATCAATCAGATATAACAGCAGAAGTATCATCAGCAAATGCTGCGAAAAAGCATCAGAATCAATACTATTACATTGATTAATATAAATAATGAAGAATAGTGGACCCAAAACTGAGCCTTGGGGGACTCCAACTGTTATATCCAACAAATCTGAGGTAAAGACTGGGAGGTTATTTTTTGTGTCGTTATGTTGGATAGATAGACATTGTCTTCTGCAAGACAAGAATGATTTGCACCAATTAAGTGACTGTTCAACAAAACCGTATTTCTTAGTTATATACTACTCGCAATTGAAATCCGAACACCTAGAAAAAAAGGGATATTAGCACTCAAAATTTGTACCCAGTCTGGCAGTACCATTTCTTCTACACATGTAACAATTTTTGTTCGTTTAGACGCTACTTACCTACATGGCACCTCTAAAAATCTCGAGGCGTGTAAAAACAAAGCATGGTTTTTTGTCGATTCAAAAACGATGATATCTGTTGCAAATGTAGCAAGAGACTAGTTAGCTGTGTTAAGATGTCCCCTAGAGGACGACAGCTCCAGTTTACGCAGTTAAGCCATTTGAACGGGGTCAGATTGTAGGCCAACGAGAATGTGATGCTTCTTTCACAGCTGTTGCTGTAACTATGTGGTGTAGCGTGACTGCAGCTGTAGCTGCATGGCGCGTATGGATTGCAGAAGGGCGAATGCAGCGAGCTAGAGGTTCTGGAGCACGTAGAAGAACTACAGGCAGGCAAGATCGTCCTCTACAACAACTGCCCCTTCGAAATAGAATGCGATCCACTCGAGCTGTTACTGACGCTTGGTATGCAGCTATAGGGAGGCCCATTCGAATCCGCACGATGCACCACAGATTGAGTGAAATGAGCTTAGGATAATATCGTCCGTATCTATAGTGCTTCTACTCACTGCATTGGCGCCAATGGTTAGATTGGTGCCAAGAACACCGACAATGACATGCTGAGTGGCATCAGACGGCTTTCTCCGACAAGTCCAGGTTTTTGTCCAGGGGCACACGATGGACGTCAATACGTAGGACGACTACGGGGTGAACGACGTGATCTCTAGTTTGCTGTTGAGCGCCATGTACATCGTTCTACTGGTTTGATGGTTTGGGGTGGCACTGAATTCAATAGCAAGTCGCCCTTACTTGTGATTGGTGGCACAATGACTGCGCAACGTTATGTGAATGAGGTGTTAGAACCAATTGCCGTTCCATATATCACATGCCTCGAAGAGGGTTTCTTCCAGCAAGATAATGCACTTCCTCATATCGCAAGGGTATCGATGAGGTTTCTACACGGAGCTAAGGTCAGGATACTCCCCTGGCCTCCACTATCACCCGATTTATCGTCAATTGAAGAACTATGGGTTTGGATGTGTCGATACATAGGCGATTCACCCAATCCTCCGACCACGCTGGACGAACTGGGACATGCTGTTAGGGCAGCTTGGGAGGCCTGTATCTCTGGAGTTTATTAACAACCAGATTACGAGCATGCCGCGTAGGCTAGAGGAGTGCATTTGGCCTACCCATTACTGATCTGTTGTATATTTTTTTTAAACTAATTATGTCAAATGCGTTCGTTTATTATTGTACTTAGTCTTACTGCACTCCATGCATGGTATCCTTTTTTTTACCCAGGCAATGGCTGCAATCCACATTTGTCACACTGCCAAAAAACCTAACTCGAAAAGACGCAACGAGTACCGACTGATAAGCCTTATGTGCCATTCCTTAAGAGCATTTTTACGTATGCTGCACTCCAGACTATGGAGAAAGATTGAGGAAAGTATCGGTGAAACCCAGTTCGGATTTAGAAATGGTTTAGGAACTAGAGATGCATTGTTCTCGATGCAGGTCCTAATCCAGAAATGCCTAGATCATAAAGAAATGTCATCGCGTGTTTTATAGATTATGAGAAGGCATTTGATAACGTGAGACACGATAAATTGATATATTTGCTCAAACGACTCGGGTTAGATGGCAAGGACATAAGGATTATCAAAAACTTATATTGGAATCAGTCAGTTCATATAAAAATCGGAAATATGTCAGCTTCGGATATACAAATTCTCAAAGGGACAGGGATGCATATTGGCGCCATTGCTATTCAACTAATACTCTGAGTCCATATTCCAAGAATCTTTGGAAGATTGGAAATGGGAATAAAAGTGAATGACAAACACATTAACAATATCCGGTACGCTGACGATACGGTACTCCTAGCTAGCGATGAGAAGGAATTACAGTACATAGTGAACAAAGTCAACAATGTTAGTAAATCTTATGGTCTCAAAATAAACATAAAGAAAACAAAATTTATGGTCATCACTAGATCAAATATTAATAATGTAAGAATAGAAATAGACAATCAGGACGTAGAAAGAGTAAACCGATTCAAATATTTGGGATGCTGGCTAAATGATAAATGGGATCCTGATGAAGAGATTAGAAGCAGAATCGAAATAGCCAGAAATACTTTTTTCAAAGTGAAAACGATACTCTGCAACCGATATTTAAGTTTGGCTGCTCGATGGCGAGCAACAAAATACTGTCCTCATTATTATACGGAGTTGAGGGATGGACATTAAAAGCTCGGACCATGTCCCGTTTGGGCTCTTTTGAGATGTGGCTATACAGACGCATATTAAGGATATCATGGACCGAGAGGGTAACAAACATTAGGGTACTAGAGAGAATGAATAAAGAACAGAAACTTTTAACCACAATAAAACGAAAAAAAAACAGCATATTTTGGCCATATTTTTAGAAATAGTAAGTACGAGTTCTTACAACTTATCGTTGAGGGAAAGATCGAATGACGACGAGGGATCGAGCGAAAAAAGTTCTCCTGGCTTCGGAACTTACTTTAATATGAGAGAGGCCTGCACAATCATTCGTTTAGCCCAAGACAGAGAAGAGTTCCAAATGATGGTCGCCAACCTCCGCTGAGGAGATGGTACCGTTTTTTTTTTGTCTCAGTATTCGCATTTCACTAGCGAGTAGTATACTTGACAACCTATTGGGAGGAATGTTATTATAAAGCAAATAACCAAACAAGTAGCCGGCAAGCCTTGGTTATTAAAACGTAAGACTCCGCAAAGCACCTGGGGGCATAGAAAACTCATTTTGTATTACGAATAAGTAATTAACTGATTAATCAACAAGCGAGCAGGTGGCGTTATGTCACTGAAAGCGTAAATTGTACAACGAATGGGCTCGCAATTAAAGTACAAACAACCTTTTAATAACACTTGTCCATAAATTCAGCGGTCCTTTGGCGGAGTACGTACCGCATTTGCCACTTTATTTATCGAGCGTTTTCCATTTTCCGGAAACTTTGGTCTAAGTAATTGTCTGGGTGGAATATGGAGACTGCTTTATAAGCGAGGTGACGCCATAAATTCAGGGCTGGATGACGCTTCCGTTTTCCTAAGTAGATATAGGTTAAGTTATTGTTCGGATGTGGCAACGCAATAAGGAAGGAATCAACCGTGAGCTGCTGAATACTGCTGAAATGTGGATTCGGTAGCGACTAAAAGCTAAACAAGCTGAGGAGGAAGGATGATATAGTTATCGTCTGTTTGGTACTCGGTATTTAAGCTCTGGTATCTACACTCAACCAAAAAGGTACGTAATTATAATAAAAAAGTTTGTGCTAACAATAAACTGTTCATGGAATTCGCGCCAACGAACGGTTTTAGGTATCCAATAAACGAGCGTTTATGAATTGTTGAGAGATGTGTCTCAGTAATTGTATTCACAAATAATAGTTTCTGAATATCATAAACACCGTTTGTGAATGACACAAAGTAAGTTTATTGATATAATAAATATATGTTATGGTTTCAGTGATTACTGTTTACTATGCACACAAACGCATTTATTAAATCAATTACCAATGTTTATGGTCCTAGGGTATTCTGCATATTGTATCAATAAGGCGATTAACTGTATTCACAAAGAATAGTTATGTATTTTATAAACACTGTTGGTGAATTCAAGCAAAGCAAGTTTATTGATATAATAAATATACAGTGTCTCAACTAAAATTTCCCACCCATCTTATCTCTGAAATTATCATAAAATTTGAAAATCGCCGTGACACGTCGATTTGTATTTAAGGAAGATTTTTTCCATCGAGTACGTAAACACTGTGCTGTCAACCCCCTCACACCCAGCAGCCCCTACTTCAAAATCTTAAATGAGACTACCATACTTGTGATAAATCAATTTGAATTCCCTTCAAAATGATATATCATAAGTATCCTGATCTCTTTTAAGATTTTGGAGTAGGGGCTGCTGGAGGTGAAAGGGTTGATAACAAATTCGGGGGAAAGTTCCCTCTCGAAATACAAAGCGACGTATCATGGCGATTTCCAGTTTTTGTGATAATTTCAGAAACAACACGGGTGGGAAATTTCAGCTAGGGCAGCCTGTATATTATGGTATTAGTAATCACCATCTGATATAACAAACGCATTTTTCAATTCAATTACTGATGTTTATGGTCTTAACGTATTTTACTTACTGCACTAAGGAAACGGTGTGACTGAGACTACTTAAATTTTTAACTGAATTATGTAGGGGAGGCGCAAGGGACGTACCAATTTTTTTGTTAACTGTACCTAATATAAACAGAATTCAGTGGAACTCGTTTTTCGCTTTCTCATTGGAAGGTGGTTAACTGTTCTTGGGAAAAGGCAAATCAAATTTACATTTGTTCCAATAAAAACCATTTTATTTTTCAACTTGAGATATGTAACAAACAAAACAAAAATATAATGTAAAAATGCTGCCAACACTTGCTTCTTCTAGAGTGGATTTCATCAACACCTAGTTTGTTCTATGTAGATTGGATACTAAAAGTGAATTTTCACCCAACATTCGAATGTCGTATAAAAACTATGACCTCCGAACGTAAAATAAACTTCTAACGGGTATAGGTACCCCTAACAGCGACCCCGAACGCCGTGCCGGAGAAAGAGATTGGCGCGTGGTGCGAAAAATTCTACAGAAACATATCGTCATCAGTAATGCTTCTCCGTTCACTGGTTAGGTTCTCATCCTTCTTCCTGAATTAAGGACAAGCAAGGTATATGTATTTGTACAGGTTGAGTTCAATTGGCTAATCCATGCAGCAACGATTCGTGCACGTATGGAATAGCAGAACAGTTCGGGATCAATGTTGGGGTACCTGCTAGAAGATAGTGAGCGCGATGTAAACGTAATGTAATGTTGGAGGAAGGAAAATACTCACCTTTTAGTAGCTTATCCCATCACAGAAACAGCAAGAAGCACAGTATTTCTTTATTAAATATTATTCCTAAAGAATGCTATACTCCCAATAGAACAGCAACAATTTTTTTCACAGTCCACCAGCCATCAACACAAACACAAACTACGTGTACATGTAAGCACAGATGCTTCCACTAATTCGGTATGTTTAACGCTTAGAGGCCTAGTGGCGCTACTTTCAAAACAGCCTTTCGTTGAACGGTTTCATGATATTCACGACAGCGTTTATTGATCTTACAAATGAGTTTTACTTATAAGCACTGATGTTTGTGATTTACATAAAGATAGGCTTATAGTATCAATAAAAACTATTAATGGTGCCCACAATCACGGTTGTTGAAACAACAAATACTTTAATTATTATGATAAACGTATGTTACTGTTCTTTCAGGATATTTAATAGAATACAGCTTTCAAATCCATAAATACGGTTCTTGTTATTAATAAACGTTGTTAATTGTCAGCAAAAATAAATTGTTGTATATATTAATGCTTCGTCATAACGTACAACTCATATCGGATTTTATTTCGAAAAACGTCGATTTATTGTATCAACAAATATGAACATGAGCCAATAAAGAGGTTTCGTGTGCACCATAAATAAAATTTTCGATACAATAAAAAATTAACTAATAAAGAGCGTTTATGGATATTACGAACAGCATTTTTTTGAATGTAGGCTCTGCCTGCGCGGTCTGCTCAGTTATAAAAAAAGTCTGTCATATGTCAAAATTTTCACTTCATGAGGTTTTTGGTTTAACCATCTTCAAATAATTCATATTTTCTTGTGTAAAAGTATCATAAACCTACCTCGCTTCATTACACATAGATGGCGCCATGTAAAACCTTCATATCTTTATTTCGCGAAGACAGTGACATGTCAGTTTTATTACTACCACTTAACAGAAAGTTACGCATTTTTTGCAAAAAGACCACCACAAAACAAAATAATATATACTTTACGTCGCAGTTCTTTGGTGCAGTTCTGAGACAGTACAGCTCAGAATAAAAATAAAAAAAATGAAATATGATAAAGACTGTCACAACTCAAAAAAAATTATAAAAAATGAAATATGGACACATTCCAAACACACAAAATGCTCAAACTCTGGGCAAGTGTCGCTATACTCATAATTAAGCCTTTTTCTAATTGTTGATTCGAAAATAGTTGCAGTGTCAGTTTCATAAAACTTTAACGAGCTCTCCTGAAAATATACATTTCTTGAGATAAAACAGTCTTTTTCTAAACAGATGATATATCATCTAGATACAATTGGGTATATACTATATACTGATATAAGCCTATTAGACGCAGATAGTATTAGTACTGGTAGTAGTAATTTAAATTTATTTACGTGTTTGCATAAAGATGCTTACACACGTCAAAAAAGATACAGATTGAATAAAGCAAATAATTAAGTATAATCACAAACAATATTAAAGTCATAGATTTTGCATAAAAAGGTAACATATAAAACAAACAATAATACCTACTTAATCACAAACAACAACTATAAACAGAGAGTCAGTTAAAGTAAGATATCTATAAACTTATCTGAAATGTATTCATATCCATCAGTAGAATAAAATGTCTGTGACAGGGGGTATAAGTAGATATATGTTAAGTTAATGTTCGGACCTGGCAACACATAAGGGAGGAATCAACCGTGAGCTGAATGCTGCTGAAATGTGAATTCAGTAGTGAGCAAAAGCTGAGGGAACTGAGAAGGAAAGGTGATATAGATATAATTGGGATACATGAAAAATCTTGGGGTTGTGGCCAAAATTTTGGAAAGAAACTGTGGATCTCTGCACAAAGAAGACTCTGGTGTTAACTGCTAAGCTTTCGGCAATGTTTATTGCCATCTACAGGGCTTTAACGTTGAGGTTCGCCAATGAAAGAACAGCGCTGCATTGAGTCGAAGACTTAGGACCGGTTTCTCAATGTCCAGTTAAGTATTTATCTGCAAAATAACAGCAACTATTAGATAAATTGTTTAAACAATTGAAGGCTAAACTTACAAAGTCACGTAAATCTTATCTGACAGTTGTATCCATAGAAACGCTATCTGGCGGATACCTATCTGACACTTTAACTGGACATTGAGGAACCGGCCCTAAAAGTGCCAGTTCTAACACAAAATCGTCAAACAATTTAAAAACAAATTTTCTATGCTAGTATAGGTTTCTTCAAAACAAGCAGGTCAAGACAGGTCGTTGCGTTTTTCCTAATTTTACAGCTATAAACTGTATAGGATAGTGTATAACGCAATGAATATCGATAGTGGTGTTATAGTACAATAATGAAACATTTATTTTAGAATTTACAACGATGATTGGAAGTTACGCTCACGCTTTTAAATATTAAACCGACTATTTGAAAGTGCAATTACTGAAATGGAATTTGAAATTACATTCTCTAACTATTTGAAGCTATACAAATGATAAATTGTAAAACTAACCTCACCATTTTGATTTACCACTCGGCCTTTGGAAGCTGCTGCGGATGAAGTGTAGACATAAATTTTATGATGCAATCCTCCTTGAGGATCGTCCCACGTACAATCGATATCGGGGAACATCTGATACCCTTCGTAACGAACTTTAAAACAGATTAGTGTTTTTTGTATCATTTATAAATGAATTTGTCGGAACGAGGCTGTATGCAAATAGTTCGTGTTTCTTCGTAAACGCATTTCCTTCCTCAGAATTCCAATCCAAGTTGCTTTTTTATTCCATAGTAAGAGAGCTGATCGTTTAATCCTTAGTTGTTTGACGTGTTGTCTGTCGGATCACTAGTGATTTTAATATACGATATATCTCTTATTGGAAACATTTGGCGATTTTAGCTTTGTGTTTTTCATTCGGCAATAATCTCAATGGTTTCTCAGGTATTATGACAGAAAAACGATCGGAAACACAATAATTAACTCCTAAACAAATTTTAAGACTGGTCTGGTGGACAACACGTCATCAGTACGAGCATAACTGTTTAGTAGAATCAGAAACGGAAGCTTAAGGGTCTAGGGTATAGCGCGCGAAATTGAGAATCCAAGAAGAGACGTATTCCCGTGTGAGCGAGGAGACGTGGCCACCTGTTTCCTTTTTCCAGTAGGTGTGTATAAGATGAAGGCAGATAAGTCCAAAAATCCAAAGGTAAGGTCAAAAGGTCCAAAACTAAGGTCCAAAGGTCACTATAAAAATGAATTTCGCATTTCCAAGCTCCTGATGAAGTTACCTTTAAACTTACAGTAATGACTCAAAGAGCAAATTGCAGAAGAAAGCTTGCGCTTGTGCAACTATTTAGCGTTTTTTTGATACCGTGTTTGGTTGTTAAATTACAGGCATTTATAGATTGTATGATTTTGCATTACGGGTTTTTTTGCACATAAAACTTTTTTGAGAAAATCGAAAATAGTTGTCATTCATTAAGGTCTTAACTATCGCCTTCTGAAATGTTATATATGTAGTTTGAAAATAGAGTATGTTATGCGAGAAATTGTCCGTGTTTTACATGGGAAACACCTATGTATAAATGTGTGTATCCAGGCCCCTTAATATTTAAAAATATAGCTGAAAGAGACTAAAAAACGTGCTTGTAAAGAACATCTTACTAACGATTTACGATTTAACAAAGCGTTTACGCTTTTTTCACAATCATACTAGTATTTTTCGTTCATTATTGCTTTAAGCTTTTTTTTAAAAAATAAATATAAATAACTTTTTGGTCCAATTAAAAAGCGTGCTTTTTAGCTATTTTAAACTATAATTATTTTAATTTTTTAGTTAACATTATCATTAAAGCGTGTTGTTTGTGTTCTTTTTAAACTGTATTAATTAATACTCTGTGTAATGGAGATGAACAATTTTTTTTATCAATGTTCATAGCATAATCATTAATCAATCAATACTGTCGACTTTCCTGGATAAATCACAAAAATACCAACTCCCAAAAAGTTGGATGCCACGCCTTTTAAGCTCTCGTCACTACGCCTCTGCATATTATTAACAAACTTTTAAGTCTCTGCGCCATCTCTTAGTCAGCAGATATCACTACCGGCCCGACGGGTTTGAAGCCATCAAAATCATTTTCGCAGCAAAGACGGAACGTTCAAAAAGTAAAAAAAAAGTTCAATGTTCTGTCCAACCACTTAATTCAAAGGAGAGTTACAAGCGCACAAACAAATAAACAAACATACAGGTGAAGCTGATAAAAGCATGTTAAAAAGAGATCCACATCTCAGCAATTCCTTGGAAATATTTTTGATAACGTGCACAAATTGTTTGAAGAATGCCGTCAACAAATTATTTGTAAAAGGTAAAATTTCTCACTTTATCCCTCCATTGGTATTAACATATGATATTCACGATAAACCTGTTTTTGTTTTTTCCCTGCCTTAAATATCTAGACCGAAAACTACGGTTCATTGAACCTTACAACCTTGCAGAACGATAGGAAAGAGAAGACACTCGTGGCTTAAAAATCTGAGGAATTGATATATTTGGTCCAATAACCAGCTATTTAGAGCGGCGGTTTCCAAAGTTCGGATTATTTTGATGATTGCCAACCTCCAGAATGGGGATGGCACCTAAAGAAGAAGACAACTTTGCTATTCAAACGCGCTTCATTAAAATGTTTGAGGAAAAAATATTCAATTTATCTAATGATTCAGACCCTATTTGATATACTTTATTCTGAAAAACTCTTCCGTAATGTTCAAATCAGTTTCCTCATATTAGCTCCACAGCTATTTTCGTATTTTCTTAGTCGCAGATAATCATTATCCATTTCCTCCTTTCTTGCGTCCAATGTCATTAGTAATGATGCGCCAAGTTTTCGTAAACGAGAATATAATGGAGCATAAGAAGATTAATTACTTCAGTAGCAGTGGGATTCGATATCATTCATGGATATAGAACTGGATATTCGTACAAAAGATGAAGTGTTATGTAGTCGACTATAGAATTCAATTCTTATATAAGCAGTATTATTATAGTAGTAGTGATGGGAGGCGAAGCCAGGCAAGCAGGTCACTTTAGGCCCTTTTCGCTAACCTCACTGAACCAACACTAAGGCTTACATCCTAGAAAGTTTCTTGACAAACCTACCAGACCCCTTACCGAGAGTATGTCGGACCATCTTACTCAATAGAGTGACTCCTCCCCGAATTCCATCGTGCCGAATATCTGAACTCTGAGGTAGCGATACACAGCACGTCTGTCCAGGAAGTGGAATGCTGTTTCGTCCTTCTCCTAGCATCTGGAACAGATAGTGTCTCGTACCACTCTAATGAGTGACAAAACTGACAAATGTCTATTCAGCTGGTAATGGCAGTGAGAAAGAACCCTACACCAAAAGGTTGAGAGTCCCTTTGCCGTTATTCCCTCCTGCGATCATCTCTTTCTTAGCAGGCTTTCGTCAGTTCCTTGTAGGCTTAGTCCTCCAGGGAAACATTGACCTGCGACATGCTAATTCCAAGCACCGCTATCGGCGGTTCTAGGCCATGCAGGGGCTGCCGGCCCCTATCCTAGTTAGATGATACATCAATGTGTCCGGAGACCCACAACAGGGCCACCTTCTTATGACTAGCTAGTTTCTGAAGAGACAGAGCATTTTTGAGTCAGAGCTGATATGGCTCTCGGAGCTGCCACCACTTTTAGCGCTGTCTGGCTGTCAAAGCATTTTTTATGGTCTGCCTCCAGCAAAGGCTGAAAGTGCTGTAGGAGCTTTGCGAGAGGCTAAGTATCGGTGCACGTTAGATTTGAAACGCTACAGATTGTAGCCGTCGAGAAACAAATTCTCCGGCTGCTCATTCCACAGCATCGAAGTTCTCCAAAAGAAGAAATGCTGAAGGAGACTGGTTCGTGGAGTAGAGATCTCCACCTGATAAGGATGAGCTCGCCGAGTGTGTAGTGTAGTGTTCCTCGTTCGGACGGCCTTTGGTGTTTTTATCTGGGAGAGCTCACTAGAATCTGTAAAACAGGGACAGGTCAAACCACTCTTCTTCGATATGCCAGGCTGTGGAGCTCCTTTGTGAGGTTAGGCGTATGGATTAGTCTAATTGATCTGCTGGATATTGTCCTAAGTTTTACAGAGTATTTCGAAACACATCCCCACACATGGAAGCAACGATGGTTGGATCTGTGCCTCGTAGAGCAGCAGTAGTTGCTCTGGTGTATACAGCTTCCTACAGCGGAACAACACTCCAAGATTCTGGGATACCTTTTTAGCAATACTGACGACGTGGTCGTGCCAGGAAATGTTAATCTCCAGAAGCTTGACGGATGGTGACTCGACTATTGGGTGACCCTCCATTTCCACAGTTGATAAGCCAACGTGAGTCTTTTTTATCAGTATTATTGCCAGAGTTTTCTGTACATTAAACTGTACATTATTTACTAATCCCCACTTGACAGTTGTTTTGATGTCATCTATGAGCCATGTTGCTGTCGCCGATGTACCGTTTACCTGGTGTCATGCATGCGAAGCAGTAGATTGGATTGGATGTTATTTCCAGCAGCTCGTTGATGTACAGCAGAAGCATTGTAGGGGATAGGACACATCCCTGAGGAACACCGGCGTTTATTGAAAATACGTCTGATGAACAGCCTTCGACTGCACCAAACAGAGATTGCTGGTTCAAGAAGCTATTCTCTGCTCACCCGCTCGACGTTTTCTGACGTCCTCACAGTTTTCGTGGGACCAGGTAGCTTTTTCTTGACAATCATTCCTGCTGTTCTCACACTGTTAACCCAACTGAGAATGGTACTGCGGCTTGGAATAACATCGTGGCGTCCAAGATTAAACTGAACGCGGAACAGTCGCTGCTCGGCCGTGACCGACTCAGCATTTTTAACATACGCGTCATAAGCGAACATACGGTGCTCTACGGTCCACTGCTCCATAGCTACTAAAATGGCATTATACAGCAAGGCGACTGATACCTGAATCCCCTCCCTACCACCGCTATCGACTTTCTACTAACTATTTTAAAAACGTCCGGTTCCCGTCGGTCACCCTGTATATGACATGATCATATTTTTAGATTCTGTCTTGCACCAGTTTCACTCGGAACAATCAAAAACTGATACCGCTCTCGCAGCAATCAATATTGGATGCATAATACCAAAGGACATACAACGATACGACACGAGCGCGTACAGTAACGGTCGCTGACAGCCGGCGATGAGCGGCGGTCGGGTCATTAATAACAATTAATTAATTTAGTGGATATAAGTTAGCGATATGCAATTGACGGGTGGCTGTGGCTATGGCGCCCGGACCGTCCATGGCCAGCTAAATTTCGCATCAATCACCCCGATCCGCAGTAGGCCGTGACAGCGGACAAGAACGAGTCGCCGCTGGAAATGACGCCCCGCAAATATACGACCGGATAAATAACTTAAACTGCACGACCATCGCCAGTTTTGGCGGATGCGCATGATGTATAAATCCGAAAATGAAATCGTATAAATTCCCCGGCAATCAGGCTTGTCGCCGACTGTTTTATGCATTTCATTTTCTGCGCTGACTGTGCCGGTCATCATTTACATGGGTGGATGGAACGGCTTACAAAGCTCCCTCAGAATTGAGTGTCCAGCCACCCTTCTTCTTCTACAAGTGCCATCTCCATTTAATGAAGATTTGCGACAATTTCGGCATACTTATTTCGGTCTTGAGTGGTACGAATTAAGGATGATGTGTTCATACCAGTCCAATCGCGTATGTTTTTCAACGATGAATGTTGTCTGCGACCAGGAGCCCGTTTACCTTCGATTTTACTTCCGACACCGACAGGTGAGGGGAGTATTGTGATCGCGAAAGTTTTCGATTTTGAGATAGTATGCTTTTTGGGCGTTTTGTGATGTCTACATAACGAAAACCCACGTCACTCGTTTCCGTCGGTCTGTCTGTCGGTCTGTCTGTCGGTCTGTCTGTCTGTCTGTCTGTCGGTCTGTTTGTCTGTCTGTCTGTCGGTCTGTCTGTACGCGTTTTTATAGCCTCGTAATCTCAGTAACGGCTGGATGGATTGTCATGAAATTTGGGCAGCGATATGCTGTAATGTCGTAGTAGGTAAAGTTCCTATAATTTTGAAAATCGGTGCATGGGCGGCGGAGTAATTAGCAAAAAACGAAAAATTTTAAATATGCCTCAAACTTTTTTTTAGGCCTTTTAGGGGTTCCTGATCATTTTCTACGTTTTCTTTTTGGTAGGGGTGAAATTGGGGTGATTGGGGGGTGGAGGGTTGTAAAATTGAAAAATTTGTTGCTTTCATAATAGACTATCCACTGACTTGTGAAGGAAGACCTAGCGACATAAATCACTTTTTTAGGTCCATCCGAACATTGCCTTGCCTATTACAGAAACCAAAGGACTTGAGAATTTTTTCCGGTGTAAACATACGGGTATTGCTTTAGATTGTTCTATATTATGTAACGAAGAAACTGAATTGTTTTTACTGAAAATTTGACACAGTATTACTACCGTGGCGAGGATGGAAAATGTGTATGGTTTTTATAAATCGTGTCAGTGGCGGCGCAGAAATAATAAAAAAATAAAAATATAAAAACAGCTCAAACCTCGTTTTTAAGTGTTTTAGAGGTTCCTGATCATTTTCTGAGTTTTTTTGGGTGGGGGTGAAATTGGGGTGGTTGGGGGGTGGGGGGTTGAAAAACTGAAAAATTTGCTGTATTAATAATAGGAAGACCTAGCGACATAAATCACCTTGAAAAAAATGAAAAGTTTGTATTATGGATAATAGGCTGTTCATTGACTTGTGAAGGAAAGACCTAGCGGCATAAGACAATTTTGGGGGGGGGGGGGAGTATTGGTGATGATTTGGTTGCAAGGGGATCTTAGACTAAAGCTTCATGCTACGGGAAAATAATAAACTGGTATCACCGTAATGTATGCGAATTACTGAGTCAACCAACTTCATTTTTTTCTCATATTATTAGTTTTAGTAGATCATAGGTGCTGTTACAGTAGGTACTTGTGGTCCAGATAAGTAGTCTTTCTTCGTTTTATTGTAGTAAGTAACTCTCTTTCCCTTCGCATACATGTAAGCACTTCATCGTTAGATTTGATATGTGTTAGGTCCGTGATATTTTTAATAATCTACGGAAGGTCCACACTTCAAAAGCCTGGAGTCTGTTTCTGGTATCCACTTTTAATGTCCATGTTTCCGCTTCACACAAGAGAACTGAGTGCGCGTATGCCTTCACAAAACGGTATCTTAGGTTTAAGTTCAAGGTTGCGTTACATAGTAGGTTTTTCATCTTTAGGAACGAGGCTCTGGCTTGTTCTATGCGTGATCTTACTTCAACATCAGGGTCTACAACTGTTTTTATGCAGCTGCCAAGATATATGAGTTTCTCAACTTTCTCTATTGCGGTGTCATATACGTTTATGTCCAGTTGTGGGTTTGGAGGTCTTGTTATGGCCATTACTTTAGTTTTTGTTACATTAATTTTTATACCTAGTTGATCTCCTACCTCTAAAGCTTTGTTGATCAGACGTTGAGGGCTTCTGGACTGTCCGCAATGATAACCGTGTCGTCTGCATAACGTACGCTGTTCAATATCCTGCCGTTAATTTTTATACCGTCTTCATCATCGCTCATTTCTTGGTTGAATATGTGCTCAGAGTACATGTTAAATAGTATCGGCGACAAAACGCAACACTGTCGTACCCGTTTTTGTATACCCACCGGTTCTGACATTGCTTGTCCATATCTCACCGTTGCTTCTTGGTTTCAATAAAGTTTTCCAATAAACTCGATGTTTTTTTTGTCTAAACCTTTTTTCTGCAGTAATGTCAGAAGGACGGTGTGATCAACTCGATCGAAAGCTTACTCGTAGTCTATGAAACAGGCATATAAATCTTTCCTCATGTCGCGATATTTCTGGAAAAGTATTGATCAACTGGCTAGTGCTTCCCTTGTTCCCTTGTTCCTAAGCCTTCGCGAAATCCAAATTGTGTATCGCTTTGATTGGCTCCACATTTGTGGTAGACTCTAGCTTGTATAGTTTTAAGTAGGATTTTAAGCACCTGGCTCGTCAAGCTTATCAGTCGGAACTCATCACATTTCTTGAATTTTGATTTTCTAGGAAGGGGAATATATAATTACCTAACCCATCCTAACCTACAGTATATTCAATCCCAGGATAGACTGCACATAAACAGTCGCATGCAGCATTAGCTTGGTTACTGTCCGCTGCCATCTGTGAACGCGTCAGCTATAGTCCAGTGCAATTATGGAATTTTATATTACTATTTAAAAGAGTTGCCCCATTAACCCATTGCAACTTAAAAGTAGCCAGTTAGCAGTTTGAAATGATAATTTAGGCAATAAACACTTGACATCGCATGTTTGAATCTGATTTCCAGTCAGCCTTGGGGGTTTTTACTTGCCGGATTATAACACACAATTTACACATAATGTACTGAACTATTTGGGACTCCACCGACACGGGCCGATCACGCACGCGGGCTTGTTTTCATTTGGTCTGGCTTGGCTGTGAATACAGTATAGTGAAAAGGTGGTGATACAGTTCAGCGAGATCCACCTTAACGTGGCTACCTTTCCCCCAGAATAGATTCTTACACTGACAGTAGTAGTGATGGGAAGCCAAAGCCAGGCAAGTAAGCCACCTTGAGCCCTTTTTGCTAATCCCATTGAACCAACACTGAACCCACTAAAAGTCTACGTCATAGCCGGTTTTCCACTAAACGGACAGTTGAGTTTATGTTTTGTTTGTGTTTTCTGGAACCTGAAAAACAAAAACGAAACTTAAACTTAAAACTCTTGTTTCCATCAAGCGTACCATACTATGTTCGTGTTTCCTTTTTATTTTCCGCCCTTTTCCATTGGTCAGCAGCACATATTTTTCAATAATCGCTATAGTCTGAGATCCCCTTGCAACCAAATCATTGCCCGCCCGACCGCAAAGAAAAGGTGTTTGTTATGCCGCTAGGGCTTTCTTTCACATATCAATGGACATTCTATTATAAGTACAATAAATTTTTCAGTTTTACAACCTCCTACCCCCAAACCACCCCAAAAAAGTAGAAAAAGATCAGGAACAACCCCTAAAACGTCTAAAAACGAAATTTGAGCTATTTTTATAGTACTCAGATCTCATAGCATATCGGTACCCAAATTTCATCACAATCCATGCAGCGGTTGTTCTCTAGACGAATAACTACTTGCACAACTGATGAATGATTTCCAAAATGACATGGAACTGCATGAAAAGCTACGTTTCTCATTTTATAATTTTTTGAATATGTCTAGACCCAATAATATTAATTGACAAAAAAGTTGCAAAAAACACAAACATTAGAGTTTAATTTAGCAGTCCTATTGTGGTTTCTTACCATTGGGGACAGTTATGAAAGCTCAATTTACTTATGCAAAACGAAACATAAGTCTGGAACTCTCAAGAAACACAACAGAACCACTTCCATCAGACAGACTCGAGTTTCAAAACACGTCGAACACTTTGATGTACCGTTTCCAAGCGGGACCCGAAAAACAAAACTCGAAGTGTCGCAAAACCATCGTTGGAGTATTGCTCCCATGTGTAGGGGTGCGCTACGAAGCACTCTCTAAAGCTTCTCGACACTATCCAGAAAAGAGCAATTTATTAGACTAATCGATACGCCTAACCTCACAAAGGACCTCCACAGCCTGGAACATCGAAGAAGGGTGGCTGACCCGTCCCTGTTTCACAGATTCTAGTAGAAAAAATATGCCGAGTTGAAACCTTTTTCAAAGTAGAAATCTAACGAGATCTTGAAAATCACCGAAATGTCGCATCTTGCAAATATTCTTATCGACATATCTCCTCCCTTGGTGTCATCCAGCGTCCAATCGCAAGGAATAATTACAGTTACCCCTTCAGTGAACCAAAAAATGATAAGCTACCGTTGAGAGCTGAAAGTCGTGGGATCGTTCAGCCGTTGAAAGAAATATCGGCTTGTCACGGACAGTTACAGGGCCAACTGCATGACAGCTTCAACTCCGAGGGAGTTTCTTTTGTTGTTTCGTGTTCTTGGATTGTTCGCAACAGAGGCGTGCTATTTTTACTTACAAGGAAAGTTTTGTCATACAGTTTTTTTTATTTGATTTTATTAAGTAATCTCTCTACATCCTCCGGAACCACTCTTTAATCCAATTGAGGTTTTGAATTCATAAAAAAAGTACTTTTTTGTGATAAATGGAAAGATCATATATAAGTTTCATAACAAAACTGTTTTTGTTCTATTTTTTTCGCAATAATTCAAAAGTTATATCAAAATAAAAATGGGTTTTTGAATCAAGTACCGAAAACACGCCGACGGCTCCCGAACCCGTGTGACGTTACCATGGCGGTAAGGATGCTCCTTTGACCAACGACGTCCTACTCCGATCCTAGATTCTAGATTCCCAGCCAATCGCAAAAATACGTACTGCTAAACTGGTAACTAGTGTATATCTGTTGCAACACAGTCGATGAATGAAGTTTGCCGCTCGAGACGAAGTCTACGATCGAAGTAAATATGTTTTTGAATGTTTGAAGTTGAAGCCGGTGAAACGGTGATAACGGTTGCAAATGTGGCAAGAAACCTGTCGGTTGTATAAAAGAGATGAATTGGTTGTATAAAGATGCCCCCTAGGAGGCGACAACTTCAGTTTACACAGTTAAGCCCCATGAGCGGGGTCGCATTGTAGGCCAACGAGAACGTGGTGCTTCTTTCAGAGCAATTACTGAAACCATGGGGCGTAACGTGGCTGCAGTTGTAGCAGCATGGCGTGCATGGATCGCAGAAGGACGAGTGCAGCGAGCTAGTGATTCTGGAGTACGTATAAGAACTACAGACCGACAAGATCCTCATCTACGATTACTGACCCTTCGAGACAGAATGCGATCCGCTCGAGCTGATGCTGACGCTTGGTATGGGAGGCCCACAGATTGAGTGAAATGGGCTTAGGATCATATCGTCTGCATCTACTCACTCACTGCCACTCATTGTCGCCAACGGTTAGATTGGTGCCAAGAACACTGACAATGGCAGGGTCTGAGTGTCATTAAACGGCCTTACCTGACAAGTCCAGGTTTTTTGTGGAGGCACATAACGGAGACCAATGCGTAAGTCGACGGCGGGGTGAACGACGTGATCTCCAGTTTGCTGTCGAGCGCCATTTACACCGTCCTATTGGTTTGACGGTTTGGGGTGCCATTGCATTCAACAGCAAGTCACTTTTACTTGTGATTCGTGGCGCAATGACTGCGCAGCGTTATGTGAATGAGGTGTTAGTGCCAATTGAATTTCCATATGTCCGAGGCCTCGAAGAGGGTTTCTTTCAGCAAGACAATGCACATCCTCATATTGCAGGGGTATCGATGAGGTCCTTACAGGAAGCTGAGGTCAGGGTACTCCCCTGGTCCTCATGATTGCCCGATTTATCGCCAACTGAAAAAGTATGGGATTGGATGGGTTTGTTTTTACACGTTTCGAGATTTTTATAGGTGCCATGTATGCAAATAGCGTCTGAATGAACAAAAAGTGTTACATGTGTACTAGAGATGGTACTGCCAAACTGTGTACAAAGTTTTAATGCAAATATCTCTTTTTTTAGGTGTTCGAATTTCACTTGCAAGTAGTATACAAGGAAAAGGAATGCTGGGAGAAGTTGCGCATCGTGGCTGAACAGCTTGCTAGAATGGTATGACTGTACATCAATATTGTGCCAGTTCGGTCCTGGACGTCCGGCCATATACGTGAAGTCTAGAAAAATTCCTTCTCGTACAATTGGTAATGATCGCGAGCTGTCGCGTACGTTCCAGAGATGGCGCAGCCTAGCATAAAAGCGCCGTCGGACGAGAGACGAGGACAGTTACAATCAGTGATAGCCAGCGTTCGGTAGTAATACGCTACCCGCATCCAGTGGAGCGCGCAAAATAAATGAAGTGTGATATAAATTAGTGAAGTTAAGGACCAATATAAATTAGTGTAGTGACTTTAGATAAATTAGACTGTTAAGCATTAGGCTAGATGTAGTGTACACAGTGAAAATAAATAGTTAAATCCGTACCAAGTGTTTTGGTGCCCAATGGGACTAAAGACTTGTAACAATATAATTCTACAGACAGAGACAGAGATATCTTCACCTACATCGTATACCTCTGTAGACACTTCATGATATTTGTTGGCCCGCTGCTGTTTTCATATTTCGTGTTTACGTATCGTTAAGTTTTTATTTTTCGGATCGGTGAATCGGGCTGTCGCCGACAGGCACCAAGAGAGCAGTTGCGAATTTTTATAGACTTTCATGCATGAGGAAAAACCACGTGCCTCGAATTATACTATATAGAAGTAACGTTTCGATCGATGCTAAATAGGAAATCATCGTGGGTAGGTTTTCTTATACGAGGTGTGTTCATAGAATGGCGGAAATTTTAGTTCTTTTTTTCATCATTCGTCTATATTGATGTTGTCGCTTTCAAAATAGTCCCCTTTAGATATCGAGACACCACTTAAACTCGATTTTACGTCCCACACCGATAGGTGAGGGGAGTATTGTGATCGCGAAAATTTTCGATTTTGAGATAACACGCTTTTTGGAGGTTTTATGATGTCTACATAACGAAAATCCACGTCACTCATTTCTGTCGGTCTGTCTGTCTGTCTGTCTGTCTGTCTGTCTGTCTGTCTGTCTATTATCGGTCTGTGCACGTTTTTCTAGCCTCGTAATCTCAGTAACCGCTGCATGGATTGTGATGAAATTTGGGCAGCGATATGCTAAGGGGTCACAGTAGGTAATGTTCCTATAATTTTGAAAATCGGTGCATGGGCGGCGGACTAATTAGCAAAAAACAAAAAAAAATTAAATATTCCTCAAACTTCGTTTTTAGGCGTTTTAGGGGTTCCTGATCATTTTCTACTTGTTTTTCGGTAGGGGTGAAATTGGGGTGGTTGAGGGGTGGGGGGTTGTAAAATTGAAAAATGTGTTGCTTTCATAATAGACCTAGCAACATAAATAACTTTTTTAGGTCCATCCGAACATTACAGAAACCAAAGGACAAAGGGTATTGCTTTAGATCGTTCTATATTATGTAACGAAGAAACTGTTGAATTGATTTCAATGAAATTTTGACACAGTATTACTACCGTGTCGAGGATGGAAAATGCGTATGGTTTTTATAAATCGTGCCAGTGGCGGCGCAGAAATAATAAAAAAACTAAAAATACAAAAACTGCTCAAACTTCGTTTTTAAGTGTTTCAGAGGTTCCTGATCATTTTTTGAGTTTTTTTGGATAGGGGTGAAGTTGTAGTGGTAGGAGGGTGAGTGGTGGGTGTAAAACTGAAAAGTTTGTATTATTGATAATAGGCTGATCATTGACCTGTGAAGGAAAGACCTAGCGCCATAAGATAATTTGAGGGGGGTGGGTACTGGCGATGATTTGGTTGCAAGGGGATCTCAGACTAAAGCTTCATGCTACGGGAAAATAAACTAGTATCACGGCAATGTATGGAAAGTACTGAGTCAATCAAATTGACTTCATTTTTTTTCTTATTCGTCTACATTAATCCTGTCGCTTTCAAAATAGTCCCCTTTAGATATCGAAACACCTCTTAAACTCGATTTTTGGGATAACCTTCCGTTCCTTCAGCGATGTGTCTATAGTGTCATCTATGCCTGTAAAACAACCATCCTTCAAGGCTTTGTATTTATGGAAATATAAAAAAGTCACATTGAGCGATGTCTGGTGGAAATGAAGGCTGCGGCTGGGGCATCAGTATATTATTATTTTTGGACAAAACTTTAAGAACAAGCAATGTAGCGTGAGCTATTGCATTACTATGATGCAAAAGCATGAATAGTTTTTTCACAAATTCGCGCGTTTTTCTTAATAAATTCACGCAAACGCCGTTAAACTTTAAATTAGTACCCCTCCACAAAACACAAATAAAGAAGATAAAGTAGTTTCTTAGGCAATACGATGAATGTAAAAATATAAACACTCAAAGCAATAAGTACATAGATAAAAATATAAATAACATAGGTAAAGCAGTATTAAACAATATGAGTTTGCGAATCTGAAAAATATTCATCTACAGAATAATAAACTTTCTGTTTTAGTAATATCTTCAAGCTATTTTTGAAATGATTTTATGCAAGAGCCTTGAACTGGCTTGATAATTTATCGAATACTTAGTAGCATGTTTCGTTCATTATTATTTGGAGCTTATATAAAGTATGATTTTTCAATGTTTAGTGCCACAAAAAGTACCCCCATCATAAGGTTGGGCGACTTTCTGCTGGATAAGTGTACAAAGTTACAAGCTAGAAAAAGGGAATAATATCAGATTTTACGAAGCTAGAAGTTATTTTATTACGAAATAACACGGCTATCACTCTTTTGGGCAGTTGGAAGCAATCTTCAACCATTGTATGTACGTTATAACAGTGTTATGAAAGAAGCCCACCGATAATAAAGGGAAGTTACTGTCCGTGGTCTGTTTCTTTCAATAGTCCTTCGAGCAACCCCCCTGAACAAGGGCTTTGGCTCCCCTGTTCTAGAATCGTGGATGGATATTAAACAAAGACAAGCAGCAATGTATAACCCCCAAAACCCCCACATTTTCTTTTACACTGATACCTTGCTCCGCCGAGGATCTTCAATATTGGCCTTAAATTGTTGTTGCTCATTCACCATTTGTAAAAAAAGTGCTGTAGGTTGTTTTCTCACTGACACCTTCACAATTATATCGAATCTTCAAATAAAGTTCACCCTCAAATTGTTCAGCACTGGTGATTCTGATCAGGGTAATGAGAGGGTAATTATTGTGTTGTCATCGTTTCTTGACAAGTGTACAAAGTTTAAATCAAATCATCTGTGCACTTAAATTGGGTCATGATCGAGTCCAAAGGAGTCAAGGAGTCAGTTACAAACAAACATACAGCTGTACACCACACCACCAAAATAAATGAGAACTTGTTATAAAAACAAGAAAAACCACCTGCCTTGATCATGTAAGTGATAGAACAATGGAAGTTTAGTGCCTGAAAATTCATCATCATCATAGTCACAATGTCTTATCAGACATGTTGTAACGAGGGTTGCTCTATATCTTCGTCAATGCACCACTACGCAGACAGCTGTTTCACACTTATTAGCGATCATCAGTGCGCCATAGGTCGCTTGACGGAGATAGAGAGCATCAGTATTTTCATGTCTGCCGTTACCTTCCTTTGGGCACCATCTTACACAGACATTCGCAGCAACAAAGTTGCCGATAGAGCTGCACAAGTAGAGGATTACACCTTTAGTGATGTTAAAGCCTCCATACGGATCCATATCACGAAAATCCTGCAGCAGCAATTGGAACGAAACAACAGCTTCTTACGTAAAATACTACAAGACGTCACAGATCAGCTACAACTCCCAAAACCCAGATGACAGCAAGATTGCATCTCCCAACTACGAACTGGATATACATCTACGACCCACAAACATATCTCCTCCTCAAAGAGGACGCGCCGTGGCGTTCCACCAAGAAGTATGCTGCTGTTTTAGCCGCGACTTTCTTTGGTTGCCATTACCTTCGGGTACCAGATGGCGCACAAGGCAGATCTTTCTGTCGCCTGCTCTCACATGCTTCACATGTCTGGTAGACATGAAAATACGGATGCTCTCTATCTCCGCCAATCGACCTGTGGCGCACTGATGATCGCTAATAAGCGTAAAACGGCTGTTTGCGTACTAGTGGATTGACGGAAATGTAGAGCAACCCTCGTATATCGGCTCTCATATGCGGCAGCATATAGAACCGCGCTTCTGGTCGGTTAAGTGGATGCGCCGTGGCGTTCCACCAAGAGGTCTGCTGCTGTTTAGCAGCGACTTTGTTACCTTCGGGTACCAGATGGCACGCAAGGCAGATCTTTCTGTCGCCTGCTCTCGAACATGTTGTGAGCTCGTAAAATGAATTAAATCGGAGCTAGAGTGTTGTCGACACGAATATTATCAATAGTTTTGAGAAGTGTAGCTCGCCATCTTTCTCGATTTACTGTCAGTTCAGTGGCGCTCATATCCAGCAACTGTTTCGTCGTATCCACCCAGCGTGCAGGGGAACGGCCACGGCGCCACCCACTCGGGGCGTGACCCTGAACTACATGTTTCTCCATATCATCGCTTCTGTGTATATGTCCGAAGAATGTAAGCATCCTCGTCGACACAATGGAGGATAGCCTCTTTGGATTAAATTCATAATATCTCCAAATATAACTAGTTTACATTGCCTTGCCTAACATAAGCAGCATGTATATCGTGCTACTCGTGAAAAGTAATCCCCAACAATACATCCACAATAGCAAAGCCACAAAACTGCCGTCATGCTATTGTTCATCTTGATGAGAGTATGTGCATTTCCGGTTTATGACTGGCTTCATGCTACTATCCAGCTACCTGCCTCTTATTCTTATCTATGAAAGGAGAAAAAGAGGAGCTTTAATCACTATAATGGAAGGATGATGATCGGCATGGCATGCTAAAATAAAAACTGCAATTAAGAGTTTCCCCGTACTTTAGAAAATGTCTTGTTTATGATTATAAAAGGCTTTGTCTATTTTGTGGTGGTTGTAATGATTTCGTGAATATTAAGTAATAGTCTGGGTGACAAGTGCAGTATTCATGGGTTTATTAGGACAGAACATCAGCAGTCCATTTGTATAGCTGATATAGCTCGATATCACACGTATACGAAAAAAATGTAGTTATGTCGTTCATTGCTTGTATTAAAAAATATTTTTCACTTTTACTTCTCACACCGATCGCGAAAATGTTCGATTTTGAGATAATACACTTTTTTGGCGCTTTATGATGTCTACATAACGAAAATCCACGTCACTCATTTCCGTCGGTCTGTCTGTACGCGTTTTTCTAGCCTCCTAATCTCAATAACCGCTGCATGGATTGTAATGAAATTTGGGCAGCGATATGCTGTGGGGTAGGTAAAGTAGTAGGTAATGTTCCTATAATTTTGAAAATTGGTGCACGGGCGGTGGCGTAATTAGCAGAAAACGAAAAAAATTAAATATTTCTAAACTTTTGTTTTTAGGTATCTTAGGGGTTCCTGATCATTTTCTGCATTTTTTGAATGGGGGGTGAAATTCGGGTGATTCTAGTGTGGGGAGTTGAAAAAATGAAAAATTTGTTGTATTCATAATAGGCTGTCCACTAACCTGTGAAAGAGCGGCCTAGCATCCTAGTACACTTTTTTAGGTCCACCTGAACATTGTCTTGCCTACTACAGAAACCAAGGGACCAACGGAATTGTCTGATGTATGCATACGATTATTGCTTCTAATTGTTTTGTATTGTGAAACATGGAAACTATTGGATTGATTTTAATGACATTTTTACACAGTGTTAATGTTACTACCGCGGCGAGGATGGAAAACGTTTATGACTTTTAGAAATTGTGTCAGTGGCGGCGCAACAATAATAAAAAAGCTAAAAATATTTTTTTTATGGTCAGCCTCCCGCAAAGGCTGAAAGCCTATGGCGCTGTAGAAGCACTGCGAGAGGATAAGTGTCGGTTCATGTTAGATTTGAAACGCTGCAGGTTGTAGTCATCGGGAAAAAAATTCCCCGGCAGCTGATTCCACGGCGTCGACGTTCTCCAAAGGAAGGAATGCTGGATGAGACTGATTCGGGGAGTAAGGACCTCGACCTGGTAAAGATGAGCTCGCAGAGCTTCTCTAGTGTTCCTGGTTCGGACGGCCTTTGGTGTTTTTATCTGGGAGAGCTCACTCGAATATCTTTCGTGATAGAATCTCTAAAACAGGGATAGGTCAGCCACCCTCCTTCGATGTTCCAGGCTGTGGAGGTCCTTTGTGAGGTTAGGCGTATCGATTAATCTAATTGCTGTTTTCTGGATAGTGTCCAGAAGCTTTAGAGAGTGTTTCGGACCGCATCCCCACACATGGGAGCAATACTCCAGCCATGGTCGGATCTGTGCCTTGTAGAGCAGCAGCAGTTGCTCTGGTGTATACAACTTCCTATAGCGGAACAAAACTCCAAGCTTCTGGGATGCCGTTTTAGCAATACTGACGAAGTGGTCATGTCAGGACATGTTATTGTTGATGTTGATCCCCAAAAGCTTGACGGAAGGTGATTCGACTATGGGGTGGCCCTCCATTTCCACGGTTGGTAAGCCATCGTGAGACTTCTTTGTAAGTGTTGTTGACTGAGTTTTTTGTACGTTGAGCTGTACTTTATTTGCTAATCCCCACTCGACAGTTTTTTTTTTATATCTGCGTTGATCTGTGAGACATGCTGCTATCGCCGACGTACCGTCTCCTGGGATGATAGTGGCTTGCCAAGTTCCATGCACGACACTAATGTACTGTCATCTGCGAAGCTGTAGATTATATTGGATGTTATTTCCAGCAGCTTGTTGGTGTACAGCAGAAACAGTGTAGGGGATAGGACAGATCCCTGAGGAACACCGGCGTTTATTGAAAACACGTCTGATGTACAGCCCTCGACTACAATAAACAGAGATCGGTCATTCAAAAAGCTATTCAGCCACTGGCGCAGGCCAGGTTAAACTATTGGACTGATGCCAATGGAATTTTTACATAGTATTACTACCATGGCGATTTATAAATCGTGTCAGTGGCGGCGCAGCAATAATAAAAAAACTAAAAATATAAAACAGCTTAAACTCCGGTTTCAGGCATTTTAGGGCTTCCTAACGGAGATATAGAGCAACCCTCGTGGTTTCCTAATGGTTTTTAATTTTTTTGGGTGGGCGATGATTTATTTGCAAGGAGATCTCAGACTATAGATTCATGCTATGAGAAAATAATAAACTGGTATCACAGTAATATGTGGAAAGTACTGAGTGTTTCAACTTGACTCCATTTCTAGTGTTATAGTTTAATTTTTTAAACTATATTCATTCCAAATGGCATTCCGATATTTAATAGAAAAGACCTCCTCGCGAGGTGTCTCAATATAAATCACTGTTGATACAATCTTCATCCTTGCACATCAAAGTTATTATCTGCAACGTAGCACAATACACATTTTATGCAGTTGTTGCTATTCGTGTTTACATCCAGCGTTTACCGTTCATATAATATTTGAAATATGCGTCTCGCAGCCTGAAATTTTTCCTTGTTGGAGCCATTATCTGAGATTCCTGCGGTTGGCTGGCCCAGCACGCCACCAAAAACTTTCCCCCGTAATGGCTGGGCCGGTTCCTGTTGGCGCTCTGTTATCATATTCCAACTTTTATATCCGATAAATCAGCGCAGGATGTGTGGTTGAGACAAAGACCCGCCCCGAGGGCACTCAAGGCATTCAAATTATGAGGATGGGGGCTGGGGCCTCGTACGGAGGTTCAAGGGTGACGGCAGTGCTGCCACTTCTAGAATAAAGTAGTAGTAGTACGAGTAGTATGTGTCTTTATTTTGTTGTAGCAACAAGTTCACATTACAACTCACTTGTAATAACCTACTATATGCAGATGATTTAAAGATTTTTGCTCGTATAAGTGATACTGAAGATTGCTCTCTATTGCAAAGGAATATCGATAAGATCAGTAAGTGGTGTCTGGATAACAATCTCTCTTTGAACGTTTCCAAATGTAAAATTGTTACATATTCAAGGAAGAAACAAAACATCCTTTATAATTACAAGGTTGCTGATGTTTTGATTTCCAGAGAGAAACTATTTAGAGATCTAGGCGTTTGGTTTGATGAAAAGTTGAGTTTTAAGGAGCACATAAATATAATAGTCGCTGAAGCCAGCAAGTTCTATGGCTTCATTGTTAGGAATTGCAGGCTCTTCCATAACATTGATGCCTTAAAGGTTCTTTATTTCTCACTCGTACGTTCCAGGGTAGAGTATGTTTCGGTCGTCTGAAAGCCATTCTATATTTATCAAAAAGCTAGTCTTGAAAATGTACAGAGAAGGTTTTTGAAGTACCTATGTCTCAAGTGTGATGGAGTTTACCCAGATAGAGGTGTTTGTGAGAAACTTTTATGTATTAGGTTTAATGTTAGTAACTTAGATTTAAGACGTATATTGTCTTCCTTGAATTTTCTTCATAAATTCTTGCACAATAAGCTAGGCTGCATGGAATTACTGTCGCAAGTCAACTTCTATGCTCCCCCTGTTTCAATGCGTTCTGCGACAACTTTTAGGGTTAGCCGCGCAAACACAAATTTAGGTTTAAATTCTCCCATTACATATATGATGGTTAAATTCAATTCTATTTCACATTTGTGCGACATTAACTACTTCGCGTTATTTATAATATTAGAAAAACCGTCTGAAATGTATCTTCTAGCCACTTAGAATTTCAAGAATGAAACAGATTTGCAGTTCAAAAATGTAACTTAGGTTTAGGTTTAGGTTTTGGCTTAGGTTTAGTGATTTATTATTACCGGTTTCCTTAGGTAGTTAAGATTATATATATCTGATGTTGTCCTGTAAATGGAATATTTTGTTCTGTTGGGCAATAAATGCTTTATTATTATTATTATTACAGATTCATATCAGGAGGCGTCATTTAACAGAGTTGAACTTCCATGAAACCCCCAAGTATTTCAAAGTCGTTCCATCTTCTTCTAATATTGTTTAAACAATACAAGCTGAGTCTTAAGTTGATACTTATTTTAACTCTGTATAGAAATCGAAGAGATAAACAACTTTTTGAAATAACTTTTTTCAGAGAACTGAAAAATGAACGAGATATACAAAAAAATGAGTTTTATGACCCCCACCCCCCAACTACCTCAATTTCATCCCAACCCTAAAAAGTATAAAATGATCACGAAAGTCCTAAAACGCCTGGAAACAAAGTTTAAGCTGTAACTATATACTTATTTTTAGTTTTTATTATTGCTGCGCCGCCACTGACACGCCTTCTAAAATCCATAAACATTTTCCACTCTCGCCACGTTAATAATACCACAGTATTATTTCATTTCCTTACAATCAATGCAATAGCGTCCACGTTACACAATACACAACGATCTAAAGCAATATTCCTATGTACCTATATGTCAGAAAATTTTAAGTTCCTTGGTTTCTGTAATAGGCAAAGTAATTTTCGGATGGACCTAAAAAATGTATTATGATGCTAGGTCCTCCTTTCTCAGGTTAGTGGACAGCCTATTATGGATACATTAAATTTTTCAGTTTAACAAACCACCACCCCCCAACTATCCCAATATCACCCTTACCCAAAAAAAGTAGAAAATGATCGGAAACCCTTAAAACGCCTAAAAACAAAGTATGAGGAATATTTAAAATCTTTGATTTTATGCTAATTACTCCGCCGCCCGTGCACCGATTTTCAAAATTATAGGAAAATTGCCTACTACAACTCCACAGCATATCGCTGCCCAAATTTCCTCATAATCCATGTAGCGGTTACTGAGATTACGTGGCTAGAAGAACGCGTACAGACATACAGACCGACGAAAATGAGTGACATGGATTTTCGTTATGTTGGCTTCATAAAACGCTCAAAAAGTGTATTATCTCAAAATTGAAAATTTTCGCGATCACAATATTTCCCTCACCTATAGATGTGGGGAGTAAAAATATAAATCTGGATTTGTGTATCACGACGTACGTAGTATGTTTATGTTCAGCTCTTTGCTCGGATTTCTGTCTTATTGACTAGACATTGCACTTGTCAGATAGTGTAGTAGTCACATTCTGTTAATCGTTGTTAATTTTCAATTGGTAAATCCCACTCTTATGTGGCAGATTATTATGAACTGTTTAGAATTAACAACGATGAACTCAAAGCAAAGTGCATTAATTTATCGGTAAGACAAAAGTCCGAGCAAGAAACTAAACATAAACGTAGATGTGTGTCATTTTACTTGCACTAGTTCAAAAAGTAGGTACCAGATGTTCCGTATACAGGCACTAGAAATCAAAAAATCAGTGGAAATGGAGTTTGTCCCTCAATATCAATTGCCAATTGCTCTGATTGCGATGTCAAAATTAAACTTAATTCAAAAAAGTAATATTGATAATAGTAATAGGATTTGTTCTGTACTTGTGAAATTAAAATAAGTAAATGAAGTATAGTTTACAGAAAACTCGGGCAACAACAATGACAATGTTGGTTCACCAACTGTGGAAATGGAGGGTCACCCAACAGTTGAGTCACCTTCCGTCAAGCTTTTGGGGATCAACCATCAACAATAACATGTCCTGGCACGACAACGTCATGAGTATTGCTAAAACGGCATGCCAGAAGCTTGGAGTTTTGTTTCGCTTTAGGAGGCTGTATACACCAGAGCAACTACTGCTGCTCTACGAGACACAGTTCCGACCACCGTTGGAGTATTGCTCCCATGTGTGGGGATGCGTTCCTAAGCAAACTCTAACGCTTCAGGACACTACCCAGGAAAGAGCAATTAGACTAATCGGTACGCTCAACCTTACAAAGGACCTCCACTCACTGGTACATCGAAAAAGGGTGACTGACCTGTCCCTGTTTATCACGGAAGATGTTCGAGTGAGTTCTCCCAAATATAAATACTGAATACCTTCCGAACGAGGAACACTAGAGAGGCTCTGAGAGCTCATCCTTACCAGATCGATGTCCTTACTCCTCGAACCAATCTCCTCCAGCATTCCTTCTTTTGGAGAACTTCGATGCTGTGGAATGAGCTGCTGGGGAATTTGTTTCTCGATAGCTACAACCTGCAGCGCTTTAAATATAACGTGCACAGACACTTATCCTCTCGCAGCGCGTCTACAGAGCCATAGGCTTCCAGTCTTTGCGGCAGGCCGACCAAAAAAAAATTCTCAAAAAAAATTCAATAAACTAGATGCCAATTTCTTCACGATTCTTTTTAAACAAGGTTGCAAAATAACTAAGCTGTGTAGAAGCTTACATTTTTAAGCATACAGCTTGATGCTGGCGAGTTATGAAGTGAGCAGGTGACAAACTATGGCAACCTTGGAGGAGATAAGTGAGAATATCCGTTGTTATCCGCGATAGCGGTGAAGGGGAATCAAGTGGAGGAGGGTTGCCGGTAGACAAAAAAGTGAGTGTTCCGGACACACTGAAGCGTTCAATGGCAGCCATTGTCAACCAGAGATTTATTGGTTTCTTTGAGAGGTGGAAAAAGCTGAGTATTAATTTTTGAAGTGCCCTACACTGGAAGGATTTTGTTTGAACTGGATATTATGCGCCTCATTGAAATACAGTAGCAGGGATGTTCGATTCACTTGAACAGAATCGATCTTCGATTCGGTATCGAATCGTGATGAAAATAATCGATGAAAAAAAAATCGTCGTCGAAAGAATCGATTCTCTCAAAATCGATTCTTCTGATCTGTACCTACGGACTGAAGGTTAACACTCAACACCGAACAGCAGTAAACACTGATTGACGGCACTTTGCAACTTAAAAACTGAAAGTGCGATTTTAAGTGATTACTTATCTTCAATCCCTTAACACAAAATAATATTTTCCTCCTTCCTTCCTTCTTACTTCCTTTATTATTATAAAATATAGGTAGATATGTACGACATAGTTCGTATCTCTGTATTTAGAAATAGACTGCAATGCGCAATCCTTTCACAAAAAGCTATATGGCTAGTTTGAACTTTCAAGTTTATTTATGTAGTAATTTATGTTTCTTTTTAAATGATTGTTCAAGTTCGTCGTGTTCCCGCTGCTTTTAATGTGTACATTACAAAGTTTGCACTGAGAAATATTATTTTCTGATGTTTTCGACACACACTTGAATTTTTGGTTTTTCTACCAGACATTTTGAAATAATTATTAGTTAAATTTTATTCGCATTTCCCAAACGGAAAGGTTAGTCACAGATTTGACAATTGACAAATAACCACAAAACAAGCTCCGAGGTGACAGTTCCAACGAACAGCTCCATTTGAACCGCTCGGGCAGCTCGGACTCTCGGACTGTTTCTGTTGCACTGAACTGACCGTTCTGACTTTTTTTTGCTCTTCAGATTTTTTTAAATGCACTAGTTTTCTCGGAACAGTCGGAACTGGTTTTTCGGAATAGCTGCCGCCCAGAGCAGAACTGTTCGGAACACCTCCTCTAAAATGCCTGTTCCGTAACAACTACTATATGTACCTCAGGGATGGGATTCCGTTTTAAAAATGATATCGAGTTTGATATCAAAATCGATAATACCGATTCCGTTTGCCACAATTCGATAGTAAACTCGATACCTATACTCGACAGCTGCAGAGCAGTCGAATCGATGCTTAGATTCTAAAGAGTGAGGTTATACATCCGTTTACACAAAAATTGAAATTTGATAGTGAGCTCCGGACTTCAGTTTTTTGAAAATTAAGGAAATTGTGAGTATATTAGTGACAGCAATAGCTAGAAAATAAACTTTTATTTTACTATTCCGTTCATTTTCCTGTTTTAGAAGCTATGTCTTTCAAACTAAGGGATGGACATTGGGAAACAATGCTAACCTTTTTTGAGGCTCATCCTGATTTGAGCCATGGTAGGCTAAAGGGCCTCAATGCTCGAGAAAGAGCAAAACAATTATGGGCCGAACTAAGCCAGAAACTAAACAGCCTTGGATTTGGAGAAAGAAGTGTGGATAAGTGGCAAAAGGTAAATGTTCTGTATTGATACCAGTCATGATTCGTTGTTTGAAACATTATTAGCCTCTAGTAACTAATATCCTTATTTTTCTCATCAATATGTGTACAGTTGTAGCAATAAAATTATTGGTTTATTTTAGACCTGGACAGATTTAAAATATTTAATGAAGAAAAAAGGTGCTTCATCAAATAGAGATCATTTGAGCACAGGAGGCGGACCTGCAACTGCAGCCCCATTTTCCAAATTTGAGTTAAGGGCCCTGAAATTATTAGGAAAAACATTTTTTGATGGCCTTGGAGTACAAGAATTGGGACTGGTAAATTATAAGCAGCTGTTGAAACCTATTCATACCTACCTATGACCAAATTCGTGCTTTAGGTTGCTGAGAAGGAGAATGAAAAATTCAGGGCATCAGATATTAATCAGGCCGAAGACGTACTATCATTGGTACTATCGGTAGACGAAAGTCAACCAGGTAGTTCACACCCAGCATCAACCCCAAAGACGAATAAACGAATCATCGACCACGACCACGATTACGGCATGGGATCGGCGAAAAAAGTAAAAAAAACAAATATTGAAGATGCTTATATAGAAACGATAGAGGTTCTGAAAGAAATCAAAAATTGTTTGCATGCAGGTCTTGCAGACATAAAAGACAGCCTAGATGGTATTAGGTCTGCTATTGAGAAAAATCAAGCTAATACATGATGATAATCTACTTCTGAACACATTTATTATTACTCTCAGGATATTGTTTTAATTTATTTTATTTATTAAAAGAATTCATTTTAGGTTCAATTAAAATATCTATCCACAACCTGCTGTCTTCTTCTTATTCCTGCTTCTGCATCATAATGGTTCTAGTGGGGTGGATCTGCAGGTTGCTCTTCTCTTTCTTCATATACATATTGATAAGGAGTACCTGCATCTATGCAAATGTTATGTAGAACAGCACAGGCTTTTACTAAACTTGATACCGTTAGTGGAGTGTACCTTGCAACTCTCTCTCTTAGTAAACATCTAAATCTGCCTTTTAGCAAACTGAAACATCGTTCAATGGTACTGCGAGCAATACATAATGCTTGGTTATAGTTTTCTGCTTTCCGATCGGGTGGGTTATGGAAAGGTGTTAATAGATAAGGCTGCAGAGGATATCCTGAATCTCCTAACAGCCAACATAATTCATTATTATGATGAAGATTGGCCATGAAGTTGTGAGCGGCACTATTTCTCCATATAAAAGAATCATGAGTTGATCCTCCAAAATTTGCATTCAAGCCTGTAATCTTTAAGTTGTGGTCACATATAACTTGACAATTTATAGAATGGAATCCTTTCCGGTTTATAAAATTGTGCTCTTCCTCTGATGGCTTTAATAGTGCTACATGAGCTATGACTCCAATTACACCTGGAAAGTTATATCGAGTCATGAATTCCACTTTTATTGTATTTCTTTCTTCTCGAGTGTTGGGTAATTTGACATAACGAGGGCTGAGCTCTTCTAGAGCGCGAGTGATTGATAATATGGATCGATGTATGGATGTTTGACTCATTCCAGCTGTAAATTCTTGTCCAATACATCGTTGGTATGAGCCTGTGGCGTAGAACCTCAATGCAGCAAAGAACTTAGCCTCCAGAGTAATGCCCTTTCTTGAAAATCTCTCCTGAACCAAAGGTCGAATTTCCTCAATCAGATCCCTACAAGACCTTTTGTTTATGTTATTATATAATTTCGATAAAAATATATACATGTACGTACTCTTTATTTAATCGAAACAGTTCTATAAACCTATTGTCGGGAAGCTCGAAAGGATTGCTTTTTTCTCTAATTTCCATTCTTCTCCGAATATTGATCAAGTTTTGCTCTTCTCTTTGTTGCTGTAATAGGTGCTCTCTCACAATTGGCAACATTATTATGCCTATCAATATTATTATTACAAAGATAAAAACAAGAAAAAATAATTTTTCTGGGTATATTTGAGGTTAGGACCAAAAAACAACGATTTAATGTCACAGGTAGTTCATATGTGTCATTTCAACTATCGAATTCCCGAAGATTTCCGAAGACAAAACAGATCGAGTAACAGAATTCGGGTTTATAATTCTATCGAGTTGATCATCTATCGGGATCGAGTTCCTCGATGCAGAACGGAATCCCACCCCAGTTTAGTAAACGGACAAATTTCAAGAATACAAAATATTCAGCTGTCAGTCTGTCACTTTAGACTTGTTACTTATTAATGGTCAGACAAATTACGGAATCTTGTCCGAAACATGCCCCAAGCTTTATGAGATGCCAATTGACAGTTTGACATAGTCGTCAAGATCTGATGACCGATCCGATTTCGGTAATAGATGAATCGATTCGTCACGAATCGAGGTCGTGAGGATCGATTCAAATAATCGATTTTTCACCAATAAAATAATCGATCTCACCAGAATCGATTCTGAATCGAACATCCCTATACAGTAGTCACCACGTTTACAGAATATATGCTGATGTAGCTCGACACGGTTGAACATAGTCAGGACTTGAAGAGGGTTTGTATAATAAAGTTATGTTTGCATTGTTATATTTATAGATTTCTGGCTTGAGCAAGCACTGTTTGGTGGAAATAATGTTCAGAACAAAAATAGTCTGGAAGGTGCTGCAGTCGTACCGTTTGGTGGAAATAACCTTTAAAACAAAAACAGAAGGACATGATCCCCTCTATTGTTGTGAAGAAGTGCGCACCGCAGCATCTTCCCATACTTATCCGTCTCTTTCGATGTCTTACGATTCCGCTTCTTGCTTTCATCCAGCCGGTGCCAAAAAAGGGATCCAAAACACTGATCCAACCAACTACAGACCTATAGATCTGCTTTCTGTGATCAGTAAAGTAGTAGAGAAATAGCTCATGGAATACCTTGAGGTCCATCACTTAATCAAGACAAACAATATGGATTCCGACATCAAAGATCAACTGGAGATCTCCTGGCTTACGTTACGCATGTGTGGAGCAAACTCATCCATTCGTAACCTGATATAAATGACATGATGTGTCAAGGAGGAACCTTCAAATTGCTTGTCACTTCATTAGCTCATATTTTTTTAAAGATTTGTGTCTAATTTAACAAAGAGAGCAAATGAAAGAACAGAGACAGAAACGGTCGTTGCCGAAATTTGACACAAGTGCCTAACCAAAAAAAGTAATTTTTCAGATGATTATGTCACTACGTGTTGCTTCATTGATGCCAACTGTTCTGAATTTCATTATCAATCAGGTTTTACTAAGCCGACGATTGTACAACGGGTGTCGATTTTAAGCCTGAGCTTAGCTAAGCTTAGGTTTAATAATGCTCGTTCTAAGCCCGCATTTGTACAACCGGCCCTAAATTGTCTAGAGACCTCAAATAACAGTTGAAGGATGGTGGTTTAATTTCCAGGTGTGGATTTACAGACAGTAAGTCTGACTACGTCAAAGCTTTTCAGGCGAAAATGTAATATATTTAGTATTCTGAAATATATCTTTACATTTTCCAATTTTAGCGTAAGCTATTTGGCACTGGCAGATAAAAGCATTCCGAAAGGATATTTTATATTTTCCATGGAGGCTGTGATTTAAACGGAATTTATTTTATCAGACTTCGCTTCTCTCTGCCGGTATTAAATTTTTTGGGCCATTGTGTTGAAAATGCGGTGTTTTTGTCGTTGGAATTTTTGCCTTTTAAAAGCTTGCTCATTAAAATTTTAAATACTTTATGTACGTGTACTTCAATCACACGCTTTTGACGGCTATTTTACATGCATCAAACGATGTTTGTTTAAGGGATAATGAAATTTTAGTTGTTAACTACATTACTTTGAAGTGTCCACACAGCTATAGCATTACACGTATTTTGTATTTATTTTCTGGTAAAAGTAATTGGTGATCTGGTTTGCACATATTATACTGATGTAAGGGAAAAATGGCAGGCGCTAAAAAATCTGGGTGCTGTGAAGGAGTCAGGTAACTTAATTCCAGATCACCTCAAAGATCCAGAAGTACTCAGTGATTACTATGGTAGCCTCATGACATCAAACTTGCAACCTGATATGGATACTTTGGATAAATATTTGGGCAGCGTTAAAGTAAATCAAGATATTTTTAATTTTTCAATGACAACTGTTGAAGAAGTTGCTGATATTTTGAAATCAATAAAGTCTAAATCGATCGGTAATGATTCTATTGGGATAAATATGCTGTTATATTGTTGTCCAAGAATATTACCGGTTATAACACATTTAGTGAATAGCTGCATTGAGCATTCTGTATTTCCCGTGGGATGGAAGGTATCTATTATTAGACCTATACCAAAAAATAATCGCCCTTCTGAAATTAAAGACCTGCGGCCTATAAGTATCTTGCCAACTTTATCTAAAGTTACAGAAAAAATAATGGATATGCAAATGCGGAATTATTTAAGTAGTCATAAGTTAATTCCAGACAATCAGTCAGGCTTTAGGCGTGGATACAGTTGTTCAACGGCACTTCTCAAGGTTACTGATGATATAATACATGCTGTAGATCAAAATGAACTTTCTCTTTTAATATTACTCGATTATAGCAAAGCGTTTGACAAGATAGATCACAATCTTTTCCTTTCCATACTTAGCCATCTAGGTTTCAGCAGTGAATCATCTAAGCTCGTCCAAAGTTATCTCTCAGATCGTAGTTACATAGTCAGTGTTAATGGCGTAACTTTATCGTCTAGAAATGTAACATGTGGCGTTCCTCAGGGATCCGTATTGGGACCTCTTATATATATAATCTATACATCACAGTTATTAGCCTGTCTAAAAACATGTACTGCCCATTTGTATGCGGATGATACGCAGGTTTATGCATCATTCAAAGCTGAAGATGTATTGTCAGCTGTTGACAGCATAAACGAAGATTTACAAGCTTTAAACACAGTTTCAAAAAATCATTGTCTCGAACTAAATCCGCAAAAGTCAAAAGCTATTTTATTTGGTAGAAAAAAAATTAGAAATGATAAAGCAAACTCTATTGGATTGAATATAGATGCAGTACCAGTACCTTTAGTGGATAGTGCGATAAATTTAGGAGTTCAAGTTGATGCAGATTTGAGATTTCATGGACATGTATCAAATAAAATAAGACAATCCTTTCCCAAATTAAAATTAATATATTCCCAAAAAAGGTACCTTAATATCCACTGGAAAAAAACTCTCTGCGATTCCTTGGTTTTATCTGCTTTCAATTATAGCGATGTCTTATATCACCCATGCTTAACAAAATTTGACTCTAACAGAATTCAACGTATGCAGAATTCATGTGCTAGGTTAGTGTGTGGCGTAAGGAGAGGGGATCCAATTTCTCATAAAATCAAAGAAATAGGCTGGCTCCGTATGTCACAGAGACGCATACATCACTGCCTTGTACTTTTTCATAAGATAATCCTTGAAAAAACACCCTCTTATCTTTATAATAAAATAGTATTCAGGTCGGATTTACACAATGTCAACATACGGGGAAAGGAGTTGATAAGTCCACCCCAGCACAATACTTACTTTTTTGAAAGGTCATTCTCATATTGTATATATAATTTGTATAATATGCTGCCCTCAGAATTTAAGAGATTTTCAGTCGAAACCTTTAAACGACGGGTCCGAACATTTATAGTTGAAAATGCCATTTTTTGAATAATTATGTTCTATTATCCTCGCTATTATCTTATATAATTTACGTTATGAAATCCTGTTTAGTTGGTAGTTAATAGAGTTAGGTAATGTAAAAATGGTTGAGTGGAAGAGCACTGCTATAGTGAACTCCGCCATTTGAGGTATATCTGTATATGCTTCAATAAAGGCTATTATTATTATTATTATTATACACTGCATTGGTAGACCAAAAAGATGCTACTGGTCCTAACTCCTGACCAAATTCCAGCCATTGTCCTTAAACGGTGCCACTGAGCTTGCACCTATTCTTTGGAAGCTCTTCAAAATGTCTCATCAGCGAGGCGAGTTTCCCGCTACATGGAAGATTGGCTGCGTACAACTCATTCCTAAAAAAGGCAAAAAAACCGATACCACCAGCTACAGACCTGTGGTTTTTCTCAGCATCATGTCTAAGTTATGGAGACTGTCGTTAACACAGCCCCTGAAATATCTGGACAACAATAACATCATTAAGATCGCCAGTTAATGGTTTTCGTAAGCATAGGTCCACAAGTGACTTCCTGGCCTACATCACTCACTTGTAGAACAGAGCAATTGAAAATCATGGCGAATCCCGTGCTGTTGCACTTGAGATATCGAAAGCATTCGATGGAGTGTGGCATGAGGGACTTCTGGACAAGCTTTGGGCCTATGGACTACCATCTGGCCTGTGCCAGCGGCTGAATAGCTTTTTGAGCGACCGATCTCTGTTTGTTGTAGTCAAAGGTTGTTCATCAGAGGAAAAACCACTCTTTATTATTAGCTAAGTGTAGATATTATGGTTTACATGATTCAGCTGTACAATTTCTATCCAATTACCTTAGCAATCGAAAACAAAAAGTTTCCTTAGACTATGTTTCCTCCAGATTTGAACATGTAATATCAGGTGTACCCCAAGGATCAACTCTAGGTCCTCTCCTCTTCTTAATATATGTTTCTGACTTGGGAAATTCAGTAGAGAATTCTAAAATTGTCCAATATGCAGATGACACTCAAGTATATGTCTCTTTTGAACCGCAAAATTATGCTTCTGTCATGACTGATTTAAATAAGGATATATCGTTAATAGTCGACTATGCTAAAAAAACTCACTAAGTCTAAATACCAGTAAGTCGGTAGCGTTACTGTTTGCAACGAAAAATCATTACAAACGTATCCAGGATAATAGCCAAATTTTAGTAAAGGACTTACCTATCAGCATATTGGACAATGCAAGGAATGTGGGAGTTATTTTGGACAAAGATCTTCGCTTTCGGCAACATATTTCATTGGTTGTAAAAACTGTTTTTCAGTTTTAAAACTGTTATTCGCCTACAGATCTATAATGAATTATAAATTAAAAAAAATGCTTTGTGAAAGTTTGATCATTTCAAAGCTGAGGTACTGTCTCATTCTATATTACCCCTGTTTAGATCAGGCCACCGCTTTTAGATTGCAAATGATACAAAGTACATGCTGTAGATTGATATCAAATCTAAAAAATTTGATCACATCTCCTCGTCGTTTAGAAATTTAAACTGGCTGAATGTTAAAGAGATGTATATCACATAACATGCTTTGTCCATAGACTGATAGAAAATAAGAAACCATCATATTTGTATCGCAAACTGATTTTCAGAGCCGATATCAGCCAACGAATTTGAGACATCCCTATATGTTAACTATGCCCCAGCATAAAACATGGCCGTTTAAAAGATGTTTCACATATAACTCTGTTAAACATTTTAATATGCCAGAGCCGTTCAAGCAGTTACATCATAGAAAATTCAAGCATTGTGTTAAAGAATATTTATTATCACAACATAAATAAATTTTATACTTTTCTTTTCTCAATCATTTCAACGAACTGTTTATGATGATTGATGTTACAGTAACTTTTAGTGTTTTCTTTTTCTCCTTCGTTGAGCATAATGTTGTAACAATAAAAATGTTGCTTGGTCATGAACGACCAGCCAACACTTTTATTACTCATAGCAACCAGTAGCTCAGTAGGATTGCATAAGACTAGGGTATGTAGGAGCGTGCGTGTGTGCGTGAATGTGTGAGTCTCGTTAGCCGCCAAGAAATGAAAACTAGGACAACAATGGTTTAATAAAGATTTATTTTAGTATATATATGAATGCAGTACATTTTATTTTTTTTTTTTTTTTAAAGAACTTAGCTTCAGAAGGAAGTCCTCGTAGTAGTGCCCTTCCGAAAGGAAGGTGGTGCTCCAGAGAAGGCTGGCTTTTTCAGGAGTTCAGGTGGTGCCCCAAAGGTGTGGTGTCTTCATTTTGGCAACTCGAGAAAAAGAAGGTGGCTTTGGTGGTGGCACCCCGAGAAAAAGGTTAGGTGGTCTTCATTGTGGCACCCCGCCAAAAAAAGAAGTTAGGTCTTCATGGTGGCACCCCGACCAAGAAAAAAAAGGTGGTTCTCCTGTGAAAGAGTTATGGCTGGTATTAGCACCTTGTGGAGAACTTCAACAGGACTTCACGATCTGTTCCTGAAGTATGGATCTTCATGCGTTCTTACATCTTGATAAATTGCATTCATATACTTCAGAAACAAATCCATGAGGTAGCATGGGGGAATTAAAAAGCCAAAAAGCAGATAACTTTCAAATGTTCACATGGTAAAGATTAAAAAAATATATAGATATATACAAGAGCGAATAGTTTAAAAAAATTCTTAAATACTTTGCATTTTCAGTCCTACCGGATCTTTTCAGATATGAAGTATGGATCTTCATGCGTTCTTACATCTTGATAAATTGCATTCATATACTTCAGAAACAAATCCATGAGGTAGCATGGGGGAATTAAAAAGCCAAAAAGCAGATAACTTTCAAATGTTCACATGGTAAAGATTAAAAAAATATATAGATATATACAAGAGCGAATAGTTTAAAAAAATTCTTAAATACTTTGCATTTTCAGTCCTACCGGATCTTTTCAGATATGTAGTGATAAATAGAAAAAATGTATAAGAAGGTATGTTCAAAAATTTACAAACTTTTTCCTCACGCCTTGTAAAACAAAATTACAAAAATGTCCAAAAGATCTTTTCATTGCGTTCTCAATTAGCAAATCTGAGTGCTAGTTATTTTTACGTAAGGAATGTCATAAAAAAAATGTGAAACATTAAATACACACAAGATAAGGCATCGTAACACAAAAATATATGGCTAGAAATAAAGAATAGTGTTCAGCGACTCTTTTGTTAGATAATTAATAAATATACAGTGTAGGATTGACTTGATATTTAAAGATTAAAATGTTCGCCATCACATGTTCATGAAAGAAATGTATAAATCAGAAAAATCACATTCCTACACAAAATCATATTCCTAAAATAAATATGCAGAAGCAATGAAAATATGGGAAAGCTTAGTAATTAAATCGTTATGATTACCTTGATTAAGACATAATGGCACAGACACAAAAGATTGTCTTAGAGAGACATAATTATATTTAGCGTTAACTATTTGAGTTCAAAAAGCAAAAGGAAGGAGGTATGTGTTTCGACATAAAAGGTAACCTTGGTGGAGAGCAAGAGCATACCCCCCCACTCATTAGAATTTCCCAAAATTTGGCGCACTTGCGCAGTGTGTATAATTAACAATATTTGCAGCTCAAGGAAGTAGAGATGGGAAAAGGTAGAGGTGAGAAGCAAAATGGTTATAGAAATGTACTAGTATAATGAGGAAGTAGTTGCTAAAAATGGAAGTTGTAAACTATTTGTATATGGTAGCCAAGTAAATAATATAAAAATAATTTTGAAAACGGGTGAACCGTTACACTCGGCCCCACTTAACGAAAAAAAAATTTGAGAAGCATTCGAGAATTTTTTTTTTTAAAAGAGAGTAAAGTTAAAGTTATCACTGAGGGATCAAAATCAATCATTTGTCCTGATAACAATGTCAGATTAAGTTTTCGTGCTTCCCCATGCAAATCTCAAGAAATTGTAGTAATCTACAACCTACAAAGTCTATCAAGGTGCATGAAAGAGCAAGAAGACGCAGGTAGAAAACAAAAATGTTGGAAGAGAAATGGGAAGAAAAAGAGATAGCCTCAAGTCTACCAAACAAGAGGGATGGTTATAGCACCAACTCGCTTAAAAGTGCAGTGAAGCTGCACTGAACATGTACTACACAATGAAGGTAATAAATTGTGAAGTAAAAAAAAACAAATGTACGCAACCTATCAAACCCTAATATACTTAAGACCTAAAAAAACTCGTCAAAACTTTGACAAAAGACAAAGAGTTTCAAGACTCGGCTACAGGAGGTGCAAAGGATGCAGCAGCATCCAGAGTACCCAACTGGCTAGGAAGATTCGTTTCGCTGATAGATCTTAAAACTGCGCCGTAGAATCTTCCTACATCCACCAGTCGTCTGTCAGCTGAGGACTGCAGAAGCTACCACGCCCCCACAACAAGTGAACCAAGTCATGAAGACTCTAGGGCAGGAAAAAAAAGAAAAAAGAACACAGTTTTACTTGCTGCCTGCAACAGCAAGAGTGAACTTATAGTAGTCACTAGACTGAAAAGAGGACAAGTGAAGCTTGCCTCCAGGCGACTCAATGAATGGGTTAGCATTTCAATAATGCTGCTGGCGCTCTGCCGCATACGACCTGAAGAAGGAGCTCAGATACATTGCAGTAGTGACATCAGGTGTGTGTCAAGTCTCCTCAGAGAATTTTGACTACCCTTTGTCACCCCCCACAACTATCCTTCCAGGTCCAGTATCAATAAAGATTGTCGTATTGACACTCGCCAACACGTACCATTGAAACGGCCTCTAAAATAACTAAAAGGTCTATAAAAAAATCTAAATACCCTATGCAAGCGTAAGTACTACTCAAAGGAAAATGGGATACCCTTAATATTCTCAACAAAAGATTGTAAAATATTCCACTGAACAGACTTAAGAGAAAATTCAGATCTCTAAAGCATAAGTATAAGACCAAACTATTTCCATTTATGAAATACGAAATAAAAAAATTGTAACACCATACGTGTTTCTATGAAAACCCAAAAAAAAATTAAATTTTTGATCAAAATATTTTCTAAGTACTAACTATAATTCAGTAATGTTCTGATTTAATAAAAAAAAATTGTAATCCAGTGATGTTCTGATTCGATAAAAGATCTTACTATAATCCAGTAATGTTCTGATGCGATAAATAGCATTGTGATTCAGTGATCAGCAAAAAAAAGTTGGGCGCCAGCAGTCTAAAATAAGACTACAAAGAAAAATGTAATCAAACATCTTAAGTGCTGGAGTGATATCATTTCGAAGTCAGATACATGAAGTTTTTCAAGTGACAAACAACGAAGTAAATTCAGAGAAGTGTTGTGTCATATTAGATTCAAAAGAATAAATTCACAAAGGCTTAACAACATTAAATTCCAAAATCAATTCAGGGAAAGTTTACACATCATATTAAATTTTAAAAGAAAATTCAGGGAAAATTTGTTCCTCAAATTGGATTCAAAAATAATTTTAGGGAAAATTATACATCATACTGAATTCAGAAAAGTACATCCAAGGAAAAATTCATACATCATGTGACAATTTAAAATAGGCAAAATTATTTAAGTGAAATAGCTACCACAAATCTAATGTTCATTAATAAAGTGATTCCAAAAAAAAATTCAAACATCAGTGTAAGTTTAAGTAATCAAGAAGATCTATTAAAGATTGTATGAGCAAATACAATAGAAATCAAAATCTTGAACTATTTGTGAGCATGTAAGCACAAGAATCTTAGTCGATTAAAAATTATAAAGTTCAAGTAAGCTAACAAACGAAGATTAAATGCAAAATTTCAAGAAATGTTACCAAGATTTTAATCCATCAAATATCAGATTACTAAAACTGTACAAACTCATATCAAGTTATGAGTGCAAAGCGAAAATCGTAAAGTTATAAATTCAAAGTGTTTTAAAAAAACTAAACTGTGATAAACATATCATATGAAAGAAACTAAACATGAAAATCTTAGGCCTACAAAAGTCATTCCAAGTACGCTGCAGATTTATAGAAACGCATACCAGGATAACTAAAGAGGATAGAGACAATCAGGGGTAATTTCGTTCATGAGAGCTAAGTGAAATTTTTTTTTTAAAGCCGTAAATCTTAAAGTGATTTTAAAGTCATAAGAAATCTACTATAATGAACATTGAACAAGTACCATGAAAACAAATCACACATGAAAATCGCAAACCTACAAAAGCTATTTCAAGTACGCTGCAGATTTATAGAAACGCATACCAGGATAACTAAAGAGGACAGCAACAATCAGGTATGATCTTATTCATAAGTAAAAATTTAAAAATTTACATAAAGTTGAAATGACATGACATGGCATAAATGAACATAGGATTTCAGAAATCTACCAACAAACAAAGTACATTACAATGTAGCATATCAAAAGTGTTTCTTCTACGCCAGAGGTTTCAAGAGCTGCCCGAAATACGCCAGATTTATAAGTATGCATATTACGACAGACAGGTGAACAGAAAATGCATACAAGAAAAGCGCTTTCGATCCAAGAAACGTCATAGGACTTACATCAGTCTCTATAACACAAAATTTGGAAAAAAAAATTCCATAACAAATAATATTTCTGAAAACATGTTACAGTATACTATGGAATGCAATAAATTTATACTACAAATTAAATTGATTAATCAAAGTTTTTTAAAAACTATCAAAAATATCAGTAAAAATTTAAGAATGTGCTCACAAATGTTCAGTAGGGGTTAAATTTAAATTTGATCAGAATTTGGAAATCGATGTTAAAGTATAATTGTCACAATAGTAAATTTTGGACTAACATAGTTCAAAAAGTTGATTATCAACAGTCTTAAATGTCCTAAGGAGATCTATTAGCAGACTCTTACTGCCGCCTAGAATTTTTAAGGGGCGCTGGCTAATTCTTCCTCTGACACTGACGCTTGAAGTGAGAATGGCGGTGCATTTTCCCTTCAGACGTCTCGCATCTTCGCCCAGTACAGCAGGGCGCATGAATTTTGGGACTGTGATATAATCAGAATTGTTAATCATTATATAACAACAACAAAGAATAGTGTTGATCACTTTCTGAACCAGTCTCAATCACCATCTGAATCAGAACTATCACTTGAATTATTACCCATATAGGTATCATTAATATCTAAACTATTGTCAGGTTTAAGATCTTTGACATGAAAATCTCCTATAATGTTACCATCCAAATCCTTCAATGTATAAACTAATGGTGATTTTACTCTATAAACAATACAGGGGATAAACTTTGGACTTAACTTCGCACAGAAATTATCGGCAGCTTTTGAAAGAATGAAATTACGTTTCAAAACTCTATCACCAACTTTGAATCTAAGATCTCTCCTTCGCAAGTTATAACGATTTTTGTTGACTTCATAAGAACGTCGCATTCGGTCTTGAACTTTAGAATAAATCTCAGGTATCTTTTGTACTAAATTTGGGTCTAAAACATTTTGGCTGATATTAACGTCATTCTTAGCATCATCGGCAATGATTCCATAAAATGAACCATCAACTGGCACATTTCGATAAAAGTTTAAATAGCTAGGTGAATATCCTGTAACTTCATGCTTTGCTAATCTAATTGCCTGGGCTATTTGATGAATAGACTGATCCCAGGTATTGTGAGAACTTTTTATGTATGATCTAACTGCAGTGACAATAGTCCTATTCACTCTTTCACAAGGGTTAACTTGAGGAGTGTACCTTGCATTATACCAGATTTTCTGTACATTATAAGAGCTAGTAAGAGCTTTAAATTCTTTAGAGATAAATTGAGGTCCATTATCAACTACAATGATCTGTGGAACTCCAAAAATGAGAAATACTTGATTTTCTAGAAATTTAACTATGGATGTTGATGTGGCTTTAGGCATAGGATGTACTAAAACAAGTTTTGTAAACCAGTCACAAACTACCAGAAGAAATCTATTACCCTTTTTAGAACGAGGGTATGGTCCTAAGAGATCAGCAGATATCATTTGAAATGGAAATTTGATATCTCTGTACTTTCCCATTAAACCAGCTTGGGGTAAATTACCTGGTTTGCACTGAGCACAAATTTTGCATGAATTCACATATATTCTAAGTGACTGTTTCATTTTTGGCCAATAATATAGAGCTGATAACCTAGATAGCGTTTTGAATACTCCTAAATGACCTGAAGTGGAATCATCATGATATAATTTTAAAAGTTTTAACCTATTAGGTGTTGGTACAACTATCTTCCAATCAGTATATGTCTCTGAAAGAGGATCGTCAGATAAAATATGTTTGTAAAGAACATTATTTTCTACTTTAAAGGATGGATATAAATCCGGATTATTACTGACTTTGTTAATCATTTTTCGATACCACTTATCTGGAGTTAACTCATTTAAATTTAATATTGAAACATCTATATCTTCATGTACTCTAGATAAAGCATCGGCAACAGGAATTTCTTTGCCTTTGCGATGGATGATTTTAAAGTTATATGGTGAAAGGCGATATAACCATCTAGACAATCTAGGTGAAGGATTTTTAAGACCTTGAATCCATTGCAAAGATGAATGGTCAGAGATAACATTAAATTTTGTATGTTCAACATAACAACGAAAATGTTCTATACTTAGCAAAACTGCAAGCAGTTCTTTTTCTGTGGTGGAATATTTTCTTTGGGCCGTGTTGAGAGTCTTACTAAAATACGCTATGGGATGTTCTAAACCATGCTCCTCCTGGAAAAGTACACCACCAACTCCAGAATCCGAAGCGTCACAGACAATGGAAAAGGGCTTAGTGAAGTCTGGACTAGCAAGAATGGGAGCAGTAGTCAGCAAGCCTTTGATCTTCTCAAAAGCCTCAGCAGCTTCGGGTGTCCAAGCGACAGACTGACCTTTCTTTCGGTTCTTTAATAGATCTGTAATTGGAGAAGCTATTGTACTGAAGTCTTTGAGAAAACGACGATAAAAGCTCAACATGTCCACTAATCTTCGAATCTGAGTTATACTAGTTGGTGTAGGAAACGACAGGAGAGAATTTACTGTACAAGAGTCGTAACTGAAATTTCCAAAATTTATATTTAGCTTAAACTGCAAAATAAATTCCATTCCCAGAATCAGCTTATGTGAAATGTTTGGGACAATTAAAACTTTAATTTTATGATCTTCACCATTAAAAGTGATCGGAAAGTAAACGCAACCTAAAATATTCTGAATCTGACCATCAGCCGTAGTCAGTTGTAAAGCTGTATTATAATCAATCTTGAGATTCAATTTGCTCAATAAATATAGTCCAGATGACCCAAGAATATTAGCATTGCTGCCACTATCGAGCAAAGCTGTAACATTTTCATTATCTATACAAATTGAAAGATATGGACGATTATCATTGTTCTTACTCACAAATAAAGGTTCAACAGAATTTTTAACTTTGACATTAGAAGTCACTTGTGGTTCCCTAGTATCTATGTCTGAAAAATCTTTACCAAAATCTAAGTCAGGTGTATCAACATGAAAATCCCTAGCATTATCTACTTCTGTGATTTGATCATCAACCCTGGAGTGGCTTTGCCCTTCGTATTGGGATCCGAAAAGGTGACTCCCTTGTTCTGTACATGGGAAGGCCCAGGAGTCAAAGCGGGAACTTCCTGTCTCTGTACGTTTTTTGAACAAGAGGGACAAGTTGATTTTGTGACATTTCTCATGCCACATTCATAACAAAACTTAATACGGGGAGATCTACACTGCTGAGAGGAATGCCCAAGTTTTTCGCAATTCCAGCAAACTACTGGTTTTCTAAGAACAGGGGAAGATGTATCATTGTTAGAATTACTATGATCGGATCTACTGACCGGTTGACATGTCAGAAAGGAATCCTCTAACTTCCTACAATATGAAGTTAATTGGGCAAACGTCAAGATATCATGAAGTGCTAGTGACTTAACATAATCTGGCAACAAGTTTCTACGAATGATGTTAACCATGTCGTTTTCAGTGAATGGGTTGCTGGTGAGTCTATTGAACTGAGACTCCATAAAAGCAATAAAAGTTATGACAGGTTCACGCTGACCTTGTTTGCGTCTACGAATTTCATCAATCAAGTTGATGTCGTAGTTGTCTCTAAGGAAAGCATCCTTTAATTGACGCACCAAATCACCCCAATCATGAAAAGCACCCCTAACAGAACCATTATGCCACCAAGTCCACGCTATGCCTTCAAAAAGGTCACCTGCAGCAGCATATAGATCCATCTCATTACAACCTCGAGAAGCCATAAGAGACTGAATCAATTCAAGAAACTCAATGACAGATGTTTTGCCATTGAACTTCCTAATTCCCCATTTAAAAATAGGAACCTTCTTCTGTTGATAAAAACTAACAGGAGAGCAAGGCTGAGGATTCATTGCCAAGGGAGGCAAAGAAGCTGCTACAGTAGTAACAGGTTGCGTTTGCATAGGCTGTGTTGGATTAACAGTCACAGGCATGGGAACTGGCGATGAATGTCCCGTGGGAGGTTCGAGCTTGGCCAAAAGATTTGATTCAGCAATCACAAGTTGTGTTTTGAATCTAGACTTCTGTGTCACTTCCTCATCAGAAGAAGGAGCAAGTCGATCAATTCTGTTTGCTAAGTGCAACAATCGAGTACAAATCCTGCGATGTTCACTTGAATCATAGCCACTAGAAAATTGAGATATCATATCTTCAAGTTTATTGAAAGAGAATATGATATCATCTTTATCCTCATCAAAGGGAATTAAAACTGAAGCTTCAGAAAAACTTCTACCATGCTGCTCTTGTGATAGCAGACCACGCAAAACTTTTCGTTTATCATCCATAGTGCTAGGAACTTCCAAGCCTCTAATTTTTATCTCGTATGCCAACTCACTTGACATCAGGTCATTAACATTGAGTTTAGTGAGAGGCATTGTTGCATTTAAGTGAGGTTAAGTAGAAAAAGGACAAGTCAAAACCCAACAAGATAAAAAAACACTAAAAATATCAAACAGATCACCAAAAAAAGTACTTGAGCATGTATGTTCTCGAAAAGGAAACTAGTATTCTGGAGTGATACTAAAAGATTAAAATTATTTATCTGGCCTCAACAAATATGACTGCCCTTATCAGTCCTTCAATCAAAACAAAACAGAGACTAAAATGCTCTAACTCATATCAAAAATATTTGCCAGACAAAACAACTATATATAGATAAACTCCAAAATGAAAACAATAAAAAAAAGAATCAAAGACTAGTATCTGCTCAATGAAAGATCAAAAAAAATTTTTTTTTGAAATATCAATATATTCTGTATGTGTGTGTGCCTCAATGTATGTGTTAATCTAGGAAATTAAATATATATGCAAGTATGTAATTCCACATATATAACCACCCTTCTATAAATAGCAAAAAACTAAAGTCAGCTTATGAAAATGTTCAACTATAAATGAGCTACAAAATGAATGTACCTAAATAGGAAATTACCAAAGAAAAATGTAGTGAATTGTTGTCCAAATACCACACAAAATGTATAGCTACAAAAAAGATCAAACCATACAAAAACTCTAGGTAAGTGTTTATGACCTGTGAATAATATCCAAACGCCAGATATCTTAGAGAAACATTTACAACATACGCTCAGATTTATAAATTAACGCATACGCGAAATGTCTCAAGACAGTACAAAAAATAACGCATTAGGAAATCAAATCTCAGTCATAAATAAAATATACTAATAGACAAAAATCAATAGAAAAATTTAAATAATTTCAAATATACCTCAATAAAAAAATTTTGAAAATAGAAAATTTGGACAAACAATCACCCTGAAAACTACAAAAAAAAATATAAGCTGATAATAGTTAAAGAAAATTAAATAACAAAATATATATGCCAAATGAAAGTACTGCACCCAAAAAAAAATTATTAAATGGAATTTTGAGTCAATGAGCCGAAATGGAATTTTGAAAAAGTTGTCCAATTTTCACTTCAAGACAGCTGCAAGACTCACAATGCACAACATCCAGACATACCCATGTCTGGCCACACGTTGGCAGCGCCAATTTGTAACAATAAAAATGTTGCTTGGTCATGAACGACCAGCCAACACTTTTATTACTCATAGCAACCAGTAGCTCAGTAGGATTGCATAAGACTAGGGTATGTAGGAGCGTGCGTGTGTGCGTGAATGTGTGAGTCTCGTTAGCCGCCAAGAAATGAAAACTAGGACAACAATGGTTTAATAAAGATTTATTTTAGTATATATATGAATGCAGTACATTTTATTTTTTTTTTTTTTTTTAAAGAACTTAGCTTCAGAAGGAAGTCCTCGTAGTAGTGCCCTTCCGAAAGGAAGGTGGTGCTCCAGAGAAGGCTGGCTTTTTCAGGAGTTCAGGTGGTGCCCCAAAGGTGTGGTGTCTTCATTTTGGCAACTCGAGAAAAAGAAGGTGGCTTTGGTGGTGGCACCCCGAGAAAAAGGTTAGGTGGTCTTCATTGTGGCACCCCGCCAAAAAAAGAAGTTAGGTCTTCATGGTGGCACCCCGACCAAGAAAAAAAAGGTGGTTCTCCTGTGAAAGAGTTATGGCTGGTATTAGCACCTTGTGGAGAACTTCAACAGGACTTCACGATCTGTTCCTGAAGTATGGATCTTCATGCGTTCTTACATCTTGATAAATTGCATTCATATACTTCAGAAACAAATCCATGAGGTAGCATGGGGGAATTAAAAAGCCAAAAAGCAGATAACTTTCAAATGTTCACATGGTAAAGATTAAAAAAATATATAGATATATACAAGAGCGAATAGTTTAAAAAAATTCTTAAATACTTTGCATTTTCAGTCCTACCGGATCTTTTCAGATATGTAGTGATAAATAGAAAAAATGTATAAGAAGGTATGTTCAAAAATTTACAAACTTTTTCCTCACGCCTTGTAAAACAAAATTACAAAAATGTCCAAAAGATCTTTTCATTGCGTTCTCAATTAGCAAATCTGAGTGCTAGTTATTTTTACGTAAGGAATGTCATAAAAAAAATGTGAAACATTAAATACACACAAGATAAGGCATCGTAACACAAAAATATATGGCTAGAAATAAAGAATAGTGTTCAGCGACTCTTTTGTTAGATAATTAATAAATATACAGTGTAGGATTGACTTGATATTTAAAGATTAAAATGTTCGCCATCACATGTTCATGAAAGAAATGTATAAATCAGAAAAATCACATTCCTACACAAAATCATATTCCTAAAATAAATATGCAGAAGCAATGAAAATATGGGAAAGCTTAGTAATTAAATCGTTATGATTACCTTGATTAAGACATAATGGCACAGACACAAAAGATTGTCTTAGAGAGACATAATTATATTTAGCGTTAACTATTTGAGTTCAAAAAGCAAAAGGAAGGAGGTATGTGTTTCGACATAAAAGGTAACCTTGGTGGAGAGCAAGAGCATACCCCCCCACTCATTAGAATTTCCCAAAATTTGGCGCACTTGCGCAGTGTGTATAATTAACAATATTTGCAGCTCAAGGAAGTAGAGATGGGAAAAGGTAGAGGTGAGAAGCAAAATGGTTATAGAAATGTACTAGTATAATGAGGAAGTAGTTGCTAAAAATGGAAGTTGTAAACTATTTGTATATGGTAGCCAAGTAAATAATATAAAAATAATTTTGAAAACGGGTGAACCGTTACAATGTGTGTATATGAATACATCATACTCATACATTCATGCGTATACATATTTGTGTTTTATTTATATAACAAATTAGGATTAAGTGGAGGAATAGCCATGTGGCTAAACTTCGCCCGTTACAGAAACAGTTTAAATAAAGACGTTTTATTATTATCATTACTTTTTATAAATGCCGGTGTTCCTTAGTATATGTCCTATCCCCTAGACTGTTACTGCTGTATATCAACGAGCTGCTGGAAATAACATCCAATCTGCAGCTCGCAGACCAAAGTACATTAATATCGAGCATGGAACCAGGAAAGCCACTATCATCCCAGGAGACGGTACGTCGGCGACAACAACATGCCTCGCAGTTCAACGTAGATATCAAAACAATTGTCGAGTTGGTATTAGTAAATAAAGTACAGTTCAACGTACAAAAAATTCAGGCAAAAACACTGACAAAGACATCTCACGTTGGCTTACCAACTGTGGAAATGGTGGGTCACCCAATAGTCGAGTCACCTTCCGTCAAGCTTTTGGGTATACATCAGAGGAACTACTACTGCTGTAGAAGGCACAAATCTGTCCATCGTTGGAGTATTGCTCCAATATGTAAGGATGCGCTCTGAAGCACCCTCGACAGATTCTGGACACTATCCAAAAGAGAGCAATTAGACTAATCGATACGCCTAACATCACAAACGACCTCCAAAAGAATATGTCGCTTAGTTTATGAAAAGAACTAGTAGTGTCTTTACAGTTCTCAGAGGAGTGAGCAATTCAGAACGTCGCAGAACAACTGTGTATTAAAATTGTTTTCAGTTTTGATGATTATTTTCACAAAAAGAAATGGTGCTTTTCATCATGACCATGTATAGGACGTTGACTGGCCCTGAAGGCTATTTTAAGATCAAATATAAGTTTTATCGAGGTCATTTAAAGCCTCGTTTTCACGTCGATAGTTGTTGTGATAGATGTTATCATGATAGCAACTATCGCAAAAAATGTCTCCTTTAACGAGTACGAATTGAGAGTACTACCACGATACTTTTTGATCTATCGTGTCTACTGTCACTATGCATACAGCATGATAGTTCATTTTTGTTTTGCATAAAATATATCTGAAGGAAATTTTCAGAGGATTATCAAAGATTTTCATATTTATGGAAAATGGAAAAAAGTGTTAAACATTTCCTATTTCATGCGTAAAAAAATCTTGAGTCTTTTACTGCGAGTTCCTTTATCAGTGTTTTGGAAGCTTCCAGTGCATTTCGTCTGTGGATCCACTGTCTCATTCATACGTTTTTGAGCTTTTCTTCGTTTGATGTTAACGATTTTACCAATAACTTGCTACTATTACATTATCCTTTCAACGTGTAGACATTAAATTTGACTTTCATGACGACAATGATAATTTTAAGTCAGGCAGCAATTATACAACCGTTAGGATAAGGTTAGTTTCTGGTCTTAGATTCGAGGCCTTTCAACTACTGTTTCCATAAAGTCCGTTCAGCTATCGAAAAGCTTCAGAGAGGTCCATAAAACGTGGCAAAATAGCTAGGTATATACAGTTTCGTGACAAGAGAACACACACATAGACACCCTTCCGACTTCCTCAATTTTGCAGCTGTCGTATTGGCAAATATCCCGTCCTATTTACTATTTCGATTCGCGATCTTGTTCCTGAAAAAGCTGCAAGAATAGACTCTTGGAACTTGCGGAAAAGCCAGTGGCGTACAGACAATTCCAGCATGACAAAATGTAAAAACAATTACAGATATGCTATCATAGCATGCAACTCTCCTGAACAAGCTCCCGTCCTACCTCGTTTCTGTTAAACTTTGCGGCTGGCTCGCAGACTTCCTCTCTGGTCGCTAAATCTCAGTCGTGGTAGATGGCTTCTCCTTTTTCTTTCATAACACGAACGCTGGGGTTTCGCAGGGAACGGTATTGGTCCCAACATTATTTCTGCTCCACATCAATGATCTTCTTAAATCCAATCAACAGTTTTGCAGACGACAACACTTCGCACATTCACACCATGAGCAGTAGACCTTTGTGATCGAGCTTGAACGCAGAAGACTGGCAGTGGCTGCTTCGCTGTAAAAGGACCTGGAGACCATTACCGCTTGGCAACTCCAAGACTGAGTACTCTATACAATTGCAACAGGTGCTGAAAAAAAAACTCGGCTACCTATTCAGAGCCATAAAGTAGCCTTCTCAAGCTGTATATTGTATAAAGCTCAGACAAGACCTGGCCTATCCGCCATGGTCAAGCAGGCAATGCGACAAGCCGCGCTGATGCTAAAAGGCTGACAGCAAGTAAGTGCCAAAGCATATGGAACGAGACCACTGATGTCGGACAGTGGACGAAACGACTAATACCGTCGATAAAAGAATGGGCGAAATGCAGTCATCGGCAGACGTCTTATTTGCTAACGCAGGCACTGTATGGGCACGGGCCTTTTCGATTGTATAGGAAACGGATAGGACGGGTGATGGACGAAAGATGCTTGCACTGCGAGGCGGGAGATACGGCCGAGCATGCCCTGTTTCTGTGCGATCGATGGGGGGCGTACAGACAGGAGGTAAGTCAAAAACTGGATTGGGAGCTGACCCCAGAGACTATGGTCCCACTGATGTTGTCCAGCGTAGAGGCATGGAACATCATACATGAGATGGTCAACAAAATACTCTCTGTAAAGGAGAAAGAGGAGCGGCTTCAAGGATAAATGAGGATTGGAAGTTATTCATAAATGTGTTTTAATCATTACCTCATTTTGCACTGCGAAGAATGTCGTTCACGATGATGCCCGATGCAGATGGAGATATAACATCAGAGGTAAGGAAGAGGGAACGGGTTTTAGCCGATCGGGCCGTGATGACATGTCGGATGGACATGGTTGCGTCCATTGGACATCTGATCAGAGGACTCAAGCTGGTTCAACGTCGGGCGGACAGACTCTCTCTCACACTTCCGGGTGTGTGAGTGTTTTCTGTCCTTGCGATCAAGCCGATTTCCTAAACCCTCTATAATAAAAAAAAGACAAGTCCTGGCAGACAAGGCCTGGGGCATTGCTCTCTCTGTGACCTTATTCTTAAATTTGAGGGAGTAGTAATAACAAAAGCAGTAGGACTGGTTCTCCTTATAAGTGACGATACAGTGTTTTTGAAAATATTTCTATCAGGGGGTGCTTGCTTACTCCGTGAGAGGCAGATAATTCGGATCATTTGGTTCACAGAAAAATCGGAAAAATGAAGGGTATCGGCCGGGTTCGAACCCGTGCGTAGTGTATCAGCTTCGTCACGGGGCACCGTGGTGTAGTTGGTATCCCGTCGACCTACAATGCCGGAGACGCTGGTTCGAATCCAGCCGGTGTCCTTCAGTTTTCCGACTTTTCTGCGAACCAAATGATTGGAATTATCTCCCTCTTGCGAGTGAGCAAGCACCATTCATTTCTCGAAATCCTGGCCGACTGAGGAGTCGTACTTCAGTAACAAAGAAAACTGTCGCGCAAATGGCGGCGGGAGATTCACACTCACCCAACAGCCGACTAGAAATACATGGTTCTAAGAGATATACGAGGGAGTGGTAGGTGTCGGCGGAGTCGATACCTTGTCATCGGCGCTGTGTATCAGTTTCGCCACGGGGCATCATGGTGTAGTTGGTAAACGTGTCGGCCTAGGATGCCGGAGACGCTGTTTCGAATCCAGCCGGTACCTTTCATTTTTTCGATTTTTCTGTGAACCAAATGGTTTGATTTCTATCAGGGGGTTATTATATGATGGTTAAGGCAATCACGCGTAATTTTTGTGTCCGTTAAGAAGCCGGATGACGCTTGGTGTTTAAGCTCTAAAGGTAGCTTGGCGTGACGTAAAAAATCGAGGTTTAAGCTCAAATTTCACATAAATTGCACAGCAGAAACGGGTGACAGTATTTTTTGTTTTAACTACAAAGTAAGCCAAACATTTCCAAGTTTCGACTGGTTTTGTCGCGGTTTTTTTATTTTCGTTTTAAAAAAAATCGGTACGCGCAAACTGCCTGTAGATTTCAGATGACGATTTTTTAGAACATTAGCTGGTAAGTGTACTGAAATGCTACCGCATTTTCATTCGGTTACATAACGATTTTTCTCCACGTTTTAAAACCTCCCCTCTATCTCCGATTCCTCCTTTAGGGTTATGTTGCACTGACAAAAAAGTTCCCAAACTGCCTTTAGAACTCAAATACCAAGCGTCATCCGGTTTCTTCACGGACACTGAAATTACGCATCATTTCCTTAACTATAATAACTCCCTACTATAACTACAATAACTCCCTACTAGAAATCTGTTCAAGACCACAGTATCGTCACTTATAACGCGAACCATGCCTACTTCTCGTTACAAGTCGAATTCGTTACTCGTTACTTTTAGTTTAGTTTTAGATACGTATGTTCAAGAGTTTACTTTGAACGGGTAACCACGCTACTTTTGACTTGGTTTAGTTATTTTGTAGAACATTGAGATCGGCAAGTATAGTAGTAGTTATCTATAATACAAAGATCGATAGTTTATTAAAAAACAGTATGTTTGAAGACATTTTTATGAAAACAAGGGCAACAAAACAAACAAAACTGATAGAACAAAAATCAAACTAAAACCTACTTAAACCACCACTATCGATAAAGTGTTTGTGTTTGTGTTGTGTATCCTGAATAGTGTGTACCATTCCCAGTCCAATACGCTCTGGTACAGTCCTGGGATTTACTGGTTACGGACGGCGTGGCGCGGCGTGATTGTAGTGACTGTTAGCGCGGACTCAGGATAGGAACGAGAGCAAAAGTAACGAAAGTAACGAGACTTTCCGAAATGGACTCGTTACCTTTAGTTACCCATTAGTAACGATTACTTTGTAATAGTTACCTGATTATTCTATCAGTAGTCTGAATGTTATTGCGGAGAGACTTCGAACAACAGTCTTGAAAATGGCGGGAGTGCACACATAGCATAAAACATGTGGTAGCATTCACCATTTTTTTTATGGTCAGCCTCCCGCAAAGGTTGAAAGCCTATGGCGCTGTGGAAGTGCTGCGAGAGGATAAGTGTCAGGTCACGTTGGATTTGAAACGCTGCAGGTTGTAGCCGTGGCTTGCCTGGTTCCATGCACGACACTAATGTACTGTCATCTGCGAAGCTGTAGATTGGACTGGATGTTATTTCCAGCAGCTCGTTGATGTACAGCAGAAACAGTGTAGGGGATGGGACAGATCTCTGAGGAACACCGGCGTTTATTGAAAATACGTCTGATGAACAGCCCTCGACTACAACAAACAGAGATCGGTCGTTCAAAAAGCTATTCAGCCACTGGCGCAGGCCAGGTGGTAGTCCATAAGCAGCAAGCTGGACCAGAAGTCCCTCATGCCACACTCTGTCGAAAGCAAAAGCTTATCGAAAGATATGTCAAGTGCAACAACACGGGATTCGCCATGATTTTCTATTGCTCTGTTCCACAAGTGAGTGACGTAGGCAAGTAGGTCACCTGTAGACCTGTGCTTACGGAAGCCATACTGGCGATCATTTATGATGTTATTGTTGTCCAGGTGTTTCAGGAGCTGTGTTTTTATGACAGTCTCCATAACCTTAGACATGATGCCGAGAAGAGCCACAGGTCTATAATTGGTGGGATCGGTTTGTTTGCCTTTCTTAGGGATGGGTTATACGCAGCCATTCTTCCACGAAACGGGAAACACGCCTCGTTGATACGAAAGTTTGAAGAGCTTGCAAAGAATAGGTGCAAGCTCAGCGGCACAGCGTTTAAGGACAATGGCTGGAATTTGGTCAGAACCAGTAGCTTGATTCTTAACTTCAAGGATTTCGAGTCAAATTATTGTTTTAATACAGTTGAGCTTGTGTTTACCGTACACAGCTTTAAAATTAGTATACTTTGCGCTCATCCATTCTCACCTAACCTACAACACATTGCTATGGGGAAACTCTTCACACGCAATAAGAGTGTTTAGATTACAAAAAACTGCGGTACGCATATTAAGTAGGGTACCCTTTGACGCTAGTTGTAGAGAACTATTCAGATTACATGGGATAATGACAATACCATCTATACATATATATTTTCCAGACGCTCATCCATATCCATAAAAATCTTGGCACATTCACAACGCCAGCATCTAATCACAATTATAATACCAAAAATGCGCAATCGATCATCCCTTTGAGAAGCAGACTACGCATGACACAGATGAATAGGTTCAACGTACATATTTATAATAAATTGGACACATTGTTCAAATATATGCGGGTAAAAAATATGACCCTAAATGCTTTTAAAGTATTTTTCAAGAAATTTCTTCTGTAGCACTGTTTTTACAACATTAATGAATATTTGGACCTTTAAATATTTATGTTAGTCTAAAAAAGCCACTCATGAATGTCGCTGCTGTTAATTTATCTATGTTTGTTAGTTTTCAAATTTTGTCTGTTTGTTTATAATGTCTGATTATTAATTTTAGCTTTATTTTTGGGTCCTTCTTTACTTTAATTACCTCCATTATCACCTTTTGTAATTTTACAGTGTAGTATATATTATTTATATTTGTAATTACTACTATCCTCTCGTAGATATAAGGCTACTTTTTTGTATCTATTCTGACTGTAGCATGCCTGATCATGTAGAAGGTCAATAAACTATATATGAGTGTATATGAGTATTCGTGTTCAGTTTTTGGAGGACGTTTTTAACATCTCGATGTTGAAATTTGACCTCTGCCATTCTCGAGTTCACGCTTATGGTGATGGTCGGAGTACTACCTTGAAAGTCTACAGTAGAATTGGCTGCGAAGAGCTTCCCCAAGATGTCTGCTTTTTCTTTAGGAGCAGAAGCGATGGACTTGTCGTCTCTGGTCAAGAGTGGTATTGACGAATAGAAAAAGTTCTGACTAACAGCCTTAGCTACAGACCAGAATGTTCTGGACGATCTAGGACACGAGAGGAGCTTGTCCTTAATTTTTTGGTTGTGTTCCTCCTTGCGGCTGTGAATTTTTTAAACAAACCCGATTTCTGATAATGTTATAAAAATAAAGGCATACTAATTTGATAGATTGAGACAAAGATATGTTTGTAAACCATTTACAACTCTTCAGGGAGGTTGCAATTACGCTTGTTACGCCCTTGATGTATACATCTCTGAAGCAGTACAATTTAGGTCAAGTTGATTTTTTCTTAAATCTCAGTACCGTCCATCCCGTCACTGCACTGTGCAGCTTTTCGATTCTACACGTCTAGCGGCTTATCCAAACAAAAATATCGACGGCAGCACACCGGCATCGAAGTTGGCGTCGGTGAGAACCGGAATATATACGAGCCACTCTCCAATTTACGCTTTTCTGTTTGCGCTAACAGCTATTCTACGATGCTATGTACAAAAAGCTGACTTGTTCAGTAGAGAGGACGTGATAAATTGCATGTTTGCTAGAAAAGTAGAATTTCAATGCTTTCAGAGGGAACTATGGCACCCTTCTGCTCTCTACCAGTACAGAATATGGTACAAAAGTACTCATGTGTCTCTACATTAAACCTGGAACGTTCCACTCTTTTTAGTGAGCGCTCTTCAGTTAGCTGAATGTTCAGAGTCCTTCAATTGAACTGTAGCGATCCACGCTCTCCATTATCCACAAGCTCAGACGTATAAATGAATTAAAGAAGAAAAGAAGCTTTCTGGTGACTAGAATGAAGAGTGCGTAGTCCAATGCATCTCTCCTTACTTTAGTTTCCAAGTCCAGCCCTCTTCGCAAATATGAGGATGGCTCTGGGACCTACCCATCTTATATTCTCAGGTTCAAGAACCCTTAAACCTATAGTATATTCAATTACAAGATAGACTCCAAATAAGCAGTCTCATGCAACATTCGCGTGGTTACTGTCCGCTAACGTCTGCGAACGCGCCAACTATAGTCCAGTGCAATTATGAAATTTTATATGACTATTTAAAAGAGTTGCCCTATGAGCCCATTGCAACTCAAAAGTAGCCAGTTGCCAGTTTGAAATGATCATTAGATCAATGTCATTAGGCAATGAACACTTGACATTGCATATTTGGATCTACTTTCCAGTCAGCCTTGGAGATTTTGACTTGCCAGATTATAACACACAATTTACACATAATGTATTGAACTATTTGGGACTCCACCGACACGAGCCGATCACGCACGCGGGCTTGTTTTCATTTGGTCTAGCTTGGCTGTGAATACAGTATAGTATAGTTTGCCTGAGGTATCCAAGGGCTTCACAGTGACTTCTTTCGCACATCAGCGTGTACACATCTTGTCACTTGCCACCCCCATCACATACAAGTGACGTTTGAAGGTGTTTTGGTCCGATAGCAGGCTAACAAGTAACCTTAGTCGGCTTCTGTCCAGTGAGAGACAGAAGTACTCCACCTTGGTCAAAGGTCCTAAGATAAGTTCTTTAGCTTGACGGAGATGCCCAGAGATCCCTTTCCATCTCATAAGATGCCGATTTTGCAACCACACTTCTGTTTTCCTTCTAGTGGTACCTGCTGCCTGTCTTACAGCCAGCTCAGGACCTAGAAAATTATTTCTCGTCCCTCGCCTTGCGAACGCGTTTGCCATTTCATTGTCACCACCTCCAGCATGACTCGGCACCCACATAAGTGACACCTGATGTCCTCCCGAAATGTCATCCTCTGAATGAGCCTTGATGTAAACCAACAAGCACTCAATGCTTTTAGGCTGTCAGAGCAATCCACCTCTTAAGCCCCTGAGTTTCTTGAATATCAAAGACACAAGCTATGATAAAATCGCATATACTTATGTGGGGTATCTCCCAAGAGAGAGGAAAGGCTCTGTTTTTGGGCCACAGACCCCAGCGCCGGAGCCTTCGTCGGTAAGTGAGCTATCTGTGTACCAAAATGGCCCTCCTTCACTCTTCCCTTGTAGGATACTTCCTGGTGAATTTGCAATCGAAGCAATATGCAGGAGAAATTATATCACTCCTCATGTGTTGGCTAGAGTCATCCCTTTGCAGTTCCGAGAGCAAGACAGATTGTCTCCTTGAAGAATTCACAAAGGACCAACTACCCACGATAGGGACTCGGCTAGCTGTGCGAGTAAGGCAGCCCGCTGTCGAGTTGAAGACTAAGCAGCATCGAACGCGGTTAGTGTTTGGACGACTAGCGTTTGAGAGTGGTGAGAGATGGTGTTCTCGGAACCCCCCTTACGCTTGCCTGTCGCACCGGCCGTATTTGGTCGCTCTTTGTCACACTTTGGACTCGACAGTGTTCACAGCAGAGCGGATTGACAGTCGGTGTGAGCCGATGAAACGACCCACCGGTAATACTGACCGTGCATTGACGTCCTCCTCCTGAGAGTTATAGGACAATAAGCCTATAAGTGCTGCAGTGCTGACGGCTCTCAGGGGTTAAATAAAAACTACCCACGATTGGAACGCAGATGTCCTTACCTCCACTTGAACTACCAAGTCGAATGGAGGGAGATTCAGCAGTACCCCTAGCGCTCTCAACCGAGTCGTGCGTACTGCACTTGTTATACTAACACAAGCCAAGCGTTGAATTTTATTTAGCTTTGCTTTGATTGTTTCCATCCTGACATGGCCACAGTCATAGTTCAGATATACATATAATAATAACAGATATTTTTTACAATTCGTAATCACTAACTGTGTAAGGTACAGAAAGAAATCCACGGTATTTTATGTATACTTATGAGGCCGAGAAGTGTAAAAACGTCATCTAATTTTATCCTAAAATGTTATCTGCACAGACATCAGATAAACGATACTCGCTCTCAAATTGCTGTGGCTAAGACTTTTGATTTTCAAAAGACTTTTAACTACCATAACTAAAATAATGAATAACTAATCCAAACCCGTCGTCAACCCTCTTTTTTAATGCAACAGTTACAGTATAAACTACATTTTCCAAAGATTATTTCTGAACATCTCTTGAAATATGTTTATTCTACATTTAAATACAAAAAAATACTAATCTGTCATAAGAGGCCAATAAAAAATTCTGATTCTTTTTTCGTTAAAAGCTTTTTGAAATGATCGATAAAAATTTTTGAATCCATGAGGGTAGATACCTATGTGATTAAACTTATCAAATCTAAAAAAAAACTCAATTTCAACTACCAACAACTCATGTGATCGAACATTATTAAGGATTTCTTCGCAAGCCCTCCCATTACCCATCAATTTATGCGAAAAAAGTTAACAGGGTATTTTCTTGGAACAGTCTCTTTAGAATAAACTTAATTTAGTATCTTGCAATTCAGAGAAAATCAGCATTTTAATCCCCATCCTTACTGCATCCTTACTTCAACTTCAGTCACGTCTCGACATATACAGACAACTGGAAAGAAAAATAAATAAACTTCCAAATAAACGAGCGACATCTAGTGAAGCAGCTTATATATTATAAACAAAGAGCTGTTTCCAGATAGTGCGAGAAAACGTCAGGCAGGATAAGTGTCGAAAGAGGGGTCAGACTGGGATGCGTACTGTCGCCTACAATTTTCAACCCCTATGCAGAGAAATTTATGCAAAAGCCTATACCTCAAGAAACAGCGGGAATAAAGGTAAATGGTGAAATCATAAACAATGCCCATTTTACCGATCATACCTTGGCCCAGAGTAGCGCGAACCAACAAGAATGATGGACCAAGTCGTGAATAGCAGTGGAGAAGCTTGTCTTACACTTAATATCAAGAATTCATGGTCATCAGCTGGCAAAGAAAACGCCTAAGAACGATTATATGTTCGCAATGAGGCAGTCGGGAGAGTAAGACTGGAGGAAAGTAAAGTACTATACTTGAGAAAAAAAAAATGATTTCCGCCTTAGCCAAAGTGAGCTCAATGATATCACAAGCCTTGTTTGGAACAATTCTTGAATCGCATCAGGTACGATGTCCCTAGTCTACGACAGCGCTGTTTAGATTTTTCGGATCTCATCAGGTAGATCTGAATAGAGCATGGTATCAGGCTTATACGAAAGCAGTGAATCAACAGAAATAACTACTTCGAGGGCAAATACCCATATCACCATCGAATTTGCACTATTGTCTGGGGTGCTTTCTTTGGAAAAACTGAAAAAAATGAGACGGTACTTCGGGTTATATACCGCGATACGGATTCATTAGTTTATCAAGTCTCTTGTTTTAACGGAAAGGCGATAAAGCAGTTAAGTCGCAATCTGTAGTTTTGCAGAGAGTGACTAGAACAGCGAACGATTGGCCAGATCCTGCTCTATGAAATGGTGTCGTAGGTAACGAGCAAAGTTTGTTCAAAGAAATGTGGGCATATAGGCCCAGAGTTTCTTGGCCGTAAAGATCCACAAATGTTAAGATATTAATTTCAATATGGGGTTGTTACGCTCCTGTGCAGGGGAAGTGAATGGAAGATCAAACTATTGAGCACCTGCTGTGTGATTGTCCTTCTATCTTATCAATGCGAGAATCCATTTTGGGGGAGCGTTGGCGTTCCATGGCCAGTTTAAGGTGAATCCCGCTTTGCTGCATCACCACCTTTCTCACTAGTGTAGGATGGCTAAACACTCATTTCTGAGGAATCCTTGGGAGGACTAATAGTGCTGTGACTCAGACAGATCGCCCTAGTTCCAATAGAAAATACGGAATTCTAAAATACTGATCCCGTGAGAAACAATCCGAGCAACATTGTTTTACAGATTTGTTATTCGGAAATATTCTTAGAGAAAATATTAATTTAAGTTTTCACAAAACATATGCGAAAAAGTTACTGTGAGACACATGTTTATGTTTATCTCGAAACACCATCCAATACCCAAATTTTACTGTCTTGCAATTCAGAAGCAAGCAGCATTTTAATCCCCATTTTCACTGCGTCCTTACTTTAACCACGCTCTCGACATAAATGGACAACTGCAAAGAAAAATAAATGAATTTCCAAATAAACAAGCGACATCCAGTGGAGCAGCTTTTATACCCGTGCTCCAGAAAACTTTCCGCCTCACACGCCAGATAACAGCTCCATGACTACTTTAACAATATGAGAATTATCAGCAACGCAGATTATAACCGAACAGCTGTTTTCAGATAGTGCGAGAAAACGTCAGACAAGATAAGAATAGAAAGAAGGGACTGGGATGCGTACTGTCGCCTATACTTTTCAACCTCTATTTAGAGAAATTTATGCAGAAGAATATACCTCAAGAAACAGCGGGAATAAAGGTAAATGGCGAAATCATAAACAATGTCCGTTTTATCGATCATACCTTGGTTGATACCCCAGAGTAGCGCGAACCAACAAGAATGATGGTCAAAGTCATGAATAGCAGTGTCTTACACTTAATATCAAAAAGACAAAACTAATGGTCATCAGCAAAGGAAATGTCTAAGAAAGATTCTATGTTCGCAATGAGGCAGTAGAGAGAGTTAGACTTAAGGACAGTAAAGCACTATACTTGCGAAAAAAAAAAGATTTCCGCCTTAGCCAAAGTGAGCACGAGGATATCACAATCCTTGTTTCTAACAATTCTTGAATCACATCAGGTACGATGTCCCTAGTCCACGACAGCACTACTTCGATTTTTCGGATCTCGTCAGGTAGACCTGAATAGAGAGCGGTATCAGGCTTATACGAAAGCAGTGAACCAACAGAAATAACTACTCCAAGGGCAAATACCCATATCACCACCGAATTGCACTATTGTCTCGAGTACTTCCTTTGGAAAAATTGAAAGAAATGAAACGGTACTTCGGGGTTATATACTGCGATACGGATTCACTAGTTTATCAAGTCTCTTGTTTTAACGGGAAGGCGATAAAGCAGTTTAGTCGCAATCTGTGCTTTTGCAGAGAGTGACTTGAACAGCGAACGATTGGCCAGATCCTGCTCTATGAAATGGGGTCGTAGATAACGAACAAAGCTTGTTCAAAGAAATGTGGGCATATAGGCCCAGAGCTTCTTGGGCGTAAGGATGCACAAATGTTGAGATATTAATTTCAATATGGGGATGTTACACTCCTATGCAGGGGAAGATCAAACTGTTGAACACCTGCTGTGTGATTGTCCTTCTGTCTTATCAATGCAAGAATGCATTTTGAGGGAGCGCTGGCCTTCCATGTCCAGGTTAAGGTGAATCCCGTTATGCTGCATCACCACCTTTCTCACTAGTTTAGGATGGCTAAACATTCATTTCATTTATTCATTTAATACTTTTAGAGAAAATATTAATACAAGTTTTTACAAAACATATACGAAAAGGTTACTGTGAGACGCATGTTTATGTTTCCCTCGAAACACCTCCCAATATAATAATAATAATAATAATGTGTCTTTATTTTTATGAATGTTACAAAACTTAATAAAACATTACAGAATGGGAGGCGGCATTCAACTATGTTGCTCTTCCATGCAACCCTCAACAGCGAAACAGAGAGAGGAAAAAAGAACAGAGATTGTAAATAGTGTCTTAACAATAGTATAAAAAAAATAATAGTAGTAATAAAAATTATATATGCACGATTAAGAGCTGCGTAGAGACACGATATAGGTTTTGACCTTTTGTCGGAATGCAGAAATAGACTCTGAACACTTTATATGTGGAGGCAATCCATTAAAAACAAGGCAGAGTTATAGGTGAACGATTTCTTAAATAGAGCTGAAGAGTGCGAGGGAACCGTATAAAACTCACGGTACCTAGTGTTGAGACTATGAGTAACAGAACCTTTGATTAATTTAGCATAGAGGTACCTAGGTATTCTATTTTTATTTATTTTATACACTAAAGTAAGCAAATGTAGTTTGAGGCGTTCGTCAAGATTTAGCCAGTTAGATTGTTTAAAAAATTCGCTAAAGTGATCCTATTTTCTTAAATCGTAAGAGAATTTGATACATGAATTTTGAAGCTTTTGTAGACTGCATTTGTCTTTTTGCGTTAGAGCAGGCCAGTAAACTATATCCATATAAGATACTGTTGACAAAATAAGAGAGTCACAAAGATGTAATCTAAGTTTTGTGTTAAATGCATTTTTATGCCTGTACAAAGTTCTTAACATTAAATAGCCTTTTTGTAATAATTTATTCACATGCGAAGTGTACTTGAGTTCATTATCCATATAGAGAGACCTAAATTCTTAACAGTTTCTGATGAACTAAGTATAGAATTGTTTAAGACAATTTTGAAGGAATCAGGATTCAAAGCAGCGCCAAATAAAACTAACTCGGTTTTAAACTCGTTTATGGCCAAGTTATGAGATTTTGCAAATTTAGTGATATACTTTAAGTCAGAATTAATTCTCATGGAGGCAATGAGTACATCATCATTGTTAAAAGAATAATAAATTTCAGTATCATCAGCATACTGGTGCATCGTACAGAACTCGAGTTGGTGGCCAATATCTGCTGTGTAAATTGAAAAAAGGAGCGGGCCTAATACACTGCCTTGAGGTACACCACCCTTGACTGCTCTTTGATTTGAAATATCATTACCTACAACAGTTCTTTGATATCTGTTGGACAGATAATTCTTAAAAAAAGTTACTGACGGATCACTTAACTCAAAAAATCTTAATTTTTTAAGCAGTAGAGAGTAACAAACAGTATCAAACGCTTTGCTGAAATCTAATAATACAAGGCAAAATCTAATAATACAAGGCAAGTGCAATATCAAAACTTTACTATCTTGCAATTCATATACAAGCAGCATTTTAATCCTCGTCTTCACTGCATCCTTACTTTAACCACGCTCTCGACATATATGGACAACTGCAAAGAAAAATAAATAAATTTCCAAATAAACAAGCGACATCCAGTGGAGCAGCTTTTATACCCGTGCTCCAGAAAACTTTCCGCCTCATACGCCGGATAACAGCTCCATGACGACGCCTCTATCTGAAAATACCATTACCCCGAAAGATTCTACCCATAAAAATCGCGAAGAGGATAAAGAAGAGTTAGACAAATTTAGAACGAAATATTTTCGTTGCGGCGGCCCTGAGGCGTAGGACCAATCATTTCGTGGAATTTAATAAGCTCTGCATCCTCAAAAGAAGACTTCTCTGAATCGCATACGCCGTAGCTTATTCTCAGGAAATGGCAGCAGATGAAGTTTTCAAATCTGTACTGAATCAGTTTGTTGCCGGGTAACCCAGTTTTGAGCGATGCACAGTGTCGGGTGGAATGGAATGTTTAGAGTACAGCATATATGTACATATACACGATTGGCAAGCCGAAATCTAGGATGTCGATATGAACGCATTGGACGCAGATAGCTTTGAACAGGTTGAAGAGAGAACATAATATCCCTTACCTCCCACTTCCACTCTTTAGAACACGCGTTTCGCAGAGTTGCCAGGTGTGACGATTTTCCGCCAAAGTGGCGATTTCAAACCGAGTTGGCGACGAAGAATCATAGGGGGCGATTGGCAGGTCCGGATTTACCCATAAGGCCAACCTAGGCCATGGCCCAGGGCGCAATCTTACAGGAGCGCAGGTCATGAAAAAAACGGCAATCTTTTTTACTTCTAATCTACACGTTACATAATTAGCTATAAAAAGCAATTAATCCTAGACAAAAAAGGTCAAGTCAACCCATTCAATATATTAAGAGTCTATAATTACTTCATATGCGTTAATAGTCTTCTTTTTAAAAGCTTTTATTTTATTACTACTTACCGTACTATTTGTTTGTTAGTGTCTAACTCGATCGTATCGTTTAAGGCCATTTTCCTATTTATAAAAGATCCAGCCTAATCATAGATCACACATGATTCAAGCAAAGCTCATCGTCCTCGCTCTTCCAAGCATTGAAAATGAAAAAAAGTCCACCAGCACGATTCAATCATTAAAACTATGTAATGTTCAGTATCTTTTTTCCAATATATCTGCTTACTACAAATTGCAAGTACATATTGGGGTTTTATATACATAACTTAAAATGTCATTGACTAATATTGTGCTAGAACGACATTAATCATCCTTTCGGAAAAAGCTAAAAAAACGTTTTAGTAGCATAGATAGTCCAAAAGAAACTACAAAACGAAACGAGTTATACAGATGATATAGCACAAAAATTTGGTGATCGGTCACAAGCGCGCACGGTTTGATTTTTACCTGTTTTCAAAAAGGGTGCTTCAGTCGGCACCGATAACTTGCGTGCCAGAAGAAAATTAAGCTTGGATGTTCTTTATGACAACCTACCTTTTATTATTTATAATTAATAATTACCACCTTAACCTAGTTGTATTTTCTTGTGAAACAAATTCAAAATTTCTGTGCTCCTGTAATAAGGTGTACGTAGATGACACTTTTGATTACTGTAAAAAAATCTTTATCAATTATTTATAATCCACGCTTTCAAAAATGGTCATTACATACCAGTAGTGTTTATGTTGCTACCTAATAAATTAAGTTCTACACATGTTTTAGGTTTTAAATTGTTAGTCGATTATTGTGGAGAAAATAATTTGTCTTTTAACCCTTCACAAATAATTTTTGATTATGAAATCGCCATCCATTTAGGAATAAATCAAGTTTGGCCTGACTGTACAGTAATGGGTGTAGATTTCATTTAATACAAGCCTGGTTCAAAAAAATACTTAAGTTATAAAGACGCTAATTCTGAAGTTGGGCGTTAGTTGAGATGGACCTTCGGTTTATTATTTCTAAATCATGACAGGTTGCTGTATGCTTTGTAAAATACTTTATGCCATTATTCACTGAATCCAAGACATCTATTATTTATTTGAATACATTGAATATTACCGGTATTCGACAAGTTAGCTAAAAAAAAAACACGTGATGCAGTTCAATGCGAATATAATGCGGACGGAAAATGCTGCTAATCTATGACATTACGTATTACCATTTATTTCGGTTACGTTCATGGTGATTCTAGTAATCTTCCCAAAGTGGACGGCATGATTATGGACTTTTACTTCTTACACCGATAGGTGAGGGGAGTGTTGTGATCGTGAAAATTTTCGATTTTGAGATAACACGCCTTTTTGGTGTTTTATGATGTCTACATAATGAAAATCCACACAACTCATTTCCATCGGTCTGTCTGTCTGTCGGTCTGTCTGTACGCGTTCTTCTAGCCACGTAATCTCAGTAATCGCTGCATGGATTGTTATGAAATTTGGCAGCGATATGCTGTGGGGGGTAGTAGTAGGTAATGTTCCTATAAGTTTGAAAATCGGTGCATGCGCGGTGGAGTAATTAGCAAAAAACCAAAAATTTTAAATATTCCTCAAACTGTTTTAGAGGTTCCTGATCATTTTCTACTTTTTTTGGTTGAAAAATTATTGTATTCATAACAGGCCGTCCACTAACCTGTGAAAGAAATGCCTAGCGTCATAATACACTTGTTTAGGTGCATCCGAACATTACCTTGGCTACATACATACATGCGAGAGTATTGCTTCTGATCATTCTGTATGGTGTAACTAGGAAACTATAGAATTGATTTCAATGAAATTTTCACACAGTATTACTACCGCTGCGAGGATGTAAAATCTTTATGATTTTAAAAAATTGTATCAGCGGCGGCGCAGCAATCATAAAAAAAACTAAAAACATAGAAACAGCTCAAACTTCGTTTTTAGGCGTTTTAGGGGTTTCGTGATCATTTTCTACTTTTTTTTGGGTGGGGGTGAAATTGGAGTACTTGGGGGATGGGGGGTCATAAAACTCAATTTTTTTGTATGCATAATTGGCCATCCATTGAAATATTTGTTTGGTGTTTTTATGGTGGTGTTAGTACACCCGAGTACAATACAATATTTATAGTTTCTCGGTCTGCTAGATATATTCTAATAATACGAGTACCAATAAACTGCAGTGTATCGCTTTGTCACCGTCGGCGTCGCCTACCCTACTTAAAACAAGGAATAACAACACGAAAGAGGAGGCCGGCGGCGGCGGCGCGGTGGCTTGCGGGAGCAGCATCCTCGACAGAGCATACACAGGCTTGCGTTGTGTCGTGTGACGTCATAGCGGCTTCGCGCGGAGGATACGGCAATTCAAACTTTGAAGGACTATAACTTCTCTATTAATGGAGATGATTACAAAACTTTTTCGCCGTTGTTCTCTAACCCTTTAGGACTATCTAATTAACTAAAACTTGAAAAAAACGGAAACTTCCTCATTGTGTATAGCGTAAACGAGTGAGAGAATACAAGTATCTGAATGCTCACAAAAAACAAATTCTTAGTTCAAGAATTCTAATAATCTTGTAAGGATATACTTGCGACAAGAACATCTGTTTTTGCTGTAGTAAAATAAAAGGATATCATATCTACATAAGATATGATTAGCTTTTTTATTGATTTTTTCGCTAAAGATATGTACATAGGTATGTTATTAAATAATAACTCATTCTTTTCTGTAAACCATTGATTCTTTCTTTTTGTGATTCAGTCTTTAAGCAAAAGAGCCCGAAATGCGAAAGATACGTAAAATGGCGCGCACAAGAAAATGAATAATAATTATACCTTTTTGCAGAATTCCAGCGTTAATTATTTTTTTCTCTTTGTCGTTGTTTTTGTAACTTAAAAAAATTAACGTTGTTATTATTATTATAAATCTATTGTCGGCTGTAACTGTAACCTCCGTCCACTCGTCCCTCTCCAACATTCTAGCTGGACGATAGGGCCGCGACTGGATAAACGATCTAATCGCAGACCGACCGGTGTCATTTGCACCCGCCATTCCCGCCAACCCGCCTAATAATTGGGTTATTGAGTGGAAACTGGCGCGATAAGAATACAATGGCTGGCAACGACGCCGCGTCATCAATTATACACCTTTTTGTGGGCGCGGGATGGGTTTCAACGCCGTGTTGCGGGCGGCGGGAGGCCGGGGAAAAGTTTTCAATACTCCCGCCGGAGTTTTAGATTAGGGTTGGACGGACATTTCGCAGTAGCGCGAATAGGGATTTTATCTGGCTGGCTTAGTCTTAATATGTACAGAGTGTCCTAATAAGATTGGTCGCCGGCAATATCTCGGTCATCGTTAATCATATAACTTCGAGCAAAAAATATTATCAGGTAAATCGGCTAAGAGAAATCGCTGGAAATCATTTTCAAGTTCCGCAAGTAGCCACTGGGGGGCGTAACTATTACGATCAATCGGAAAAACGGCTTTTCATCAAAAAATATGCAAGTAAAGGTATATTATAAGTTCTATTATCATGTAGATAGGACAATTCTCGATTTTTTTTGTTAACAGTTTTTTTCTCTATCTTGTAAGATGTAGTGGTGGGGGAATGTCAAAGAAGTTTTTATTTAAATGACCATGACTTTGGTACAGGTTGACAGAATTAAACAAGCTGGGTCCCATTTGAAAGAACTGTTCTTAGCTAATAATCTGTTATATAAAAATTTTTAAATAAGTTTATCTTGACTTGGTAGCTACAAGGCGGTATTTGACATAATAATAATTATTACGCATTATTACGAAAATTTTAAATGGTACGCTGTATCTCCTTTACAATAGGTATATAGAGGACATAATTCTTAAAAAGTCAGCGAAAAATTCAACCTCCTAGCTATTTTCAAACCGGAGATATCAGTAAAACAAGTATTCTGACAAGTGTGCTGTGAGTTTGAGAAACAATAGCCGCCCGATAGGGATATAGCCTCCGTCTAATCGTTTTAGTAATCATTTTATAGATAATGCTCAAGTAAAAACACTACAAATGATATTTTGAAACTTTCTGAAACAACCACCAGGTGGCGTAGTAGGCGCCAATAAGTATTCTATTCAATTTTCATGATAATGGAACTTCTAAAAAGAACAAACAAAAATAAATTACAGTATAAAATTGATTATCAGTTTAATCATTTTTAAAAGTCAATTTGAGCTGATCACTAAGTATTATATGAACTCAACAAGCAAATATACTAAGAAAAAATCTATGTGAATGGATCTTAAAATTAAGACCAACCAACTGCAAAATAAAGTAAAATAAGTGGCATAATAACAAAGATAAAAAATTATACACAAACGTAATTCACATGCACATACCAACCCTATTGGCAGTGTTGCCAGTGTTCAATGGCGTCTATCGTTTTAGATGCAGTTACGCATCTATTTTAGCGAAGATAAACCTGCCAGTTTAGACATCTAGAGCAACACTGAAAATAGATATGCTATACGCATGTGATGTAGGTTTTTTTTTTATTAACATATAACCGCATCAACCACGCAGGGTTATTAGCGGTGGACGGCACAACTCAAAAATATCATATTGAAAAATAAAAGTTAATGTCTCTTATAAATTTTAGAAGGCTATCAATATTTGAAGTTAGTATATCTTGCAAACTATGCTGAAGGTGGTTGGCTCGTCTTGCAGGTTCATAGCTGGGGCATTCAAGGAGGATGTGCTTGATTGTCAACGAGGTGTTGCACGTGGAACAGGTTGGTGGTTCTGCGTTGTTAAATAGATGCTGGTGTGTCAGAAGTGTGTGACCAAACGCAGTCTCGAAATTGTCACCTGGCCTCTTCTGTTAGCAGGAAGCTTCAAGGTAGTAGCAACTTGTGGTATGACTTGGTGAAGTTTACTACTACTGCGATCCCATTTCTGCTGCCATCGGTATCGGATGTGATGTTTGATGAGGAGTTTGATATCGGAGTAGGGTACATGGTTATGTAGGTTTATGTATTTTATCTATAAAAATTGTTGTTATACCACGTTATTTTGCTTTATTTTGCTGTTAATTGGCCTTAATTTTTGAGATCTATTCTCATTGATTTTTTCTTACTATATTTTCTATCGAATTCATATAATATCTACCTTGTGATTAGCGCAAATTGACGTTTAATAATGATAAAAATAATAACCGATTTTTAACTGTAATTTGTCTTTTGCGTCTTTCTGCGTCTTTTAAAAGTTCCATTATTATGAAAATTGAGAAAATTGAACAAAAAATTGGCGCCTACTATGCCACCTGGTGGTTGTTTCAGAAAGTCGAAATATGATTTGTAGTGTTTTCACATGAGTATTATCTATAAAATGATTACTAAAACGATTATGCGGAGGCTATATCCTAATAGAGCGGCAATTGTTTCTGAAGCTCACAATACACTTGTTATACTATATATCTATGTTAAAAAAATATAGCATACCATTTAAAATTTTCGTGATAATGCGTAATAGTTGTTATTATGTCAAATACCGTTCTGTAGCTACTAAGTCAAGATAAACTTGGTTATTTTTTATACAACAGATTATTAGTTAAGAACAGCTGTTTTAAACGAAACCTATCTGTTTAATTCTGTTGACTTATACCAAAGTTATGGCCATTTAAATAAAAACTTCTTTGACATTCCCCCACCACTACATATTACAAGATAGAGCAAAAAACTGTTAACAAAGAAAAAAAACGAGAATTGTCCTATCTACATGCATGATGATAGCATTTATAATATACCTTTTCTTGCATATTTTTCAAGAAAAAGCCGTTTTTCTGATTGACAGTAACAGTTTCGCCCCCTAGTTGAAAATAGTTTCCAGCGATTTATCTTAGCCGATTTACCTAATCATATTTTTTTCTCGGAGTTATACGATTAACGGTTACTGATATATTGCCGGCGTCCATTCTTATTAGGTCACCCTGTACCTACATAAGATCAGGCAACCGAAAAAGTTCGTGCGGTTTTAGAGGTTAAGAAACAGTTACACGAAAAAATGGGTTAAACTTACATTTATCAAGAAAAATATTCACCCGCACTAAGTATGACCCTTTCCCATCTAGACACAAGACTGTATATCCTATTTTTATAAAAATCTTGGTTTTGGGAACTGAAGAATGGTGTCATCTCGTTTTCTAAAGCCTCTCTATTTTCAAATCGCTGATTCCGCATGTGTTTGTCCAAGACCAAAAATAGATGGTAGTCACTTGGGGCAAGGTCTGGTGAGTATGGAGGGTGAGGTGGAATTTCCCAGTGCAGTCGCGCTATATCTTCCTGACAACAGGTGGTAAGGTGCTCCTTTGCATGGCAGCAATAAATTTATTCTACATACAAATTTCAATGTTTCTCGCTTATCCATTTCTTATATAAGTATACAAAAGTACTTATCAACACTTTAGAAAATGAAAATTTTAGGATCTTTCAGAGCTTCAGGTTTACCTAAAAAATTGGAAATATTTATTTGACTTTCCGTTAAGATCAAACCTCGCGTTTTGAATAATTTGAGAGTGCTGATTACAGATCCGGTCGCAGCTTTGAGTTTCAGTATTGTGTGGAGAAAATGAGAAATTTCAGATCCTTCAGTGCCCCAGGTTTGACTGAAAGTCTGAAAATCTTTATTTCAGCTTTTTTTGAGTTAAAACCTTGTGTTAATCCTAATTTGAGGGTACTGTTTTTAAATCTGGTCTCAGTATCGTTTGACGAAAATAAAAATTTCAGATCTTTCAGAGCTTCAGGTTTACGAGAAAGTTTGAAAATCTTTATTTTAGCTTTCTTTTAAGATAAAACCTCGTATTTTGGATAACTTGAAGGTGCCGATTACAAATCCGGTCGCAGCTTTGAGTTTCAGTATTGTCTGAAGGAAATAAGAAATTTCAGATCTTTCAGTGCCCCAGGTTTAACTGAAAGTTTAAAAATCTTTATTTCAGCTTTCTTTTGAGATCAAACCTCGTATTTATTCTAATTTTAAGGTACTGTTTATAAATCTGGTCTCAGTTTGAGGCTCAGTATCATTTGACGAAAATAAAAGTTTCAGATCTTTCAGAGCTTCAGGTTTACCAGAAAGTTTGAAAATCTTTATTTTAGCTTTCATTTAAGATAAAATCTCGTGTTTTGGATAACCTGAAGGTGCTGTTAAGGTTACAAATCCGGCCGCAGCTTTGAGTTTCAGTATTTTGTGGAGAAAATAAGAAATTTCAGATCTTTCAGTGCCCCAGGTTTGACTGAAAGTTTGAGAATCTTTATTTCAGCTTTTTTTGAGATAAAACCTCGTGTTTATTCCAATTTGAGGGTACTGTTTATAAATCTGGTCTCAGTTTGAGTCTCAGTATGATGAAAATAAAAATTTCAGATCTTTCAGAGCTTCAGGTTTACCAGAAAGTTTGAAAATCTTTATTTTAGCTTTCTTTTAGATGAAACCTCGTATTCCCGATAATTTGAGGCTGTTGATTACAGATCCGGTCACAGTTTTTAGTTTCAGTATCATATGACGAAGGTCAAAAAATGTCAGATCTTTCAGATCTTCAGGTTTGCCCAAAAAATCGAAAATCTGTATTTGGCTTCCTATTAAGATGAAAACTCGTGTTCCCCATACTTTGAGACTGCTGATTACAGACTCGGTCTCAGTTCTGAGTTTTTGTATGTTTAATCAAAGTAAACAAGTCTCAGATTTTTCAGATTTACAATATTCCCAAAAAATCGAAATTCTTTATTTGGCTTTCTATTGAGATGAAGCCTCCCGTTCAGGATAATTTGACGCTGCTGATTACAGATCTGGACACAGTTCTGAGTTTCAGTATCGTTTGACGAAAATAAAAAAGCTTCAGATCTTTCAGATCTTCAGGTTTTCCCAAAAAATCGAAAAGTTTTGTTTGGCTTTCTATTAAGATGAAACCTCGTATTCTGGATAATTTGAGGATGCTGATCAGAGTTCTGGTCGCTGTTTTGATGGTTCGTAGCCTCATAGATCAAAAAATGCTCCCGGCTTATCTGACAAGAGCAATTTATCAGTGCGTGGAAGGTACAACCTGTTTTCGTCAATATAATGATCGTAGCTACCCTGAAAGCTTATGCACGCCACTGATCATCCTTTGTCCATTAACCACTAATGAAACAAATTATCGCCCCTCCTTATCTGCTTACGCATCCCTAATTGAATCAGTGGTTAATGGTGCAAAAGTTGATAAGTATACTGCAATGGTAGGCATTTAGTATACAACGTGTAACCATTTAGCCAATATTGAGGTGTTAACCAAACACAAACCTCCCCAATGCTTTGAGAGCTTGTGTTTTAATTAAACCTTTTTCAGCAGCATCCAGAGGATCAAATTAAATTTCTAAAGCGTCGATGGTAGTTTCAAATAGACAGTTGTAATTTCCAAAGCGACAATTGGATTTTTAAAGAAAAAATGTATGTGATACATGGAAAGATCATATACCTATACAGGGTTATTCACGTTATACGACACGGAGCATTATGGCTAAAGTATTTGATAAAAAAGAAAGTAACAACTTCGGATGGATAGAGACCCATAAAGGATACATTCTAAAAATATTATCATGTTATACAGGGTGTCCCAAAAACACGAAATGTATCAAAGTTATGTTTTTTTGAATAGAACACCCCATATATTATTGCATATTCGGATTCCTTGGTGAATTCTAGTGTGACTTTATGTATCATACATGGGACTTGAAGCAAACCATTTAGGTGTAAATCACCATTTTTGATATAAGTAGATATCAGGAAAAAATTGAATATCGCAGAGATTATAAAATATGGAAGGCTGTGACGTTGCCGTATTACTCAGCATAAAATGCGTCAGCTTTGATGAGACTGTCAAATTTAAATTACGTTTATGCTTGGAGAAATCGGTCGATGAATTAAGCAAACTTCGATCAGCGATAACTTGCTTTTTTCAAATGGGAATGCCTAATTTTTTTACATAGTTAAACGTAGAATTTGATAGCCTTTCTAATGATATAAGGGTGTGAGTATCAATCTCTGGTAGTTTTCATTTAATTTTAAGTTTTCAAACAAATCGGCGTTTTTCAACTTGCCTACCTATAAGCAACGGAGCAGGCCATGAAATATAAACAAAAACCTGTTCAGGTAGAAGAAAACAACTAACTTAGCTGAAAAATACAGACGAACTAGACTAAAGGGACAAGATCATAGAAATTACTCACAAAAAAACAAAGTCTAACCAGAAACAACGGCGGTAACATATCTTTGGTCAAAGAGAAGCTGAAGTATGGCAGAAATGGTTTTTTCACGGCCTACTAGCTACTGCAACGTACTAGAGATTGACAATTTCCAAAACCATTCAAAATTTTGAAATAAAATAAAAACTACTAGAGAATGTTGTAAGCAGTTTATTATTTTCATAATAATATTTCACATTTAATGATATTAAATAGTATGCAATTCTGTCAAAACGCAAGTCAAAGGTACCTCTGACTGGAGTTCTGAAAATTCTTCAGTACCTATTAGCAAGGTCGCAGAAAATGAAAAATGAATTAAAATTTGTTCAAATAATAAAACATAACTTAAATGGCAGAAAATTTAAATCTGATTTGTCAGTATTCCTTTTTTGCAATATTGCTAATAGATATTGAAAAATAAAAGGGCTCCAGTCAGAGGTATCGACTTCGACGCAAATTAGTACTTTTTTACACCATTACATATGATTGATAGTTGCGTGCTGGAGCAACAGTCGCTGGTTGTTTCTGTTTCATATCAAGGTTTTTAATTGTCTTGGAAATGTTTAACCTCTAGTAAATTGCGGTAGCCTGTAGACTGCAAAAAATATCTATTACTGTCATACTCCAGCTTCTCTTTGACCTTGGAGATGTTATCGCAGTTGTTTCTGGGAGAGTTGATTTGTTGTAAGGATTTTTTATAATCTTGTCCCTTTAGTCTAGTTGGTGTGTATTTTTCAGCTGAGTTAGTTGTTTTCTGCTACCTGCATAGGTTTTTGTTCATATTTCATGGCCTGCTACGTTGCTTATAGGTAGAAAAATTGAAAATCGCCGATTTGTTTGAAAATTTAAAATTAAATGAAAACTATCAGAGATTGATATTCACAACCTTAAATCATTCGAAAGGCTATCAAATTTTGCGTTTAACGGTATAAAAAAAATTAGGCATTCCCATTTGAAAAAATCAAGTTATCGCTGATCGAAGTTTCCTTAATTCATCGACCGATTTCTCCAAGCATAAATGTAATTTAAACTTGGCAGTCTCATCAAAGCTGACGCATTTTATGCTTAGTAATACGGCAAAGTCACAGCCTTCCATATTTTATAATCTCTGCGATATTCAATTTTTTCCTGATATCTACTTATACCGAAAATGGTGATTAAAACCTAAACGGTTCGCTTTAGGTCCCATATATGATACATAAAGTCACACTAGAATTCACCAAGGAATCTGAATATGCAATAATATATGGGGTATTTCATTTAAAAAAACAAAACTTTGATACATTTCGTGTTTTTGGGACACCCTGTATAACATGAAAATATTTTTAAAATGTAGCCTTTATAGGTCTCTATCCACACCGAACTATTATTTTCTTTTTTATCAAATACTTTAGCCATAATGCTCCGTGTCGTATTACGTGAATAACCCTGTATAAAAATTTTATACCAAAACTTTTTTTCGTAATAATCATTCAAAGATTATTTGATACTATAGTAAGCCTTCTTTAAAAGGAACATTTTGACAGCTTGTTTAAATTTATAAGAAAGAGAGATTATTCGATACTATAGTAAGCCTTCTTTAAAAGGAACATTTTGACAGCTTGTTTAAATTTATAAGAAAGAAGATTCCTTATTTGGCTAGGAAATTTGTTATAAAAGGTCTGTGAAATGTATAATGGACTTTTTTCATATTTTTTAGTCATATGCTGATTTTCTTTCAAAACATCTTGTTAATATTTTGTTTCACATACAACAAAGATTTGAAAATATAGATGTTAGGTAAAGTAACACGTACATTAAAAATAAGTCGTATAGCCCTTTTGTGACAAATAAAAAAGCGTTTCGAATTTATAGCACTTCCCCAAAGGATTATATTATATTGTATATGTGAATATATAAGAGAAAAGTACACATAAAGCAGATATTTAGGATGACTACTTCTCAGAGAAGATATGGTGAATATGGCACTGTTTATTTTTGAACATATGCGACTCATGTACATATCCCAGTTTAGTCTACAATGGAGAAGCCTCATGATACTCATAATGAAATAAGAAGTTACGTATCCGTGAAATATAGACGAAAAATAATCAGTCAGTGAAAAAATTTTTGAAATCCGTCAATAAATGGCAGAGAAATCAATAATTAAAGTTTGCATATTTAGCGCGAAATAGTTGCCGCCTTCAATTTGGCTGTGACGTCACGTCTCCGCAATCCGCATAGCCAGCCGTCTGTACCGCGCGCTGCCGTAGATCTGTGTATCGTGGATGCTGTAGAGTGTATTGTATGAACAGCTTGTGCAAAACGCATTAGAGCTCAACGCATCAGACCTAATTTATTTTTGATTTTTAAATGTTTTTTAGTTTTTTGACCATAACGGAAGAAGGACTTGTAAAAGGACGAAGTGATATTAAAATATCTCTTATTGATTTAGAAACGCTTTAAGATAATAGTTTCGTGAGAAAATAAACGTCTTCCTTTAAATGCAAATAAAAACCAGCATTTATTGATATTAGTTGAGTATAACTAACTGAACTGTAGCAACTCTTAGCAAGATACTGATTCTTTTGAAGGAGAACTCTCGGGTGATTGGGGGATGGTCATCAGACACTTATATTCTGTATCGTTCGTTTTTTTCCTTCTCATGATTGCTTGGACTTTTTGATCTTTTGTTTAACTTTGATGTCAACTTGCACTTTGTTTAAATTTTGTTGTCGGGATTACCTGATACATTCACTGTGCAATCCTTAGATTTTCTAGTACCATCCGGCTCTTTGTAGGTATATTGAATGACACTCAATTACTTCGAAAGGTTGCCAACTTTAGGTCGATGAAGCATAGTTCTGCAATAAATCTTCTAAACATGCTGCGCGTCCCCTTTTTCCATATGCTCCGCGTTTTCTTCTATGATGAACAAATTTTTGACAGTCAAACTTATGAGGGCAGCCTTCAGTTTTCATCTTTAATGTACCACCAACTAGTTTATATTTGATTAGATTTTTAGTATCATTTTCAAGCTGTAACAACAAAAACATAAGCTACGAATCCGAAAATATAGAAATACATAACACAATAAAGTAATTCAGAATACATATTACATTATAAATGTAACTAATTTACTATTATGTAAGGTTATCTTTAACAACCAGTGAAGCTATCCATAATAGTTGATAATCAATACTTATCAATAGAAGATAAATACAATAGTATACTCACATCAAAATGATCCTCACAAACATATTAATTTATACTTTTTGGTATTATTAAATCCCGTTTCATCACTTTGCACCACTTCTTTTGCATGCAAAGGTACGTGGGGAAAAACTTTATTAGGTGTTTTAATCGTTGTGCTCACACACTTTGGAACAATGCAATATTTTTTACAACATCCTTTTTTAAGGCAGGTTCTCACGATTCAGTTTCGCTGAATCAGTTTGACCGATTCAGTGATACTGAACAGATAATGAACACCTTTTCAGTGAAACTGATCAGTGAGTTTGTGCTTTCAGTCAAACTGAAAGCCAGTCCTACTTTTCATTCAGTTTGACTGAATCAGTATTGAAAAGTGAATACAAACGTTACTTTTATCAATGCTAAAATAGGTTAAAATTATTCATTAAAACTGAACAGTGTGAACGAACATCACTTTCAATATCACTGAATCAGTCAAACTGATTCAGCGAAACTGAACCGTGAGAACCCGTCTTTAATGACATAAGATATGCATCTAATGTTGTACCAACAGCAAGGAAAAATACTTTATTACGATGTCATACATTTCTTGCTCCAAGACTATACAATGAGATACCAGAAAGCATAAAATGTCTAGTGCCTTTAAATTCATTCAAGTGTGGTTTAAAACAATGGATAGTGAATAATAATCGTATTAAAATTCACCAAATTGTTGAATATGTAATACCTATTATTACTAATATCTATAGAATGCATAATATTTAAATATAAACATTCCTGAATTAACGCTTATTTGTTGTTTCTATTTTATAATAATTACTTTGTACCCAAGCAAAAGTTTTTCAACTTTTTTAGAGCACTTTTGTTGTTTATTGTATTTTATTTATATTTACAATAAACGCTATACATACTCATCATAGCCATATTATTTGATATGCACTAAACTAGGAAACAAATGAGACGATTGGTTATTGGTTGCTCAGCTCACGCCACCACCACGCTGTGCCTGTGTGCGTTGTCTGATACGTGCGGTCGTGCGTCGCGTCGTGTGGCTCAGCGGCAGCGGCCGCCTGCACTGGGTGCGGAGACATGACGTCACACCACTCGGTTAGTCGTGCCAAAAATATTTCTGCGGAGCGCGACTTTGAAACATTATAACTTTTGTCTTTAGAGATATATCCATATCTCTTTCACGCTCTTCTTTTATTTTTCTTATATTTTCATTTGAATCGATAAAAAAATTTAGTAAACACCTAAAAACCTAACTTCATTACAAAACTTAACATCATGACCATTATTTAATGTTATAGTCTGCCTGATCAGCGTATCTTTTCTAATAAAAAAAATCATGAAATCAGTTTTTTGAGATTAAGCATCAACCTATTTATTTATACTAGTATTTTTCGTTCATTATTGTTTTAGGCATATTTTATTAAATGTTTGATTTAAACTTTTCAGTCTGGCATCTTTAAAACCGTTTTTCAGTCTTTAAACTATATTTATTTTTAATCCTTTAGTTAGCTATATCACTAAAGCGCGTTTTTTTAGTTCCCTCAAACTTATTAATACTCTTTGTAATGAAAATGTAGATAAACAGTTGTTTTTGATCAAGGTTCATAGCATAATCCTTACCATTACTGCATAAACGAAAATAAAAACTATCGACTTTCCCGTATAAATTTCACAAAAATCCAAACTCCCAAACAGTTGGATGTCACGCCTTCTAAGCTTTCATCGCTACGCCTCTGTGTGATATTACGGTGTCTGCGCCATGTCTTAAAGGGGTGATACACGTACGAGCAAGTACGCGTACTTATGGCTGGACGACCTTTTTCGCCTGTGTGTCACCGTAAGTACGCGTACTTTAAAACCGTCGCGCAAACCGCCGGCGAGCCAACTGGTTTGAAATGTTGCTCGTATCTGGTCTCAGGCTCGTACTGCGAGCCGCGAGCCACCACTTTGTTTTGGCAGGCCATCGATGCGCAACGCTTGTTGTGTTTGGCGTTTGTTAAAAGTTTTGCTTATTTAGGAAAATTATCAAAATGAGTGATTTCAGCTTCACGTGTGTCACCACGTCGAGCCGAGTAAGTTCGCGAACTTAAAAACCGCGTACTTAAAGTTCGTACGTGTATCACCCCTTTTAGGGTCGTATTCATAGTCATCTCTTGAGTGATCCTTAAGGTTTCCTTAAGTAATACTCAAGGGATACTTAAGGGGTGTCTTTCGTTGTGTATCTGTTTCCTAGACAAGATCCACGAGACAGCGGGATTTATTTGGCGACGTTGTCATATTTCAAATATGACTTTTTGTTTTGTGCCAATATTTCGCGTTTTGTGCCGGACATTTTTCCGAATGTGACAGAAACTGACAACACCGTACTCCAAAATTATCCTACAAAATTGCCTTAACTGAAAAGAAATGTCATGTTGACATGTAAGGTTGGCATTTCGTTACTTGGGTATTACTCAAGGGAGCCTTACGTAAGGGGTCCTCAAGTACCTGTCGAAACACAAAACGTTATTTAAGGGCCCTGAAGTATTAAGGGACCCTTAAGTATCGACTAGATGTATGACGTTTCCATTAAAATGACATGTCATATGGTGCGCATCTTTTCAATATTGCTGTGCTGATTCGAGTTGTAATAATGAAATGATAGCGCGCATCGTAAGAAAAATAGTTGATCATCTAAATTAACATTTTAGTAGCATGTCACCAAAATTATGTTTATGGTGTGATGTATTCTAACAATAAATCTGATCATTAAGGATCAGACCATTGATTCACCAACCAACATTTTGCCCATAGCAAACAATGGCCCAGAAGGATTGCATAAGACGCGGGCATGAGGGTGCATTCGTGTGCCTAGTAGTTTAGCCGTCAAGGACTGAGAATACAGAATAACAATGGTTTAACAAATATTTATTTGAGCAACAGGCACGTGTGGCTATGGCAAAGCCTACCAAAATATGGCGTGACCATAACATCACTAAAGCTACCAAAATGTCGCTGGTTCAGTCTCTTATGTTCTCCATATTTTGGTATGTCTCGGAAACTTGGACTGTTAAAAAGTCAGATCGAGCTCGCATAGATGCTTTTGAAATGTGGACGTGGAGGAGAATGCCGAGAGTTCCTTATACCGCCCATCGAACTAATGTTTCCATACTGGATGAGCTCGGTAATCCAAAGAGACTATCATCCATTGTGTCGACGAGAATGCTTACATTCTGGACATATTCACTGAAGCGATAATATGGAGAAACTTGTAGTTCAGGGTCACGCCCCGAGTGGACGACGCCGTGGCCGTTCCCCTACACGCTGGGTGGATACGACGAAACAGTTGCTAGATATGAGTATCGAGAGCGCCAGTGAACTGACATTAAATCGCGAATGATGGCGTGCTACAGTTCTCAAAACTATTGATAATATTTGTGTCGGCAATACCCTAGGTCCGACTTAATGCATTTTACGAGTTCAAAACGTTCTGTTAAAGCATTGTGACTATGATGATGATGAGTTGAGCATATGAATGCAGTACACTTCATTTCTTTTTAAACAAGAACTTGCGTTCTGATGACATCCATGCTGAGGGATCGGTGAGTCCTAGAGGTGGTTCTCTCACACAAAGAGGAATAATGGTGCCTTCAGCCTTGAGGAAGCTTGTTTCTACACAGGAAATATGGTCTGCATACCCAGAGAGGTGGTGGTGGCAGTTCTTGTTCTCTCATTGAGAAGGTGCCAAGAATGGTAATACTATGAAGAATGGTGGTCACTCAAAAAGGTGGTTTCCTGTGAATGGGCTATGGTTGATACTAGCACCTTGTAGATAACTCCACAGGACTTCATGACCTGTTTCTGAAGTATGGATCTCGACGTATTCTTAAAATTTGAAAAATTGCGTTCATATAGTTCAGAAACAAATCTATAAGGTAACATGGGGCAGATTTAAGAGCCAAAAATCGGACACATTTCATACGTTCACATGGTAGAAATAAAAAAACATATATGAGCGGACAGATAAAATAATGGTTAGAAAAAAAGGGTTCACAAATCATTATATTTGTAGAGCTATCGGATCTTTTCAGATATACAGGGTGAGTCAGCGGATACGACCGCTGGTCTGACGGATTTGAAGCCGTCGAAACCGTTTTCGCGGCAAAGTTGGAGCGTTCAGTGTTAGGTCCGACTTATTAAATGAGGGGAACTACCCACAAACATAGGCTAATAAAAGCGTATCAACAAGAAAGAATACTCCATGACACAGCTATTGGACACAAATAAGCTGTGACCCTTATTGCCGCTTCTCAGGAAGAACTAGTAGCTCTATTAAACATTTTAGAACAACACAGTGCAGCATGTGGTCTCGGTATTAACTGCAACATGATCAAGGTTATGATAGTAGAGAGAGAGATTGATAATAATCGAGAAATAAAGACAAATTCTTTGACCGACAACTCGGGTAGCTGTTAAAATGAGATTCGACGGTGCATTCAACAGGCACGTGTGGTCATGACAAAGCTTACTAAAATATGGCGTGACCATAACATTACTAAAGCTACCAAAATGTCGCTGGTTCAGTCTGTTGTGTTCTCCATATTATGTATGCTTCGGAAACTTGGACTGTTAAAAAGGCAGATCGAGCTCGCATAGATGCTTTTGAAATGTGGACGTGGAGGAGAACGCTGAGAGTTCCTTATACCGCCCATCGAACTAATGTTTCCATACTGGATGAGCTCGGTAATCCAAAGAGACTATCCTCCATTGTGTCGACGAGAATGCTTAAACTCTTCTGACAAATTTACAGAAGCGATAATGTGGAGAAACTTGTAGTTCAGGGTCACGCCCCGAGTGGGCGGCGCCGTGGCCGTTCCCCTACACGTTGGGTGGATACGACGAAACAGTTGCTGGATATGAGTATCAAGAGCGCCACTGAACTGACAGTAAACCGCGAACGATGGCGAGCTACAGTTCTCAAAACTATTAATAATATTCGTGTCGGCAATACTCTAGCTCCGACTTAATGCATTTTACGAGTTCACAACATGTCTGTTAAGACATTGTGTAGGACATAAAAACGAATTAATGATTAAATGATCATTCTGGGCGTGTTTTTAAAAACATTTAATAATGTAGTAATTCAATCAATAAACAAATGATCAAAATAAATTAAGTAAGATCACAATTAAATCTTTAAACAATGACTTACTAGAACTACCTAATTTAACATCGATAAAAGGTTGGGCCTGTATCAGGAAAAGCGCTCGAGACGACACATCTGCAAATTAAATTAAAAGATACCTGAGTAACCAATTCATTGAAGAATGATAAATAAAAAGAAATGGGTTAACATACGTTAAATTAAAGAACGTGTCGTTATTTTATACTGGGGTGGTTGATAAAGCAAGCAGGATAAATAAACACACAAATATAAATAGATAACACAGCAAATATATCTTTTAACCCCAAACGGATAAAATCATATCCACATATTATGTGGTCATACAAATTACACGGAACATAAATCAAACATCTCTTGAGTCATAGGTGTTAAGGGTCAACTCGCGAAACACCTCTCCAAGAGAATAGATGAAATAATATACTTTATAACCATACAAACATCATATAACAAAACTCGAGAACAGCACTTGGGTCTTTGGTATTAAGGGTCAACACGCGAAATACCTCTCCAAGAGCTCCAGTAACTAGGGCGGAGAATTATCATGATAACTGTAAGGCCAATTCACTAAGATACTAGGGGTCCACTCGCAAAGTATCCACTCCTTTGTACTAGTTCAGCACGAAGGGTCTACTCGCGACGTGCTTCGAGATTGTTATCTGTTTTCATATCGCAGACATTCAGTAGTTGAATTATAGAACCATTAATGATAGAAATGTGTGAATCAAAGTTTATCAATTGTCTAATAACAAGTTCTCAAATGAATTTTAATGAAATAAATCAATATATCAATAAACAAAGAGACAATTAGTAGAATTGGGTACTCTGTGAGATAAACTCACCCAAGCTGTTGCACAATCACCAACAATTCACAAGAACACTTTATTGTACGAAGTATAACTAGGTACTATATGAAATGATTTTTGTGGTTGACTAGTCTGAAGGGACGGATGTATTCAGGCAGGTATCAAGTAAACATTATCCAACTTTGGACTTTATTCCAACGTGACGAACCGCCTAAATTACTGTGACGCTCTTCAAACTGTTTAGAAAATAATAAGGGCCAGATGTTTAGTTATTTATCTTACATAGGATTGAAATTCCGTCTTCCTAGCATTTTAAGGCATCGTTTTTACGTTGTACTTTTAACTACACTCTTGGACAATAGTATTTTTGAATTATAAAATTTTGTCGCCCCGACAATTGTGACTATGATGATGAAGCTGTGATTATCTACCGTTCTCTCTATAAATACTTTTCAATTAGAGAGTTTAAGGGCGGAAGCCAGTGAGGCGTAGTCCTGATAAAGCTATTATAGTTTCATTTACTTTCACTTCATTAAGCCGGTTCCTGTACTTTGACAGCGCAGCGCTTCGGTATCAGCAGGGCTCACAGATGACGGAGCTTGCGAAGATTAATCATGTAGAAGCAGCCACGCACACTCCGTGTTCCCCAAATAAAAAACTCGCTACGGTCGTTACAGTATTTCTTTCCATTACTTTCGTCGTCTACGTTTCATGATTTTGCTTCCGCTGGATTAGCTTCGTGATGGCTGGCGATTTAGCTTTTGCCCTTTTCCCTGCAACAAGGCTTTTTAAGATGTGGGTGAATGAAAATGTTGCGCGAAGCAGAAATCGTAAGGGTCTTTTGCTGTGTGGTTTTTTCAGCTACAAATGTAGCGTTGCTATTCAACTTGTTTGTGGAAAGGACTAAAATCTGCCCAGTTTCCAAAACTAAAGGTTGATGATCCGACGTACACAGAAAAAAATACTTTGCGTTTCCAACTAATTGTTAGTATTTGGATGTTTTTCCATCACTTTAAATATATTTACAGTTGTTTCAAATCCGTCATTGAAAGAATTCAATCCTTATATTCGAAGTAATCACAGGTACGCCAATAAATTCAAAATAATTTTATTTTCGTTCTAAGGATATGTATAATCCTTCTAATGCCAGTATTGACATATAGTGCAATCAAATCATCTTTTTGTTTTCCAAATTTACCCTATGTTTCATTTAAGTAAAGCATACAATCTATTCAATGTAAAAAAATTATTACTGCAACAGCAGTTCGTGATAATTCATCTGATAAAAATTAATTTTTGTTTCAATGGTCCTTCTCGTTTGCTGAACTGTAATCAGTATTCGGCGGGACTGATGTCCCGTAAGAATAAAGATCAGGGGGATCATCTCAGTGTTAGTATCGCCGCGAACGCGCCAACATGGGCGAGGTTGTTCTGTTATGTTGTTTCGGTGTTAGCCGTGTTGTGTTATCTTGTGTTATAGTTATATTTCCGGTAATAATGCAACAACTGGTGCGGGCTCATGTCTAATTCTTATATCATGCTTCTTATAACTTCATACAAAATCAAACAGTTAAACATCCAAACGAATCAATCAGCTGTCCTCGCAATAAAATCTGTTGGTCCAAGGAAAAGAAAGTAGTTTAGAATCAATTACCAAACACAGATTCGATTCAACGACAGGCTGCGATTGAATTATTCATCGGAATCCAATTACATCGTTACCAACTATACACTTCCCATTGGATAACATCACTGTATTTGAAGAATGCTGAGTGTAACGTCCCACTGAATCCAAGCGTAAGTCTTTGACAGAACGACAGATTTTTCTGTGTGATAGAATTACTGTCCCTATTACAACTATATACGATTTTTGTAAGCTATTCAAAGTATTATTACATTTTGAAATATACTCGCGACTGAAAAATACTAGAACAGCAACATGGTTTCATGGGTCGTGCTGCAAATACCAATCCTATACATACAAAGTGATCAACTTATACTGCGAAGTTTTTCCTCCGTTATTATGAGAGATACAAAAAAACTTTCAAATAAAAGTTGTACGTAAAGCTAATATCTACATTTTGAAATTATTTTACAGTATGCAGTGTTATTGAAGAATATACAAAAAGGTATCAAGGTCAACTCCCCGTGTGGGGGCGGGGTAGAATATCTCCCATCGTATATCCTGCGTGACGTAAAAGGCGATCAAAAGGAACCGAACTACTGTCGGTATAAAAAGTAACCTCTTCTCAACCAACAGCTTTGGGTGGACGAGTTGAGAAGAGTCAGGACACCTTCTTGTCCTTGGGGTGAGAAATTACCCCCAAAGGCGGATGAACCAGTAGATACCATCTGGTCAACGGCATGAGGATGCAGAAAGCAAATGGGAAACTACTGCATTAAAGATCTTAAAGATATCCCAAGAGAAACTCGTAAAATGAGTAAATGCATTTTACGAGTTCATAACATGTCTTTTAAGACATTGAGACTATGATGATGATCGAGGTCAACGGAATTCTTATAAATAATATCAGATACGCAGACGATACTGCGATCGTAGCAGAAAACGCAGAAGACCTACAAGCACTACTCAATCTTATAAGCGAAGTTGGTATAGAATACGGACTCACAATAAATACGAATAAAGCCATATATAGATATAGACTAAAGGAAAAGTGGGATTGTGACGAGGAAGTAATAATCCGGGTGGCTATGGCAAAAACAGCTTTTACAAAGTTCAGTAAGTTTCTAATTCGTCGTGAAGTCCCTCTGAGCCTTAGATTGAGGGTGGTAAGATGCTATATGTGGCCAATTCTTCTATATGGTGTAGAAACGTGGTCCTTGAAAGTAAGATCCATGAACAGAATTGAAGCGATGGAGATGTGGCTGTTGCGAAGGCTCCTGCGAATCTCGTGGGTGGAGCATGTTACAAACGAAGAAGTACTGAGAAGAGCAGGCATGGAAAGAGAACTGATAAATAATATTAAACACCGGAAATTATCTCATCTGGGGCACATTCTGCGAGGATCGAGATATTCAATACTTAAACTTGTGCCGACAGGAAAAATCACAGGACGGAGAGGCGCAGGGCGCAAACAACATTCCTGGCTGAGGAACGTAAGAGATTTGTGCGGCATTTACAGTGCGGCTACCATTTTTCGACGTGCAGAGGAAGGTTCTCTCCATATAGTAAATTAGAAGTAATGAACACCTACACGCTGCAGAGCGTATGGTACCTGAAGATGAAGAAGTGTTATTGATAAAGTCACCACATACCAAAGTTGTGTTTTCTCAAATGGAACACCCTATTTATTATCACGAATTTGAATTGTGCTCATTTTCCCTATTCCGCAAATATGGAGTTTTATTGAGTTATACATTACAGAGTATTTCCAAAGATATGGCCACTTTTGTATGAAAATCTTAACGAATTCATCATCCTGTATCTTACTCTATACTATACTATTCCTGGTTATCTGGTTTTGTCTAAAAATTATTAATTTTCTGCTATCTTTGATTCTGTATGCAGGGTGACCAAAAACTCACGACCATAATTTTCTTTGTTATTTTAAACGCCTTGTATTTTATAGTATCGTCAAAAAGTTCTTACAATATATGTAGTTCTACCTGTATTTTATATTTTCAAAGTATGGCTGTTACATTTATTTGTTGTTAAATATATGTTTCTTGTATACTACTTCACAGTTTAATTTATTTTTCTATTTTTTTGTGACATATGCAAACAGTTTATTGTAGATAGCGCCAAAAAATAAATAAATAAATGTTTAACATAAAAAACAAATTAATCTCAGAATATACCAATCGATCGTGCAAAGTATATTCGTCTATATAATAGTAATAGTAATAGTAATAATTTATTGATATTAATACACATATGTGTTTACACAAGTCGATACGAAATAATAAAAACATAAATTCATACAAATAAAAATAAATACACGTACAACGAACAGATACATATGACAGAAATAAATAGGTATACACAACCAACAAACTATAATATATCACATAAATTTTTCGTGATGAACTCATCAGTACTAAAATATGCCTTCTTCTGTCAGATATTTTATTATATTTTTACGGAAAGTACTCAGATCAAGTGACATTATCTTATTAGTTAATTTATTGAAAAATCTAATTCTAATGGCAGTTTATGTCATTTCTACTTCGAACAAGGCAGTGATGGTCAGGATAGATGTTATTTTTATGACGTGTTTCATAGGTATGGATATCATTGTGCGTTGTACAGCTGCTACCATTTTTCTTTATATACGGGGTCTACTAAAAGTTGCGACTTTCCTCTTTAGAAGCAACGGCCCTTGAAACGACAAAGCTAATGCACGGTGAATCAGCAGCAAAACAGTAAAAAAAATTTCAAGCAAGTACTCACTATTTGGTAGCTACGGAAATTGTAAGTACGGTCCTGTTGCAGGCGTCTTACAGGTAAAAGTACGATTTGCGATGTCTTCAATTTGGACCACACGATGTTGTCAAGGTCTTCCAGCGTGACCACCACGATGTGGATTCAGACATCCTGTATCTCTAGCTCTTTGCACAAGCCAGACAAATCGACGAAGTGCAGGGTGAGTACGGTTAGGGGAACGATCGGCGTACACTCGCGAGGCCGCAGCGGTATTTGACCACACTCACCGTACATTAAAATCATGTCCACCAGTTCATTATTGTTATAAGCATGCACCATTGCTGTTGTCTTTAAAGTCCGATCGGCAGATGTAGCAACAGCAACGCGACAATATGATGAACTGCCTGTTTTCTCACCGGTATCGGCAGTTCGGGCACCACTAGAGCTGCCTTGTTTGTTGTGATATTATGACATGGTGAGCCATTGCCCAGGGATGGACTTAGAATTGAGGATTTCCTTAATGGTCAGTATTTCGTTTTCTCTAAATATTTCGTCCACATGTTACTGGGAAAAAACACTCATTTTTCGAGTAACACCGCTGTATGAAAAAAGTCCCAACTTATGAAACACCCTGTATAATGGGTATGGAAGTAGGAAGAACACATAGTTGACATGCAAAAACTGAAAGCTACAGTAATTGACCTCTTGAGAAGAAGCTGCGGTGTGTAAAATTATTGAAAATTATTACACACCTCCAAAATATCTTGAACAGGGAAACAGTATCGGTTTATAGGGTTTTGCTGTACTTAATCGTATACCACTAACAGAGTCCAGCAAAATTTATCAAATGCTAAAGTAACCTAAAAGCAAACTTTCAATTTCCAAGTGGCGCGATTTCAGATCCTGCTCAAGACGTGGCAGCTCCCAGGGGCGTGATATTTTTTAAGTTATATAAATTACCGTGGAAGGCATTCTGTTTAAGCAAGGGAAACGGACCAATGGTTAAGCAAAAGCGAGATGAATGAAGCAAGTTAATCCTAGGAGGGAGTTTTTTTAGGCCAACGTTGTTTCCGAACAGAGAAGCCAAGTTTTGCTGAACTTAGTGGGTTTGAGGGATAGGAGAGAAATAAACCTACGTTTCACCCACTTGCCAGAGAAGAAGTTATTTCTGCCAACAGAACTGTATTCGCTTTGCTCTACAGTTTTCTTTTATATGAAATATCTCACAAAGGTGAAAAGCACTTTGCATTTTGAAACCGTTATCATTCCGCAGACGAGAAGTAATTAGGATATCTAGCAGAGGCTTTTATGTCTGTACAAGAATGGACTAGTATAATGATTTTTGTTTATTATTGTTTTTGATAGATCATTTCATGAAAAGCTTGCCATTTTACCCCGATTTTTTTATCCTGGGATAGCAAGAAAATAAAGAAAATATTTGAATTTTTCTAGTCGAGTGACGTCACTTGACTATAGGGGAACAGCCAGTGGCGCTTCTAGGAAGTTTGTCGGGGGGGGGAGGTGGATAATGTAGTGGGCGCCGCCAAGGAGAGGGGGGGAGGGTACAATAAACATCTTGTCAAATGAAGATATAATACGGTAAGAGATGAATATTTATGAAATTAAAATTTTTCAGCCGCAAGGATCAAATTATACATTACACAGGTATTTTCCATTTTTTATTATAAGGAGAATTAACAAAACAAAACACATATAACAAAACCAGACTTATTATAAATAATGTAAACAGAAAAATATATTTAAAGCAATAAACATAAACTTAACTACTGAAGTTTATGTTTATTGCTTAAATTTCAATGCATCTTATTGCATCTTATTTTTAATTAATCAGTTTTGTTCCGTGTTCTGGGGGGGGGGGGGTAATTAATTACCCCCTCTACCCCCCCCCCCCCCCTTGGAAGCGCCCTTGGGAACAGCCAATTGAAATACGGGTATGTGTGCCGTGTTACCGTTCTACCTTGAGTACCCATTATTCAATGCATAGCTTTATGTGAACGTCTACACATGCTAAAAAAAACAATTTTATATATACAGCCAGTGAAGTCAACGAACTCACATAGGTACGAAGAAGTAAACAAGAATTTTGTTTGCACAATTCTAAAAGTAATGAATCAGCTCACTGGTTGTTGATATGATCCGGGGGTGGCGTCAAATTTCATCGGACCATTGACTACTCTGCTATGATTAAACTGAGGCTAGATTTTTTAGTATGAGCTTTCATACTGTTGATGAGAAAAAATATCTATGTTAGCTGGTCTAGATACGTGACCTAATATTGTGAGAGCCTGCGTAAGTCGCAAAAAAAGTTTTGGACTATTTTACTGAATTTGAAAATTTACGGATAGTTGGAACTTTCATCAGGAAAAAAATATGTTAGCTACAAAATTTATGTGACTTAACATGTTAGCTGCGCGCATGATCATGTAGAGGGTGTATCAACAATGTGTTGGTGGAGGATAGCTACTTCCCTATCTGAGATAGCAAAAATGTTTCAAATAAAACATGTAGAGGGAAATAAAATCTATGTTACAAAAATATTTACCAGTATACCAATGAATCTGTGGCTTATCAAAGTTACAATTTTTAAATGTAAAATTTAGTAGCCTTTCTGTCGAACGGAATCTTCGATATCTGGAACAGTTTGCCTGACTTTGTAGTGAACTCAGTGAGTGTGAACTGTTTTAGAAACAATCTGGATAAGACCCTTACCTCCTAAGTCTTTTTTTATTTTACATTGCTGTACACCGTACTCTTACTTTTTTTCTTCAGTTCTGAGTTTATAGCAATTGTTGGCTCAAGTCTGATTAACATTTCTATAACAACAATAATATTAATAGTCCTTAATTAAATGAGGATTAGCGATCTGAATTACCAATCAGTATCGTTGTTACAAAATGGCGCCAACGTCTGGCCAGATCATTATTACAATTACTGGCAAGAATCGCTAACTTAGAGAACTTTTTTTGTTTGGATTTTGGAACCAGTAACAGTCCATGCAGCCAGTCTCTCCTTTGAAGATTACAGAGAAGACAAAATAAATCTCTTATGTATTATACTCCTACACTTATGTAGGCTACCTAGCAAACCCACAGAATAGGTCGTTTGAAGAATCAAAGGGATAAAACAAGGACACAGATCTTCTCGCCAAGGGGCTCTTGATGGCATTCTCCATAGGCACACAACACAGGCCACGGTAAGGTAAAGATATACACAAAAGGATACACATGAGGTAACAAAAGATCTAAATCCAAATTTGATGGAGACTATCGGCGGTATTAAATTCGTATAGGATGTCTAAATACGGCGGTTCATTGTTTTCAGGAGGAGCATGATGATATTCATTATTCTACCAAAATTCAGCGAAAGAAGGTGGCGGATATTATAAGGAGGAAAGTAGTTGCTCTGAATTAGTTTTGTTTGCATTTGGTCTTGCTGGATACGATATCTACGGCATTCGAAGAAAATATGATCCAAAGTGCATTCAGTTTGGCATTCGTCACATAAAGGGTCATTCACAATTCCAAATCTTGCAAGTAAGGATGGATAGCAGCCATGTCCGAACCTCAGTCGACTAGACATTGAAATAAGTTTTCTGGACGTTTTGACAGTTGAGTACCAAGGGGATTCTGGTATGTGAGTATGTATTGAGGTGTATTGGGTTGGACTATTTCTGCAGTAATCTTGATAATATTTTGACCATGATGTTCGAAGGAGCTTCTTCGTGGAGCTGATGCAGTCTCCCAAGTAGACTATTGCGATGTTTTGTTTCTGGACTTTTGACTTCGCCAAGGCATCTACTGCTTTATTGTAATGTATTCCTGTATGAGCTTTTGTCCAAATTATAACAACTTCCTTGTGGCATCATCGCAGGTCGAACACCTTGTTTTGATCTTAGCAACATATGGATTGAGTATTATACTGGGAGGAAGGTTTTGCTGCAGCACCTTAATTACAGACAGGGAATCCGACAGTATTGTAATTTTGTTATATTCCTCACTAGCGACTTCTAAGATTTTCATTATTGCGTATGCCTCCGCTGAAAAAATGGAAACGACATCAGGCAATCTGTAGCTGGCTGATACATTTCCGTTGGGTATAAGAAAGGCACACCCTGTTCCTGACTCGTTTTGAGATCCATCGGTGTAAACTTTGGTGTACGCTGTACAATTCTCTAATACTCTTTGCAAAATACATCTATTAGTAATGCTGTTGTCAGTGTATATTGGAATTATAACTGTTGCTTGTGTTGTGAAATCAAAGAATGGGTGAGTGAGATCTTCCTCATATGATACGATAGTTTTTTCTACTTACTGGAGGTCTCCCTAACTACCTCATACAGTGGATCCTTTTATGGATCCAGTAGCTGTTTACCAAGTCTAAGGTTGCAAGAGTACTAATTTTGTTTAGTAGTATTGAGTTTTTAGCCTGTGATTTTAAAATAAACTTCCTTGTTACCAGCTGGCGTCTAAATTGAAGGAGAGGAATACCGGCTTCAACATGGAGGCATACTATTGGTGTTGACGACATAGCACCTAGACAGATACTCAAGGCCTTATTCTGAATAATATCTAGCTGCTTTAGTAAATTCTTACCAGCAGCTCTAACTTAGAGAAGAACTCTGCTCTGTGTGGAGTGTGAACAGTACCACCCAAAAGAACATCCCCTAGTAACGGACTTCTGAATTTTCCGGCTCAATTTATTTCACCTATACTAAGCCGCAAAGGGTCAGCATTCATCCAAGAGTGGCAGAAAAACTTCGCCCTTTCGCCGTTTTTGCAGACGCAGCCAAGAGCAGCGTAATTGAAATTAGACGAGGTGCAGTGGCGTGATTAATCTGAGCAAGTGGATATTCTCCTTCCTCTTTCCTCTCGGTTAATCGAATCGGGGTGGCCGGGCAAGCCGCGACAGCCAAGGTCGAATACAATTACATGGTAAGCGGCCAGCGACGCCACCAGAGAGAGGGAGATAGAGAAGGACAAAGGTTGTGGCGAAAAGGGATGCGCAGAATTCCGCAATTTTATTTCCGGGACTGTTCAGTTATTAAAAGATTTGCATACTTTTAGTCTAGTCAAAACGTCTATAAAGCTTTGCAGTTTCCATGCTCAAGATGAAGGGGTAGGAGGCATTTACATCGTTACTAGCTTTTTCAAGGAGGTGAAAGCATGAAGTTTTAAACTTTAAAGACAGAAAGTTAGTCACAGCCAATCGCCCCTGAGTTAATCATCATCATAGTCACAATGTCTTAACAGACATGTTGTGAACTCTTGAAATGCATTAAGTCGGAGCTAGAGTATTGCCGACGCGAATATTATCAATAGTTTTGAGAACTGTAGCTCGCCATCGTTCGCGATTTACTGTCGGTTTAGTGGCGCTCTTGATACTGATATCCAGCAACTGTTTCGTCGTATCCACCCAGCGTGAAGGGGAACGGCCACGGCGCCGCCCACTCAGGGCATGACCCTGAACTACAGGTTTCTCCATATTATCGCTTCTGTGTATATATCCGAAGAATGTAAGCATTCTCGTCGACACAATGGAGGACAGTCTCTTTGGATTACCGAGCTCATCCAGTATGGAAACGTTAGTTCGATGGGCGGTATAAGGAACTCTCAGCATTCTCCTCCATGTCCACATTTCAAAAGCATCTATGTGAGCTCGATCTGCCTTTTTAACAGTCCAAGTTTCCGAGGCATACAAAAATATGGAGAACACAAGAGAGCGTCATTTTTGTAGCTTTAGTGATGTTATGGTCACGCCATATTCTAGTAAGCTTTGTCATAGCCACACATGCCTGTTGAATGCGCCGTCGAATCTCATTTTCACAGCTATCCGAATTGTCGATCAAAGAACCGAGGTATACAAAACTTTGAACTACTTCACAACGGCCTATTGACTTTATTTCTCGATGATTATCATGCTCTCTATCTACGATCATAACCTTGGTCTTATTGTAGTTAATACCAAGACCATCAGCTGCACTATGTTGTTCTAAGATGTTTAATAGAGCTACTATTTCTTCCTGAGAAGCTGCAATAAGGGTTGTATCGTCAGCAAATCTTAAGTTGGATATTTTGTTTCCGCCAATAGTTACACCGCCGTTCCAGCTGTCTAGTACCTGTCTGATCACAAATTCAGAGTAAATGTTAAACAACATCGGAGATAAAACACATCCCTGACGAACTCCTTTTCTGGTTGCAGTTTGACTAGACAGGTTACCATCAATTCTTACGCGAGCCGAATTAGACTTGTAGAGTTCCTGGATGAGAAACACTAGGTGATAAGGAACTCCCATAGAGATGAGGATTTCCCACAGTCTAGGCCACTTTACGTTATCAAACGCCTTAGAATAGTCCACAAAGCAGATAAAAACTGGAAAATAATGCTCTCTGGCTTTTTCAATAATTTATCTTAAGTTTAAGATCTGTTCACGCGTACCGCGTCCTTTCACCAAACCTACCTGCGCCTGAGAAATTTGCCAGCCAATATCACCCTCTAAACGAGATTGTAAAATATATAGTAGAACCTTACTTGCATGAGAGATTAACGAAAGTAGGCGATAATTGTCTGGATTTGGAGATCCCTGAGTTAAACACAATTCAAAATTTTGTAAGATCAGAGATCCCTGACAAATTATGCTTCACAGAACCAACAATGCTCTAGGTAATCAAAGAATTCGATTTAATGAATAAATTATGCAACTCTAAAATGCTGTACTGCAAATTTGTTGGAAATAATTCCTTCTAGGCAAAACACTTCTAACTGTGTACCTTTGTCTTCCGAAGATAACAAGAGTTTTACTTTATTAAATCAAAAATTATTTATTCGTATACATTAATTGTGTCGTCTTCAAAATACCCTCGAAACACCTTTCAAACTTGATGTTTGGGATAGCCTTAAAAATTTTCAGCGATGCGCTTTTAATGTCATCTGTGTCTGCAAAACATTAAGGTTTAGTGAATTTTTCGAGATAGAAAAGAGTCATACAGAGCCATGTTTGGCAAGTACAGAGACTATAGCATCATTGTAGTATTACTTTTGGCCAAAAATTCACGAACATGTAGTACTCCTTATTCACCGTTTGAGTACGTGTCAAAAATCTATGATGCACTCTATGCAATTAAAATCGAAGAACACAGTAAACAAATAACGCTTTTTCGATTATTTCTTGGTACAGACGTGATAATATTTCAGAAATTCTGCATTGATGTTGATTTTATTCAGTAAGTGCTGAGCAACCTCCTTGCGCTGTTTTTGTTCAAAATTTAACAATTTTAGAACGAATTTTGATGTCACGTGTTTTAAACCAACATCAGTAACTTCTCTAACTGTGTTTTGGTGATCATTCATAAATATTTCTTTCTCTTTTCCTACAATTCGTGTTAATATTTGACACACTTTCGTACACTTTACTATTTTACTCATAATTTAATGACAATCCTTTGATTAATTTCTTTTCACAAAGGAAATCGCCTAGTGTATAAAAAATGTCTAACTCTAGCATCTCCCAGAGAAAAATTAAATAATGAATATAGTTGAACATATAATAACTAAACTCTATGGGCATGTATATCAACATAATAGATCAATATTTTCGACAATCGAACACTCCAAATTCGCGAAATTTGAAAAGTCCTAATATTTTAAGAGCATACCTCCTAACCCTCCTTAGTAATACCAGTGTAAAGCTGAATAATCCAAATAGCCAACAGGGTTACGTAGATTGCGTTTGCTGAAACTTACTAGTGGAAAATACCATAGAATCTCTCCAGTACTCGGGAGTTAATCAATACTTATACTTCGCAGAGTGCTTCCCGCTTCGTTGCACCGTTTCAGTTGCTTCAACCTCCTCTCTTGAACTAATTAAACAGACTTTATTTCAGAAATTCACAGCACTATCATAATCATTATTTACGAGCAATGCTTTGTGGGTGCAACCACTCATTTCTGGAGAGTTTTGTTCTCTTTAGTTGATGGTTTGAACTGAATTTCACTAGCTACTGATGGCTTTAAGGTATGGCTACTTTGGCCTCTATCTTGATCTTTCTCCATCTAGTTTTCTTTCCAAGATAAGATGCTGGTGATGAAGTAATTGTACTCTCTTTGGAAATTGATCAATAGCTAGTAGACTGTGAAAAATAAGCATTCCTGTTGCTGCTACTGTTGCTGGTTAGAGCTAATGTGTAATAAGGAATTTTCATAATCCTGTTCGTTCTAGTTCTAGTTCGTTTGCATCTTTCCACTAAGTTGGTTGGTTTCTTCCACCTTAGCGGGTTTTTGTTTATTTTTCATGGCCTGTTAGGTTGCTTACACGTACACCGATTTGACTGAAAAATTGAAATAAAATGGAAACTAAAAGAGATTGATCTTGAGAATCCTAAACTTTAAAAAGTTGATAAAATTTTAATTATTATTTGAACACAATTTTACATTTGATTTTATAAACCAAAATAAGCATTCCAACTACAAATAGAATTCAAATTTAACCATCTGATCTAAGGTGACGCGTTCCATGCTTAGTAGTACCGCAAAGTCATGGCCTTCTAGGTTCTATAATTGCTGTGATATTCAATTTGTTTCTGATACCTACTTAGTTCCATATGTGATACATAAAGTCACACTAGAATTTACCAAGGAATCCAAATATGCAATAATATATAGGGGGTTCGATTCAAAAAAATGTAGGTTCGGTATGAATCACCCTGTATAAACGTTAAAATTTGAGTCAAAATATTTTAATATTATAGCTCTCTAGGGTCCCTACGATGATCAAGTGACACATTTATGAAAAATGATTTAGTAAACCCCTACACTCACTATTGGCCCACCCTGTATATTAGGAAACTGTTCATGATTTTCATAGCCTCACTAGATATGCTGGTATCGAGATGTATTTGCTTCAGAACTGTATAGATGTAAAATTTTAAAATATTCTTGGTTGAGCTATTTAATTTGACTCCACTCATTTTAATGTATACGACATACGTTCCTAGTCATGATAATAGCTAGTTTTCGTTGTTCTTAATTAATCTTACCGCTTCGGTTAACAAATACGTTGTCAGAACCGCTATTTGACAGATAAATAAATAGTTTCCGGAGCAAAACACCACTGTAAGAAGCCCCCTAACCTCATTTTGACAACTTTGACACCATAACGTCAAAATAGCAGACGAGTTGTAGGGGTTGTTTGAAAGAAAATCATAATTCAATAGTGTTCGCTGTAGTTTGCCCTAAAATGATGGACGAGTTGATTTTATTGGACTCCAGTGATGACTCAGATTTTGAAGATGCGATCTTGCTGGAAGTATTTGACAACAACAACATCGAATACAGAGCCGACCTTTACGGGAGATTCAACTTAGATATGCTCTCGGAACAGGGAGTGTAAAGTGAATTTCCGCTTCCAAAAACGGCATATTCCGAGATTGGTACAAGCACTCAGAATTCCAGATGAGCTTAATACAGACAGCCAAAATAACGTTTCTGGGCAAGAAGCGCTTTGTATTTTGCTCAGGAGATTGAGCTATCCCAACAGGTTAGCTGGCCTAGAGCCATTCTCTGGACGATCAATGACCGCCCTATCAAAAATAATTCATGTCATGATAAGCTATGTATATGACAACTTTGGTCATCTTCTTTCAAATTTGCGGAACTAGCCCTGGTTGAATTTGGAATGATTAAGGATGTATGCCAATGCAGACCACCTAAAAGGATCCCCCACTCCTAACTGTTGAGCTTTTATTGATGGCACTACCAGAGCCATATGCAGACCCTCAGAAAACCAAGAGGCTTATTATTCGGACCACAAGAGGTACCATTGTGTTAAGTACCAGGTAGTCACATGTCCTGATGGTATCATTGTCAGGCTAAAAGGGGGGTATGAAGCTGTACAATCAATTAGAGGAATCTGCAAGGTTTCCAAATGGAGAAAAATTTATCATTTATGGTGACAAGGCGTATGGTATTCGAGAATTGCTTATGTGTCCATATCCAAATCGTAACGGTATTAATGCACAACAGCAGGAATTTAATTAATTTAATTTTATTAATTGTAACACACTTCTTGAGCTTGACGAATTTGGAAGCATTTTTGTAAAACGACGGATAATAATTGTTGCAGATCTACTCAAAAATCAAAACCAGTGTCACTGTCAAAACCAAAACAGGTTATGATCTAATTTTTATTCCTGCTGCGCATTCGTGTCGCTTCGTTAATCGCTATGGGTATCGTCCGTACAATACCGGCATTTAGCGATTACGATATACGTAAAACGAAATGCAAATGTCAAAGTTGTCAAATAGCGTTAAACGGAACATCACTTTTGTAAGTAACGAAAACTGCCTAATATCATCCAACTTCTTAGGTTTAGATCCACACGATTTCAGGCCCGGATTTAATCGCAGCGCCAGACCGGAAGTTGTGCCTTTTGCGATTTGACGCTGTTGGCTAGCAAGCACATACATGTTTCCGATAGGATGGAAAGGGATATCTATCTGTGTCCGCTGGCGCCAAAGAAATAACACGAACCTGCTCTTGGCAGTGATATACCGAGTAGCGTTGCGAAAACAAATATGTATGCTAGCACTTGGTTTCCTGTACACAACTAGTACGATGATAGCTTTTCAGAGAGAGTTTGTTCGATATCCGTAAGCCGATTTATATACAGTAACAACATTTAACAGGGTGTCAAACTCTGAAAGTCTTGAAAGCAAGAATAACGAAATCTTAAATCAAGCATATAATAATCTTAAAAAATGGAGTCAAGTTGATTGACTCAGTACTTCCCACACATAATAACGATACCATTTTATTGTTTTTCCATTGCATGAAGCTATAGTCTCAAATCTCCTTGCAACCAAATCATCGCCCACCTGCCCGCATAAAAACAGCCAACACAAAAACTCTCGTAAATAGTTTCTTGCGTCTCCCTTCTTAGAAACTAGGACGCCACAATTTTCATTCTACATGCTTCAACTGAACGATGCGAAACGATCAGGAGCCTCTAAACCATCTAAAAGCGAAGTATGAGCTGTTCTTATATTATTAGTTTTTTAATTGACTGACACGATTTTTCAGACACTGGAGCGTTTTCCACTCTCGCCGCGATAGTCAAATGTGTGTCGAAATTTCATTAAAATCAATTTAATAATTATTGCCTTACGCAATATACATAGAACGAAATTAAGCAATACTCGTATATGTATACATCGCAAAATTCTAGGTCCCTTGGTTTCTGTAATAGGCAAGGCAATGTTCACATGGACTTAAAAAAATACGTAGCTACATATTTTTTCCATAGGTCAATGGACAAACTATTATGAATACAACAAATCTTTCAGTTTTACAACCCCCCACCTCCCAACCACCCCAATTTCACTCCCACGCAAGAAAACGTAGAAAATGATCACGAATCCCTAAAACGCCTAAAAACAAGGTTTGAGCTGTTTTTATATTTTTAGTTTTTTTATTATTGCTGCGCCGCCACTGACGATTTTTCCAAAACATACCCGTTTTCCATCCTCGCCACAGTAGTAATACTGTGTCAAAATTTCGTTGAAATTAATTGAATAATTTTCGCGTCACGCGATTTAAAACAATACTCGTATGTATACATCAGACAATAATTCTAAGCCCTTGGCTTTTATAATGAGCAAGGCAATGTTCGAATGGACCTAAAAAAGTGTATTATGCCGCTAGGTTTTTCATTTACAGGTCAATGGACAGCCCATTATGAATACAACAAATTTTTCAGTTTTCCAACCCCCCATCCCCCAACCACCCCAAATTCTCTCCTACCCAAAAAAAGTAGAAAATGATCAGGAATCCCTAAAACGCCTAAAAACAAAGTTTGAGGCCTTTTTATTTTTTTTATTTGTTTTTTTATTATTACTACGCCGCCACTGACACGATTTTTCCAAAACATACGTGTTATCCATCCTCTCCGCGGTAGTACGGCTGTGACAAAGTTTCATTAAAATCCATTCCATAACTTTTACGTTACTCAATATAGAACGATCTAATGCAATATTCCTATGTATTTATCAGAAAATTCTAAGTCCCTAGGTTGCTGGAATAGGCAAAGCAATGTTCGGGTGGGCCTAAAAAAGGAGGTCCTTCTTTTACAGGTCAGTGGATAGCCTATTATTAATACAACACAGTTTTGAGATTTACAACCCCCCCCCTCCCCAATCACCCCAATTTCACCCCCACCCAAAAAAAGTAGAAAATGATCAGGAACCCCGAAAATACCAAAAAACGAAGTTTGAGGAATATTTAATTTTTTTGTTTTTTGCTATTAGTCTGCCGCCCGTGGACCGATTTTCAAAATTATAAGAACATTACTTACTACGACCCCACAGCATATCGCTGTCCAAACTTCATCTCAATCAGTGCAGCGGTTACTGGAGTTACGGGGCTAGAAAAACGCGCACAGACAGATAGACAGACAGACCGACAGACAGACAGAGCGACAGACAGACAGACAGACCTACGGAAATGACTGACGTGGATTTTCGTTATGTAGACATCATGAAATGCCCAAAAAGCGTGTTATCTCAAAATCGAAAATTTTCGCGATCACAATACTCCCCTCACCTAACGGTGTGGGAAGTAAAACATATATGAACACTATACAGGTGGAAGATTGTGGGCTTACTAAAACATATTTCAAATCTGCCACTTGGTCTTGGTATGCAGCTTTGAGGGCTATAAAGCTAAAATATTTTCACTTAAATTTTGACGTTTATACAGGCTTTCTATGAAGCTTATATTTTTTCAAATAGAACCCCCTGTATTGCATTACTGCATATTTGAATTACTTAGCGAATTCTAGTGTGACTTTATGTAACATATATGGGACTGTAAATGAAACGTTTGGACGCAAATCACAACTTTTGTTATAAGCAGCTACCAGAAAAAAATTGAATATCGCAGCGATTATAAAATTTAGAAGGCTGCGACTTTGCGGTGCGACTAAGAATGAAATGCGTCACCTTAGGTCAGAGGTGATGCATTTCATTCTTTCTTTTACTTTTTATACCTGGAGAAAACAGTACATTAATTAAGGAAACTTCAATCACAGGTAACTTGACGTTTTCAAACGGGAATGCCTAATATTTTAAAAAACGATCAAATGTGAAGTTGATAATCGACATAGGATTCTCAATATCAATCTTTTTTAGTATAAGCAAGCTGCTTAGCAGGTCATGAAAAATAAACAAAACCACGTTCAGACGGAAGAAACTAACTTAGCAGAAACATGCAAACGAACTAGAATAGCGAGGCAAGATTATAAAAATTCCTTGCAACAAATCAGCTCTAACCAGAAACAACAGCGGTCACAGAAATGCCTATTCTTCACAGCCTACTAGCTATTGCGAAATTTCCAAAATCACTTAAACATTTAAACATTTAAACATAAGGATGGTATGTAAGTGACGATACCTTTGACTGGAGCCCTTCAAATTATTTAGTACTTATTAGCAAAATCACAGAAAATGAAAATTGAAATGCAGTATGATAAAATTATAAAACATAATTTACTTGGCAAAAATACATGAAATAAACACAACCAACATGGAATAATGAAAAAGAGAGCTCCAGTTATATGTATCCTTACTTTTGACTTGACAGAAATGACTACTTTTTTATTCCATTAAATACGAAATTTCATTCTAAAGATAATTATTAGACTGTCAAAAATAATCGCTGGTAGTTTTCCTTTTCAAAATTTTCAATCGTTTTGGAAAGTTATCAAGTTCTAGTAGATCTCAATAGCTGTGATCAAAGCATTTCTGACATACTCCAGCTTCTCATTGACTTTAGATATCTTACCGCTGTTGTCTCCGGTTAGAGCTAATGTATCGTAAGGAATTTTTATAATCTTGTCTTGTTATTTGAACGAGATTTTTTCTATTTTTGATGGCCTGCTAGGTTGGGTATACGTATAAAAATTGAAAAGCACCGATTTGACTAAAAAATTGAAATATAATGAAAACTGAAAAAGATTGATATTGACAATCCTACATTGTTGGAAAGGTTATCGGATTTTACATTTGATAGTATAAAAAAAAAATAAAAATTATGAAGTTACTTGTGATTAACTAATCTACTGATTTCTCCAAGCACAAGAAGAATTTAAATTTGACCGTCTGACACGGCTTTTTAAGTTTTATAATCGCTGCTATATTTAATTTCTTTTGATACATACTTATACCAAAAATAGTGATTTGCGCCGAAACAAGGCGACTAAAGTTCCATAAAGTCATATTAGTATTCACAAAGGAATCAAAATATGCAATAATATACATATATGAGGTTCTATGCAAAATATAAGTTTGATATGAATCACTCTGTATAAACGTCAAGTAACTAACCCTCAAGACCTCTTACCACAGCATAATAAAAAACCAGCACAATAACTCCAGTTGGCGGAAATTACACACGCAACCCCACTTTTGGATGATTTTTTGTAGGGATGGTAACGATACTTCGATACTGGTACTTCTTATTGTGCGCCTATGGTACCAAGTTGAACTGTTTATCTGTGAGCTCCTGGAATTTTTCCTAAAATTCTGGTTTCAAGTGTGAAATAATTTATGGAAGTTGAACCAAACTGAAGATCAAATCGTGGACCTTCTGGGTAAGAAGTAGTTTCTTCAATTTATTTGCTGTTTGCGGAATAAATCCGCTATCAACAATTCAACACAACAAAGTGCGACATTCTTCAGTCCAAGTGGTGTAACACGTAATCAGGCCGCCGAACCAGATTGGTTCCTGCTGTGGCAAATCGTATAAATCGAGCCTGATGATCAAGTGGTCAGTATGCACCAAAGTCTTTAAGCATACTTGCGTCAGTGTATCACTGGACCAACTCAATTTGTTTGCTACTGGTAATAGTGGTTTCGACTGGTCTTGTATAAATTGTAGACAAGTGGGAAATGAACTGAAAGATCTCAAATCCTTGCTACTCACTCTGCAATCAGAAATTCAAGCATTAAAGAATGAAAACAGGAAGTTGAGATCTCAGGGCAGTTTCGATTTCGAAGATGTGGTTCAGGAGATCAATGAACGTAATAAACGCAAACGAAATATTATAATATATGGTTTGCCAGAACAGAACCAGGAGTTGCCATCAGAACTAAGAATCGAAGGCGATAAAAATGAAATTGACAAAATGTTTACGGTCCTAGACAGGTCACTTGATACAGAAGTCATACCTGTAAGGCTAGGGCGCTTTGATAAGAATAAAACTCGCCCGGTGAAGATTACGCTTAAAGAAGAAAAGCATGTCATAGAAGCGATCAAGAACGCTAAATCGCTAAAAAGTAGTGAATATAAACGTATTTCGGTATCGTTTGATCGGACCCGAAAACAGCAAGAATTTTATAAAGATGTGAAAGCTCAGTTAGATCTTAAAAATGCCAGTGGTCCTGAAAAATATCGAATCAAATACGTTGATGGCACACCTAGAATAGTTCCTTTAAACCGATAACTCCCAGCAGTTCTTCAGACCTCTTATGCTACTATCAAAATGTGCGCGGATTAAGGACCAAAGTGAATGAGTTCTACTCTGGTGTTTGTGAAGTGGAATATGACATCATAGCTCTCACAGAAACATGGCTCAGCCACGACGTGTCCATTTCAGAGTTCTTTCCAGAAGAGTACGATGTTTTCCGTAAAGATCGTAATTTGGAACTGGCTGATAAAGCTTGTGGAGGTGGTGTTATGTTGGCAGTGAGAAACTTGATAAGAGGTACTGTTTTAGACGTTTCCACATTCGATTTGCAATTTCCTTTAGTTGACATGTTAGCTGTTAGATGTTCCATTGGCCATAAAGCATTTTATGTTTTAGTTCTGTATATTTCGGATAAGCTTAACGTTACGGAATTTGAATATTTGTTTGAATGTTTAGAACAGCTCGAGTGGCTACAAAACAACTCTATATTTTTGTTTGGTGATTTCAATGCACCTAGATTTGTAGATTTAGATAAATCAGATAAAAAAACGGGCATTATAATTGACTTTTTAGAGTTAAACGCATTAGCTCAGTACAATAATGTGAGGAATGGCTTAGGTCGTATGCTAGACTTGATTATTTCATCTGAAGAATGCGTTGTTGAGCATGATGAGTTACCACTTGTCAAAGTGGATAACCATCATCCGGCTCTTTCCGTATGGATTAAAAATATTGACAATAAGGAAGTAAGCTTTCAAAGTGATTTTTCGGTTAAGGTGTATAACTTTAGAAAGGCTAATTATCCTGCTCTGTACGCTGAACTTTTGGAGCAAGGTTGGGATTTTCTAGAAACCTGCGATGATGTGGATATTGCCTTGTTGCCTTGTTTTATGATAAATTGTATAATATTCTAGATAAGCATGTTCCTCTATATAAGACACATAAACGAAGGTACCCTAACTGGTTTAACTCTGACATTATTAGGAATATTAAGTTGAAAGCTAGCCATCGCAAAAAGTATAAGAGAACGGGGTGTCAAGATCACCTAACTAAATTTAAAATGTTGCGTGAATTAGTCAAGAATCAGATAAGGTTGGCTTATGATGAGTATTTAGAGCGGGTCCAACTGAATATTTCTAGTAATTCAGAGCAGTTCTGGTCTTATATTCGTTCTAAAGATAGAAACACAAGGATCCCTGGTGAGATGTTCCTAGATGGTATCAAATTTTCAGATCCTGATAATATTATAAATGCTTTCAAAACATTTTTTCAAAGTGTGTATACGTCAGACCAAAATTGTGAGTCAGATGAATGTACAACAGAAATCGATTTTCCAGCTATTAATATTATTGATCTGAATGAACCTGAAATAATCAGGGCAATCTGTCAGCTAAAAAATAAGATGACATCTGGTGTAGATAAAATTTCTTCTTTTTTTGTCAAAGACTGTTCCAGGATATTCGCAGGACCGTTATTAAAACTATTTAATTTGTCGTTCAGAACAAGTAAATTTCCACAGGTTTGGAAACAGGCTAAACTTTGTCCTATACATAAGGGTGGGAAAAGGACTGATATAGAAAATTATAGACCAGTATCTATACTTTGTAACTTCTCTAAAGTGTTTGAGATTGTTCTTTATAATAGAATTCAACCTTCTGTCAGAAATTACATTTCACTTAATCAGCACGGTTTTACAGATAAGCGATCTACAGTAACTAATCTTCTTATAATCACTCAATACATATCAGACATACTGGATGAACAAGGACAAGTTGATGTCATATATACGGATTTGTCAAAGGCTTTTGACAGAGTTTCTCACGAGAAGTTACTGTCCAAGCTGTCTTGTATAGGGTTTTCGGAACGTCTTGTTAACCTATTCCGATCATATTTGACAGGACGGACCCAATTTGTTACATATCAGGGGTATAAGTCGAACCCTATTTCAGTTACGTCTGGTGTACCACCACTGTTGTTCATTTTATATATTAATGATCTATTTGGGGAATTAAACTGCAATGTTTTGTGTTTTGCTGATGATGTAAAAATTTTTTCAAAGATTGATGGAATTAGTGATTGTGACTTGCTTCAGAAGAACTTGTTGGCTATTGAGAGCTGGTGTAATAGGAACAACCTTAGACTTAACGCAAAAAAATGTAAGATTGTTACGTATAGTAGAAAGACTATAAGTGTAGCTTACAATTACAAAGTTGATGACCAGGAATTACAGAGAGTAACCTCTATTAAAGATTTAGGAGTAGTTTTTGATTCCAAATTAACTTTTTCCAAACATATAGAACAGAAAGTATCTGAGGCGTTAAAATTGTATGGGTTCATTGTAAGGAACTGTAGAGGTTTTTCAAATGTAGAAGTAATTAAGCTATTGTTTATAACGTTTGTCCGTCCAAAGCTTGAATATGCTTCTATTATTTGGAACCCTCTATATGGTTGTTATTGAGAGGGTTCAACGCAGAGTTTTAAAATACATGTTTTTTAACGTCGATGGAGTTTACCCAGAACAAGGCATCAATTATGGCGTTTTGTGTTGTAGGTTTGATCTAAATTCATTGCAATCTAGAAGAAATATAACATCTCTATCATTTTTATACAAAATCTTACATAATATTATTGACTGTCCTGTAATTTTAAACCAGATTAGTTTCAACGTTCCTAGATTAAATAGCAGAGCAAGTTATACGTTCAAATGTAGCAGACCAAGGACAAATATGCTTGTTAAGTCTCCCGTTTATGTTATGTGTAGCAACTATAATAAGTTATGTTATCATTGTGATATATTTATATGTTCTTTGAGGGAATTAGCGAATCAAGCGGCTATATATCTTTAGTTTTATATCGTAAGGTATCCATATTGATTTCTCATTATGATAGTTATTATATTACCCTGTAAATGGAATCTGTTGGGTAATAAAGCTATTATTTATTTATTTATTTATTTCTGCACTAATATCGAGTATTTTTATTTTATCTTAGATACTTTTTGTGCGATTCCAAGCTGGCATCGATACTTTTGTAGGGTATCGGTATCGAAAATAATTATATAATTATTAAGGGGTGTAATCAGTTGCTCAAAATGCTCTGTACGAACCAAATGCGCCTATGAGGCTAAAACTTATGGAGTTGGTACCGGTATCGATATTTTTATTTTCGCATCTCTACCCAAACCTCACAGCCGTAAAATCATCCATAAATCCTCCCAAGGTCAAATTTTGTGGGAACCATTTTTATATAGGAAATTCTCAGAGATATTATGCTGGTTGTTTATTATGCTGTGCCCCTACCATGCGAAGTGACAGATTTTTGAAATTCGTTGTAGTAAGCCCACAATCCTCCGTCCACTCACTATTGGCCCACCCCGTATAGAAAGAATTTTTAAAACGGGAGAACCGTTTCACAATGAGTTATTAATATGTGCGTCATACGTAAGCTTAGAATTCAGAAGCCTCCTACAGGATAGATAGCCCGATCATTACCGGCATGAAAATTCCCGAATATTTAAATATGAAGGGGCAATTTTTGTTCTGTATGCCACATAAACGAGCCCACATGCGTATATCTTTCTATACAGACTATTTTTGTTAGAGAAGATGAATCATCTAAGTGGCCAAACCACTTTCTGCCTTTTACCAAAAATAAATGTGTTAAATCATTTCACACTTTTTGTAAAATATTGGTACATTGAGTGAGTCGCCTATTAATTTGCAAATTGCTGCTATCCCAATATTTGTATAAAAATCCACAGGGGTCGCAAATAAACCCTCTCGGTGGTAGTAATATGGAACACAATTGTTGAGTCCACAGCTCCACAGCTTAGTATTACAAATATACACAAATTGTTATTGTCCCTATATCATCCGCAGTTTGTGGTGAAAATACCTACAATTGTGGAAAATTTACAACAGTTTTCGTTCCGTGCTCAAGGCTCCCAAACGTGATCAAATGACAGAGTTTTGAAATATGTTTTATTAAGCCCACAACCTTCCGTCCAGTCACTGTTGGCCCACCCTGTATAGAAAGAATTTTTAAAACAGCAGAACCACTTCACAATGAGTTATAGTTATAGGATAAAGTATGGAACAAGCAAATATCTTTGAAACGGAAAGGGTGAGACTGCTGAAAATTTGCAGGTAGATATAGTGACGCATAATGCATCCGAAGACATTATGTTAGCTATTAATGTACTACCGGTCTAACCGGAAGTACCGTCAACTTTTTTAATTTGGATGGGTCACCCTGTATATTTTTGCAGATTTTAATACATCTTTTTTTCCGAATACATCCACAGCGGTTTTAGTATTTGTTTCTGTAAAAATGGGAAAGATAAAACTTTTTTATTTGTATCAATGATTTTATATTTTCGTGACCGTAGATTTCAAACTTGGTTTTTTCTAATGGTATTGCGGTCAATTAAATGAAACAATTTTCCTTTCCACGACGTTTCGGTTTATTATAAATCTAAACCATCGTCAGGTGTAATTTGTTTTAGTTTGCTACATATTTTCAAGCGAAACCGTCCCTGAGGATTCAGGAAACAGAATTCCTGAATCCTCAGGGACGGTTTCGCTTGAAAATATGTAGCAAACTAAAACAAATTACACCTGACGATGGTTTAGATTTATAATAAACCGAAACGTCGTGGAAAGGAAAATTGTTTCATTTAATTGACCGCAATACCATTAGAAAAAACCAAGTTTATTTGTATCACAAATTCGTCCATGGCGGTTTGCGGTCTTCCCGTTTTAGGTACCTTTTTAACATTCCCAGTTAAATTAAAACGTTTTAGTGTTATAGGACCCCTGTTGGGATGTAAATCATTGGAAAGTTGACACACTTCTTTGTGAGTTTTCACGCGATCGCCAAAACCGATCATCATTACGATTTTAAATGGCCGTCATTTTGAACATCTGAAATGATAAAGAAGATCTTTCTTGTTTTTACAGAAACTAATACTAAACCCACTATGGACGTATTCGGAAAAAAAGATGTATTAAAATCTGCAAAAATATACAAATGAAAAAAATTGACGGTACTTCCGGTTAAATCGGAAGTAATTAATAGCTAACGTAATGTCTTCGGATTCATTATATGTCACTACACTTGCCTGCAAATTTTCAGCAATATCATTCTTGCCGTTCCAAAGTTATTTGCTTGGTTCCATACTTCACCCCAACCCTGTATGTGCGTCATACGTAAGCTTAGAATTCAGAATCCTCCTACAAGATAGATAGCCCGAACATTACCGGCATGAAAATTCCCGAATATTTAAATATGAAGGGGCAATTTTTGTTGTGTACGCCACATAAGCGAGCCCACATGCGTCTACTAATTGCTCCAGGGCGATCCTAATTGCCTCTGATCGCGTTGCTTCCGTCCAACTTATGACAAACGATCTCCTGGTCTGCGGCGGACGGACGACCGTATTCACACGCAGAATATTAATGCCCTGTCTGACGTGTCCTGAAAGAATTCCGATGGAACTGTCAGGAGCTATTCAACGATTCAATTAAACAACACCGCTGCGCTTGTTTATTTTCCGGAGGATTCTTGTTCTGCATTAAATGAATTTGCTACTACGTCACTCTAAATATGTTTGAAGGTGACACTGTAATCCTTCATGTTCATACAGAGAGTTACTTAATGCAAGGGGGTATAGCCGTACCGGTATTGAATTTTGTTCCAAATAAGGATTTTGAGATCCCTGAGGTCACTTCGAGTAACGTGGGAATAATTTTTCTCGTGTTTAATGTGTAGTTTAATGCCGGTAGGGGTACTTGTCTTCGAAGTAGTTGTTTCTTTTGGTTCACTGGTTTCAGGGTGTCAAAGCTTAGAAATATAATTGAGGTTTTGAATTAAGAAAAAAATATTTTTTTTTGTAATAAATCGAAAGATCATATATAAGTTTTATAACAAAACTGTTTTTGTTTTCTTTTTTTTCGCAATAACTCAAAAGTTATATCAAAATAAAAATGGGTTTTTGAATCGAGTACCGAAAACATGCCGACGGCTGCCGAACCCGTGTGACGTAACGATGGCGGTAAAGATGCTCCTTTGACCAATCAAATATGTCTTGTTAAAACTATTTGGTGCATCTTCAACTGGCCTAGTGGTTAGAATGTTGGGTAATGGATCCGTTGGTCTATGGTTCAAAGCTCAGCCTGTCCAACTTTTTTTTAATTTTTTTTATCAAATAATTCATTCATGTGCTTTTTGCACTTGTTATGTATTTTTTTTCTTCGATCAACATAAATACGCTTTTGAAACAAATTCTATCAGACATATTACTTACACTGCATAGTGCAAAAACTAAGTACAGGACGCGGTGGACAATTCAAAAAATCAGTGCAAATGGTGTTTGTCCGTCAATATCAATCGCCAATATTTTTTTTAAATGTAATAGTTGGTTAATATATCGAACGATCTAAAACAATACTCGTATGTATACATCACAAATCCCGTGGTTTCTATAATAAGCATGCAACGTTCGGATGGACCTAAAAAAGTGTATCATGCCGCTAGGTTTTTCATTCATATACCAGTGGACTGCTCATTACGAATACAACAAATTTTTCAGTGTTACAACCCCCCACCCCCCAACCACCCCAAATTCATCCCCACCCAAAAAAGTAAAAAATGATCAGGAACCGCGAAAACGCCTAAAAACGAAGTTCAAGCAATATTTATTTTCTTTTTGTTTTTTGCTAATTACTCCGCCCCCCCGTATATCGATTTTCAAAATTATAGGAACATTACCTACTACGACTCCACAGCATAACGCTGCCCAAATTTCATCATAATCCATGCAGCGGTTACTGAGATTACGAGGGTAGAAAAACGCGAACAGACCTACAGACAGACCGACGGAAATGAATGATGTGGATTTTCGTTATGTAGACATCATGAAACGCCCAAAAAGCGTATTATCTCAAAATCGAAAATTTTCGCGATCACAATACTCCCTTCACCTATCGGTGTGGGAAGTAAAAATGGCAATATTGACAAAACCGATTTTTCCCGGACTAGCTCTTTCATGCTGATTCCGAATCTGTATTTAGTTTTTCTGTAGCACCTGTGGTTTTGGCTCAATCCTAATCTGTATTTAGTTTTTTTCTAGCACCTGTAGTTTTGGCTATCTTTTGTATAAGGACAGACGAACGGACGGATAGATAGAGGTTCTGCATAAGCTGACTTCAGTGAGTCAGTGAGAGCTTAAAGCACACCATAAATCTTTTGATAAAAAAAAAAAGGTTGGAAGGTCTGGGTTTCGATCCAAAGACCCTGAGATCCACTAGCAGACTCTCTAACCACTGGGCCATCCTTCGATTGAGGAGATCTTTTCAAAGAAACATATTTGATTAGGTACTTGCTTACTTACTGGAATCTGTAATCTGATTTCAAATATTCAAAAAGATATTTATTTCGATCGTAGAGGTCGTCTCGAGCTGCGAACTTCATTCATCGGCTATATTGCAACAAATATACACTAGTTACTAGCAGATATTTTCCCGATTGGCTGGGAATCTAGAATCTAGTATCGATGTAGGACGTCGTTGTTCAAACGAGCAACCCGTGTGACGTAACCGCCATCGTTACGTCACACGGGTTCGGGAGCCGTCGGCGTGTTTTCGGTACTCAATGCAAAAACCCATTTTTATTTTGATCTAACTTTTGAATTATTGCGAAAAAAAGAAAACAAAAACAGTTTTATTATAAAACTTATATATGATCTTTTGATTTATGACAAAAAAAAATTGATTCAAAACCTCAATTGTATGTACGCTACTGACCTTAAAACAAATTAAATATTTTTCAGAGGGAAATAGAAATTTTTTGTCTCTTGATGTCTTTTCGTATGTAATTATTTTGTTTTGGGGATCAAAATAAAAAGCACTTCATAACCCGTCGAAAAAAAACTGGGGCAGGCAAATAGACAAAAACGACATCTCATTTAATTACACCTTAAAATGGTTCAGCCATAATTAACCAAAACGTCGTGTAGAAGAGTGTAGTTTCAATTATTACAGACCGACATCCACAGTATGCTAAGCAGCAATAAAATACGAGCATTGAGATTGCTGTCTAAACGCCTGTGTCATAGATCAAAAATATGATGATATGCTGGGCACTTACCGGTCGATTGCAAAGGTAAAATACAACACTAAACGAATAAATTCAGACAGATTGATGTAGATGCTGCTTAGATATGAAATAATTTAAATAATGGTGTATGCTAGAGACCAATACGTATCACCACATCCACCATTTTTTTAAGTTGAAAACGACACTATTACATCACTAAGCTTCTAAGGGCAAAACCTCGGACAAAACCGAAGTATTTGCCAAGATATTTGGAACAAGTTCTATTAAAATGTCCTTTCCAATGTCCAGATACCATCGATACCTCAAGCTATAAGCAAGATAACGTTCAAAACCAAAACAGTTGGAAAGGTGCCACAGTCACTTGACATCAGTAAGGCTACTGGACCCGCCATGATCACCGCTGTTGTTGTGAAGAATTGTACGCCAGAATTCGCTGTCATACTCACCCGCCTCTTTAGGATGTCTGACGACTCCGGCATCTTCCCAAAAGATTGAAAGTCAGCTTGTATCCAGCTAATGCCAAAAAGGAATCCAAAGCTGATACAACCAACTACAGAAGGAGCTCCTGAACCTACTACTTGGATGTATTTGATGCAGTCTGGAGAAAGGCAATTCAACTAATCTGTGATCGTATCATGTATAGTTTGAGAGCGCTAATTACAAATCCCGCTGTTTGTTTTAAGTTTCAACCTTAGGTGATGAACATCAAAAATTTTCAGACCCTCAGATCTGAAAGATCAGCCTAAAAATCTAAAATCGTTATCTAGCTCCTTATCTGGACAAACGATCGTGTCATGTATAGTTTTAGAGCGCTTATTACAAATCTGGCTGTTATTTTGAGTTTCAGCCTCAGGTAACGAACATGAAAAATTTTCAGACCCTCACATCTGCAAGTTTAGCCTCAAAATCAAAAAACGTTGTCTGGCTTCCTATAACGACTATAACTCGTGTCATATATAGTTTAAGGGCACTAGTTACAAATCCAGTCGTTGTTTTGAGCTTCAACCTCAGATAATAAACATCAAAAATTGTCAGACGCTCAAATTTGCAAGTTGAGTCTAAACATCTAAAATCGTTTTATGGCTTCCTATAACGACTAAACTCGTGTCGTGTATAGTTTGGGGCGCTAGTTACAGATATGGTCGTTGCTTTGAACTTCAGGCCCTCAGATCTGCCAGTTGAGCCTAAAAATCTTAAATTATTATCTGGCTTTCTATAACGACTAAAACTAGTTTCATGTATAGTTTGATGGTGGTAATTACAAATCCGGCCATTGTTTTGAGTTTCAGAGCCTCAGATCTGCAAGTTGAACCTAAAAATCTAAAATCGTTAGATGGCTTCCTATAACGACTAAACTCGTGTCATGTATAGTTTGGGGCGCTAGTTACATATATGGTCATTGCTTTGAACCTCAGGCCCTCAGATCTGCAAGTTGAGCCTAAAAATCTTAAATTATTATCTGGCTCTTCTATAACAACTAAAACTGGTGTCATGTATAGTTTGATGGTGCTAATTACAAATCGTTGGCCGTTGTTTTGAGTTTCAGAGCCTCAGATCTGCAAGTTGAGCCTAAAAATCTAAAATCGTTATCTGGATTCTTATAACGACCAAAACTCGTGCCACCCCCAGCTTTCTTCTGACCAAAGTGAGGTTTGTAACCTCTCACTTTTCTATCGGTATTCAATCGGAATCTGCTCCTCGTATCTGTCCTCTAAAATTCCGCCAGTGACGGATTTAGAGAGGGTCGAGGGGGGTGTGCATGCCCCCTAGGGCTCTACAGATGTATGTTATACTTATAGAAATACCAAAAGTTAAGCTTTTTTTGCTCTTCAGACCGCGGTAGCACTGCCCCCCTAGACCTGTAATGGTAAATGGAAAGTTTAATGGAAACACGGAGCAAAAGTTGGTTTAAGACTTTCTTTTTGCTCTTCAGAAAATTACAGTGCGTCCATCATGAAACTCTAGAAGAAGATCTAAATCTGCCCGTGAATTCCACCACTTATCAAGCCTGTTGTAGAGAAATTTTACATTGGAAAATTTTAGCTCGTAATTGTTTTGGTTTAATCGCATAATAATAAAAGTCAAGATATTTGTTCCAATAGGGTACTTGCAGAGGTCGTGAAATCGTCTCGGAAGTATACATAGCGTAAAGAAAACTATATCAAGAAGCAATAGGAAACAAAAAACATGATTTTACTGACGGCCAAAAAAAGATATTTGCAAAATAAAATAAGGATATATTCAAATTTTTCCACGAACTTAAAACAAGGGCTGACGTCACAGATATCTTATCGATATCGACAATCGATACTGCTACAGCGCAGGTCAGTGAGATTCAACTGCGCATTTGATTAGAGATGATCTGAATTCTTTAATAATGCGACTCAGTTTATTGATACTTAAACATATTTGAAACATGCAATTAACCCACTAGCATTTTCGTTGCAATACATTTTTATATCTGATAGGTATCACAGTTCATCCTCTTTGTGACCGAGATTCGCAATTAATCTAAGCCATCATTTCATTTCGGCGCAACCCATTATTAATGAATCCAAAGGTAGAATGTAATTCAATTATTCTTTTGACTTTTATACTTTTGTGTGTGACTGTGTTTTGTGGTATAATGATCAATGTCAAAATGTCAGGTTAGCACTGGCTATCGATATCGAATGTCAACTTTACATCCCATCACTATAGGATATCACTGACGTCAGAGGTTGTTTGCGCGGCATTTTCCGGCATTTGAAATAGTTTTTGGAATATCTCTCACCAAAAAACCAAACAAGTGATTTTGTCCTGTTTACTAGGCTCTAAGGAACGCGTAAACGACATAATATTTTTTTTCTGCAAGTACCCTATTATAAGTTACCGTATTGCGATTGTTGATGTCAACAATTAGCGAGTGTTGTTATTGTTATTTCTATATTGTTTTATTAACATAGGTTGTTACATAAGAATCGAATTTACTTTCGGGATGATGTATAGTTTTGAAGACAATTAAAGAGAAGGTATTCGAAAGCATAAGGTCGTTTTAATCTCTACTCAGTGGGTTATCCCCCAAGAAACCAGAGTATACACCAAGTCACCTCAGGCGTACTACACTGTAAAGGCTCGTGTCCACTTGCAAGTAGCTTGCGATAGCTTTTGCAGCAAGTACTTGCTTGTCTGTCTACACTATCTTTTAGTTATTCGCAAATTTAATCTAGGAAGTTGCTCTCGCAACTTCACTTGGGCTTGATTGTTCTGATTTCGTGTACACTATAGTACGCAAAATTTGAAGCTGCGGCGGTAGTTGTGGTATATTTAATTTAAAAAAAAGGAAACAAGAGAAAGATAGCAAAAGGCGGAGAAAATGTTAGGCGAGAAAGTGGATTCAACGTAGGACTACTAGGGATACACGAAAAGTTGCTTACTGAATTGAGAAATGAAGATCCGATGGAGCTTAAACAGTTTTTGGGGATGTGAAGAATAGTGTTGAACCGGACCTAGCCTAATTAATTACTTTCCGACCATTGCTACAATTACTGCTAGAAATACAACATAACATTCTTTTTTTCTAAAAATCGACTTTCAACTTACCAGATTATCTAAGTACTCTTATATATTTCATTAGTGCCTTGTCCACTTTTCTTTTTTTGAATTTTTCTCCACTCTTGGTTAATTTGCGTTCTCAAATTATGTAGCTTCCTTTGAATTTCTGCTGTAGAAGTATTAAATAAGTCGGCCAATTTTTGTAATGCATTCTGTTTTTTGATTCTGTCCTTAAATTCTGGAGTATGTAGATTCCATAATTCAGGATATAATTCAAAATTTTCAATCAAAAGGCACGAGTCTCCTCTCGTCCAGTTGAACTTCTCCATATTTGCTCGATTTACAACACTACTTGCTGCAAGACTTTCGGAACAGGCTCGAAATTTTTGCGGCAAACTAATTTCCTGAGACTAACCGTCTACACTACAAGCTCTCAGCAAGTCGCAAGTTGTCTAAGTGCAAGTAATTTTGCTGCAATATTTCTCTAGTGACGTCGTACATACGCTACGCAAGTGACTCGTGAGAGCAACTTTAGCAATTTTATTTGCTAGTGGCCACGAGGCTTTAGATGAACCCGCTGGACCGTTGCATCTCATCCCAATGCGGATGTTTTTCGTACGTATCAAAAACCGAGTGGTACGAATGCACCTTTGTTCCCAGTGTGGCCAGGTCTTGGAACAGACTGCCAGGAGATGCATTTATTGAGCCTACAAGTATTCGCCTCAAGTCCCGTGTCAACAAATTTCCCTCAACATAACGTTTTCGTAGCGGTCTCCATTGACTTTAGATGATTTGGTGGAAAACATAGGATTATTTGGTTGACGTTTAAAATCTTCACACAAGCTGTCCAAATCTTCCAAATCTTATTCTTGTACTATCTTTTTATCCAATCGCAAGCATAATAGTTGAAGTTTGCAGCACGAGCGGTATATCCCCCTATGAATGGGTCACCCTATGTAACAGTTATTGTTCCATATGTATCTCTAACAATAATTGTATGCACCCCTTTTCTAGACAACATCCTAAATCCGGCGCTTGTTCAGTTTAAATGTGAGGGTATTTAAACTGAAAATAAATCTCTAAGATATCGTCGATCATCTGATATGCGGCAGATTATCCTTACATTCATCCCTCCAGATTAAGCTGGAATCTCCAAAGTTTGGATCTGACTTGAAATTAAATCAGGCAAGGCACTAAGTGTGAATAACTCGATCTTGTTATACAAAATTATTTCGCATATATTATCCCAAGGAAGGGAGAACGTCAGATAGATGGCTTTCGAAAAGCATTAGCTTTGTATCAGATACACATCGTCTTGTAGATATCAGGAAGCCGCAGATTACCATATCAGACAATGGAGTTTCCCTTAGCACCGACAAAATATGCTGTTCATGTGTCTGTCAAGAAAAGATGATTCATAACGCAAATCTGCACTTAAGAAGATGAACGTTATATTCGCAAGAATTACGAATTCCACTACGAAGCCATCAAAACACAAATATCAGAAGGAGGTGACGAAAGCCTGTGATAGATCTGTCAACTTTGGTACATTACTACAATAAAATTACACTAACACGATCAAAACTATTAACAGTTTATTCACCAAGACGCGCGCTCGCAATATAAGTCTTTAGGGTCGTATTTATAGTCGATAACCGTTAAGGGGCCTAGGTATACACTGTTATACATATGTATTTGCCATGTTAAAATACGGATTCCCATTTCGAACAGAAATCACTTGCTTTTCAAACTACATACACAGTATTTCAGAAGGTGATGGTTAAGACCTTGATAAATGACAACTATTTGCGATTTTCTCAAAAAAAGTTTTTTAGTGTCCAAAAAAACTTGTAATGCAAAATCATACATTCTTAAAATGTCTATAATTTAACAACTAAACACGATATCAAAAAAGGCCAAATAGGTAACAATGCGCAAGCTTTCTTCTTCACTTGCTTTTTGAATCACTACTGTGAGTTTAAAAGTAACGTCAGGAGCTTGGAAATTAATTTTTATGGTGGCTGACCTTACCTTTGGATTTTTGGACTGATCTCCCTTCATCTTAGACACACACACACTGGAGAGAGGAAACAGGCGGCCTCGCTAACACGGGAATACGTCTTTCTTGGATTCTCAATTTACCCTAGACACTTAATCATACAACTTTGTGCCAGAAATATTATTAGGTAAATCGGCTAAGAGAAGTCACTGGAAATTATTTCCAAATTCCGCAGGTAGCCGCTAGGGGGCGTAATTGTTACGATTAATCAGAGAAGTTGATCTTTTACAGATATTACCATCATAAAAAGTGGACAATTTTCGTTTTTTTTGTCAAACATTTTTTGCTCTATCTTGTAATTAATATGTAATGGTAGGCGAACGTCTAAAAAGTTTTAATTTAAATGGCAATAACTTTTGTATGAGTTAACGCAGTTAAACAAACATGATTTCGTGTGAAACAGCTGTTGTTACCTAATAATCTACTTTATAAAAATTCTCCAAGTTGATGTTGTTAACTTAGTGGCTAGAGGGTGGTATCTGACATCATAACAATTATTACGAATTATTACAAAAAATTTAAATGGTATGCTATATCTTTTTTATAATAGATGGATAGAGGACAACATTCTTAAGAAGGCATCGCAAGATTCAACTTCCTAGCTTCTTTCAAACCAAAGAAACCAATAAAACAGGTATTAAGACAAGTGTGCTGTGAGTTTCGGAAACAGTTGGACCAGTTTCAGTGATTGAAGTTCTTAGAATATCTCATCAAAAACCCTAAGCTTTTATAGGCTCCGATACCAGACAGTTATTGTATGGTGCGACTGACAATTTTTAGTGTCGAAGATAACACCCAAGTCCTTAAACTCTTGGCCTACTGACAGTATCGGGTTACTAAGCTCATATTTGTAGTTTAATACACTCAATTTTCGGGGAAAAGGAAACTTGATGCACTTGTCTATATTCCAAAATAGTGATTTAACACCGATTCTCCAGGGCCGTCAAATCTGATTGTGATATTTCGCAATCACTCATGTTATCGATAAGATAGAACAACTTTAAATCATACGCAAACAGGAGAGCGTTACAAGTCAAGCCTGATGTTATATAATTAACGAATATGCTAAATAACATCCTCATTTGTGTTATTAAATCAACTCCAAGTTGTAATGTATGCCAAGTACGACTAACTTTGAAGCACGTCAGTCTTGAATGTCCACGCCTCTCTCATGCCATAACACTTTGCAAAATACCGCAGACTCTCCCTGAATGCTTCAGTAATCAGGAAACGTCTAACAAACTATAACAGTTCATAAAGTCCACAATACTTTTCAAATCTCTCTAGATCTGTGTTACGTGGCTAATAACCCTATAAGTTGATGCCGCTAAATTATACAAAAACCAAGTGTCCCAATACAGATCCCTGGCTCACTTTTAAACTTGGCAAGTGATATGCCGTGATCCATCCAATCAAAAGCCTTGAAAGTGTTTGTGTAAATCACATCAATGTGACCTCTTTCATCGGGTACTTCACACACAAATTGTGTAATGGCCATTTAGTTGATGGTGGTTGACCCCCCAGAAAAAAATCCATCCGTGCTGCTTGGTTATCAATGCTGGTTTGACGTGATTGGATAACATCTCAGACAGAACTAATTCAAAAACTTCCGGAATATTGTTCGTAATGACCACTGGTCTGTAATTCTCTATCTTAGTTTTGTCGTCTTTTTTAACAGTCCTTAAGAAAAAATGACAGTTTGCCATCTGGACCTGATGCAGTACATTTGGATTTTAGTTTTTTTTTCGGTGTATAAACTACATCAGCCTCCATAATTTGTGAAATAGACAAAGCAGGTATATTGTCCGTACTAGCATACTCAACATCATCTGATGATGTTGTGTATGTTATGAACGATTCGGGTCTGTCTTTGGTTAATCATTAAGGATCTAGGGTATAGCGCGCGAAATTGAGAATACAAGAAAAGACTTATTCCCGTGTTAGCGAGGAGGCGTGGCCATCTGTTCCGTTTCTCCAGTGTGTGTGTCTAAGATGAGGGCAGATAAGTCCAAAAATCCAAAGGTAAGGTCAAAAGGACCAAAGGTAAGGTCCAAAGGTCACCATAAAAATGAATTTCGCATTTCCAAGCTCCTGAAGTTACCTTTAAAATTACAGTAATGACTCAAAGAGCAAATTGAAGAAGAAAGCTTGCGCTTGTGCAACTATTTAGCCTTTTTTTGATACCGTGTTTGGTTGTTAAATTACAGACATTTATAGAATGTATGATTTTGCATTGCGAGTTTTTTTGCACATTAAAAAACTTTTTTGAGAAAATCGAAAATAGTTGCCGTTTATTAACGTCTTAACTGTCGCCTTCTGAAATATTATATATGTAGTTTGAAAATAGAGTGTGTTATGCGAGAAATTGTGAGTCAGTGTTTCACATGGCAAATACGTATGTATAAATGTGTGTATCCAGGCCCCTTAAGAGCAGAGTATATTAGCATAATATGCCGACTTTCACATTACCACTTGATCTGTCACGTAAACCAAATTTATACCAGAAAAAGACATTATACAAACGTGCGTATGTTCTCCGAAAGCTATTCGTACATCCTTGGATGGCAAAATTTACCTAAAATATATTTCAGCACCAATCTTTCCTGACTGTAAAAACAGCCTCATAACAGTTTGAGCCTCATTCAAAAAGCAATTTGGCCAGCCGGGGCTGCGTTATGATCGCTTTGATGGCCTGACTGTTCACTTGGGGGAACAGCCCATATTTCAGACCACCTAGGTCGTATCAGCAAGTTTAATTGTCCTGTTTGCAGTCTCATACACATGATGTACAGGGAGTGCCCCAAAAGTCATGAAATATAATTTTTTCAAAAATCGATATAGGTTGTTGTGTCGCTATTATAGGCGTCTCAGTAGCTAGATATGGAAGAAACTGTTCACAATCAATCAATATAAGTTTTTTGACAAATTACTCTTATCGAAGGTTATGAAAAAAATAGCACCAGGTATGTGTTGGCTCAGCACTTCCCACGCATTCGGTGCTAACAAAAAGCTTGGAGTTTCTCTATCCCTACACAATCACCATACTCATAAAAAAGAGAACAATGATCAGAGACCTTTGAGACATCTAAAAACGAGGTTTAAGCGATTTTGAAACTTTTCGATTCCTGTATATTTCTTCTCCGCTACTTAGAGGAATTTCAACAAAGGTAAATTGTTACCATTTACTCCATGGTAGTGGAGTGGTAGTGGTAGTAATTTCATCACAATCAATAAGGTCGTACTTTTCAAGTTACAAGTTTGGAATTATGATATGTATATGTTAAGTTCAATACCCGAATTCGGGCAATGCTCGAAAAAAATACGCAGAACTAGTTTTGAGCAAGGAATATGTAGGAATTTCTATTATATTTTCATGAACTAAATGCGGACGCCAATGTATTTAAAGAATGTGCAAACCAGATGCATAAGTGGTGTTATCTGCACCCCAGTCCCATATACCTGCTATCCTGACTGTTAACGCAAAACACAGTCAGTGTGCCCTAAAAAGGAGAGTTACAGTTCGGAGGTCACGTCGGCAACACATTGCGCGTCTCCGAATTTCATGCCGCTCCGCGTTTATAACTATTTAGCATTCTTATAGTTAGTGACAAATAAATAAGTAAAATCACAATACAGTCCGCTTTTTCAACATCACACAAAACACACGAACAGAATATTTCCCAAACCCGAAATATTAATTTTATACGGCTATTGAGCATTACCAAATAGGCAGCGCAATCAAAAACATATAGTTTCTTTCTAGTTCCATACTTCACTAGTTTAGCACAGTTTTCTCACGTATTGCGGCTATTATTTCAGCTCCCGAAAGAACAATAAACGAAAATTAAATCGCAATCAAAATGCATTTTACACACAGAAACTAAATGCATCTTGTCTGTCTTAGTGCTCATAAAGAGTAGGTATTTGATCATAGGAATACTGATGAAGCTGTTGGAATGTCATTTCAGTGTGCTTTCGTTTGACGGCAGTTTAAGTACAGCGATTACAAAGCCGTCAAATACGTCACTTCAATCACGTCACATCTGTTAACGGCACTTTAGTAGACTGCCGTTGAACGGCAGTTTAAGTACAGCGTATTTTAAATGGAACACCCTTTATTTTATAGCATCGTCAGAAAGTTCTTACAAAATAATTCCACTTTTATCAATCATTATCCATGCCTAAACGTAATAGTTATGGAGCTATTTCGATATGAAGTAGTAAAACGATTCCCAATACTACATTTTTGCCAAATACTGAAAGTTTCTCAGAGTTGGCCATGGCTACCGTGTTTCTTATACTGTTTGAACTTTCTTAGAAAAGAACTAAGTCAAGGATGGAAGGACTCAAAGTACGGGAATGAGAGAATCAACAGGAAGCCGTATCAGGTAATCAATTAAGCATTTATAGCTTTCGCTAGAAATATTTTTGGTTTATAAGACAAGAGTCAATCACTTTTGCATGCTTAGCCAAAATCTACTTTCTCGTTTCTGATATGTTCACGCATAAACCTTCTTCTTATTTTGATAGCTAATGTAGTCTTGTTAAATATTCTGTAGTTTTATTTTGAGATAATTTTTGTAATTGACATGTGCTTTTCAATTTGTTAATTGCCAACTGTAATGGCCGATTGAAACCGAATCAAAGCTAAAATATTAATTTTAACTATTTAACAAATATAACAAGCATAGCATCGATAGCCAACAAAGTTATGGTCGTGAGTTTTGGTTCACCCTGTATACAAGATCAAAGAGATCAGAAAAGTGGTAATTTTAGACAAAACTAGACAACCAGCAAATTATTTTAGCATTAAGACTCAAGCCTCCAGTTATTGATTTCTTGAGATATAGGGTGAACCCGTTAAGATTTTCACACAAAAGTGGCCATATGTCTGAAAATACCCTGTATAACTTGATAAAACCCTATATTTCCGGAATAGGAAAAATGAACGGATTAAAATTCGGGATAACATACAGGGTTATTCACGTTATTCGACATCCTCATAGAAGATCAAATAAAGGTTTTTTAATTTTTTGTGGGGGAATCTCAGGATCCCGGCGTCGGAGATCTTCCATTTTCGTTGAACGAGACTGAAACTCAAAATAGCGACCGGATTTGTAATTGGGATACTCTAATTATCTAGGATACGAAGTTTCATCCTCACAGAAGATCAGATAAAGATCTTAGATTTTTTGTGGGTGAACCTCATGATCCGGGCATCGGAAATCTTCCATTTTCGTTGAACGAGACTCAAACTCAAAACAGCGGCCGGATTTGTAATAAGGATACTCTAATTATCTAGGATACGAGGTTTCATCCTCACAGAAGATCAAATAAAGATTTTAGATTTTTTGTGGGTGAACCTCATGATCCGGGCATCGGAAATTTTCCATTTTCGTTGAACGAGACTCAAACTCAAAACAGCGCCGGATTTCTAATGAGGATACTCCAATTATTATCTAGGATGCGAGGTTTTATCCTCATAGAAGATCAAATAAAGATTTTAGATTTTTTGTGGGTGAACCTCAGGATCCGGGCATCGGAAATTTTCCATTTTCGTTGAACGAGACTGAAACTCAAAACAGCGGCCCAGTTTGCAATTAGGCTGCTCTAGTTACCTAGGATACGAGGTTTCATCCTCACATAAGATCAGATAAAGATTTTAGATTTTTTGTGGGTGAACCTCATGATCCGGGCATCGAAAATTTTCCATTTTCGTTAAACGAGACTGAAACTAAAAACAGTGGCCGGATTTGTAATTAGGATACTCTAGTTATCTAGGATACGAGGTTTTATCCTCACAGAAGATCAGATAAAGATTTTAAATTTTTTGTGGGTGAACCTCATGATCCGGGCATCGGAAATCTTCCATTTTCGTCGAACGAGACTGAAACTCAAAACAGCGGCCGGATTTGTAATTAGGGTACTCTAATTATCTAGGATACGAGGTTTCATTCTCACAGAAGATCAGATAAAGATTTTAGATTTTTTGTGGGTGAACCTCATGATCCGGGCATCGGAAATCTTCCATTTTCGTTGAACGAGACTGAAACTCAAAACAGCGGCCGGATTTGCAATAAGGATACTCTAACTATTATCTAGGATGCGAGGTTTTATCCTCATAGAAGATCAAATGAAGATTTTAGATTTTTTGTGGGTGAACTCCAGGATCCGGGCATCGGAAATTTTCCATTTTCGTTGAACGAGACCGAAACCCAAAACAGTGGCAGGATTTGTAATTAGGATACTCTAATTATCTAGGGTACGAGGTTTCATCCTCATAGAAGATCAAATAAAGATTTCAGAATTTTTGCGGGTGAACCTCAGGATCCGGGCATCGGAAATCTTCCATTTTCGTTGAACAAAACTGAAACTCAAAACAGTGGCAGGATTTGTAATTAGGATACTCTAATTATCTAGGGTACGAGGTTTCATCCTCATAGAAGACCAAATAAAGATTTTAGAATTTTTGCGGGTGAACCTCAGGATCCGGGCATCGGAAATTTTCCATTTTCGTTGAACGAGACTGAAACTCAAAACAGCGGCGGGATTTGTAATAAGGATACTCCAATTATTATCCAGGATGCGAGCTTTCATCCTCATAGAAGATCAAATAAGGATTTTAGATTTTTTGTGGGTGAACCTCATGATCCGGGCATCGGAAATCTTCCATTTTTGTTGAACGAGACTGAAACTCAAAACAGCGGCCGTATTTGTAATTAGGATACTCTAATCATCTAGGATACGAGGTTTCATCCTCACAGAAGATCAGATAAACATTTTTGATTTTTTGTGGGTAAACCTCATGATCCGGGCATCGGAAATCTTCCATCTTCGTTGAACGAGACTGAAACTCAAAACAGCGGCCGGATTTGTAATAAGGATACTCTAATTATTATCTAGGATGCGAGGTTTCATCCTCATAGAAGATCAAATAAAGATTTTAGATTTTTTGTGGGTGAACCTCATGATCCGGGCATCGGAAATTTTCCATTTTCGTCGAACGAGACTGAAACTCAAAACAGTGGCAGGATTTGTAATTAGGATACTCTAATTATCTAGGGTACGAGGTTTCATCCTCATAGAAGATCAAATAAAGATTTCAGAATTTTTGCGGTTGAACCTCAGGATCCGGGCATCGGAATTCTTCCATTTTCGTTGAATAAAACTGAAACTCAAAACAGTGGCAGGATTTGTAATTAGGATACTCTAATTATCTAGGGTACGAGGTTTCATCTTCATAGAAGACCAAATAAAGATTTTAGAATTTTTGCGGGTGAACCTCATGATCCGGGCATCGGAAATTTTCCATTTTCGTTGAACGAGACTGCAACTCAAAACAGCGGCCGGATTTGTAATAAGGATACTCTAATTATTATCTGGGATGCGAGGTTTCATCCCCATAGAAGATCAAATGAAGATTTTAGATTTTTTGTGGGTGAACCTAATGATCCGGGCATCGGAAATCTTCCATTTTCGTTGAACGAGACTGAAACTCAAAACAGCAGCCGGATTTGTAATTAGGATACTCTAGTTATCTAGGATACGAGGTTTCATCCTCACAGAAGATCAGATAAAGGTTGTAGATTTTTTGTGGTTGAACCTCATGATCCGGGCATAGGAAATTTTCCATTTTCGTTTAACGAGACTGAAACTCAAAACAGTGGCAAGATTTGTAATTAGGATACACTAATTATCTAGGGTACGAGGTTTCATCCTCATAGAAGATCAAATAAATATTTTAGAATTTTTGCGGGTGAACCTCAGGATCCGGGCATCGGAAATTCTACATTTTTCTTGAACGAGACTGAAACTCAAAACAGTGGCAGGATTTGTAATTAGGATATTCTAATGATCTAGGGTACGAGGTTTTATCCTCATAGAAGATCAAATAAAGATTTTAGAATTTTTGCGGTTGAACCTCAGGATCCGGGCATCGGAAATCTTCCATTTTCGTTGAACGAGACTGAAACTCAAAACAGTGGCAGGATTTGTAATTAGGATACTCTAGTTATCTAGGGTACGAGGTTTCATCCTCATAGAAGATCAAATAAATGTTTTAGAATTTTTGCGGGTGAACCTCAGGGTCCGGGCATCGGAAATTCTACATTTTTCTTGAACGAAACTGAAACTCAAAACAGTGGCAGGATTTGTAATTAGGATATTCTATTATCTAGGGTACAAAGTTTTATACTCATAGAAGATCAAATAAAGATTTTAGAATTTTTGTGTGTGAACCTCAGGATTCGGGCATCGGAAACTCTACATTTTTCTTGAACGAGACTAAAACTCAAATTAGTGGCAGGATTTGTAATTAGGATACTCTAATTATCTAGGGTACGAGGTTTCATCCACATAGAAGATCAAATAAATATTTTAGAATTTTTGCGGGCGAACCTCAGGATCCGGGCATAGGAAATTTTCCACTATCGTTTAACGAGACTGAAACTCAAAACAGTGGCAAGATTTGTAATTAGGAGACACTAATTATCTAGGGTACGAGGTTTCATCCTCATAGAAGATCAAATAAATATTTTAGAATTTTTGCGGGTGAACCTCAGGATCCGGGCATCGGAAATTCTACATTTTTCTTGAACGAGACTGAAACTCAAAACAGTGGCAGGATTTGTAATTAAGATATTCTAATTATCTAGGGTACGAAGTTTTAGCCAGGGCTTTCTATGTAGTTAGAAGAAAACGAAGAACTAGTTTCAAAAAATATATAATAAATTTTTAAAAAATACTCACAACGTTGAGGTTTGCCAATTTAAAACAGTAATTGCATTGAGGCTTGAGGCTTTTCTGTCTCCACATTTCACAAAGCAACGGCCATTTTATCACCTGTTAGTCCAAGAAGGTCTTTATTTAAGAAAGTCTAGATTATAAAATGTGTATTTTTAAGCCACGGATTTAGCAATACCTACGGGTTTTAAAATTTAAGCATGTAAAGGTCATTTCTGTGTGTGTGTAATTTACAATTATATGTTGTTTTTTCCTGACCTGTTAGTGGAAGACACCATGATAGTCTAGTTCTTTAAAAATTTCATGAAAAATTATGACGATTATTAGCTGCATTAAGAAGTCGTTTGCACTCGATGCAATTGCTGTTTTAAATTGGCAAACCTCAACGTTAAAGCCCTGAAGATGGCAATAAGCATTACCGAAAGCTTGTCTGTTAGCACCAGAGTCTCCTCTATGATGTGACCCAGTCTCTTTTTTCAAAATTTTGGCCACAACCCCAAGATTTTCTCATCTCTCTTTAAACTGGCAAACCTGTTTTAAATTGGCAAACCTCAACGTTAAAGCCCTGAAGATGGCAATAGGCATTGCCGAAAGCTTGGCTGTTAGCACCAGAGTCTCCTATATGATGTGACCCAGTCTCTTTTTTCAAAACTTTGGCCACAACCCCAAGATTTTCTCATCTCTCTTTAAATTGGCAAACCTCAACGTTAAAGCCCTGAAGATGGCAATAAGCATTGCCGAAAGCTTGGCTGTTAGCACCAGAGTCTCCTATATGGTGTGACCCAGTCTCTTTTTTCAAAATTTTGGCCACAACCCCAAGACTTTCTCATCTCTGTTTAAATTGGCAAACCTGTTTTAAATTGGCAAACCTCAACGTTAAAGCCCTGAAGATGGCAACAAGCATTGCCGAAAGCTTAGCTGTTAGCACCAGAGTCTCCTATATGATGTGACCCAGTCTCTTTTTTCAAAATTTTGGCCACAACCCCAAGATTTTCTCATCTCTCTTTAAACTGGCAAACCTCAACGTTAAAGCCCTGAAGATGGCAATAAGCATTGCCGAAAGCTTGGCTGTTAGCACCAGAGTCTCCTATATGATGTGACCCAGTCTCTTTTTTCAAAATTTTGGCCACAACCTCAAGATTTTCTCATCTCTCTTTAAATTGGCAAACCTGTTTTAAATTGGCAAACCTCAACGTTAAAGCCCTGAAGATGGCAATAAGCATTGCCGAAAGCTTGGCTATTAGCACCAGAGTCTCCTCTATGATGTGACCCAGTCTCTTTTTTCAAAATTTTGGCCACAACCCCAAGACTTTCTCATCTCTCTTTAAATTGGCAAACCTGTTTTAAATTGACAAACCTCAACGTTAAAGCCCTGAAGATGGCAATAAGCATTGCCGAAAGCTTGGCTGTTAGCACCAGAGTCTCCTATATAATGTGACCCAGTCTCTTTTTTCAAAATTTTGGCCACAACCCCAAGACTTTCTCATCTCTCTTTAAATTGACAAACCTCAACGTTAAAGCCCTGAAGATGGCAATAAGCATTGCCGAAAGCTTGGCTGTTAGCACCAGAGTCTCCTATATGATGTGACCCAGTCTCTTTATCAAAATTTTGGCCACAACCCCAAGACTTTCTCATCTCTCTTTAAATTGACAAACCTCAACGTTAAAGCCCTGAAGATGGCAATAAGCATTGCCGAAAGCTTGGCTATTAGCACCAGAGTCTCCTCTATGATGTGACCCAGTCTCTTTTTTCAAAATGTTGGCCACAACCCCAAGATTTTCTCATCTAAATTAAGTTTTTTGGCCATAAGCTTTCTTCGTGTAATTCTAAAATGTAGACCTAGGTAAAGACCTATAACTTTTGTTCGAACGTTTTTTGTATCTTCCATAATGACGGAGGTAACAAACTTCGGAGTAAAAATTAATCACTCGTATCGGATTTTCCTGATATTGCTCAGCATATACAGGGTGTCCAGTTAGTGTTAATTCGTTGATATCTCGCAAAGTATACCTGATAGAAGAAAATGTCAAATACAAAAGTTATTTGGTTACTTAAGGCGCATATTCTGAAAATATTTTGAAATATACATGGTGTTGCGGGAAAGTAGGATAGTGACCAAATTAATTTTTTTATATGGAACTATAACTTTTTTTTTAAATTCTTTTAGTTTCCATCATTGATCTCTATTTAACCTTAAAATAGTTTTGGGATAGGTTGCGACGTTGCCAAGTTATAATTTATTCTCTATTAATTTCCGGATTTGCAAGGTCGCAAGTAATACGTCCAAATTGATATATTCCTTTAACTTTTCTCAATAATAAGTTACTTGAATATTAAGTAGATATAAGTTTGGATGTTACCAGCAATTTGTATCTACAGGGTGTTTTTGGCAGAATTTCAAATTACAGCAACTTGAAGGTCATTTTACTTTGTTTTTTAAATGTAATATTCTGTATTCTTTATCTTAAATCGAAATATCTACTAATTCCCTATCTCGCCTTGTAATATTTTTTTTCGCGTTTGCGACGTTGTCAAGTTATAAATTATTTTTCCAAATTTTTAAACACGTATCCCCGATTTTAATTTATTTTAAATAGAATCATCTAATTATTTTTATTGCAATGCACAATTCTAAAATTTTGTTTCTATTAATTACTGAGATACGGCAACACCGCTTTTTCAGTAAGCGGTACCGGAACGCTTAAATATTTCCAAAACCGCCACAGCTGGGGAGGTGAAGTTCAATACTTGAGGGTTTTTGAACATACAGAATTCAAAAACGCTAACATCAGTGTTATCAGATTCACCACTTTTACGTTAGACTAATAGGGCATTCCATTCAAAATTATGACGTAAAATTGGTAAATCTGACAATACTGCTGTTAGCGTTTTTGCATTCTGTATGTTCAAAAACCTCCAAGTATTGAATTTCACCTCGCTAGCTGTGGCGATTTTGTAAATATTTAAGCGTTCCGGTACCGTTTACTGAAAAAGCGGTGTTGCTGTATCTCAGCAACATTTTGAAATTGTGAGATCTTACTGAGTTCGACATGTACAATTCATTGCAATAAAAATAAGTAGAGGATTCTATTTAAAATAAATCAAAATCGGGGATATTTGTTTAAAAATTTGGAAAAATAATGTATAACTTGGCAACGCCGCAAGCACGAAAAAAAATATTACAAGGCGAGATAGGGTACTATTAGATATTTCGATTTAAAATAAAACATACAGGGTTTTACATTTAAGAAAACAAATAAAATGGCCTAACCCTCAAATTGCCGTAATTTTAAATTCTGCCAAAAACACCCTGTAGATACAACTTACTGGTATCATCTAAAATAATATCTACTTAATATTCAGGTAACCCGCTGTATAATATTATTGAGAAAAGTTAAAGAAATATATCAATTTGCACGTATTACTTGCGACCAAAAATATTTTAGGGTTAAGTAGATATCAGTAATGGAAACTAGAAAAATTTAAGAATAAGTTATAGTTCCATATAATAAAATCAAGTTCATCACTATTCTACCTTCCCGCAACACTCTGTATATTTTAAAATATTTTTGGAACATGCTTCTTAAGTAACCAAATAACTTTTGTATTTGACATTTCCTTCTATCAGGTATACTTTGCGAGATATCGAAGAATTACACACTTACTGGAGACGTATGTTGGGTATTCTGGCAACAGTCGAAGAGCGATATTGATGTCGTCAGCGGCGGCAATGAAACAATACCTCGTGCTACCCTTTTGTTACAGAACAGGGACTGTCAACAGACCGTCCGTGCGTTATATTGAGGATTGCGGCATGAAGTGGATGATAGAACCTATGGAAGAATAATCCGACATTGTACGGCTGTATATGAAGCTGTTTCCGCTGGTCTAGTTTCGCGATATTTTGTGAAGAGATGAGTGGTTATATGCGTAGCTCGGTTTTGTGTTTTAGAGCACATGTACGGGCTTCCATATGAAGTTTTTTGGGTTAGTGGTTGCAACCGGCACAATGGGGAATCCGCTTGATAAAGCGACGTAGTATTCGAGTACAGAGAGATACAGCTTGGTATTGGGTCAAGGCATATTTATCTTGTAGCTGCATAATGTTCTTTAAGGGGTCTGGGTATACACAGTTATACATACGTATTTGCCATGTTAAAACACGGATTTCCATTTCGAACAGAACTCACTTGTTTTTTAAACTACATACACAGTATTTTAGAAAGCGATGGTTAAGACCTTAGTGAATGACAACTATTTGCGATTTTCTCAAAAAAGTTTTTTAGTGTGCAAAAAAACTCACAATGCAAAATCATGCATTATTCAAATGTTTGTAATTTAATAACCAAACACCATATCAAAAAAGGCCAAATAGGTGACAAAGCGCTAGCTTTCTTCTCCAGTTTGCTATTTGAATCATTAATGTAAGTTTAAAGGTATCGTCAGGAGCTTGTAAATGCAAAATTTATTATTATAGTGACCTTTGGACCTTACCTTTGGATTTTTGGACTTATTTCCCCTCATCTTAGACACACACACTGGAGAAAGGGAACAGGCGGCCACGCCTCCTCGCTAACACGGGAATACGTCTTCTCTTGGACCTTTAACCCCACCGACTATAAAATTAGGTAAACACACCTATTTACAAAAATCTTTGAAGCACTGTTATTCGAATGCAATGTAGGAAAGTTAATTTACCAAATGTATGTATGTTTTCAGTATCATTGAACCTATTGAATATAGGACCTGGAGTAAAGTTTAAAAATAATGTATTACAAAAAATATAATACTTGAGCAATGAGCGTCATGTCTGAAGGAGTTAAAACGTGAAAATTAAGGATGTGGTACATAGGTCGAGGTTCTATTATGGACTTGGGCAGGCGCTAGACCGTATACTACTGCAATTTATGACAGTTTACAATGGCATGTATGGTCATGGCGTGGCTTACAGGGTAGAATAAAATAAATTCATATGTCTTTAATATAAGAAATTGCTGTAACCGGCCCCCAAGATTACAAAAATTAGTTACAAGTGCATAAATACAATTTTTGAATTGCTGCAGCTTGTCTTCAGCAAAACAAAAAAACAAAATTTTGTGAGAGTATTGTCACTACTGAGGAGCGTCTAGTGGCTACCCTGCAGTGTTTGGCTGCCTCAAGGAAATCTATAATGATGATCTATAACTGACTTTGACACTTACAACAGAAAATTCATAGATAGTAGGGTCCGATTTTCAACTGTTTCACAGATAACTTGATTCATAGATATTTGCATTAAAAGGCAGACCTCCAAACGAAAACCCTATCAAAAACCAAATTTTAGTGTCGGATTGTAGAATTTTTGATATCAGTTCTTAGAGAACATGCTGCCACATCATTTTCGACTAAAAGAAAGTGATCATGATTGAAATACTTGGCTAGTGTCAAAAGCAGCATGTGTGGAAAAGTGACTTCAGAAAACGTTACCAAAAAATTGGATTATCATAAAAAATCACCAAATAATTAACCGTGCACTTCACAGTAAAAAGATGCTCATCTTTCTAGTTATCTTTTGATAACACAGACTTGTTGCAAATGTCGTAAACACAGTCAATAAGCCTACCTGATAAATGTGCTTGATAGTTATGGAGCACGTCTATAAAATTGTTTCCTCAGCATACTTGACTTATATTATCTCGACAATTCAGGGTTTTGACTTCATCAAATACTATTATGGCCTTACAATTGAATTGTTCGTTAAATATTAATGAAATTCGATAGTACCTTCTCAAAATAAAAAAATTTGGTACAAAAACAGAACGTATATTTAAAATTTGCAGAATAATCGAAATATCTAGGAATCTGATGAATGTAGGTATATGAAATGCTATATAAATTTGAAAGAATATATTAAATGCAATTTTTTGGTAATATAAAATATGGGGGTTACATTTAAGAAAAAAGGAAAGTCTAGTTTTCGCACTCAACTTCACCCTGAATATGAAGATGCGTCGGCGAATTTTTTACAACCTGTGTTAAAACTACAGGATATTTTTCATCATCTCATGTAAAAAAATAATTTTTTAATTCATTAATTTTCAATATTCAGTACGTTCATTTGACAGTGATTTGGATATAAAAATGATCATAATTTTTGAAATACCCTATATAATGTTAGTTATGGATCACCCTTTATGAATAAAAACATTTTCTCAGCAAGTAGCATATCCTTGACTACAATTTATAGTGAAGTTATCAACCGATCCGGTACTAAAAACTCACCCTGTATATCAGAAATATATTATGTTGTGGGATGTATAACTAGGTCAGAATAATATGTCTGCATGTCTGTGAAAAAAAGTTTGTTGCATCATGGAGAAATACTGGCTGTGCTATCGAAGGGCGAATGTATGACTTGCATAAGATTACCCCCATAGCTATAACGGTGGTAGTGATTTTTCCATGAATAATAATCAGAACTCGTATCGGGGAAGCGTTCGCCTATAAAAGGCAGAAAAACGGCACTTGCTCACGTTCCTAAAAGGGTGTATGCATCCACATGTAGGTATACTTTATCTTAGTGGCGCAACACAGGATGTGGGCGTATTGTTCAGGCATGTACGAAACTTCTATACCTAATTTATTGTAAGCCGGCGAGTAGTGCACTTAAAACGGATGGTAATGACGATATTAATTTACATATTGAATACCTTAGGCGCCTATTTTTGCTATCTACCTTTGACTTCAAGCTTACTTTTGCTAATCACGTAACACAGGAGATCAATAATGCCTCGAAATCACACGGGTTTGTTATTAGAAATCATAGATCGTTTAACAACAAAGAAGCTCTTTTGGATTATATCCAGCGTACGTGACGTCAAAGCTTGAATACGCTGCTCTAAAGGCCCGGTCAAACAGAGGGCGTTCTAGAACGCCGCGTTACAGCATTCTATTGTACTGTCAGAGAACGCCGGAACGGCGCGTTCTAAAACGCCCTCTGTTTGACCGAGCCTTAATTATTTGCCATAAAAAAGGATCCCCAATAAATCCAGACAATTATCGCCTACTTTCGTTGATCTCTCATGCAAGCAAGGTTCTACTATATATATTTTACAGTCTCGTTTGGAGAGTTTTATTGACTGGCAAATTTCTCAGGTGCAGGCAGGTTTCGTAAAAGGACGCGGTACGCGTGAACAGATCTTAAACTTAAGACAGATTATTGAAAAAGCCAGAGAGCATTATTTTCCAGGTTTTATCTGCTTTGTGGACTATTCTAAGGCGTTTGATAACGTAAAGTGGCCTAAACTGTGGGAAGTCCTTATTTCTATGGGAGTCCCGTACCACTTAGCATTTCTCATACAGCTACTCTATGAGTCTAGCTCAGCTCGTGTAAGAATTGATAGTAACCTGTCTGGTCAAACAACAACCAGAAAGGTAGTTCGTCAGGGATCTGTATTATCTCCGATGTTATTTAACATTTACTCTGAATTTGTGATGAGACAGGTATTGGACAACCGGAATGGCGGTATAACTATTGCCGGAAGCGAAATATCTAACTTAAGATTTGCTGACAATACAACCCTTATTGCTGCTTCTCAGGAAGAACTAGTAGCTCTATTAAACGTTTTAGAACAACACAGTGCAGCATATGGTCTTGGTATTAACTACAACAAGACCAAGGTTATGATCGTAGATAGAAAGCATGACAATAATCAAGAAATCAAGTCAATAGGCCGTTATAAGGTAGTTCAAAGTTTTGTGTACCTCGGTTCTTTGATCGACAATTCGGGTGGCTGTGAGAATGATATTCGGCGGCGCATTCAACAGGCACGGGTGACCATGACAAAGCTTACTAAAACATGGCGGAACCATAACATCACTAAAGCTACCAAAATGTCGCTGTTCAGTCTCTTGTTTTCTCCATATTTTACGTGGAGGAGAGTGCTGAGAATTCCTCATACCGCACATCGAACTAATGTTTCCATACTTGATGAGCTCGGTAATCCAAAGAGACTATCCTCCATTGTGTCGACGAGAATGCTTACTTTCTTCGGACATATTCACAGAAGCGATAATATAGAGAAACTTGTAGTTCAGGGTCACGCCCCGAGTGGGCGGCGCCGTGGCCGTTCCCCTACACGCTGGGTGGATACGACGAAACAGTTGCTAGATATGAGTATCAAGAGCGCCACTGAACTGACAGAAAATCGCGAACGATGGCGAGCTACAGTTCTCAAAACTATTGATAATATTCGTGTCGGCTGCAATACTCTAGCTCCGATTAATGCATTTTACGAGTTCACAACATGTCTGTTAAGACATTGTGACTATGATGATAATTATTTGCCATCATGTTTTTAACAGGATGCAATACGATTTTATAATCGATACAGATCTTTACAGTATAGGGCTACTTCTGGAGTACCCCAGGATTCTAACCTTGGGCCTTAATTATTTCTTTATTTTATTAACGACCTTTCTGAACGTTTGACGCTCTCCAAGCTATTGTTTGCAGATGATTTGAAGATTTACATCGAAGTGAAGAGTACCAACGACTGTCTTGCATTGCAAAATCAAAATCACCTTGTTACATTGACTGAACGACGTGATGAGAACAAGCCGCTACTGAATGTGAATAAGTGTAAAATCTGTACATTTACAAAAAAGTTGTAGCCTATACACTTCAATTATCAATTATGCAATGTTAGTTTAGCTAGACTGAAGTGAAGGATTTGATGCTAAATTAGAATTTGTTCCTCATATAGAAAATGTTGTTAGCTCTACGACAAAATGACTTGGATTTCTAATAAGGAACTGTAAAGCTTTTTCCAATATTTGTACTTTAAAGACACTATTTATTACACTAGGACTCTCTAAGATGGAATACCCATCAATTTGCTCTGCAAATCACACGCTAGCTCTAAAAAATGTTTAGACAAAGTTTTTAAAACATGTTGCATCCAAAGAAGTGGTATCCTCGCAGAGGTGCGAGCCACGTAAACTTATTAGCACAGTTTGATGTCCAGCCGCTAGGTCTAAGGTGAGATATTTTTAGTTTAAGGTTTCTTTGTAAATTAGTACATAATGAAATAGATTCCATGCTCTAGCTTTCAAAATTAAACTTTTATGTGCCAAAACAAAATTCACGTAGGTGTTGTAGTTTTTATATGAGCATGCCGAGAACTAATATTTTAGACAAAGCACCACTGCATTTGAAGTATTCTAACTTCAATTCGGTTTCTGATCATTGTGATATTAACTATAGTCATATCAATGAAATTGTTCCAAAATATTCTGAAATTTATTATGTTACCTCCGGGTTTTTGTTACAAGTACGTCCGTTTGTTGCATTTGTTAGCTTTAAGTTCTCTTAAATTTTAATGATTAATAAGCTTCTGTCTGTAATCTGTAATTTTATCATGAGATTGTCCTTTAAATGGTTATTTACTGTTGGCCAATACATGCTTTTCTTTCTTTATTACTATCAGCATCAATGCTGTGGTGGTGCAATTTGTCTGCAATTTCCTGGATTCTTCGTACAATTTTCCGCTTTCTTCAGACCACCATGGCATCTTATAGGAATTGCTGCTTTTGCGGCATATATTATTGTCCTTGTCAGTCTCCCGTAGCTCCACACACCAGGCGAGAATTTGCTCTTGTTAGGGAGCATAGAAAAGTTGACGTCTGTACTCCACTTTCATGTTGGAATTTACGACGGAACCCTGAGCCGGTTGCCCTCAAGAAAACTCTCTGTAAAAACTGGAGGAACGTTGGTCTAAAAAGACTGGGCATTCCCTTTAAAAAAATCGAGTTATCTCTGATTGAAGGTTTGATAATTAATCTACCGATTTGTTCAAGTACAAAAACAATTAAAATATGATCGTCTAACCTAAAATGACGTATTTCATGATTAGTCACATGGCAATATCGCAATTATATCGCAATTTTTATAATAGCTGCGATATTCAATTTTTATCTGATATCTACTAATATCTAAAAAAAAATATCTAACTTAAGCTTTGCTGACGATACAACCCTTATTGCTGCTTCTCAGGAAGAACTAGTGGCTCTATTGAACGTTTTAGAACAACACAGTGCAGCACATGCTCGTGGTATTAACTACAACAAGACCAAGGTTATGATCGTAGATAGAGAGCATGACAATCATCGAGAAATAAAGTCAATAGGCCGTTGTGAGGTAGTTCAAAGTTTTGTGTACCTCGGTTCTTTGGTCGACAATTCAGGTAGCTGTGAGATTGAGATTCGACGGCGCATTCAACAGGCACGGGTGGCCATGACATAGCTTACTAAAATATGGCGTGACCATAACATCACTAAAGCTACCAAAATGTCACTAGTTCAGTCTCTTGTGTTTTCCATATTTTTGTATGCCTCGAAAACTTGACCTGTTAAAAAGGCAGATCGAGCTCGCATAGATGCTTTTGAAATGTGGACGGGGAGAAGAATGCTGAGAATTCCTTATACCGCCCATCGAACTAATGTTTCCATACTGGATAAGCTCGGTAATCCAAAGAGACTATCCTCCATTGTGTCGATGAGAATACTTACATTCTTCGGACATATTCACAGAAGCGATAATATGGAGAAACTTGTAGTTCAGGGTCATGCCCCGAGAGGGCGGCGCCGTGGTCGTTCCCCTACACGCTGGGTGGATACGACGAAACAGTTGCTAGATATGAGTGTCAAGAGCGCCACTGAACTGACAGTAAATCGAGAACGATGGCGAGCTACAGTTCTCAAAACTATTGATAATATTCGTGTCGACAATACTCTAGCTCCGACTTAATGCATTTTACGAGTTCACGACATGTCTGTTAAGACATTGTGACTGTGATGATGACTAATACCAAAAATGGCATTTGCTGGAAATAACATCCAATCCAATCTACAGCTTCGCAGATGACAGTACATTAGTGTCGTGCATGGAACCAGGCAAGCCACTATCATCCCAGGAGACGGTACGTCGGCGACAGCAGCATGCCTCACAGATCAACGCAGATATCAAAACAATTGTCAAGTGGGGATTAGCAAATAAAGTACAGTTCAACCTACACAAAACTCAGGCAACAACACTTACAAAGAAGTCTCACGATGGCTTACTAACCGTGGAAATGGAGGGTCACCCCATAGTCGAATCACCTTCCGTCAAGCTTTTGGGAATCAGCATCAACAATAACATGTCCACGACCACGTCGTCAGTATTGCTAAAACGGCATCCCAGAAGCTTGGAGTTTTGTTCCGCTGTAGGAAGTTGTATACACCAGAGTAACTGCTGCTGCTCTACAAGGCACAGATCCGACCATCGCTGGAGTATTGCTCCCATGTGTGGGGATGCGCTCCGAAGCACTCGCTAAAGCTTCTGGACACTATCCAGAAAAGAGCGATTAGACTAATCGATACGCCTAACCTCACAAAGGACCTCCACAGCCTGGATCATCGAAGGAGGGTGGCTGACCTATCCCTGTTTTACAGATTCTATCACGGAAGATGTTCGAGTGAGCTCTCTCAGATAATAACACCACAGGCCGTCTGAATCAGGAACACTAGAGGAGCTCTGCGAGCTCATCCTTACCAGGTCGAGGTCCTTACTCCCCGAACCAGTCTCCTCCAGCATTCCTTCTTCTGGAGAACTTCGACGCTGTGGAATCAGCTGCCGGGGAATTTGTTTCCCGACGGCTACAACCTGCAGCGTTTCAAATCTAATATGAACCGATACTTATCCTTTCGCAGCGCTTCTTCAGCGCCATAGGCTTTCAGCCTTTGCGGGAGGCCGACCATAAAAAAATATGATATTGACCACAGGCTAATTGTTGGGCTTGGGTTACCTTTGATTAATCTTAGGCAGATCCCAAGTTAACTTCGTGTTTGTCGAAGGACCACTCTTGTTTTTATGTTTGCTCAGGTCAGCGTTATGATTATTATTCTGTTTAATGTGTTTAAAAAGCATCTAACGATTGATTGATTAAAGAAAAGTATCTGACTGAACTCACTGTCATCGTTACATTTTCAATTATACACGCCAAAAATTGGCGATTTTCATACCAAAAGCATACCAAAACCTGGCTACAAGCATATAACCTGGCAACATGGGATACTCGCTTCCAGTAAGATATTAACGCGCTCCAGCTAAACTGCTTTCTTACTGCACCTGGCTGAGAATTTAGTAGGAATGTAGGATGTATGAGGAGTTAGTTGTCTCTTTTTAACTTACAGGTTTACCTGTACCTATTCTGTTAGTTGAAATGCAAATTTCACACTCCAGATCCAACTTTTGTCAATCGTGTATAAAACTTCCACACCATAAATACATAGTCTACTAACCTACACTTGAGTCATCGATTAAATTTATTAGTAACCGGATATCTTACGTAATATAGTATAGAAAAAATCTAGTGAAAATCATTAACATAAACGTCTACCTTTCAGCGACAAATGAAAAATGTCCGAATAAGATATTTATCTGTGACATTAACCAAAACGAGCTGTTTAAGTGTTTCGATCAGTTTCGACTACAACAATTTAAATTGTCATTGAACATCCTACGCGTACTTGGATTACTCGGTTACTGTGCATTAGCGCGACCATAAAATATACTATTAACAAGTTGGCGAGTATCTAAATACATTCTTTTATTGACTTATTCTGGATCTTAAACCCCCATAATATACATATTGGGCTCGAGGAAATTTACGTCGAAATTAAAGGCGGCGCCAGACATGCGGCATTCGCCGACTTATAGAAGTAAAATGCCTCATAAATCGAATTGAAAAATAGCATCTTTTAGAGGCTGTTTTAATAAAGTCCAAAAAACACCTATACGAATACTAAATATTCGTTATTCCCACAGAGATTCCATTTCGTTACGAACCGCGAATATCTGATAGAGATGTGCTGTGTGATAGTTGTTGCTCATTTGTCCGTCATGGCACGACCTGATGCTATCCGTCGCCTACTTTACTGCTGACAAAATCGCGGTATGTCATGTCAGATTTCTATGTGTTTTCTTTCCTATTGAAATTGTTGTGATCTTATTGCATTTCGATGGCTTCTCTGTGGAGTCTGGCATAGTATGAAGACGTTGCGGCAAGAACCCGAGTTTCTTCAAACTTGATTCTCTGGCCTCCTTCCGCATGTTCGGATACTGCTTTTTCATCTATATAAGGTAGCCGAGAGCTAGCCTTATGTTTTGCAAGTCTTTCATCATATAGCACTCCCAATTTTTTTAGAGAATTACATCGTTCCAGATCGGATCCATTAATATTATAGTTATGAACATATGGTGTTTTCCTTCTTGTATAACTTACTGCCTTACATTTACTCATATTTAGATCTTATTCTTTATTGTGGGCACATTTAAACTGTCTTGAATTTCAGTTATTGAAGAATATATTCTCGTATCAACTGCAAATCATAGCATTGTACAGTTCATATTTTCACAAAGATCATTTATGAACAATAAAAATAGTAGTGGTTCCAAATTATATTCTTGTGAAGGCCCAGAAGAAGCAGGACTCGGGTTTGAAACGATTACGTACTACGAACTGTTTTCGTTTGGATAAATAAGACTTGAATAAGCGTATAGTATTTTCTGTAAGTCCAAAGTCCTTCAAATGGCATTTTCCTGACAGTAATAATCTAAAGCTTGAGATATGTATTGAATTAAGGCCCGGTCAAACAGAGAACGCGGCGTACGGCGTTCCCTATTAATACAATGGAACGCCGTACGCCGCGTTCTAGAACGCCGCGTTACAGCGTTCTCTGTTTGACCGGGCCTTTAGAATAACTAAGTTCGTAACTGTAGATCGATAAGTGAAAAAATAGTTGTTGATGATGTGACGTTCGAGTTTTAGTTGACGGATATAAACGATTATATACATCAATTTCAAGAACATTAGCAAAAATGGTTATGAAAGAAATGTCGATGGACCTTATAATTAGGCTTGCTTCCATTTTTTAATGCAGGACAAACCTTGTCCACTTTCCATGGTACTGAAAACGTATCAGACATTAAACTTAAATCAAATAATATTGTTTGAACCTTCGAGCATCTTTGCTGAGCTAGCTTCCAACTAAATCTACCAACATGCTCGTCTAACATGTTCAAGCTTGTATGGCAGGCTTTATACAGGGTGTCCCACGACGATTCAGACAAGCAATATATCGGAACTGGGCACCAGTAGCGAATTATAATTTTGGGGGTGTAAATTAAAGCAAATACAGTATCTTTTCTTATTATTGTATCACCCAATGAGGTATTTGTTTTTGATCACGTGACGTCCGATTTAAAATTTTAATGGGACACCCTTTATATTTGTGACATTTTGTATTCCTTCCGGCGAAAAAATTCCAACAAACTAGCACACTTGGAGTCTAAAGTGATTAATTTAAGAGCTACAGGTACTTAAAGGATGGTACCACTACCATTGATAATAACCTAGCCTTACAGCTATATTATTTTGGTAGTGTTTCATAATGGTATTGGTACAGTCCTTTAAGTACCTGTAGCTCTTGAATTAATCACTTCAGACCCCAAGTGTGCGGTTTGTTGGAATTGTTTTATCGGGAGGAATACAAAAACTCACAAATATACAGGGTGTCCCATTAAAATTTTTGAATCGGACGTCACGTGGTCAAAAGCAAATACCTCATTGGGTGACAGAATAATAAGAAACTATAGTATATTTGCTCTGATTTGCACTCCCAAAATTACAATTCGCTGTCCAGTTCCGATATATTGCTTGCCTTAATCGCCGTGGGACACCCTGTATAAGGTTGGCATTTAAGATGAGGCTTATACACGTCCATTTTCCACTCAATTTTTGATTCAATTTATGATTTCGAAACAATTTGCTGCATACTAACCAATTAATACCATTCAAGAAATTGAACCAAATAATGTTCCAGTAATAGTGAAGTCTAAATCAGTCTTCAGATATTCGCGCGCCGCTGGTTTACTAAATTGTGAAACCGTGTTCTCTTTAAAGTCTTATTTCTAGCATTAAATGGCGCCAATGTCATTCGCTGCTGATTAGCATTCGTTCAGCTGATTATATGTGCATTATGCATGATCACTTTTTGCACCGCCTACTTCACTCGATTAAATCGTTACTGTTTTTTCCCTCCAATTTTGCACACAGGGCGGCCCAGTTTTTTTGCAAGGCAACTATGTGGCAGCAAGTAGATTGAATTGTTAATTATCATCAAGATATATTCATTAGATAGCTTGTTCGTTAGCAGGAGCCTGTAATTCATGAAAATATCCTGAGATAATTGAAGGAATGACTGAAAGATCTTTATTTAGCAAAAGCTTATTGGCACACAAAAATGTTAGTAAAATATAATATACAGTATCACAGTAAATACAGTATTACATATCAAAATACATTGCTCTCAATCTTTTTTTGAATATCTGTACATTTGGTGAGTTTTTTATCATCAGAGGCAGTTTATTATATAATTTCAGACTTTCAGTAAATAAATACTTTTTCGTTGATTTGGTGCGATATCTATCAAATGCAGTAATGGCCTTTGGTTCTTATAGGCTGTGACATCCATTCGTTTACACTCAAATTTTCAAAATAATTTTGTGCTCTCTTATTTATAATTTTAAATAGAAGCACCAAATTAGCTTCTTGTATGATTTGCTCAATATTCAAAAATTTTAAACTACTAAGCATATGACGAATGGGGGTAATCGTATTCTCATACACTTTAATAGTAGCTGCAATTTATACTTATCTTCAGATATGAACGATATGTGAAAGGAGGAGGAGTAGAAAATTTTGGAGCAATTCTGCAAAAGTATCCAATTTTTTACCTAATTTTTTACAAATATAATCTACATGCTTACTCTAAAATTTAACTGTTGCTCAATTTGAACACCTGAATATTTTATTTTACCTACAACGCTAATATTGATATTATCTATTTTAACAGATAGATTACGGCTAACAAGTTGACAGTTATAGAAATACATCAAATCAGTAAACGTCAACACTAATTTTGCGCCAACGATATGAGTAGTTAATACAATGAGAGTTCTGTATATCAGTTGACGAGTAGATCAAGCTGAGATTGCTGTATGTTAATTAATCACCAACACGCACAAGACTTTTTTTATTACTGAGCAGACTGCGTAGAAGAAGCCTAAATATCATAGTATCGCTGCTGCTATGGAAAGGTTACGTTAGGGGAAGTTTGTTAACGCAGAACTTGAATAGGTCAACACCCGCAGGCCCAATAAATACATCACTTGGCAGTCCATTACAATCTTGGACATCCTGGGAGTGAATGTGCAGTCGAACGGCTCGGTTCTTGATGTGTGAAGAACGACCGCTTTAGGATGAGGTACCGCAGTCGCGCGAGTGATAGAGAGAGTGAGAGATAGGATCGGTAAGCGGCGAACTATAGAGGATAGGATTGAATATCGGTAGAAGAGAGGTATGTCACCAACCGCACGCCGGTGGAAAAGTGGCTGGAGGTGGTGTGTTGAGGCCAGTTCACCAATTAGTCGAATTACCCTTCTCTGAGAGAGCAATACTCCAGGATAGGTCTTTATATACCTTGAGCGTGAGAGTGTTAGCTGATGAGAAGTACTTTCTGACTTTGAATAGGTACCCAAGCTGTTTGCCATCAGCTGCAGCAATCGACGTAACGTATTCGTGCCAGATCTGATTTTCTATAACGTTCACCCCTAATAAAGGGTGATTTCCTGGCAGAGCCTGATTGTTCATTATAACCGGGTGCTGGCTTGGACACTTCTTATTTGATAGCGTTCCATACTGTGTCTTGGAAGTTCTAAATTATCCTAGATCCACTAACTGGTAATGGTTTCCAGATACTTTAAAACAGAAGCAGCCACTACCAGTCTGCTGCGCTCTAACTTGACGACAGAGATCTACTACTGTCATCCGCATAACTGTGGATTGAGTTTGTAGTGCTAGAGAATAGATTATTGATGTGAATATTGAAGCAAATACCGATCCCTGAGGAACCCCAGGGTTGATGATATGGTCTACCACGCCGGAGATTTTCCGACCTGAGACTGAGTCTGCAAGGCAACCGCAAAACTAAACAGGGAGTCCGTAAGACGGAAGCTTGTTTAGGAGAGCTGCAAGCAACAGTTGATCAAATGCCTTGGGTATTCCCATATTTCGAGACCAACGACGTGAGCCTCGCCAAACAAATGGATGAGTTTGTTCTACACATATGTGACGTAAGCCAGGAGATATCCAGTTGATCCTTGAAGTCGGGATCCATATTGCCTCTCGCCGATTAGGTGATGGAGCTCAAGGTATTTGAGCTCTAGGTTGACGCATTTCTCCACCACTTTACTCTACTTAAATGTTATTCTCTGGACGCAGATAATTGATGAAAGCTTATTTCTACTATGCAATAGGTGGATCTAGTCCCTTATAAATAGTCTCTATACCAAATTTCATATTATGCACTTTTCTTGCGCATAATCAGATCTGCGTAACAAAAAAAATTGCCTCAGGGCACTTTCTAGTATTATGTAAACAGGTTTCAAGGAAAATTTTATGCAGAAATGTGTCAGTTATGTCAGAATCAAGCTTAGTATAAAGGGTCTTTCCTGTAAACAATCTTCTATTTAGTAGTTTCACATATTTTATGCCGTTATCAATAAAAGCTTTTTTGGTTGGGCCTTATCACCATTCTAAAGTAACCTCTAGATGACCCCATCCCTTACACCGAGGAACTTAGAGCTAAATATCAATGTTATTCCACCATATGGTGGCCGTAGATAAGTCTTGATTCAGTCTCAATTACCACACCTGCAAAGACTGCTTAGCTCCAGCCTAACGCTGTCCAAAAAAATACTAACTTCAGCCGTTGCTTAATTACAAGTGACAGAATGTCCAAACAGCATCACTCGAGATTTATCTGAATTCACAGTGAGAAAAATTTTACTCGAAATACCAATTTGTTGCTTCAGGTCTTCATTGATCAGGTTGCAAGCTTGTAAGCTTCGGTAGAAAAAGTAATAAATCTGCATGTCGTCTACATGTGGGCAGTCATCATCATAGTCACAATGTCTTAGCAGACATGTTGTGAACTCGTAAAATGCATTAAGTCGGAGCTAGAGTATTGCCGACACGAATATTATCAATAGTTTTGAGAACTGTAGCTCGCCAGCGTTCGCGATTTACTGTCAGTTTAGTGGTGCTCTTGATACTCATATCTAGCAATTGTCTCGTCGTATCCATCCAGCGTGTAGGGGAACGGCCACGGCGCCGCCCACTCGGGGCGTGACCCTGAACTACAAGTTTCTCCATATTATCGCTTCTGTGAATATGTCCGAAGAATGTAAGCATTCTCATCGACACAATGGAGGATAGTCTCTTTGGATTACCGAGCTCATCCAGTATGGAAACATTAGTTCGATGGGCGTTATAAGGAATTCTCAGCATTCTCCTCCACGTCCACATTTCAAAAGCATCTATGCGAGCTCGATCTGCCTTTTTAACAGTCCAGGTTTCCGAGACATACAAAAATATGGAGAACACAAGAGACTGAACCAGCGACATTTTTGTAGCTTTCGTGATGTTATGGTCACGCCATATTTTAGTGCTGCCTGTTGAATGCGCCGTCGAATCTCATTTTCACAGCTACCCGAATTGTCGATCAAAGAGCCGAGGTGCACAAAACTTTGAACTATCTCACAACGGCCTATTGACTTTATTTCTCGATGATTGTCGTGCTCTCTATCTACGATAATAACCTTGGCCTTGTTGTAGTTAATACTAAGGCCATATGCTGCACTGTGTTGTTCTAAAACGTTCAATAGAGCTACTAGTTGTAGTAGTAGTATGTGGGCAGTACATCACGAAAAAACCTGAGTAAGGTTTGAAGTTTAAAATTTAAATAGTAAGGGCCCTAATATCGAGTCCTGGGCTACAATTCTAACTATAAATAGTTTGCCCAACACTTTTCTTGCAAATGACTTCTTCAAGTTCTCTTAGTATGTATAAGAATAAGCAAGGATTTAACTTATTTATATGTAATGCGGAAAGCCATTTAATAATAAATAAATTATGTTTAATATCGCGAAACGCATTTTATTTGCGAAACTGCGTCTCTGTCTAGTTCCTGTTTGTATAATGAAACTTTAATTTGTATAACAAAATCGGCTTGGCAGTTTACTAGCAGACTATATATTTTATGAATACTGATACCTTGATGTCTGTCTGTATGTGGGCATGTAATAAGGTACTAATAGATCATATTCATGCAAATATGAACTGTTACCTGAATACCAACAGCCAATCGATTTGAAGATTTATTATGCCATTAATTTTAATTTTATGTCACATTAAAATAGCGTAAATCATTTTCTTGCTTCTTTTCTTATAAGGTTCAAGTTCGTAAGTTTCTAGAAGTGCATGATGTTAGGTTATAATAATAGCATGAACATAAGACGTATCTGCCCAAAAATAGATACACAAACGTCAGTTGATGTTGACGTCACAAATATGTTATTTTTACTTTACGGCAATAATGTTTAATTAACCACACATTTACTACGTCTCGTCGCGATACGCATACATTTCTGTATTTATCATAAGTAGAGTCTGTCGACCCAAAAAATATTGAAGCATACAATGTCGCAAAACAGTATGTGCCAGATAGTATTCGAATCCTTGCCACATACATTGTGACGTGTTAAGCATCATAAAAAACACTCCTTAATTTTTAACTTTCTCGAAATCAACGTGCGTTGTGGCATTTCCACGGTAAAATCACCTTCTATCTCATTTTCTGAAAAGGAAATTCTATACTATATCATTATCTGTTTCCGAGTAACTCCCGCTACTCCCCCCCACCATTAAATCATAGATTTGGACCATAAGCGAACCAAAAGCTAGAGAATAAAAACCTCTTTATGACGGTAACGTTTGGAATTATTTGTATCATTTTTGTGACAGTTATGTACTGCCATTTTAGAGTTCGAAAATTTACTACCTTTTATGAATTTTTGTTCCACCATTTTGATAATTTTTCGGCATGCGCGGTAGCGTTTTTGCCATAACAAAACATGGTTTTTATTATGGTAGCATTAGATTTTCATATTATGACATTATTATTTGTGTTACCCCCACCCTCAAGTTTGAAGAACATCGGAAAGCTTTGGTTCTTTGATGTCCTTCTGTGTGTCTGTACGTCCGCGATTTCGTTCTGCAACGATTATTAATAATGACCTTTTCTATTGGAAAGGTCTTTCAAAAAATCAAAAAAATATCTCACAATGATATATTTGAACTGTAACAAGAACTACAAAAAATAACAATACTTCTTAATATAAAAATAATATTAAAGTACTGCTAATGGGCCATAGTTTTCCACGGCTCGCAATTTCCTCTTAATGTTCCTCATTAGGTTTTGGAGAGATTCTAAATCAATTTCTCTGATCTTTAGCATTATTCTTTTTGTCAACTGTTGTTCGTTGGCACTCAGTTGAGCCCAAAAAGTTTCGATAGGTCTTGCTTGAGGAAGAATCGGAGGGTTGTCGTTTTGTGGTATAAAAGGTATTCAGTGTTGTTCTAGCCAGTTTCTCGTACGCAAAGCATAATGACTTGAAGCCAGATCTGGCCAAAACATTATATTGTCATTAGCATGGTGGGTATTAATGAAATTGAGTAGTTTAGGCAAACACCTTTGAGTATAGACTTCTGCCCTAACACGTCCCACGTACGGCTGTGAAGTACCGTCGTCTATACAGGGTGGGCCAATAGTGCGTGGACGGAGGATTGTGGGCTTACTGAAAAATATTTCAAAAATCTGTCACTTGATCATGGTAGAGACTCTTGAGGGCTATAACGTAAAAATATTTTGACTTAAATTTTGACGTTTATACAGGGTGATTCATATCAAACTTACATTTTTTTGAATGGAACCCCCTATATATTATTGCATATTTGGATTCCTTGATTAATTCTAGTGTGACTTTATGTATCACACATGGAACTTTAGACCAACCGTTTAGGCGCAAATCACAATTTTTGGTATAAGTAGGTATCAGGAAAAAATTGAATATCGCAGCGATTTTAAAACTGAGAAGGCCGTGACTTTGCGGCACGACTAAGCATGCAATACGTCACCTTAGGTCAGACGGCTAAAATTGAATTCTTTTTGAACTTTGAGAAATCAGTAGATTAATTAAGGAAACTTCAATCACAGATAACTTGATTTTTTCAAATGGGAATGCCTACTTTGGTTTAAAGAATCAAATGTAAAATTTGATTACCTTTTTAACGATATAGCATTCTCGATATCAATCTTTTTTGGTTTTCATTTTATTTCAAATTTTCTGTCAAATCGGTGCTTTTCAATTTGCCTGCGTGCAAGCAACCTAGCAGGCCATGAAAAATAAACAAAAGCTCGTTAATATGGAAGAAACCAACTAACTTAGTAGAAAGATGCAAACTAACTAGAGCAACGAGGCAAGATTATGCAAATTCCTTACAACATATTAGCTCTAACCAGAAACAATAGCGGTAACAAGAACGCGCATTTTTCACAGCATACTAGCTATTAGCCAATTTCCAAAGCCAGTAAAAAAATATTTAATCAAAGGAAAACTACTACTGATTGTTGCTGGCAGTAGAATATCTATGTCTTCTGAATAAATTTTCATATTTAATGCTATAAAAAAGTAGCCATTTCCGTAAGTCAAACGTAATGATACCTCTGACTGGAACCCTTCAAATGCTTCAATAGGTACTTCTACTTATTAGCAAAATCGCGGAAAATGAAACTGGATCTGCAGTCTGTTTGAATTGGTAAAAGATAATTTAGTAAAATTTAGTTTGCAGAAAACTACATGAAATAAACACAATTATAACATAGCGTAATTAAAAAATTCTAGCATTATTTCAATAGATGTTCAGAATGCTCCAGTTGGAGATATCTTCACTTTTGACTTAACTAAACGGAAATGACTAATTTTTTTAACCCATTAAATGTGAAATTTCATTTGAAAGATATTAGACTGTAAGCAAAAATCGCTGGTAGTTTTCCTTTTGTTTCAAAATTTTTAATCATTTTGGAAAGTTGTCAAGCCCTAGTAGACATCAATAGCTAGTATGCTGTGAAAAACAAACACTTCTGCCATATCCCAGCTACTCATTGACATTAGATATCTTGCGGCTGTTGTATCCGGTTAGAGCTAATATGTTGTAAGGAATTTGCATAATCTTGCCTCGTTGCTCTAGTTAGTTCGCATCTTTCTACTAAGTTAGTTGGTTTCTTCCATATTAACGAGCTTTTGTTTATTTTTCATGGCCTGCTAGGTTGCTTGCACGCAGGCAAATTGAAAAGCACCGATTTGACAGAAAATTTGAAATAAAATGAAAACCAAAAAAGATTGATATCGAGAATGCTATATCGTTAGAAAGGTAATCAAATTTTACATTTGATTCCAAAATAGGCATTCCCATTTGAAAAAATCAAGTTATCTGTGATTGAAGTTTCCTTAATTAATCTACTGATTTCTCCAAGCCCAAAAAGAATTCAAATTTAGGCCTCTGACCGAAGGTGATGCATTTCATGCTTAGTCGTACCGCAAAGTCACGGCCTTCTCAGTTTTAAAATCGCTGCGATATTCAATTTTTTCCTGATACCTACTTATACCAAAAATTGTGATTTGCGCCTAAACGGTTGGTCTAAAGTTCCATGTGTGATACATAAAGTCACACTAGAATTAATCAAGGAATCCAAATATGCAATAATATATAGGGGGTTCCATTAAAAAAAAAGTATGTTTGATATGAATCACTCTGTATAAATGTCAAAATTTGAGTGAAAATATTTTTACGTTATAGCCCTTAAGGGTCCCTACCATGATCAAGTGACAGGTTTTTTAAATATTTTTTACTAAGCTCACAAACCTCCGTCCACGCACTATTGGCCCACCCTGTATAGCGCACCACACTAACACTTTGTCTTCAAACTATTCTATTCGTTTGAATTTTATAGGCCTCAAAGTCTCTTGTATAAAAACCATCATTACGTTTGATTTCTGGGTTCGAAAATGTGAATTACTTTTCATCGTCAAGAATAATTTTATGTAGCCAGCAAAATGAGTAAAATTGCGTCAGCATTGAGGAAATCTTTCTAACTGATTTGGGGGATACTTTGTACATTTTTTTTCTTTTTCGGAATTTTAAGTTATTTCCCTTCAATCTCTACAAATTGTGCTAGGATTGACGTGAAAAATGCGTCCAAGTTTTCGTGTTGAAGTTCCAACTCGATGTTCACTTCTGTTGACCATTCTTTGAACCGTAGAGGCATTCAACGCTCTTGGACATCCACTGTTTGGTAACTTTATACCTTTTTCGCATTAGCGGATCACTTGATAAATTGTGGCAACAGAAATATTTTGATCTTGATATAGGCGAACTATTTCTTTTTTTTTTTCAAGTCGTCCAACTAGAATGTAAATACCCTTCCGAATATCTAACTTGTACGACATTCTGACAACTTAAATCTTGACCAAAATGGTTTTATTGTTATGTTTAGATGTTGACTGGTTATCATGGTAACGATTTCTGAATTGTTTCCATTGGTGAGACTACCTCCCGACTTTTGCAAAAAATTCTCAAAACTTTTGCAACATACGTTATGTCTAAAACGATATATCACATTTATTTGTTTCTGAAATGGAGACTAAAAAATTTAAATTAAAATACTCAAGTGTATGAGCGACAGTCACTTGAGTCGGGAAAGTTCCTAGAGTGATGGCAGCCTCTTTGTACATACAGCAAGTTCCACAAATCTTTCAAGGGGTGCGCAAATCCCTGATTCGAAGGATCAACTTATGCTACGACGCAGGTGGTCGTCATTTTGGCCCTTTATTATGACATCTTTCGTTCCCTGTAATAAAAAAATACTAAGATGTTGATGTATTTCAGTCAAGAATGTAAGCAACACATTTTTGTCTTATTAAGCTAAAAATGACACTGTAGCCAAAACAGCTCATGTGGGACTGGCGGCCTTTATGTAAAAAATGTTCTCTGCAAAGTCTTCTATAAACCTTCTAAGTTTGACACCACCTTTTTGGAATACCCTGTATATTAGTCTTACTTTGGTACATGTCTTTGTTCCTAAGTAGTCTGCATAAGCCTCTATCAGAATTTTGCAAATATCTAAACCTTTTTGGCTGTTTTCTGCTTGTTTTCTACTGTTTTGAGCTATTTTCTCTCCTTTTTTTGTCGCAATTCGTTGTACTCTGTTGTTTTGATTTGCTTTCGATTATATTCTGTTGTTTTATGTTGTTTTCTGTTGTTTCGTTTTCTGTTATTTTTTTTTGTTTTCTGTAATTACTTATTACTTTTTGCTTATTTAGTGTTGATTTGAGCTGCTTTCTATTCTTTTCTGTTGTATTCTGTTGTCTTCTGTTGTGTTTGGATGTTTTCTGTTGTTTTAATCTGTTTTCGGTTGTTTTGTGTCATTTTCTGTAGTTCTCTGCTGTCTTCGACCATTTTCTTTTGTTTCCGGCTGTTTTCTGCTGTTTTGGGCTGGGTTTTTTCTGTTGTATTCGGTTGTATTTTATTGTCTTCTATTGTGTTTGGATGTTGGCTGTTGTTTTGATCTGCTTTCGGTTTTCTACTATTTTGGGTTGTTTTCTGTTGTTTTTGGTTGTTTCTCTTATATCAGACTATTTTTTGTTTATTTTCTGGTGGTAATTGGTTGCTTTATGTTGTTTTTGGTCGTTTTCTGTTGTTTCTGGCTGTTTTTGCTTGTTTAGTTTTGTGATGTTTTCTCTTCTTTTCTCTTATTTCCTCTTCTTTTTTATTGTATTCGGTTGTATTTGGTTGTTTCCTATTGTATTTTAATATTTTCTGTTGTTTTAACCTGTCTTCGGTAGTATTTCGTTGTTTTGAGCTGTTATTTCCTTTTGTATTTGGTTGCATTCTATTATCTTGAAGTGCTCTCTGTTCTTTTCTGTTGTCCTCTGTATTTGGTCCTTTTTTGTCGTTTTAAGCTGCTTTAAGCTGTTTTGTATTATTTTATGTTGACCTTCGAACAACTAATCTTAATACCTGCTTCACTATATGCTTCCATTAGTTTTCGCACCGTACCACAGAAAACTCATCATAACACCAAAAAACTCGGCATCGTGTCATGCTACATTTGTCGATAAACTCCGAAGTTGCAGAGAGATGTTCCGCTTCAGTTCTCCGTCGGTATTACGCGGCAGCTCGCTTGATACAAATTGCTGCCATTCGTCAGACGAGGCTCTGGACTTACAGGAGGAAAACATGCCACGAAGGGCTTTGTTAAGGACCAGACGGCTCGGAAGCAATATGTGGGCGAACTTTAGACCGTATACAAATTGTCTTATTAGGATTCTGTTGATGGTTTCAAACGCAAATTGTTACGTGGCGTACGCTGACGAATTTTGTACCGTGAAAAAGCTAATTCAGACTATAGGAAGCGATAATATCTGATATCTGTCATAAAAAGTTCTTTGAGGATATAAGAAAATAAATATATTCTAGATATATTATGCAACATTTCATTTTGTTCTTTATTTGGAAGCATGAAAAGATTAAATATGTTTAGGTAATAGGAGGTTCTGGACTTGCAGGAGGAAAATATGCCACGAAGGACTTTGTTAAGGACCAGACGGCTCGGAATCAATATGTGGGCGAACTTTAGACCGTATACAAATTGTCTTATTAGGATTCTGCTTATGGTTTCAACATCAAATTGTTACGTGGCGTACGCTCACGAATTTTGTACTGTGAAAAAGCTAATTCAGACTATACGAAGCGATAATATCTGATATCTGTAATAAAAATTTCTTTGAGGATATATGAAAATAAATTTATTCTAGATATATTATGCAACATTTCATTTTGTTCTTTATTTGGAAGCATGAAAAGATTAAATATGTTTAGGTAATAGGAGGTTCTGGACTTGCAGGAGGAAAATATGCCACGAAGGACTTTGTTAAGGACCAGGCGGCTCGGAATCAATATGTGGGCGAACTTTAGACCGTATACAAATTGTCTTATTAGGATTCTGTTTATGGTTTCAACCTCAAATTGTTACGTGGCGTACGCTGACGAATTTTGTACCGTGAACACGCTAATTCAGAATATAGGAAGCGATAATATCTGATATCTGTAATAAAAATTTCTTTGAGGATATATGAAAATAAATTTATTCTAGATATATTATGCAACATTTCATTTTGTTCTTTATTTGGAAGCATGATAAGATTAAATATGTTTTGATAATAGGAGGCTCTGGACTTACCGGAGAAAACATGCCACGAAGGGCTTTGTTAAGGACCAGACGGCTCGGAAGCAATATGTGGGCGAACTTTAGACCGTATACAAATTGTCTTATTAGGATTCTGTTTATGGTTTCAACCTCAAATTGTTACGTAGAGTACGCTGACGAACTTTGTACCGTGAAAAAGCTAATTCAGACTACAGGAAGGGATAATTATCCCTCTCACATCTGTCATTGAAAGTTCTTTGAGGATGTATGAAGATAAATATATTCTAGATATATTATGCAACATTTCATTCTGTTCTTTGTTTGGAAGCATGAAGAGATTAAATATGTTTTGGTAATAGGAGGTTCTGGACTTACCGGAGGAAAACATGCCACGAAGGGCTTTGTTAAGGACCAGATGCCTCGGAAGCAATATGTGGGCGAACTTTAGACCGTATACAAATTGTCTTATTGGGATTCTGTTTATGGTTTCAACCTCAAATTGTTACGTAGAGTACGCTGACCAACTTTGTACCGTGAAAAAGCTAATTCAGACTATAGGAAGGGATAATTATCCCTCTCAAATCTGTCATTGAAAATTCTTTGAGGATGTATGAAAATAAATATATTCTAGATATATTATGCAACATTTCATTTTCTTTATTTGGAAGCATGATTAGATTAAGTGTGTTTTGGTAATAGGAGGCTCTGGACTTGCAGGAGGAAAACATGCCACGAAGGGCTTTGTTAAGGACCAGACGCCTCGGAAGCAATATGTGGGTGGACTTTAGACCGTATACAAATTGTCTTATTAGGATTCTGTTTATAGTTTCAACCGCAAAATGTTAGTCGCCATACGCTAACGAGTTCTGCGCTGTGAAAATTCTAATTTGTCCAGGAAGGGATGCTTATCACTTTGCTATATGTCTCTATAGGACCTTTAGGGTTCTATGAAATTAATATACAGGGTCTCCCATAATTAATAGTACACAGTAACATTGCAGATTCTTTGGGTGAAAATATTGAGGTTTAACCAAACTTACCTCAGTGCAAAAGTGAATTATGAACATAATGCCTACTGGATACCAGTACCGATGTCTTGGAAATGCATATGATTGAATATATAATAACTGCAAAGATGGCTATGATACGTCAAAAGCTAATTCCAAAGTTCTACAGTATTTATTTTAGTGACAGAAATGATGTTAGGTTGTCAATAGTTGGTAATTATTGTCTATTCTTGTTTTTGTCCATTAGTTTGTAATATTTAAATTTTCACTTTCACTGTTATTCCTTAATATCATACGTATATGACCAAAAGACGGTAAAGAAGTACAACTAGTAGCAGTACTATTAATTGCTTCGATCGTGTATAGAGTATAGTATCCAACTCGCGGTACAAACTTCAACTCTGTGAGTTATTACAGGCATTACCACTCATTAAACAATAAACTATTAGTGATTAGTAGACACTTAAAAGCTCTAAAGCTACATTTTTTGTATACCTTATTTATTTTACCCTACCAACCATTTAAAAGCTTTTCTAAAACCTTGGATACAACAAATGAACTTATTTTTTTATATTTCTACAATCCAAGCCAATATAGCAGCAATTTAAAAAACAAGCGATTAAAGAGCTACTTTTGAGCTCCGTCAAACGACACTGAAACCCACAACTGCAACCATATTTGTAATCATCAAAGTATCCAAAATCCAAGGTTTCAACTTAATAGAATGCCTTATAAAGATTTTGCGATTTTTAGGCAAACCTGAATATCTGAAAGACATCAAATTTTTGATTTTCGCCAAACGAGACTGAAACTCAAAACTGCGACTGGATTTGTAATCAGCACCCTCAAGTTATCCAAAACCCGAGGTTTCATCTTAATAGAACGCCAAACGAAGATTTTCGATTTTTTAGGAAAACCTGAAGATCTGGAAGATCTGAAATTTCTTATTTTCTTGAAAGGAGACTGAAACTTAAAACTATGACCGGATTTGCAATCAGCATACTCAAATTATACAAAACGTGAGGTTTCATCGTTGTAGAAAGTCAAATAAAGATTTTCGATTTTTTTAGGTAAACCTGAAAATCTGAAAGACCTGAAATTTTTGATTTTCGCCAAACGAGACTGAAACTCAAAACTGCGACTGGATTTGTAATCAGCACCCTCAAGTTATCCAAAACCCGAGGTTTCATCTTAATAGAACGCCAAACGAAGATTTTCGATTTTTTAGGAAAACCTGAAGATCTGGAAGATCTGAAATTTCTTATTTTCTTGAAAGGAGACTGAAACTTAAAACTATGACCGGATTTGCAATCAGCATACTTAAATTATACAAAACATGAGGTTTCATCGTTGTAGAAAGTCAAATAAAGCTTTTCGATTTTTTTAGGTAAATCTGACAATCTGAAAGACCTGAAATTTTTGATTTTCGCCAAACGAGACTGAAACTCAAAACTGCGACTGGATTTGTAATCAGCACCCTCGTTATCCAAAACCCGAGGTTTCATCTTAATAGAACGCCAAATGAAGATTTTCGATTTTTTAGGAAAACCTGAAGATCTGGAAGATTTGAAATTTCTTATTTTCTTGAAAGGAGACTGAAACCTAAAACTATGACCGGATTTGCAATCAGCATACTCAAATTATACAAAACATGAGGTTTCATCGTTGTAGAAAGTCAAATAAAGATTTTAGATTTTTTTAGGTAAACCTGAAAATCTGAAAGACCTGAAATTTTTGATTTTCGTCAAACGAGAATGAAACTCAAAACCGCAACTGGATTTTTAATCAGGACCCTAAAATTATCCAAAACACGAAATTTCATCTTAATATAACGCCAAATAAAGATTCTCGATTTTTTAGGTAAACGTGAAGATCTGGAAATTTTGACTTTCGTCAAGCGAGGCTTAAATTTAAAATAGCGACTGAATTTGTAATCAGCATCCTCAAATTAACCAAAACCTGAAGTTTCACCTTGATAGAACACCAAACGAAGATTTTCGATTTTTTAGGCAAACCTGAAGATCTGAAAGACCTGAAATTTTTTATTTCCGTCAAATAAGACTGAAACTCGAAACTGCGACTGGATTTGAAATCTGCATCCTCAAATTATCCAAAACACGACATTTTGTCTTGAGTGAAAGTCAAATGAAGCTTTTCAATTTTTTAGGTAAACGTGGGAAGATCTGAATAATTAAAGAGTAGCAATTCCATTCATTCATCCGAAACCAATCACAGACGAGGTCGTTTCGCTTTTATTAAAGCTCGTCAGTGTGATTTAGGTCTCAGACGAATAAATGAAATTGCCTGTTAGTGCCTAGCTGGCAAAACTCGTACTAGCAGTAGCAACATATAGATATTGGGAAGCAGTACTTTAAAAAAGTATTGGTTGGCCAACTATCTACCAAAGCCGGTACCTGAGCGTTTAATCTGAGGAACTGAGCACTGTTTATGTGACCCGTTTAAAAGCATCAGGTAGAGGAACCTGCGGATACGACAACAAACAGACTCTTTTTTGTGGAACACTCATTTAACACTCCCGACATTCGGTTTATGCTATTCTATATGTTCCTGCTAATATCTGATGCTTTTAAACGGGTCACATAAACAGTGCTCGGTTCCTTAGATTAAATGCTCAGGTATCGGCTTTGGTAGATAGATGGCGAACCAATACTTATTTAAAGTACTGCTTTCCAATATCTATATGTTGCTACTACTCGATCTGAACAATCTGAGATTGTTTATTTTCCTCCAGCGAAACTGAAACTCAAAACTGCGACCGGATTTGTAACAAGCACCCTTGAATGAAAATACGACGTTCCATAGTTATAGAGATCCAAATAAGGATTTTCAATTTTTTAGGATAACCTGAAGGTCTGAAACTTTTGATTTTCATCAAACGAGACTGAAACTATAAACTGCGATCAAATTTATAATCAACACCCTTAAATTATCCTAAACACAAGGTTTCATCTTAATAGAAAGCCAAATAAAGATTTTCAATTTTTTGGTAAACGTGAAGATCTCAATAACCCAAAATTTTTTCGTCAACCGAGACACTCAAAACTGCGGCCGGATTTATCATCAGCTCCCTCAAATTATCCAAAACAAACGCCATGAATTGTAACTCACGCTCCAGCCGTGAGGTATGAACAACGCCTACTAGATAGCAGTACTGAACTCTTGGAAATGCATACTTATGATTAAAATATACGCTATAATAGATGCAAATATAGGTATAAACTAAATCGAACGGTGTAGAGCACTTGTTTTAGCGACAGAAGCGTGGTTAAGATGGGAATAGTTTGTAATTACCATTCTACCTACGGCTTGTGCTGCAAACTTCAACTGCATAAGTTATTACAGTCCCTCCCCTCGTTGAACAATATACTATTCTTAAAACTGAAAAAGAACAGCGCAAAGAGACAAGTTCTGACAGTCTTCAGCTTTCACCTCACATTTCCAATTTATGGCGCATGTTAATGGTTCAATAAACTTCAGTTTTATGAGAATTAGGAGATAAGCTCAGCGTTGGTGTATAAACCCATCGTGTTTTTAAATGGTTGTTTTATGGTTCTGGCTTAAGTAAATAAATATCGCAAAGAAAAGCAGGCTATTCGGATTGATATTGAAGTTTGGATAGTCGCTGTTTGTGCTATGTTAACGCTGCATATGATGTGTTATATTGGACAGGCAGTTATTGGTCAAAAAAGGGAGACTTGGCTAGCTCAGAATATATGTCAGTATTCAAAGTATACTACTATATGAGTCAGGTCAGATGGTATGGGAAACAACAAAACGAGACAGATAAAGACTGGAAGCAACAAAAATTGATTTTTTGCGAAGAAGCTGTAGGGTGTTGAGGGTACAGAAAATCAAAAATAAAGAGTCTAGACGAAGAATGAATGCTCAGATACCCGTAACATCAGAAGAAGTTGAAAGACGTAGACTGAAATGGTTTGGATATGTCAACCTAATGTGTGACAGTCGTTGGCCGAAAAAGGTTTTGGATTGGAAACATCCTATCAGACGGACAATGGCTAGACCGCCAGTAGAATTGAAAGAACAATTAATAAAGGATACGGCGAGAAGATATATGACAGATCGCGATTAGAGAGATAAAGAGTCATAGAAAGAAGGATGCAAGATATAGGCGACGGTAGCTGTAATAGCCAGTAGGCCTTGAAAGTTATCCATTTTTGCCGAACTCCAGTTTCTCTTTGACCTTGCATATGCTACCGCCGTTGTTTCTTATTAGAGTTCATTTGTAGTCTAGTTCGTAGGTTGGTGATTGGTAATTAGCGTTACATGATTATGTTGTATTATATTCGATAGGAGGTTAAGTTAGGTTAGGCAACCCTAGTTGTGCGTCAGAAAGGCAACAATGTTAGTCACCAACATCCAGTTATTGTATGTAGAAAATTCCTTCTTCTATTACAAAATATTCTACTAAAGTTTTGTAATACAGCTTCAATTATTTCATTTTTCAAAGCAAACAGTTCTGCCAAATGTCAAATTTGGACCTAACATATTATAATCACGTATCCTATAAGTTAATTCAAAAGGGCTTCCCATTCTGGCTTCTAAAACTTTAAAAACCCTTTCTTGAAGTAAGGAAATTTATTATCAAAATTAACAATATCTTTTCGACACTACGACACATAAAGGCCGGAGTTCCTCAGGGCTCCGTCCTTGGGCCAATCCTTTATTCCTTTTTATACACGATGTCCGTTGCCCCCGCAACTGTGGAGTCTATCGCTACGCTGACGATACTGCAATTGTAGCTCAGTCGCGGACTGGAAATCTAGTCCGTGATGAGTTGCAGCTTGCAGTGGATGAAGTGTTAGAGTGGCAGGATCGGTGGATCATCAAAATTAAGGCATTCGAAAACGAAGGCTATATGTATATTGTACCAAAAGACGTAGTGGTGCCCCGTTAGAGGTCCTAGTGAACGGTGGTCGGGTTCCATGGCAAACCTCTGTCAAGTATGTAGGAATTGCCCTCGACAATGGCGCGAGTTGGCCGAAACACACTGAAGCGTTAAAAACAAAATTCTGAATTACGTTCCCTTAGCTCCACCCTATGTTATTTAGAACTTCAAAATTGAGTTTGGTGAATGAAATTCGACTCTACAAGATGATCATTAGACGACCAATTACCTACGCATGTGCGGCTTGGTGTTTCTTCGCCTGCGAAATCTGCAGGTTCTGCAGAGCAGGACATTGCGTACAATTACTACTGCCCCATGGTATGTTTCCAACGATACCCTTCGCAGGGGCTTTGACATCCCTTACTTGAGGAATTACATTAAACAACAGGCGCAACTACGTTATAGTCAAGCGGAATCACACAGCAACCTTCTCTTGTGCGAGTCAGTGAACTATAGAACTAGAACTAGAGCAAGTTCGCAAACACATAAGGCCTCGGCTCGCACTGTGATCAAAAATCAAATTGCGCAATTTTGGTAACAACTAAGTTTTTGTTCTTTTAGATTTCTAAACTCAAAATTAACCCTTTTGGTTAAATCCAAAAATGGCCGAACTCACATCGACTATGTCAACAGTAGTATATCAAGCGGGGTACTGCACTGTTGGTAACCCCCCTACCATCCACATCTGAAGAAGTGAGTCTTTTCGGAGTGTTGGTCGACGTCGTCGACGACGACAATGACCAGAAGGTGGTCAGACTTGCGGCCGCCGCGCGTACCATGCGTTCAAGGTCACCGCCGAAGAGCGAGGAGGTGACGTGACGCTGAAGACGAAGAAGGGCAAAGTTCAAGGTCACTCCGAAGAATGCAAAAGAAGTGACGTCATGCCGAAGAGATCTGACGAGACAAGCCTAGCCTGGCCTCGCCTCGCCGTTACTCTACTCGAAAGACTGTAATAGTTTCGGAAAAGCGAAACGCAATACCTGTACCCATTAGCTGAATGTATTCGAATTTGGCTGTATCGTTGTGTCGATAAATTCAACGAATCGGCAACAAGTATTTGTTGCTGTGGTATTAGGAAAGCATAACATACGAGAAGGTTAGCTGTTTTTTTTTTTGTGTAAAAAATAGTTATGATAAAAAAACGTAAATTAGGAGAAGTAATAAAAAAACAGGCAATATACTGATAGTTTATTAAATGTAAATATTATAAAACAGCAGGAAGAGAATAGGAAACGGTATACACTTAGAGTTTACTTATATGTATACAAAACAATGCGAATAAATGTCTAAATTTGGGAATGTTGCCTTTAGACTGTCAACAGAGTAGGTTTTTCTTCTGAAATTAATGTATCCTTGTTTGGCCAATTGATGTATGAAGTAGTGCCCGCAGTGCATTAGAGTATCTTTCTTCATCGTGATGGGATAATAATTTTTGTCTTGTCCAATGACGAATCCTATTGTTTGGTTGTTGTAGTTTGTAATCGGTGTACCTGCTTCATATTCTTGACCTGAAAAATGGAATGCAGGATATTGCTTTAACTCAGTTCCACCATATCTGTCTATTTCGTATAAATAAAAAGTTCCATCTTCGATGTAGAATATTTGATCTTTCACGATGACATATGGATATCTAACATCGTTGTGATAACAATTAACGAATGTTAAAAATAATGCTGCAATAATTGTTAGACTTGCTTTGTTCATTATGTGTGTGTGTCTGTCTCGCACTGCACACACGACACAGTACAACATTACCCTGTATATAAGACATGTACGTATGACTATGTAATAGTTTTCGTTTGATAACAAGAATCCTCGAATGCACGCGCATAAAATTAAAAAGCACTCAGGTAGTTTTAAATTATACAGTGAAAGTCGAGGAAAAGTTAGATGAGGAAAGAAAGGTTATGCGTGCTCAAGACGAAATAGATGCAAATTTGCCTGAGAATGTAGAGCATAAGGATTTACTGGAGACGGCTAATGCAGCTGATTAATAAGGTAAAACTTACTTAATATAATAAATCTGTACCTCAGGATAAAAAAAGAGTATGAAGTCACAAAACCAACATTTTACGGGAGATGGTCTCTAGAAGTCCAAACCTCACATTAGCGCATTTCTCTCGATTTGACTTAATCACTTTTTTTAATCTGAATTTTGGATTCTTTTATTCTTATACTAAGTCAATCGCATTTACTTAACATACTGCTGATTTTTTTGCAGGGTGTTTTTTTGTTTTGGTGAGTAATATTGTGGAGATGTATTTTTCTCTTTATTAACTATTGTTATTGTGTAACCATATACCGTGTACCCATTAGACGTGTTTCATATTTGCTCCTCAATAATTACAACTTTATTCGAAGATAGTTCCGTTGGTGTTAGTGAATTTTGGTAGATAAGTGTAGCGAATGTGTATGTGTATGTGTATAGTAAACCTGTGCAGGTTTTTACAGAAATTACATGCATTCTTGTACTGTTTTTATCCGACCAAAACACACTTATCGGAGGGACATCATTTATTTACATTTTGCATGTATTGTCTTGAAAATAGCCCAGGCGAGTTGGGAAGGATTCGTTGTTTAAATCGAATATGCTAAAATCGTGCTGGTAGGATCTGGTTTTTCTGTGGGGTTGACCCCACCCGTGAACCATTCCTGGCGCCAGATAGTGAATATTGTGTATCACCCGTATTAAACAATCGAGTGAGTAATAACAATTCAAATGTCTAAGGTAACTACACGATCCAACACTCGAAATCTCAAGGTAATCAGATCAGACAAATCAATTTAAACAGCCCAATCGACAAAGGGATTATCCCCGCAAATACAAGTTATATAAGTATTAAGTACGACTATGATTCTGACGACAATAAGGATCTTTCAAAAAATATAATAGAAAACCTAAGAAATAAACTGGCTCATCAACAGGCGACAACTGAAGAAATCGTTCAAGAGAAGGAAACATTGTTAGAAGAAATTAAGGACCTGAAACGAGAAATTTTTAATAAAAAAGAGACGATATGCAAACTGCAGAAAGCATTAGATAATCTGTCAATAAATAAACTTTTGATGCATGTGCAGACACAAACCGAGAATGACAGAACACAAGAAATAAATTCTACCTTACAACACGATATTGCTAAAATGAAAAAAAAAAAACAATCAGCTGAGTCAAGATATCAACAGGTACATACAGCAAATCGAAGAAATGAACAAGCAGATAGTTGAGCTTAAACAATTGACGAGTAGCATGTTAACTAGAAAGACCGTGCCAAATACAGAAGAGGACATATCCACTAAAGATGAAGACATGACATGTTACAGACACGGGCCAGTGGAACTTGCCCAGAAATAACAAATCAATCAGTTCAATATCCAATGGAAGATTCTGGAAGTACCAGTGGGGTGCAGTCTGTGGTGCAGCAAGAGTCGCAGCAACTAGAAGTGCATACTTGTGTAAAAGGTAAACTTAGAATTCTAGTAGTTGGCGATGAACTGGCACAAAATCTATCAAAGTACTTGAATGTTTCCCTTAGTGAATTAAATTTTGTTACGGAAGGTATTGTGGAGCCTAATGCTGACTTCGACGAGATAGACAAAACAGTTACTAGTCATTGGTTTAACTGCGGATAAAATGATACTATTATCGTAATAATCAAATCTAGCAGTATCTGAAATTATAAGTCGCTAAAACATGTAATCAGACATCTTTTATTTGCAGTAAATCTACAAATTTAGTGCTTTTAGTAAATTTTGACATACCAGGGGACGGTAAATTAGAACAGCATATCAAAAATGAATTACAAAGGTTCATGCAAGTAAAAAAAACACTGCGTTGTATTTCAGCTCTATCAAAAACACCTGCTCCAAAAACATTTCGAGTCTTATAATAAAGAATTGCATAGCTTCTATCCTTCAAAGCTGTAACAAGCCTATTCTTGAAATTGCTACTAGAGCAGAAGTACTGATTGGGAGGAGCAATGATCGTGATGATTTTTTTCGTGCCTAAAGGTGGTGTGAATTGTATCAAAGTGTTACATCAAAATGTTCAATGTTTAAGAAACAAAGTTTCGCTAATGGAACTATTTCTAGATGAGTATGCTTGTGATATTGTATGTGAACACTGACTCGAGGAAAATCAAGTTTGTTCTTTGAAAATAGAAAATTATGAAAACGCAAACTTTTATTGTAGAAACAGTTTTAAGCACGGCGGAGTAGCTGTACTGGTAAAAAAGGGTATACGTTTTAAGAAAATAGCTATAAGTTGCATAGAGGAGTTTGACGGTGCGGCAATCTATTACAAGCAGTTTAATATGGTAATTTTATCAATCTATAGAAGTCCTGATGGAAATTTTGAGGTGTTTTTGGAAAAACTCAGTGAAGCATTACATCACATCTCCAATTGTTTCAAAGGTGCTACCATGGTTACCTGCGGAGGTTTCAATGTAAATTTCTTGTGCTCTAGTCGATACCTAACTAATCTAAGGGACCAACAATAAAAGACCCAACTAGAGATAGATTTTGTATTGGCAATATGTGCGTAAATCTGGAACAAAACTAGTACTTCTCTATGGTTGTTAATAGCAATATTTGTGATTACTTAGGTAAGTTAATTAACATTCGCACAAATCAGAAGCTTGAAGATACGCCAATAAAATATAAATACAGGCCACTTCATAATTATGGAAATGTACAACATTTTTTTGTAGCTCTTGTTAAATGAAGACTGGTCTGAAGTCTATAGTAGTGATGGAGATGTGAAGGTTAAATTTGAATTATTTTTTAATAAATTTAATCTCTATTTTCAATTAGCGTTTCCTGTGAAGACGAAGTTACTCTTCACAAAAGTAAAACGCCGAAAACCGTGGCTGACTAAAGAGCTAATAATATCTGGGCAAAAACTGAAAGATTTGTATTTATTAACAAAAATTAATCTAAACATTAAGGACTATTACGATAAATCTAAGAAACTTTACAGACAACTTCTAAATGAAGCCAAACAATTGTATAACAGGGATATAGTTGCAAAATCGTCAAATAAGTCAAAAGCAGCTTGGAAATTATTAAAACCGAAATCAGCTGAACAGCAAAGATATAGCTTAAACGTTGGAACCGAAACAATTAACGATCCGAAATTAGTGGCTACTACTTTGTTGGACATGTTGGGGAAATTAAACCTACAATAAATCACGTTAGCCCACACTCGAACTATTGTAATAGTTTCTTTTTTCTCCCTGCTCGTGAATAGGACATTCTAGACATTATCAGTAATCTGAAACCATCCGATTCCACAGATGAGGATGGCATTAGCACAAATATTTTGAAAAAATGTTAATCTGTAATTGTTAGACCGCTAACCTATCTGATAAATCTTTCACTAGAACAGGCTATGGTTCCTAGTAAATTAAAGATAGCGAAAATTATTCCTATTCATAAGAAAGGCGACCCCAGTTATACTGTGAACTACAGGCCAATATCTCTGATCAGCCCATTTGCCAAAGTATTAGAACGATATGTGACAAACGCCCTAGTAAAAATATTTTGATAACAACAGCTTCTTTAATAAAAGTCAATTCGGTTTTCGCAAAGGTTTATCGACGAGCAAGGCAATAACGACTCTTCTAAATTCACTTTATGAACATCTGGATGCAGGAAGTAAATGCATGGGGATATTTATTGATTTAAGTAAGGCATTCGACTTGGTAACTTATAACTTGCTGGTGAAAAAATTAGAAGGCTACGGAATCAGAGGGCATCCACTAGATTGGTTCTACAGTTATCTATGTGCAAGAAAACAATACGTAGAAATAGAAAATAGCCAATCTGATAGAACGGTACATGAAATGGGAGTACCCAAAGGGTCTATTCTGGGACCATCTTTGTGAACGACTTCAGTAGCCTCAACGTAGTCATGTATGCAGACGACACATCTCTGCTGATAAGTACGCATAATATAACGTCTTTGTCACAATCCGCTACTGAAGAGTTACAACGGGTACAGCAGTGGTTCTTGGATAATGGACTGTCGCTGAACACCAACAAGACTAACTTCATACGGTTCAGCTATCTTAATAACAGCTATGACCATAGCTTGCTGGTGAGATCAGCGCACACTTCTATTGAGCAAGTAGATGCTGCGAAATTTTTAGGTATTCTCATACATAATGGTCTCAAATGGAATATTTATATTGACCATAAAATACCTTCAGTAGCCTATTGCATCAGCCAGTTGCGCTTTATCGTTGCTGAACCTTTATTACGCACTTACTACTTTGCATATGTACCACTATATCCTATGGAATTATTGCATGGGGTGGATCTGCAGAAGCAAGTAGGGTGGATTTTGAAGTTTAGATTCAATATTTTTTAAATGCTTAGTAATAGGATTGTATAGGGTTTCTTGTAACATTTCACCATATTTTAATTGTCTCAATTTAGCTTGTATATTATTACGTTTTAATATTAATAGTTTTTTCAGGTCTTTTTCAGTTAATTTTTTATCATGTTTTTTCTATCAAATACTGATGCGCTTTTTTAGAACAGATATTGATCAGGTTGTGATCAGGTGTCGAACAGCGATTGATCCGTTATGGATGAGTGAGATCGAAATCATTAAATATAAATGAAATGATCTACATCTTTTCTATATCTACCGTTATCAATGTTACAGTCTTTGAATATCGTTAGAAAATCGTACGGATTTATCCAGCAAACGGCACATATTCTTTTAAATTCATCAAATGACGTATATCAGTACCGCATTATAATTATAAATATGTTTCAATTTTAAGTCATCCTGCTTGAAAACAATCAAAACATATTAGCATTATCTCTGATTAAATTTTTAGGGATTTTTGCATAAGTTTGGCATAAATAAAAGGAATCTATACTGTTGTGACGACCCGTGCTGAAATATTCTCTTATAACATCCTGATTTGTACATAATATATCGTCAAATATAAAAATGGAATTTGGTTTTGCTTCTGAAGGACGCAGAATATTTTCACTGGCATTAAATGGGAAATATTTAATTTCTTGTATCGGTTTTATTAATTCTGCTAGATATACGTATTTCGGTTGGACTTTGAGTATATATAAATATTTTCAATTTTTAAACCGTTTTCATGTTCAACCAAATCAATCATAAGATTCGTTTCTCCACAATTAGAAGATCCTACTATAATACAGCGTATTGCTGAAGAAAACAAAACACCATGTCTGTTGAATGATTTATCGTTAAATGTGATTCGCATTTTTAATTATATACTAGACGAAAACTTTAATAGTTATGCTAAATAATGGATATATCTCTTACTTAAATACTATTGTTAGACTGCTTGTGCGTGTGTTGTGTGTATGTGGTGTACACAATAAGACACTCTTCTCCAAAAAGGTATTCATTAGACTCCACTTTAACCTGAAAAAGTTGTTTGTTGTGAAAAATAAGCATAATTTAGAAGAACAAAAAAATTACAACTCATGGTACAGTCAGCTGTTGTTGGTATTTTGTGCGTGTGTGTGGAGTGATTGGTACATCAACAATACTTTCATGGCATAATAGATCGTCTGTTTCAGTGTGTGAAATAGTACTGGTAATTGTAGTTGTTGTAGTTGTTGGTGGTGTTACAGTAGTAATAGTAATGGTAGTAACAGGATGGTGATCAGTATGATGATTGTAGATTGATTTGCTACACAAACAAAAGTACATTTGGCAAATGTCACACCATTGTGTTCCTATGTACTGTTGACGTAGTCTTTTTTACTTTCTGGCTGTTGTTGTTGTTGCAGTCACAGTTATTTTTGAATCTGTCCTTGTCAGTAATAAAGACATTAGTCCAGCGTTATTTCAGCTAAAAGAAAAAAAATCGAAGTATGGTAATGGTAAGGTTTTCACACACACACGCACTTCCATTTCTGTCATTGTTTTGCTCATTAAATAGGGTGGGATGTATGTTTGTTGTAGAATCAGTTAAAGATAATAAGGTGATATTTTTCATGTTATATAACCTTATGGAAGTGTGTCTTTATAAATGTAATTAACTATCCGTTTATCATCGTATGGGCTAAGGGCAATTTTATTTTGTACTGCTGTAAAAAACTTGATGTTTGTGTGCGACTATTATATGTTGTTGTACTTCAACTTGTGTATTTTGAAAAAGACATTTATGGTAATCTTCAAAGGTAATATCTTTCAACGTAGATTTATGTACACCTTTAGCTTTTTTCAATCATAATTATGTAATTTTCTTCCCTACTACCACCATCACTACTTTTTTCATCAGACAAAATCTTGAATGTATACATTTTTGACCGCAATCCAATGAAATGAGTCATAATTTTACCAGCATTTTCATCTTTCATAAGCCCTAACACCTTCACGTTCATTTGAGGAATACCATACACGTTATTTGATTGATAATCAGAGCAATACTTTCCAATTGTTTTACAAACCACACCTGACAGTCACGACCGGTGTAGCTTTCGAATTTTGACAGCGAGTCATCATATAAACATTTCAGGTAGTATGCAATACTAAATGCTTCATGTTTCTGATACTTTTGCATTTTACCCTCAGATTGATCTTTATCATTATATGATGTGAGAATGCTCTCCAAATCGGCATATATAACGAATGGAACTGGAATTTTACAGTGAAAGTTTTTAAATTTCAATATGCTATTTTCTTTATCTGGTAGGATAACTTTGGTTACGCTCAAATTCCTACAATCTTCTAGATGACGTTGTAAATAAATATCACTACTAAAATTATTCATTCAGATAGCGTTCACATATCCATTTTCTGTTTCTAACATTTCCTAAAAAAAGCAAGCGAGATAAATTTCTAATACAAGCACCACTACCATTACTAATGACTTCATCTAAAGTGTCTCTCTCAATATTCGTATGAGTTGAAAGCATTAGTAAATTGACTTCACAATAAAATTCTGTTTTGCTGATCAATAATGGTAATATTTCCTTGTTTTGTACAGTAAAAATATTCACAGCTATTTTGTTCATTAATTCAAATTTCGATACATCTTTCAAACTCATAGGAAATTCTATACAATCATACTGTAATACTCTACTAAAATGGGGATACACATGACATGCAGAACAGTTTACCTTACTATTTGTTGAAAGCCTTTTTTGAACTTTTCTCAATCACTGATGTTGTAGGTACCAATGAATGGATCGCATTCTTTGTATCAAATTTTCAGGGCTATTATAGTATAAGCTGCATACGACTGACCATAAAAAGCAACAGGAATCATTATTTTTGATGTTAATAACACTTTTAGATTTCTTTACGAATTCAGGAACCTGAATATATGTTGATATGCCTATAGTAATGGGAGTATATTGATTTATGTTAACTTTAAGATGGAGTATGCGTAACAATGCCTATCCAGAGTCTTTTTATTGACAATCGTCAAATTTTTTTAAGATTTTTTCAATAATATTTATTTTATACCAATTCTTTAGGTCAGTGTTATAATCTATAATTTGATTGTTGGTAGTTAAATGTTTTGGCGAGGTTTCAACAGTCTGCGGTTTTATAAATTCTCCACAAAATGCAGCATTCACTTTTATCTGAGATTTTTTGAGTTGCTTTCTAACTTGAATGGAAAAACTTTTGAATGCATTTTTAAGAAATAGTTTTGGATCTTTATATTGCAAATTTACAATAACTCCGGATCTAATTCGATTTTTGAAACATGTCTGAGTGTTTTGCCAAACAAGGTAGCGTTTATTTTTCGTTCTATCAAGCTTTGTTTGTAAATTTTCTAAATAACTTTTCAAAATACTGACATTCGATTCTATTTTAGAAAAATTTTTTATACACCCAAGTTTATATTTTATACATTTATTAAGCAAAATAATATTTTTACGAATAAAGGTAATACATTTTAAAATATCACCCCTTGACTATTCATTCTACTCACCATCTGTACTTTCTTAACAGCTTGTGATGATATTTCATCAATATTTGGTTGTTGTTGAGCGAGAACAAACTGATAACTGTAAGTGTGAGTCGTCAGTCTTTTATACTATAATTATTTACCACGACTTAGACTAATAGCAGAACTTCGATATGCTAAGTGGTGTGTTTATGTTAATTAGACAGTAAAAAATGTAAAAACTTTATCATTTATGACACACTAATGACGAGCAATTATGCTAAAAATTATCAATACAAAAACCCGACACGAGGCATTTTTGCATTGTGTTAAATAGCGCTTAATTATACTAAAATTACTGATAACACAGACACGAGGCAGCATCTTACCTTGAATGTATCTTTTTTTATGCGCGTGCATTCAAGGATTCTTGTTATTAACGTCATCATAAATTATACTGAATTATTAATGAAAAATAAAAAAAAAACGATACGAGAAATCACTTAACATATATGTAATTATTCAGCGCGATAACAGTAGTAAATATCTCTTGTCACATTATTAGACTAATTACAGCTCGTATAAAGAAAATACCTATTCGGGAACTTCATTTTAGTTTTGTGTCAGTCATCTGACGAACAGCACCGTGTTTAAACAACAATGACCACTGTACCATCCACAATTGTGGTTTTTACTGAAGATAAGAAAACTTCCCCATAAAATATGCAGCTGTTGTAATAAAGCAATTGTTTCGGTGAGTACGTAAGCTTTTTAATTTCTTTTTGTGTTCGCTATGCCATTTTTTCCTTTTCTTTTTTAGATATGGAGTACGTGAAATGGTAGCTCGTGGTGATAAAATTTATATATCTCTAACAAATATATACTAGTTGTAATTAATTGCTTTTCGAAATTCTTCTGGGCATTACCGTTGAAAAATAAAACAGGTAAAGAAGTTTCAAAAGCTATGGAAACTGTATTAAAACAACAAACACCGAAAAATCTACAAACTGATGCTGGGCTAGAATTGATATAATCAAAACTTCAAGAATCTAATGAAACAATATAATATCAATCATTACAATGCCTTCAGTGAAAGAAAAAGCAGCAATTGTAGAAAGACTGAATCGAACTATGAAAAGTATGATGTGGAAAGAGTTCAGTTTACAAGGTAATTATGAATGGTTTAATTTTCTACATAAAATTGTTAAACAATATAACAATAAAAAAACATCAAACTATACAAATGAAACCTGCAGATGTCACAAAGAATGATGAAAAACGATTATTATCTACTGTACATAATCGTATAAAAATTGTAGATTTAAAGACAAAATTGAAAGTTGGTGATCATATACGTATTTCTAAGGTGAGAGGCATCTTTGATAAAAAATATCAACCAAATTGGTCAACAACACATCACCGATCTGTACGATGAAGGATGTCCCAATCTGGTTACTCTCAAGAAGACATTCAAATACAGACACTGTTTTAAGCACTTGTATAACAATTTAAAGTGTGCATTAGAAAAACGTACATTTACTATATAATTGGAAACTGATTACCTATTCAGGTGGTTGTATTGAATAAAAAATATACAAGGTTAGTGTTTTTTAATTTCTTACCATTTTTTACCTTGAAACCATTTTGACACTTTCTGTTTCCCTCATCTTGTAACATCTTCATTCAAAATTGCTCATGTGTCTTATATAATATAGCTACTTCCATAGATGTCAATTTTCTGTACAGGTCATAATTTTTTTCAACTCTCACTACATAGGATTCAAAACACCCATACTCTGTAATGAATAAAACAATATATAGTGTTAGTTTTATTGATTATTATCAATAACAACAGTGAATAAAAAGAAAAATACATCTCACAATATTACTCATTAAAACAAAAAAAACACCCAGCAAAAAAACAGCAGTAAGTTAAGTAACTGCGATTGACTTAGTATAAGAATAAATGAATCTCAAGTCCAAAAATTCAGATTTAAAAAAAAGTGATTAAGTCAAAATCGAGAGAAATGCGCTAATGTGAGGTTTGGACTTCTAGAGACCATCTCCCGTAAAATGTTGGTTTTGTGACTTCATACTCTTTTTTTATCCTGAGGTACAGATTTATTATATTAAGTAAGTTTTACCTTATTAATCAGCTGCATTAGCCGTCTCCAGTAAATCCTTATGCTCTACATTCTCAGGCAAATTTGCATCTATTTCGTCTTGAGCACGCATAACTTTTCTTTCCTCATCTAACTTTTCCTCAACCTTCATTGTATAATTTAAAACTCCCATTATTACTTAGCCACACTCTTGATTGCACCAAATTCAAACCCACACATGTCAATTTTCTGTACAGGTTCTAATAATTTTTTTCAACTCTCACTACATAATATTCAAAACACCAATACCCTGTAATGACAAAACAATATACAGTATTAGTTATTAAATATCACTATTACTTATTGAAACAAAAAACAAAAAAACACCCAGCAAAAAAATCCGCAGTATGTTAAGTAAATGCGATTGACTTAGTATAAGAATGAAAGAATCTCCAAAATTCAGATTTAAAAAAAAGCATGATTAACTCAAATCGAGAAAAATGCGCTAATGTGAGGTTTGGACTTCTAGAGACCATCTCCCGTAAAATGTTGGTTTTGTGACTTAATACTCTTTTTTTATCCTGAGGTACAGATTTATTGTAGGGTCATTCCATTTCGGACGATACGTGGACTGTTTTTAAAAAATTCCTCATATTTGTGTAGCTCAGTGCTTAAAATAATTCAGATAACATAAGCAGTTCAGGAACTAGCAAAAACATTGGTTTTTCTTTCAAATTTATGAACTCTAGCTAAAGTAGGTCCGGTAATAGTTCAACTTGTGGGTGAACAATACTGACACAAAATGGCAACACTGTAAAAGACCGTTAACAATGTTAGTTGATTTGGCGGTACGTTGATTTACGAAGAGGTTGGTTAACTTTCTCGGGGCAGAAGATCATCAACTTATTACGCGGGTTATTTGTGTTTTTGAGATTTTATTGAAGGACATTTCATCTGTAAAAACAATACAGAAGTTTGATTGGAATCAAACCTATTAAAATATCAGGTGAGTGTTTTTGTGGAAGTAAGTCGATGGTTACAAAAAGGCTTCAGATCTTGCATTTTGATGGTTTAAGATAATTTGTCAATGTTTACACAGAAGAGAAAATCGGTGTCACCCGTTACGTAACGGGTGTTACAAATTGTCTGTGTAGCTTTTTCTGTATCAAGACTCACATTTTTGTAATTATTACACCCCTAATTATACAGTGATTGAGAATTTAAAAGTATTCCAATGAACGTTATGATTTTTTTCGTGTTTGAAGTTTTTTTTACACAAGTTTGTAAGCAATATTGTCTGGTTTCATCAGCTATAGTTCATTGGTTACGGTATTTTAGGTTCGTGATGTCTTCAGCAAAAGAAATGATGAGAATGTATAGAAAAAGACTAAAAAGGAATCCTCAAAAGTACAAAGAACATCTGGAAAAAGAAAAGGAGAGGGATTCTAAGAGCAGAGAAAGAATGAAGCAAAATACTGTATCAGATAACGCTAACATCAGTTTCGTCAGGTCTACCAATTTTACGTCTTAGTTTTGAATGGAATGCCCTATTTATGAAGTCTAACGTAAAAGTGGTAAATCTGACAACACTGTGTTTTTGAATTCTGTATGTTCAAAAACCAACAAGTATTGAATTTCACCGTTCCAGCTGTGGCAGTTTTGGAAATATTTAAACGTTTCGGTACTGTTTACTGAAAAATAGGTGTTGCCATATCTCAATAATTGATAGGAACAAATTTTTGAGATTGTGTGATCTTACTAAGTTCGACATGTGCAATTCATTGCAATGAAAATAAGTAGAGGATTCTATTTAAAATAAATTAAAATCGGGCATATTTGTTTAAAAATTTGGAAAAATAATTTATAACTTGGCAATGCCGCAAACGCGAAAAAAAAATTACAAGGCGAGATAGCGTGTTAGTAAATTTAAGATAAAACATACAGGGTGTTACATTTAAAGAAAAAAGTAAAATGACCTTCAAACTTCCGTAATATAAAATTCTGCCAAAAACACCCTGTAGATACAAATTGATGGTAACATCCAAAATAATATCCACTTAGTATTCAAGTAACTCGCGGTCTAATATTTTTGAGAAAAGTTAAAGCAATACATCAATTTGGACGTATTACTTGCGACCTTGCAAATCCGGAAATTAATACGAAATAAATTATAACTTGGCAACGTCGCAACCGATCTCAAAAATATTTTAGGGGTAGAGATCAATGATGAACTAAATGAATTTAAGAAAAAGTTATAGTTCCATATAAAAAAAATCAAGCTGATCACTATTCTACTTTCCGCAACACTCTGTATATTTCAAAATATTTTTAGAATATGCGTCTTAAGTAGCCAAATAACTCTTGTATTTGACATTTTCTTCTATCAGGTATACCTTGCGAGATATCGAAGGATTACACAATAAGTGCACATCACCCTGTATATTCTGAAAATACCGCCGGTGCCTGCACTATAATATAAACTTGTCCGAACTGTGTTCGAATTTGATGATTTTTTCTACATTTCTAACTATTAAATAAAAAAAAATACACGGAAAATGTTGCATTATTTGTACGGGAGGGCTAGATACAGGGTGATCATGTTACAAACTTCTAGGGCAGATAAAACACATGAAAGTAAAAAAAAAGTTCAGATGAATATGGGTCCGGAAACGCTTCCTCAGGGAGCTAGGGGCCTTCGAAGATGACCTTCAAAAACTACTCTTCGTTTTATAGCATCGGTACTACTGCAGCTATCGCCACCAATTTTGAAACATGAAATGTAGTTGATAGGATGTAGGACCGGATCCCCTTAATTGATTTTTTTTTTTGAATATTTTGTATACGTTCCTTTTTACTTTTTATACCCCCGATTTTGAAAAGGCAATAAATCTCGCTAATTTATTTTCATTAAAGAAGAAGATTTGACTAACTTTTAATGCTCACTATCTGTACTGAACTTCATTTTCATATTTCAACGTACTCGTTGAGTAAATTCAAGATAAAACATACAGATTGTTACATTTAAAAAAACAAAGTAAAATGACCTTCAAATTGCCGGAATCTAAAATTCTGCCAAAAACACCCTGTAGATACAAATTGATGGTAACATCCAAAACAATATCCACTTAAGTAGTAACAAGTAACTCGCTGTCTAATATTTTTGAAAAAAGTTAAAGCAATACATCAATTTGGACGTATTACTTGCGACCTTGCAAATCCGGAAATTAATACGAAATAAATTATAACTTGGCAACGTCGCAACCGATCCCAAAAATATTTTAGGGGTAGAGATCAATGATGAACTTACCAGACAGTATAAAGTGTATAACTAGCTTAAGAGTATTCAAAACTAATTTGAAAAGCTATCTTATCTATCACAGTTTTTATTCCATTAATGAGTATATTAGTATTTAAGTGTTTGACCTTATAATATTTGTTTTGTTTATTTTTCTCTGTCACTCGATTGTTTTATACAATATTTATATATTTTGTGTACTTGTATATATGTGTATGGACATGTATCACTCTTGACGAATCCTATACATTTTTTTAATGTCAGTTGGATAATAAATGATGATGATGATGATGATAACTAAATGAATTTAAGAAAAAGTTATAGTTCCATATATAAAAAAAAATCAAGTTGATCACTATTCTACTTGATTATATTAGTATTTAAGTGTTTGACCTTATAATATTTGTTTTGTTTATTTTTCTCTGTCACTCGATTGTTTTATACAATATTTATATATTTTGTGTACTTGTATATATGTGTATGGACATGTATCACTCTTGACGAATCCTATACATTTTTTTAATGTCAGTTGGATAATAAATGATGATGATGATGATGATAACTAAATGAATTTAAGAAAAAGTTATAGTTCCATTTAAAAAAAATCAAGTTGATCACTATTCTACTTTCCGCAACACCCTGTGTATTTCAAAATATTTTTAGAATATGCGTCTTAAGTAGCCAAATAACTCTTGTATTTGAGATTTTCTTCTATCAGGTATACCTTGCGAGATATCGAAGGATTACACAATAACTGCACATCACCCTGTATATTCTGAAAATACTGCCGGTGCCTGCACTATAATATAAACTTGTCCGAACTGTGTTCGAATTTGATGATTTTTTCTACATTTCTAACTATTCAATAAAAAAAATACACGGAAAATGTTTCATTTCTTATTTGTACCGGGAGGGCTAAATATAGGTAGTCATATGTTGTGATAAAAACATAAAAATCACTACCATTTTGTATATGTAACACCAGTTACAAATACGTATAGCACCCGTTACAAATTAAAATTCGCCTAAAATAATAAATGAAGGATTATTCGCCGTTATTTCAATAGCATTAGATGGACCTTTTAAATACAATACATCTAATGTGACTTTAGAAACGTAATTTTGGTAGAATTCGCTAAAATTCGCGTTTACGCTTGATTATCTGTAACTTCGAGCTCAAGCGTTGTAACACCCGTTACATTAATTTCGTCTCGAATTCTGTATGACACAAGTGCAAAATCAAACTTTACTTTGTGCATGATTATAGAAAAGGATATGTGATTCTGTCAAAAAAAAGTGTTTTCCTTGAAGCTGGCTGGTTGAATTAAAGACAAATGTATACAACCTGTAACACCCATTACGTGGAATGACCCTATATTAAGTAAGTTTTACCTTATCAATCAGCTGCATCAGTTGTCTCAGGTACCGTCCTTAATACTTGTCTGTCAAAGTCTGCAACACTTTCACATCCCCTTCATATATTCTTGAAACCATCCTGGCACTTCATGTTCATGCCATAAAATTTTTTCCAAAGAATATTCCGAATCCTTATGATATACAGTCACTGCACAACTCCCATTATTATTTCTGTTGTTAACCGCACTAAATTCAAAACTGAACTGAACTTTTATCACTATATTCGAAACAGCTAAACACACATTTCCACCTAATAATTAACAATTGCAAATTATTCGCCGTTTATGTAAAAATATATTTTATCGTTTTTCTATATGCCTACATTTTACGGAGACACTTTATCAATGATGGCCAATAATTATACTAAAATGTATGATCAATTAATTTTAATTGCGCTAAAATTACTGAGACACGAGGCAGCAAGGAGTCTTGTTATTAACGACAACAAACTATTTACAAAGTCGTACGTACCTGTCTTGTATACAGGGTAATGCTGTACTGTGTGTGTATAGTGTGTTTTAGAGAAGAGTCATGGCAAAGCAAATTCGAATACATTAAGCTAATGGGTACAGGTATTGGGTTTCGCTTTTCCGAAACTATTCATACGTACATGTCTTGTATACAGGTACTGCTGTTATAGGTAGGTACTGTCTTTAGAATAGAGTAACGGCGAGGCGAGGCCAGGCTAGGCTTGTCTCGTCAGATCTCTTCGGCATGACGTCACTTCTTTTGCATTCTTCGGAGTGACCTTGAACTTTGCCCTTCTTCGTCTTCAGCGTCACGTCACCTCCTCGCTCTTCGGCGGTGACCTTGAACGCATGGTACGCGCGGCGGCCGCAAGTCTGACCACCTTCTGGTCATTGTCGTCGTCGACGACGTCGACCAACACTCCGAAAAGACTCACTTCTTCAGATGTGGATGGTAGGGGGGTTACCAACAGTGCAGTACCCCGCTTGATATACTACTGTCAACCTCCAACCGACGATGTTCTGGCCATTTATAATTTAGGTTTAGAGGATATTTGTTGACTGGTTATGGCAACGTCGCATTTCCTCGTAGCATTAATTTTTGCAATTTTTAAGAAAGAGATACGATTTGACCTCGGTACGGTTAGCGTCGCATTTTGAAAAGTAAAAAAATTGTCCCCAACGGGGTGGACATCGGTGGTATTTCGGTGGTGCGACCCTTGAGTAGAGCCTGGAAGATTGTCGGTATTTCAGGTGAATATATTCCTTTTATTTCCTTTTTTTTCCCAACCTTAGTTCCTCCATTATTTCATCTGTAAGAGCACGACAGCCAAAATTTGCAGACATCCAGAAAACCACCTATGGTAAGTTCATTTGCTAATACAGTCCACAATCGGCGATATGTTTCCAAAGATAATTTGATATTTCATCGGGATTTATCATCTTATTAGCGGAAACATTAGTTTTTTTGGTCCTTCGAGCCGGATGGTTTTTTGGATGTTTGGGGTTTTTTTTTGGTGAACTCTGAATTTTTGGACGGTTTCGGTTGGGTTCGGTCGAGGGGACGATCATCAACGGTGCTAGAGGGAAGGCAACGTTGTCGGTTTGCTCTGAATAAATTGGGAAGTTAGATATTAGTTGCTCGTGCGGGTTGCAAGTTAATATTGATCTAATTTACTTACATAAATTCAATAGATTTCCACAGCTGGAAACTTACAGGTTTTTTGACGACCTTTGTAAGGTTACCATTAAATTTCGTATCGTTACTGCTGCAAAATGGCGACTGTGGCGGAGCGGAAATTGAAATTACTAAATAGTAAGAAGGAATCGATTTATACCACTTTGCAGACACTGTTAGATTTGTCAAAAAACTTAACGGATGTTACTAATAGAACAAAATTTTTGGCTCTATATCACCGGATGGAATCGTCTAGACAAGAATTACTCACGGTAATTGATCAAATTCAAGAGGTTTCATTCGAAATTGACGAGAATCATGTGCCGAGTTACGGGAGCATTCACACCATAAACGAGATTTGCGGACATATAATGGCGGCAGCTGAAAACATAAAAAATCCTGTTTCAAGTGGCGCCTCAACTTCAAATTCTGGGAATAATGATCAAAACATAGCCAGAGGTCGGCCTAGCCTGCCGAATGTGGAACTTCCGGTATTCTCAGGCGATGTTAGACAGTGGCCAACATTTTATGAAATATTTAGGAGTCTTATTCATGAGAATCCGTCCTTGAGTAGCTCGGATAAAATATATTACTTAATAGGTAAACTACGCGGGGAGGCATTAAGTATTTGCTCAGGAATTTCGGCAACGGGGGATAATTATGATATAATTTGGAAAACCTTACTAGAGACCTATCAAGATAAAAGATTTTTGGCGAACAGTTATTTGTCTCAAATTTTTGGATTTAAGACGTTACGTAATGAAGGCTCACTGAACTTGTTTTTAGAAAAGTTTGATTCGGCAGTTTCTGCATTGAAAAAATTAGAGTTACCGGACTTATCGGATTATATTTTATTTTATTTGGCTAGCTCTAAGTTAGATAATGGTACACTTCGAGAATTTAATGCATTCAAAAGAGGTACAGAGATACCCACTTATTCGGATTTAAAGACGTTTGTTTCTGCACAAGTAAAAAATTTAAAGGTATATAACCTTGACATTGGGTCTAATGGGAAATCTTCCAGATCATCGCACGTATTAATGACTACTACGGATAGTAGGCAATCAAGTAGTTGGCCCGAGAATTGTCTCTATTGTAGAAAGGCGGGACACTTGGTGGTACGTTGCGAAAAATTCAAGGCTTTGTCGCCAGGTAAAAGGTACGAAACAGTTAAAAGAAGCAATTGGTGTTTCAATTGTTTGTCGGATAAACACGGAGTAAAAAATTGTACGTCAAAAAAGAAATGTTCAGAATGTTCAAGGAATCATCATTTCTTGTTACATTTGGGTAGAGCGGATTTCGAAAAGAATAAAAGTACAGCGGCGGCGGGATTACAAGCGGCGCCGGCGGCGGAAATACAATCGGCGGCGGCGCCGGCGACAGGACTGCAATCGGCGGCGGCAGGCGTACAGTCGGCGGCGGGGACAAGCTCGGAGGTACAGGGTGATTCATTTTGTTCGGTCGGTCTTCGAGTCCAAAAGGAACATACTGTTTTATTATCCACGGTAGTGGTAGATGTCGGAAATAGCGTAGTGGCAAACGGAAAGGCTAGATTCATCTTAGACAGCGGAAGTCAGATAAACTTGGTCACTTTGGATTGTTGCAAGAAACTTGGTCTAAAGATTAATAAATCATATTGCTCGGTCAGAGGACTTGGGCAAAGTATTCACTCCGTTAAAGGTACGACGGAATTGGTACTTTCCTCACGGCATGATTCGGAGACAGTTTTTACTGTAAGGGCGTTCGTCATAAACGAAATTACTGATCAGTTGCCTCAAGTAGCAGTAGATGATAAACATTTTCGCGACTTTGTGGGTTTGAAATTAGCGGATGAAGGATTTTGCATTCCTGGAAAGATAGACGGCATCATCGGAGCCGAAATATATTCGGAAATAATGGGGGTCAATAAAGTCATAGGACCAGGAGGCTCGCCAGTGGCGGTCCAAACAGCTTTCGGTTATGTAGTTATGGGACGGGTGCCAGTAGATACATGGAATTCGGTAAACACTTTTTTTACGTTGCAAGCGGATTTACCGGTAGAGGAATTGGTTGCCAAATTTTGGGAAGTGGAAAATGTACCAACCAAACCGGTTTTAAGTGAAGACGATAAAAAATGTGAAACGATTTTTGCCGAATCGGTACAAAGAAGTATTTCAGGCCGGTTTACGGTGGCACTACCTTTTAAATTTAATCCCTCAAATCTAGGGGTTTCAAAATTTACGGCGCAAAAACGGTTTTGCTCTCTAGAAAAACGTTTGGAGTGCAACAAAGACTTTAGGTTCCAATATAATGAAGCCATGAAAGACTTTATGCAGCAGGGACATTTAGTTTTATCGGATAAAACATCGGAAGTTCGTGATGCATACTATATATCTCATCATCCCGTGATAAAGGCAGGGAGCAGCAGCACTCCAGTCAGAGTGGTTTTAGACGCAAGTGCTCCCACGGATAACGGGGTTTCATTAAACGACTTACTTTATCGCGGGCCCAAACTCCAAACGGATATATGTACACTACTTCTTAATTTCCGGCTTTTCGAGATAGCGTTGACAGGAGACATTCGGCAAATGTATCGTCAAATAAATGTAGTAAGAGATCATTGGCGGTATCAGCGGCTGCTATGGCGTTTTAATCCTGATGAAGATATTCAAGAATATGAACTCACAGTGGTAGCTTTCGGTATGAAATCTTCACCTTTCCTAGCTCTACGTACCGTTAAAGAGTTGACCAAGCTTGACGGTAAAACCTATCCACTGGCGGCAGAATACGTGGATCGGGATTTATACATGGACGATTTGGTAAGCAGTATTCCTTCAGAGGAGCTCGCGTGCAAGCTGTTTCAGGAAGCAATCGGGTTGTTTGCATCCGGCGGGTTTGAGTTAACAAAATTTTCCACAAACTCAGTAAAATTAACAGAAATTATTCCAGTTGCTAAGAAACGGTTAAATGATGTACTGTTTAAAACGGATACTCGAATTTTGGGAATGCAGTGGAATCCTCAATCGGATCTTTTTAGTTTTCAGTTTAGTTTTCCCGAGAAGCAATGCACCAAGCGCAACGTTCTTTCTTCAGTAGCTAGGTGTTACGATCCTCTCGGTTTCATAGCTCCAATTGTACTAAATTTAAAACTTATAGTGAAAGACTTGTGGCGGCTCAAGTTAGACTGGGATTCGGAAGCTCCGGCATCTATCGGGAAGATTTGGGTGAAGATACTGTCGGAATGGGATATAATTAAAAACCTTAATTTTCCAAGACATCTGGGAGTAAAAATGGGTTTACCGGTAGTCCTTTTAGGATTTTCCGATGCCTCTCAGTCAGGCTACGGCGGCGTAATCTATTCACTTTGTCAAACGGCGGAGGGCACAAACTTAGTATCTCTTGTTTGCGCCAAATCTAAAGTATCGCCAATAAAAATTATGAGCATTCCTCGGCTGGAATTATGTGCGGCTCTCCTACTTTCCAAGCTTTTGAAACATGTTATCGAAACCTATGAGAAGCGAGTAGCGATTGCCCAAGTTTACGCCTTTTCGGATTCCTCTACAGTTTTACATTGGTTGGCGAGTATTGAGCTAAAAGATATATTCGTGGCGAATAGGGTATGCCAGATAAAAGAAAATTTACCATCTGTCCAGTGGTACTATGTCGAAGGAAATGATAATCCAGCGGATTGTTTGTCAAGAGGGTTGACACCGGGTCAATTGACAAATCATCCCTTGTGGTTTTCGGGACCCAGTTGGTTGAAACTCTCCAAAGAGGAATGGCCCCTCAAAAGCATTTCGGGCACTGATGATAACTCGGTAGAAAAAATTGGGGTAATATTTACGGCAACAGAAACGGAGAACCATCCTTTAATAGAAATGGTTGACAGATGTTCGAATTTCTCAAAAATTCTTAGGGTAACGGTTTGGGTTTTGAGATTTCTAAAGATACTTCCTTTCGGTAAATATATATCAGTTAAGGATCTACATTACGCCGAAAATTATATCATACGGCTTGTGCAGCTCAAGCATTTCGGAGCGGAGATGCAAAGGTTAGAAAGCGGCAAACACTGCAGTGCAAAACTGGCTAAGCTGCAGTCCTTCATCGGTGAAGGTCTGCTTAGAGTAGGTGGTCGATTAGCTAATTCAGACCTAAGCTACTCTCAAAAACATCCAGTGATTTTGCCGGCGAAAAGTTGTTTCACGGATAAACTTGTGGATCACTATCATCGAATAAATTTGCACACGGGTGCATATTTGTTAGAATGTCTATTGAGACAGAAATACTGGATTATGGGCGGTCGAAATCTTATCAGACACCGGGTCTATAAGTGCAACAAATGTTTTCGATTGAAACCAAAAAATGTACCTCCACTGATGGCAAATTTGCCTGCACAACGGGTGCAAGCTACCAAAGCATTTTTGCATACTGGAGTGGACTATTTTGGACCTCTTCGTATAACTTTGGGAAGAAAAAGAGGTGCTCAGGTATACAAAGCATATGTTTGTCTCTTTGTTTGTATGAGTGTTAAAGCGATACACTTAGAATTAGTGAGCTCATTATCCACGCAACATTTTGTACAGGCATTCAAGCGGTTTATATCTAGACGTGGACCATGTAAAGTATTATACTCAGATAGAGGAACAAATTTTGTCGGGGCAAAAACTGTTTTGCGAGAATTGAATCAGTTTCTGAGTTCGGCAACTTTTCAGAACTCTATGATTACGGAACTATCAGATAGCAATATTGAATGGAAATTCAATACCCCAGCGGCGCCACATATGGGTGGCCTATGGGAGAGTAACGTGAAATCGGTAAAAACTCACCTGTATCGAGTAGTAGGAGATCAGTTACTGACTTTTGAAGAAATGAGTACGGTTTTAACTCAAATTGAATCTCTGTTAAATTCGCGTCCTTTATGCGTCTTGTCTAGAGACTCTGAGACGCCCGAAGCTCTAACCCCCTCTCATTTTTTATGTCAGATGCCGTTAAATTCTTTACCGGCGGAGAACGTTGAAGGGCTTCCTTTAAATCGGTTGAACAGATTTCAATTAATTGATCGGATGATCCAGGATTTTTGGAAAAGATGGCGCTTAGAGTATTTGACGAGTCTGCAGTCCAGGGCAAAGTGGTATAAACCTGGGCCGAAAATACAGCCAGGAACGGTAGTTGTGTTGAGAGAAGATAATTCTCCGCCTCTTCACTGGCCTTTAGGCATCATTGAGGAGGTTTTTCCGGGTAAGGATGGCCATATTCGGAATGTAACCGTAAAAACTTCCAAAGGTATATTTTCGCGCCCGGTAATAAAGGTCTTTCCGCTGCCGACGCAATAGTTTGAATTTTGTAGTATTAACGTTTAGTTAGTTATTAGATTAGGCATACATCGGTTTCAGGGTAAACTAATTTATTAAATTTGGGTTTTTTTTTTATTTCGGTTCAAAAATGTGCTGAAAACAAGTTTCCAGGGCGGAGGGTATGTTCTGGCCATTTATAATTTAGGTTTAGAGGATATTTGTTGACTGGTTATGGCAACGTCGCATTTCCTCGTAGCATTAATTTTTGCAATTTTTAAGAAAGAGATACGATTTGACCTCGGTACGGTTAGCGTCGCATTTTGAAAAGTAAAAAAAATGTCCCCAACGGGGTGGACATCGGTGGTATTTCGGTGGTGCGACCCTTGAGTAGAGCCTGGAAGATTGTCGGTATTTCAGGTGAATATATTCCTTTTATTTCCTTTTTTTTCCCAACCTTAGTTCCTCCATTATTTCATCTGTAAGAGCACGACAGCCAAAATTTGCAGACATCCAGAAAACCACCTATGGTAAGTTCATTTGCTAATACAGTCCACAATCGGCGATATGTTTCCAAAGATAATTTGATATTTCATCGGGATTTATCATCTTATTAGCGGAAACAGACGAACTTCCTCCTCTTTGCTCTTCTCCTTCCTTCCTTTCTTTCTCTTTCCTTACTTCTCCATGACTTTGTCTGGTCTCTGGGTAACCAGACCTGACAGACCGATCGACCGACATGACTGCAACTAAAACAGAAGCAAAGGTCCACCGGAGGGGACCCGGCCAGCTGTACGGGTGATGGTACGCGCACATAAATCGGCATCGGACGGACGGTACGGATCGGGAAAAGTTACTTTCTATTAAATTTAATGGACCATCGCACATACGTCGGGACGGAAGCATCGGATTTTCAAAATCCGGCAAAATATAGCAACTGGAAATAAAGCCGGCCGATGCGTGCCGTGCGTGCCGATACCAACGTACATATGTGCGATGCTGATCGGCAATTTCCGAGGCACCGTCGGCATTTTCCAAGTTTCTACCTGTACTGCCTGCAGACAGTGTTGCCATTCATAGCAACTTGTCGCGAAAATAGCAACATTTTGATTACGCTGAGACGTAGCGGCGATTTAATAAAATAAACCGATTTGTAGCGACTTTTTGAAACATTCTGTTACTGTCTTTTTTTCGCCACTGATTACTGCTTGTCTATTCTTCTTTTCGGTTTTGCCCAGACTGTCTTGCATTGGTGTCGAGACCACAGCATAGTAAACAATCAGCACAATATCTCAGGTTGGCGGCAATTACACGCGCATCCCCCCTTTTGGATGATACTTGAAATTTATCAATACTTCGGTACTAATATCGAATATTTTTGTCTTAGATACTTTTTTAGCGATTCCAAGTTGGTATCGCTTTTTTTGTAGCGGTATCGGTATCGAAAATAATTACGAACCGAATTACGAACCAAACGCGGCTCCATTGGCATGTACAGCTCTTTACTTGGCTAAAAAATATCGAATTGGTACCAGTATCGATATTTTGATTTTCGTATCTCTACCCAGATTTCAAACCCGTGAAATCATCCGAAAGTCATATTCTGTGGGAACCATTTTTAGGTATATAGGAAATCCTGAGAGATATTCTGCTGGTTGTTTACTATGCTGTATCGAGACTATGTATCGGGTAATCCACTATTTTTGAATGAAAGGTTATATTATACATATACCTAACAGCAATTGCACTCCTCTCCTACGAATAAAGTTATACACAGGCTGATTTATACGTTACTTTTGTGGGGCGACAACTTAACGACATTCAAGGCGGCTCAGTAGCGAATTTCAATCTGATCTGCCTGGCAACACTGCATGCAGAACATTTGCATATTTTGCAACTCATTTCCAATTGTTCCGACGATTCCGATCAGCTATGTGCGATACCCTAATGAAAAATCCGTACCGTACCGACCGTTCCATCCGTACCGTCCGTCCGATGCCGATTTATGTGCGCGTACCCTAAGGCGGCCCGCTGTCGAGTCGGAGACTAAGCAGCGTCGGGCGTGGTTAGTACATGGACGGCTGGCGTTTGAGTGGGGGAGAGACGTAGAGCTCGGAACTCCCCTCACACGTGGTTAGTGCGGTCAGTTCATGTGGGGGGTGAAACCTCCTTAGGCTTGCTGGACGCACCGGCCGCATTCGGTCGCTCTTGGTCACACTTTGGACTCGACAGTGTTCACAGCACCGCGGATCGGCAGTCGGTTGTAGCCGATGGAACGGCACGCCGGCAATGCTGACCTCGCATTATCCCCCCCACCTGAGAGTTATAGTCCACAGAAGAAATTTGGGCAGCGTTATGTTGTGGTGTCGTGGTAGATAATGTTCCGATAATTTTAATTTCGGAAATCGTTGTACGGGGGGTGGAGTAATCAGCAAAAAACGAAAAATTTCAAATATTCCTCATACTTCGTTTTTAGGCGTTTTAGGGGTTACTGATCATTTTCTACTTTTTTTGGGTGGGGGTGAATTTGGGGTGGTTGGAGGGTGAGGGGTTGTAAAACTGAAAAATGTGTTGTATTCATAATGGGCTGTCCAATGACCTGTGAATGAAAGCCTAGCGGCATAATTCAATTTTTTAGGTCCATCCGAACATTGCCTTGCTTATAATAGAAACCAAGGGACTTTGAATTTGTGATGTATACATCCGAGTGTTGTTTTAGATCGTTCTTTATTGCGCAACGCGAAAATTATCGAATGGATTTTAATGAAATTCTGACACAGTATTACTGCCACGGCGAGTATGTTCTGGAAAGATCGTGTCAGTGGCGGCGCAGCAATAATAAAAAAACTAAAAATGTAAAAATAGCTGTCAGTGGCGCCGCAGCAATAATAAAAAAACTAAAAATGTAAAAATAGCTCAAACTTTGTTTTTAGGCGTTTTAGGGGTTCCTGATCATTTTTTACTTTTTTTTGGGCGGGGGTGAAATTGGGGTGGTTAGGGGGTGGGGGGTTATGAAACTCAAAAATTTATTCCATTCATAATAGTGTCCATTGGCCTGTGAAAGAAAGACCTAGCGGCTTAGTAGACGTTTGTTAGGTCCATCCGAACATTGCCTTGACTATTACAGAAATCAAGGGACTTGCAGTATTGGTAGGGGTAGGTATTGCTTTAGATCGTTCTGAATTTAGTAACATGGAAATTATGGAATTAATTTTAATGAAATTTAGACACAGTATTATTATCGCGGCAAGGATGAAAAATGCGTATGGTTTTCAAAAATCGTGTCAGTGGCGGCGCAGCAATAATAAAAAGCTAAAAATATAAAAATTGCCAAACGTCATTTTTAAGCAATTTGGAGGTTCCTGATTGTTTCGTTTAGTCCAGTTGAAGTTGAATTGTGCGCTACTTTTTTATTTTATATATATTTTTTATTTTTATCATGACCCGCTTGGTTTTTGAGATACAGGGTGAAATCGAAAATTATCGATTTTGGGACCACCCTCGTATCTTGGTTGTCTTTTATTTTATTGAGAAGTTTAAAAAAGGGTCTTATGGATTTTTCTGCAGAATGCAGTGATGTAGTTCGATTTTTTCTTACCATAACCATTTTTCAGTTATGAGGCAAACATATATTTTTTTTAAATGGAACACCCTATATATTATTTTTGAAGTCAATTGGAAATAATTCAGGCTTTTCAAAAATATATATTGGTATTAAGTTATTTTGAAAATGACGCTCAAAATATGATTTTACCAATTTTTACTTTATTTGTACCGTAGGCCATGGTTAATCAACTATAAATAATAAGCATCTGAGCAGTTATTACTCTACTTCCTACTCAAATTCGTTTTCAGATATATCTGCTCGTCTAAAAATCAATATAGTTAGGTACGTATCCGAGTACGTATCCTTTGTTCAACTACGTCCTAAAATTTATTTCAAGGAGAATAGGGAGCAAAGGGAAACAAACGTATTAGGTTACATAGAAGCAACGCATTCATCATCTTGTAAGCACAAAGAATAAGCTGTAGGGGTACAAAAATCAACTGCAGAAATAATTCTAAAAAATACAATTGCCATCCATACAAGTTTAAGATACTTCAACATTTGCACAGGGTCCAATTTTTAATCGCCATAATACGAAGGAAACCAATAATTCTTTTAAATGCCATTAAAAGAATAAGAAATTAGTGTGCCAGATTTGCAGTCGAAGAAAATAGTCTCCAACTTGAATCAACATCTCTAAAAGCTCCTCGATGTTTTTAGTTTTTATTTTGATTCAAATTTAAATTTAATAGTGTGTTGATATTCTTCAAATGTAATGTAATACAATAAGTAATATTTACTGGACATTATAACAAATAGTAGTTAATGGAATATAAATACAATTAAATAATTGAATTTAAAATGTATTGAGTATCTTGTATCTTAATAACTGTTTACTTGGATATTGTTTTTAATAGATTAGTCATGGCCTACTGCTACAAATAAAGTAAAAAATGAAATTTTGAGCTTAATTTCCGGAAAAAATTCATACTAGTATATATTTTTGAAAAGCTTGGATTATGTCCGATTGACGTAAAGAATAATATACAGGGTGTTCCATTTAAAAAAATATATGTTTTCTTCATAACTGAAAAATGGCTAGAGTAAGAAAAAACCAAACTACACCACTGAGTTCTACAGAAAAAGTTCTATAAGACCTATATTAAACTTTTCAATAAGATAAAAGACAACCGAGATACGAGGGTGGTCCCAAAATCGATAATTTTCGATTTCACCCTTTATCTCAAAAACCAAGAGGGCCATAATAATTTTGTTGACGGCATCTTTAATTTCACAAACAGGTAGCACACTGTTGCAAAAACCGCAACTCTCTATCGACTAAAATAACCGAGATACCCCGTAAAAGAGCCCAAAATGGGACACTCCGTACATACCTACACGTGCTTTTGGCCGTCGCAAAAATATCGTCCAAGACGCACCACATCTCCGCATATAACGAGAATTTCGCTTAAAAGACGCACTCATTGCTCGGTGGTAATGAGGCCTTTTAAAACAAGAGATCCTCGTGTTTATGTACCCTGTAAAGATTCTAAGACGCCCTTGGCTGGCAAGAAACCATTCACGCTTCTAGAGAACATTGTGAGGAAATATGTTAGCTTGTTGGAACGCGGAGTGCTTTAGCACGTGCGGAATATACGACCATTTTATTGTAATGCAGGCATCAAGCACCGGCTTGATGGAAAAATAAAATCTACAGTCATGTTCAGTAGCAATGGAATTAAAATATCGACTTCAAAAAAAAAACGTAGGAATCGCTAGAAGTTAAACCGAGGATAGTTCTTACTTCCCACACCGATGGGTCTGTTTCTCGGTATGTGTCGGTGTGTGTCGGTCTGTCTGTCGGTCTGACTGTCGGTCTGTCTGTCAGTCTGTCTGTTGACATTCTTCTAGCCTCGTCATCTCAGTAACCGCTGCCTAGATTGTAATGAGATTTGCATAGTCATATAAGCTGTGTAATGATGGTAGGTAGTGCTGCTATAATTTTGAGACTCAGTTCATGGACGGCAGAGCATTTTAGCAAAAAACGAAAATTTCATTATCTTTATTGTGTAATGTAGACATTATTGAATTGACTTAAATGAAATTTTGACACAGCATTATTACCGTGGCGAGGATGGAAAATGCATGTGGTTCTTAGAAATCGTGTCAGTGGGGCCGCAGCAGTGATAAAAATGAGTAAAAAAACAAAAATATAAAAAAGTTCAAACTTCGTTTTAGGCGTTTTAAGGGTTCTTGATAATTTTCTGTTTCTGGACAGGTTTTTGTATTCATAGTGAGCCTTGCATGGCATGTAATGGAACGAATAAATGTACTTTTAAGCTTTATCCGTATGCTGCCCCACTTTAGATAAAAAACAATTTTTAAAATTGTCACCCTTGGTCTTCCATGTGTCTGCTTCCTTGGGGTTTCAGTCTAACGTCGTTCTAGCCACCGATTCTTCTGTTCCCCTTCGCAGAATGTGACTTATCCAATTGAGGTTTTGAAAAATTTTTGTGATAAATGGAAAGCTCATATACAGGGTTGGGATAAAGTAATGTATATGTATAAAAGTATGGAACCAAGCAAATAACTTTGGAACGGAAAGAGTGATATTGCTGAAAATTTGCAGACAAGTGTGGTGACGTCTAGTGCATCTGAAGACATTATGTTAGCTATTAATGTACGTCCGGTTTAACCGGAAGTACCGTCAACTTTTTTAATTTAAATGGGACACCCTGTATATTTTTGCAGATTTTAATTCCTCTTTTTTTCCGAATACGTCCATAGTGGGTTTAGCATTAGTTTCTGTAAAAACAGGAAAGATAAAGCTTCTTTATCATTTCAGGTGTTTAAAATGCCGGTCATTCAAAGTCGGTTTTGGCGATCGCGTGAGAACTCACAAAGAAGTGTGTCAACTTTTAATGATTTACGTCCTGACAGGGGTCCTATAACACGTTTGACGGTGGCTAAAAAAAAAATACAAAAAAATTACCTCAAACGGGAAGACCGCAGATCGCCACGGACAAATTTGTGAGACAAATTTTTTAAGAAACCAATACTAACCCACTATGGACGTATTCGGAAAAAAAATATGAATTAAAATCTGCAAAAATATACAGGGTGTCCCATTTAAATTAAAAAAGTTGACGGCACTTCCGGTTAGACCGGAAGTACATTAATAGCTAACATAATGTCTTCGGATGCACTAGACGTCACTACACTTGCCTGCAAATTTTCAGCAATATCACTCTTTCCGTTCCAAAGTTATTTGCTTGGTTCCATACTTTATCCCAACCCTGTATAAGTTTTATAACAAATCTGTTTTTGTTTTCTTTTTTTTCGCAATAAACCAAAAGTTATATCGAAATAAAACGGATTTTTGGATCGAGTACCGAAATCACGCCGACGGCTCCCGAACCCGTGTGACGTCACCATGACGGTCAGGATGCTCCTTTGACCAACGACGCCCTACTCCGATACCAGATTCTAGATTCCCAGCCAATCGCGAAAATACGTACTGGTAAACTGGTTACTAGTATATATTTGTTGCAATACAGTCGATGAATGAAGTTTACAGCTCGAGACGAAGTCTACGATCAAAATAAATATGTTTTTGAATAAATTGAAATCAGATTTCAGATTCCAGTAAGTAAGTACCTAATCAAATATGTTTCGTTGAAAAAATCTCCTCAATTGAAAGATGGCCCAGTGGTTAGAGAGACTGATAATAAATCTCAGGGTCTTTGGATCGAAATCCAGGCCTTCCAAGTTTTTTTTTTATTTTTTTATCAAAAAATCATTCATGCACTTGTTACGCACATTTTTTCTACGATCAACACAAATATGTGTTTGAATCGAATTAGCAATTAAATTTTCATAAAAATTTAATAAGCACTGTGCAGTGCAAGTAATATGTTTAACAAAATTTGATTCAAACACATATTTACGTTGATCGTAGAAAAAATGTGCGTAACAAGTGCAAAAAGCACATCAATAAATGCTTTGATAAAAAAATTAAAAAAGTTGGAAGGCCTGGGTTTCGATACAAAGACGCTGAGATCCATCACTATCGGATACTCCAACAACTAGGCCGTTCTTCGATTGATCTTTTCATCGAAACATATTTGATTAGGTACTTACTTACTGGAATCTGTAATCTGACTTCAAACATTCAAAAACATATTTACTTCGATCGTAGACTTAGTCTCGAGCTGCAATCTTCATTCATCGTCTATGTTGCAACAAATATACACTAGTTACTAGTAAGTATTTTCGCGATTGGCTGGGAATCTCGAATCTAGTATCGGAGTAGGACGTCGTTGGTCAAAGGAGCATCCTTACCGCCATGGTGACGTCACACGGGTTCGGGAGCCGTCGGCGTGTTTTCGGTAGGTACTCGATTCAAAAACCCATTTTTAATTTGATGTAACTTTTGAATTATTGCGAAAAAAAGAAAAACAGTTTTGTTTAAAACTTATATATGATCAAAACCTCAATTCCACTTTCTCTGTCTGATCTCCGTCCCTACTTTCTTCAACCCTGATATTTTCCAGAAATCTTCATTCGATATTGTCCTTGGTCAAAAAATCCGTAAGACCCTCCTATTTATGAAAACCTGGAATTTTTGCTCATTGGCTTTTGTACTTTTCCATGTTTCGCATCCATCCAATAACGCTGATTTCACGTTACTATTGAAAGTGCGCAATTTGCTTCTGATTGAGTACGTGGTAGATTTGCAAACTTTGTTAAGGCAACCAAATGCTCTTCTAGCTTTTAGTAGATGTTGCTGAATATCTTGATCTGTCCCTCGTGTGTTATTAACTATACTGCCTAGACATTGAAAGTAGTCAACTCTTTCATTTCGTCGTTGAGCAGAAGAGATTCTTGGTTGGCTATATTAATCCGCATTTCTTTTGTCTTCTTCAAGTTAACTCTTAGTTGCCGTTTTTGCTGCCTCCATTTTGAGGACCTCAATCTTTCTTTTCGTGTCTTCATTATTGTGCAATATTAGGCAGATGTCATCTGCCTAATCCAGATCTTGAAGGCTGCCCATCAGTCCCCATCTAATGTCTCCTCGGCCATCACATACCTTTCTAATTGAGCAGTATAGCACTATGTTAAATAGCAAAGGAAAAGTACACATCTCTGCTTCACACCACGCTTGATACAAATTCTTTCACCTTACTGTCCCTTGTGAAGAACCTGAGTTATGGCATCCTTGTATAGCTCTTTCACGATGTTTATAATCTTCTGGGGTATGCCTTTCTGCATCATGCATTCCCATACACTTGTACGTGTTACTGTGTCGAAAGCCCTTTCAAAATCAATGAACACTAAATGCAACGGGAAGTTCCAATCATACGACTGCTGTATTATAATTCTCAATGTATTTGTTCGATCGTTGCAAGTTTTACCTGGACGGAAGCCAGTTTATTCAATTCTCAAAGCATTTTATATGTAAAGTTTCAATCGTTCCAGTACTATTATCGCTAGTATTTCATACACCGTGTCTAGCAGAGTTATACATCTCCCGTGAGGTCTCCTTTTTTTGGCAAATTAAGATTCAATCCTTCTTTTCAGTCTTCGGGTACTTTTACTTCTTGCCACATTGCTGATATTATGGGGAGCAAGAGGGTTGCAGTAGAATCGATACTGACTTATAGTAATTCGGGTGGCACATTGTCTGGACCTGGAGATTTACCTGACTTAAGGAGCCCAACAACCTTCTTAATTTCATCCAGACTTGAGGTTAATGTGTTCACTGCAAGTGCTATGTTAAGGGGCTTGGGTACACATACGTATACACATGTATACAGGGCCGTGCCTACCCGGTGGTGCAAGTGGTGCAAGGCACCAAGGCGCCGGACGTTATGGGACGCAAAATTTTTTAGAACAGAGAGTATTTAAATCTGATTTATCGGTATTCCTTTTTTGCAATCTTGCTGATTTTTGCAGTCACAGGTATCTTTACTTTAACGCAAATTGCTACTTTTCATACCACTAGATGTTATTGATGATTGCATGCTGGAGCAACAATCGCTGGCAGTTTTTCTTTCATATCAGGATTTTTGATTGTTTTGGAAATGTTTAACCTCTAGTACATTTCAGTAACCTACTGGCTAATATCTATTTGTCTTACTCCAGATTCTCTTTGACCGTGGTTTCTGTTAAAATGATTTATTGTAAAGAATTTTTATAATATTATCTCTTTACTCTAATTCATCTGTATATTTTTTCCAAGTTAATTATTTCCCCCTCTCTGAACATGTTTTTGTTTCTATTTCATGGTTTGCTAGGTTGATTATAGTAGGAACAATGAAAAACACCATTTGACTGAACAATTGAAAATAAATAAAAACTACCAGAGACTGATATTCACTCCCTTGTATCATTAGAAAGGTTATCAAATTCTACGTTCAATCGTATAAAAAAATTAGGCATTCCCGTTTGAAAAAATCAAGTTATCTCTGATTGAAGTTACCTTAATTAATCGACCGATTTCTCCAAGTACAAACGTAATACAAATTTTACCGTCTAAACTAAGTTAACGCATTTTATGCTTAGTAATCCGGCAAAGTTACAGCCTTCTAAATTTTACAATTTTTGCAATGTTCAATTTGTTTTAGGCATCTACTTGTACCGAAAATGGTGATTTACACCTAAACAGTTCGATTTAAGTCCCAAGTGTGACACTTAAAATCACACTAGAATTCACCAAGGAATTTGAATATGTAATAATATACAGGTTGTTTTATTTAAAAAATTGTAACTTTAATACGTTACGTGTTTTAGGACACCCTGTATAACACGAAAACATCTTTAAAATGTAGCCTCAATGGGTCCCTATCCATCTGAAATTATTACTTTCTTTTGCATCAAATACTTCAGCCATAATGCTCCGTGTCGGATAACGTGAATAACCTGGTATATAATATACGAGTATATAGATTTCATTGATTTTAGATCTAATCCATCTACACCCTCTATGCAAAGGGCGGCAATTTTTAGCTTGCACCAGGGCGCGTATGACCCCAGGAACGGCCCTGCATGTTTACATGTATTTGCCATGAAAAACACGGATTCCCATTTCGAACACAACTTTCCTGTTTTTCAAGCTACATATACAGTACTTCAAGGTGATAAGACCTTAAAGAATGACATCTCAAAGCAATTTTTTCAAAAAGGTTTCTTAGTGTGCAAGAAAACTCGCAATTCACAATCATAAATTCTTAAAATGTCTGTAATTTAACAACCAAACATGATATCAAAACAAGGCCCACGAAGTGACATAGCGCCAGTTTTCTTCTTCAGTTTGCTTTTCCAATAATTACTGTAGGCGTAAAGGTAACACCAGGAGCTTCAAAATGCGAAATTCATTTTTATGGCAACCTTTTGACCTCATCTTTCAACTTTTGGACCTACCTCCCCTCATCTTAGACACACATAATGGAAAAAGGGAACAGGGGACCACGCCTCCTCGCTAACTTGGATTCTCAATTTCGTGCGCCATACCCTAGACCCTTAAGTGGTGGATTGTAGTCTCCTTCTTCTGGACTATCATGCTGTGAAGCTGGGGGTGAAGTCTCCGGTATGTACTCGCTCCAGCGTTTTTGCTGCTGACTCAAGATCAGTTATTATTTGTCCATTTTTGCCTTTTAATGTATATTGAATTTTTGTTCTATTGCCAGTCAAAGATTTTGTCATGGAGTAAGTTTTTGGTATTACCTTCTAAGGCAGCTCGTTCTGCTACTTGAGCTAGTTTATCTGCTTGTCCTTCCTGGCACTCCATGTGACGGCAATCCAAATACACCTTTCAAAATATCTTACACCTCATATCCAGAATTTAGCGTATCAAAACGATTTTCATGACATTTGACCTGCGATATCTCAAGTCGCACAAGGTTAGCCATGCCATACGATATTTCTTTGTACTTCATTACAACATCAAAGTGAAGGCTTATTTCCGTGGAGTATACGAAAAAAGGTATTTCATTCATTAATATTTGCATGACTTCTCATGTACCAGCACATCAGCTACTAGTCCAACAAATTTGCACCCAGTCAATCTTTTTCGACATGGTACGTCGTTTATCTGTTTGGCTAACTTTTCCATTGAGTAATTTCGTGTGTTTGGCATGTTTCCTCTACAGGTAGGGCATTTTTTTCCCATTGCATTTGTCACAGAGCGAATGTCCATTTTCACAAAGGTAAATCTCGTCCATCATATAGTCCATGCAAACAGGGCATTCCAGACTATCTGGGACTTTTCCAGAAGCTGTTTCTTTCTTATATACATTAAAGGTATAGAAAAGCTCTACCTCAGAATTATCTTCTACATAAAATCCTATATACCTGTAGGCCCTGGAAGGTAAAGCTTTTAAACGTGATCTACTTCCTCCATTATACTTACCAGTATTTTATTTAATGACATAAATCCCAACGATCCATCATGTTCCACAAAGTTTGTGTAGGCATACATAAATAATGTTGTGTCTGGATTAAGATGAATGAAAGGTATTGCTTCTATATTTAAAGCTATTGATTTATGCTGCTTCATGATTTCGGCTTGACGTGATCAGGTTTTTACTGAAAAGCTCAAAAGGTGGCTCGGGCATGTGGGCTGACCTGCGGTATCAAATAGAAAAAAATAACTGGGGTAAAGGAATTAACTCTCCATTCATCTCTTTACCTTTCTCACTGTGAAGGATTTTACAGTGAATCCGGCGATCTTTTGTTTCAAAATATAAAGCAAAAGCATGCGATGGACTAGTATCGCGGGTTTTAAAACAAAGATTGAATCATTATAGTCTCTTAGTATATACGTTACGGTTAAAGTTTTTACTTTGATAGTTTATATACTAGCTGGATATTATAGAAACTATCCAAATGTCTGGTTATTTTGATGGAAAATCATATTTCAACTAAAATAGCTATTAATATTGGTTGGTTTGTATACTATCCAGCTAGCTTACAAACTATACAAGATATGCCGCTAAAGTATAGACTACAAAGGTATCACACATATTAACCAGTGTTTCTGGTCGATTAGACACTATCCACATCATTTGGATAAGGTATGCACCAAATATCTCTAGTAATACATAATAACCAACTCGTTGGTTAGTATGTAAATTAACCAACTTCTTGGTTAGTATGTAAACTAACTAATTTTCTTTGGTCAATTTAACAGGAAAGTGAGGTTACGTTTATGGCAAGTTCAAGTCTATTGTTTACTGTCGTGCGTTGTGAAATTTGTCTGAGAACAGGTATCTAGCTACCAAAAATGAATCAGCAACAGCAATTTGAAATGTTCCTATCATAATGTTACAAGAAAAAGTCAAAAATTTAAATTTAATGAATGACAATGATTTAACGTACTTCTGCAACATATAAAGATAATACGCGAACAAGGAAGTAGCACTAATAACAAGAATGATTATCATGTAATGAGTACTTATGATTTACAAATAATCGAATCAAATAGCAATTGTATGTTTTATCTATGAACAACTTTTACTTTTGACAAAAAACTATTGTTCTGAACTAAACTAACCAAAGAGGAGTGGTTAGTTTACATACTAACCTACGAGTTGGTTATTATGTAGTACTAGATATATTAAGTGCATAATTTATCCAAATAATGTGGATAGTTTGTAAACTGACAGAAACACTGGTTAATATGTGTGATATCTTTGTGGTACCAATATACTATAGCAGGGCTTCCCAAACTTATTTTCACTATGACGCCCTTTAGAATTGTCATTTTTCTTGCGACGCCCCACCCTCCCCTCTATAATCAAAACTACCTACTGTGCTGGAACTACAAGTAGTTTCAGTTTTAGCATAGCATCAGGTTATCAGAAAAACTCCAGAATAATACATTTGATATTTTTTATTACAAAATACGTACAAAACAAAACAAGAATGAAAATTAAGAGGCATATTATATATTATTACACTTTCTTATATGGTTACTTGATGGTAAAATGCTAATGAGAAGGATGTGCTTGCTTTTCTGAGCATAGTTTCTCAAATCGAGGCTCAATTGTGGAAATTGCAACTCATCTCTTTCTCAACATTTATTTTCGATCTGTACTTATTCTTAATTACAGCAACTGCAGAAAAGCCTGTTTCGCATAAGTACGATGTCGCAAATGGCAGCAGAACTCTCAATGCTGCCGTGCTGATGGTACGATATTCGTGAGAAACTGGAGATTCAAAATTCAAGCAGTTTGTCTTTATTATATTGGAGCTTACGGCTGGAGTCACAGGACAATTCTATAAAATGTTCTTCTTCCACTGTCGAAAGTGTTGCTGATGAGGCCGACTGAAAAGGTTTCTGACCCAGTCAAATTGCGCCAGATTTTCGGGAAAATGTTCGCCAAAATGTATGCTTAATGATGACAAGTGCTGTGTAAATATTATTTTTATGGAGAGTCTTAGGATTTCCATATAATTTTCTTGTAAAATGCCATGTAATGCAGGAAAACAGTCAGTGTTTACTTGACCTTTTTCTAATTTCTTCTTTTGTAATCCAGTAATTTTATGTGCCAGTTGAAGACTGTGCGTATTATTCCATTGCAAGGACTCATTAAGATCATTTAATTTTTGGAATATGTCGCAGAGATCAATTTTACTAGAAATTCTGTGATAATAAAATTTTACGCATAACTATTGGATTCTCTGCTGATATGTGTAAATCTCATTTCGTAATTCGTGTATACGTGCGAGTACATTGCTTCTGGACAACCAACGAGAGTTTACAATAATACATTAAGGATGTATGTGCGGCACCCAGTTCTCCAAAAAGCGTTTGGAAAAATCTTGCTTTCACAGGTCGTGTTTAATATAGTTCACCACCTATATATAATTATGTTCAACACAGAATTTAATTCAGGTGTAATATTTTTTGCTGCTAATGCTCCTCTGTGTATGATACAATGTGTTTATTTTGCATTTGGAGCCTTGGCTTTGATGACAGTTTGTAGTCCTCCATACTCCCCTGACATCGCTCGAACACCATCCGTACACACACACACAGTTTTCCCATTTGATATTATTTTCGACCATGTATGAATCTAAGATCTTGAATAAGAAGGTCAACATGAACCGCCTCCATGGTCAACGCCTAACTACGGCCCTGTTCACGACCACTGCATGCTGCAAGTACCATATTCTGCCTGGAAGACAGTCGTGCAGAACCTGTTTATAAATAACCCACACCCGCCGCTGGCGCTGGTAGCCGGCAACTGTTTATAAGCGTTCGCGTGTCTCGCTGGGCGATTCAATCACGAATCACGCCACACGGTCGAACTGGGCAACCGGGAGAACTCGAACGCTTACACGAAGCCTCCGCTTTGTCTGGCGAGGCCGACACCCAACACGCATGCGTGCCAATGGCCGTCGAGCGTGCCAGCAACGGTTACTCCGTTGGTTTCTAGTTGTGAGAGTCTCGTGCGTGAGGAGGGTCAAATGCTTTGTTAGCAGAATTGCCGGCGGGCTATTGATCACTTCCGAAGAATCGTTTCTACTTTATAGGTACGTTTATATCACAATTACGATTTTAAAATGCGATATTTGTAGATGATGGAACGACTGATTGATCGTGTATTATTATTACTATTACCATTGCTGAACAGGAAAGCGGCAACCGTTTACAAAAAATGTAGTCAAGTTGATTGTCTCAATTCTTCCCACACATGACAATAATACCATTTTATTGTTTTCCCATTGCATGAAGCTACAGTCTGAAATCCCCTTGCAACCAAATCATCGCTCATCCGAACGCAAAAAACATCCAACACAAAAACTCTCGTAAATAGTTTCTCGTGTCTCCCTCCTTAGAAACTAGGACGCTACAGTTTTTATTCTGTATGCTTCAACTGGACGATGCATATGGTTATTGTTGCGCCGCCATTGCCACGATTTTTCAGAAACTGGCACGTTTTCCAGTCTCGCCGCGATATTAAATTCTGTGTCGAAATTTCTTAAAAATCAATTCAATAGCTTTCGGAACGAAATTAAGCAACACATATACATATACATATGTATACATCACAAAATTCTAAGTCCCTTGGTTTCTGTAATAGGAAAGCCAATGTTCAGATGGACTTAAAAAGGAATATGCCGCTAGGTATTTTTTCCATAGGTCAATGGACAAACTATTATGAATACAACAAATTTTTCAGTTTTTTAATCCCCCATCCCCCAACCGCCCCAATTTCACCCTCAGCCAAAGAAAGTAGAAAATCATCAGGAACATCCAAAACGCCTAAAAACAAAGTTTGAGCTGTTTTTATGTTCTTAGTCATTTTATTATTACTGCGCCGCTACTGATACGATTTTCCAAAACACGCGTTTTCCATCCTCGCCACGGTAGTAATACTGTCAAAATTTCATTAAAATCAATTCCATAATGTTCGCGTTACGCAATATAGAACGACCTATAACAATACTCGTACGTATACATCACAAATTCCAAGTCCCTTGGTTTCTATAATGAGCAAGGCAATGTTCGGATGGACCTAAAAAAGGGTATTATGCCGCTAGTTTTTTCATTCACAGTTCAATGGACAGCCCATTTTATTAACATCAATTCAATCATTTTCGCTTTACGCAATATACATGGAACGAAATAAAGCAAAACTCGTATGTATAGATCACAAAATTGGTTTCTGGAGTAGGCAAGCCAATGTTCGGATGGACCTAAAAAAGTGTAATATGCCGCTAGGCTACAGGTCAATAGACGGACTATTATGAATACAACAAATTTTTCTGTTTTTCAACCCTCCACCCCCAACCACCCCAAATTCACCCCTACCCAAAAAAAGCAGAAAGTGATCAGGAATCCCTAAAACGCCTAAAAACAAGGTTTGAGCTATTTTTATATTTTTGGTTTTTTTATTATTGCTGCACCGCCATTGACATGATTTTTCCAATACATACGCGTTTTCCCTCCTTGCTGCGGTAGCAATACTGTGTTAAAATTTCATTAAAATTAATTCAATGATTTTCGCGTTACGCTATATAGAATGATCTAAAACAATACTCGTATGTATATGTGCTCAATACCCGAATTCGGGCAATGCCCGAAAAAAATACGCAGAACTAGTCTTGAGCAAGGAATATTTCCCAAACCCGAAATATAAATTTTATACGGCTATTGAGCATTACGAAATACGCAGAACTAGTTATGCGCATCTTGAAATACACAGAACTAGTTTTGAGCAACTTGGAATGCACAGGACTAGTTCTGTATATTTTCTGAATGACCAGCACAAATTCTGCTTCTTCTATTTAATCAGTGCCAGCGACGGACTCAAATAAATATAAAGTTGGAAAAGTTAAACATATTTTAATGAATACCAACAAATAATAAATCGCCAACTGAAGCTGGTTTAAATTGTTTGTTTGATTGTGTGAGCATCAAATTGGCTTGTGCTTCCAAATCTCTTTTTGTTGTTTCACGATTGTACTTATATTGCAGGAACGTTGTCAAAGAAACCTAACCTAAACGATAGGTTTTTGCTGGTTTTTGACACACAATACAAGATGAATGTTCACTTTGGTTGTCATTCCGTACCACACAACTAGTTCTGTGCATTTCAAATTGCGCAAAACTAGTTCTGTGCATTTCAAGATGCGCAAAACTAGTCCTGCCTATTTGGTAATGCTCAATAGCCGTACAAAATTAATATTTCGGGTTTGGGAAATATTTCTTGCTCAAAACTAGTTCTGCATTGCCCGAATTCGGCTGTTGAGTGTAACATATACACCACAAATTCTTCTGTAATGAGCAAGGTAATGTTCGGATGGACCTAAAAAAGTGTATTAAGCCGCTAAGTTATTCATTCACAGGTCAATGGACACCCCATTAAGAATACAACAAATTTTTCAGTTTTACAACCCCCCACCTCTCAACCACCAAACTTCATCCCCTCCCAAAAAAAGGTAGAAAATGATCAGGAACTGCCTAAAAACGGAGTTTGAGGAATATTTATTTTATTTTCTTTTTTGCTAATTACTCCGCCGCCAATGCATCGATTTTCAAGCAGCATTACCTACTAGGACACCACATCACATCGCTGCCCAAATTTCATCACAATCCATGCAGCGGTTACTGAGATTACAAGGGTATAAAAACGCGACAGACAGACAGACACACAGACAGACATACAGACAGACAGATAGACCGGCAGACAGACCGACGGGAATGAGTGACGTGGATTTTCGTTATGTAGACATCATGAAACGTCCAAAAAAGCAAATTTCAAAAATGTTCTTTTGTTAAATTTTCTGCCTTGAGTAATGATGTGAAAGCGGCCGAAACGTCAATAAACAGTATTATTTCAAGCGACTGTGGTTTAATTTACCGACTAAAATAAGTTTTGGACGCCGCATCATATATCTCTGATTTCTGGGGGAAGCCCCACCTAGGCCACCCTGTAGTTACAGTAACACTTACCATGATGAAAATGTGTCTAAACAACTTTTAAAACTTAGCTTACAGGAAACACTGCATCCACTCTGAACTGTAACACGTTTGGTCGCGCGGTCTACGATTGTAGCCCAGTCGTATTTCGGCGCTAATAGTCTTGCGATAAGCACACTATAAATACAGAGCAGATCAACTGAATGTTTAGTTGGGAACGTTGTCGAAAGGTACTGAAACGAGAGGTTAGGGCAATGACGCGTCATTTTAGTGTCGAGAAAGAAATAGGACAGTGAGGTTCTAGACACTTTTTTGTTATTTCATTTCATTTTCATTTTATTTGTATTGTACTACAGGGTGTAACTTTTAAGGATGTCCACACCTATACCACCATGTAGATCTCGCTGAGCTGATCATTTTTCGATAAGCAACATGGGTCTAAAAACGAACCGTTACGGAGATAACGCTACCGAAAGTTATCCTTGCTGACGCTTGAAGTTAGGCAATTCATTCAACGTCTCGTAATTGGCAGAGGAGAGAGGGGGTTACGGATCAGCTGCTAAGACAGATTCGGCTTGTCAACATTTAATCGTCATGGCCAAAATGTCAAAAGTAAACCAAACAAACAAAACAAAAAAAAACATTGCAAAAAAACAACAACAAAAAACACCGAGATTAGTCAAAAATCAGTGAAGGAGAGGCTCCACGTGGCCATCGCCTTCTTGCTCGCACAATCTGGCTCGATGGATGACCGATGCAGTGGCAGCGTTGATTACCTGTGGCTGCTCCCTGACGTCTTCAGCTGCTGCAATGATGCGTGCAATCAGCTCTTCTGCTGTGTGCGGTGCACCCCCTTGGTAGACAAGTGCTTCCAGGTGACCCCACAGGAAAAAATCCAGGGGATTGAGATCCGGAGACCACGCCGGCCACGCTACTGGCCGCAAGGCGTCGAATTAATTGCCTAACTTCAGGCGTCAGAAAGGTCTACTTCCGGTAGCGCTAGCTCCGAAACGGTTCGTTTCCGGGCCCATGTTGCTTATTGAAAAATGATCAGCTCAGCAAGATCTACACGGTAATATAGGTGTGGACATCCTTAAAAGTTACACCCTGTATACAAATATTGCCACCTCGAAGGCTGTACCATAACCCCAAAATGGGAGGGATCGGAGATAGAGCGTACCGATTTTTTTAATGAAACAAAGAACCACGACTAAACCAAAGTTTACGGAATACATAGGTTGGATCACTCCGCAAAAGTATCAAAACGGCCTTCCCCTTGCTCCGTCTCCCCGGTACACCGGTAGCAGTGTACCGACGTCAGCTGGGAGATACAGGGCGGCGCAAAGTAGAGGTTGAACGTGTTTAACGCGAAGTCTATACAGTGTCTCAAAAATATCGGATTTTGTTATCTCGGATTTGTTTGCAGGAAATGGATAATCTGAATAATCAATTTCGCGAGCATCCTTATTTTGTGGTAAACCTTGAAATGTAAGGGCTATAAATACAAGGTATCCCACGACAACTAAGACAAGAAATCTGTCGGAACTGGGCAGTAGTAGAGAATTATAATTTTGGGCATGTAAATTAGAGTAGATATTGTGTCTTTTTTTTGTCATTGTACTACCCAATGATGTATTTGTTTTTGGTCACGTGACATTCGATTCAAAATTACTAATGGGACACCCTGTATATTTGTGCCTGTGTTCCTCCCGATAAAAAAATTCCAACAAACTAGCACACTTGGGGTCTAAAGTGATTAGTTCAAGAGCTACAGGTACTAAAAGGAATGTATCACGCTAAAAGCGTATAGTGAGACAAAATATTCATTCGGTGGTCTTACGATACCACCCAGGGACATTGTAAATTATATTTTAGAGCTCGAAAATATTTTTGTTGATAACTCTAACAATTTAGTTTCTACAGTAGCAATTGGAATGACAGTGAAAATCAAAATGTCAAAAATAATTTATTCGCATCCATGTAAAGCATTTCCACATGATTATCTTTTAAAATTAAACACCATACGAGTTCTTATATACTATACCATAAAATTTATAAACTGTGATCTCAAAAATAAGCCAAATAAACAAAACATTAAGGTAAAAATACTACAGCACCTTTGAATCATCAGTTTTTACTTATCTACGAAATAGCTACAATATGTGAAATCATTTGAGATTCATGAGCAATAGTTTTACTAGGCTTTATTTTTGATATCCATTTATGTAACTTAGTGCATTAGCAAAATAAACGTTATATTTGTATTTGTATGTCTAAATCAACCGTCAATACATAGTTTTTCAATGACTCTCGCATATACGTATAACCCAGGCGTTAGCAAGTCTCCGCTAAAAGACCCTCGTACTTGAGCAAAAACCAACGCAAAAACTAACTGGCGCGTGCGGCCGCGGCATCGCTTTCATGTGAGTTCTTCAAAGTGCCGATGGAGAGTGATCCAACTTATATGTATTCCGTAAACTTTGACTAAACCAGTCAGAACTTGATGGAATTCTTCTTTTTTTGTAGATAACACAAAAAATACTGACATCCATTCCTACTGAGAATTTTATGAGAAATTTGAGCCTAAAGTTCTATTTTTCACATCAGCTTCGTTAAAAAATTGTTAGTGTTGTTCAAAACGGATGACGTCCTTTATACACATTTTTTTGGAGGTCTGACTATGATATGTATCAATGTCATCTGTTTTTATTATGTATAACCCCATTTTTTAACCCCCTATGGGGAGTGACATTATTGTACTCCTCCCGTATCCTTTCAGAACCGTTCAAAGTCAATAAACTTGACTACATTTTTTCTGCTATAATTGATTTGTTTATTTACGCTACTTTTCACATCGTATTTCAGTAATGAAGTGGACTGAAGGCCAAATGGCGAAGTTTGTGCAGCTATACAAAGATCATCCCTGTCTATGGAAGACTGATTTACCTGAATATAAAATTCAATCGGAACGAGTGGCCGCTTTGAAAAATATTGTTAAACAGATGAACATACCAAACTTTACATATCTCGACTGCAAGATCAAAATAAAAAATGTGAGATCGCACTACTGCCAAGAGCTGAAAAAGATTAGGAATTCAGTGTACAAAGACTCTTCGAATCTCTATAAACCAAGCTTGTTATGGTTCGACGCCCTTGACAGCTATTTGAGGGATTATGTTGCACACAAACCAGAACCGGATCATGGGGTGAGTATTGTTATAGTTATAGCTTTTCGCAGGTACAGTTAAATTACAAAGAATAGTCATGTTCATCATCATAGTCACAATGTCTTAACCGACATGTTGTGAACTCGTAAAATGGATTAAGTCGGAGAGTATTGTCGACACGAATATTATCAATAGTTTTGAGAACTGTAACTCGCCATCGTTCGCGATTTACTGTCAGTTCAGTGGCGCTCTTGATACTCATATCCAGCAACTGTTTCGTCGCATCCACCCAGCGTGTAGGGGAACGGCCACGGCGCCGCCCACTCGGGGCGTGACCCTGAACTACAAGCTTCTCCATATTATCGCTTCTGTGAATATGTTCGAAGAATGTAAGAATTCTCGTCATGAAGGATAGTCTCTTTGGATTACCGAGCTCATCCAGTATGGAAACATTAGTTCGATGGGCGGTATAAAGAACTCTCAGCATTCTCCTCCACGTCCATACTTCAAAAACATATATGCGAGCTCGATCTGCCTTTTTAACAGTCCAATTTTCTGAAGCATACAAAAATATGGAGAACACAAGAGACTGAACCAGCGAAATTTTGGTAGCTCTAGTGATGTTATGGTCACGCCATGTTTTAGTAAGCTTGTATCGTCAGCAAATCTTAAGTTGGATATTTTGCTTCCGCCAATAGTTATACCACCATTCCCGTTGTTCAATGCATGTCCCATCACAAATTTAGAGTAAATGTTAGATAGAATAGTAGTGAATAGGTATTACTGCAGATCTCTGGCTTACGTCACACATGTGTAAGGATGGCAAGGATACATCGATGTATGAAAAAATTGATATATGTACCTTTAAACATCTATATCTTTTCCGTCGATATGTGCATCGAGATCGACGTAAAGAAAGATGTTGCTTTTCTGAATGTTCAAGGTATGGGTGATAAGATATGTGTCAATTGAACTGAAAAGGTCATGATCATCGTCCAAATTCTTATACACACAAATCTAACCTCAAAAAAGTTATGTTCAGTACTACCTGGTATGACCGTGTAACTAGCGCCCTCTATGACAGTCAGTTATAGAGACGAATTCATAGCTTCCAAAACATATTCGTGTGAAATTCCATTACAATGCTGCCAGAAGTTTTTGCAAAATCGTAAAAAAATATGTATAATTTTTTTCTTCAACGCCCTGTATCCTGAATATGCTTGGCGTCACGAAATGTGTTTACTAAGTTTACTACATACAGGTTTTACAGTTCTGTCTACTTCTCTAATGACGTCATCCATAAACGTTTTAAACAACAAAGGACTGAGAGCTCCTCCTTGTTGCAGTCCATTATTTGTTGTAAATGCCTGAGATTTCATATTTCTCCACATTTTTTAAATGAATATTTTCAAATTTATGATTAAAATTCTCGGGACAGTGTCGACAGCCATACAGAAGATCACACTAATGACAGTGGATTTTGCTATTTCTCTGCTTTCTTTGCAACTTTGCTAGATTTTTCCCCTCCTTATATAAGGAGGAGTCAAGGCACGACTATAGATCAGAACATTGTAAGGCGTCCTGGGGTAAGGCTTTCTTGAGGGAGCCTTAAGGTCGGGACTATAAAAGCGGGCCTAAGGAAGCGCAGAATGTGAAGTCTGGATTGTAGAGAGGGTGTGCGAGAAGTGTTAGTCCTGTCATATCGTGGTCAAATATTCGGTACAGGCTTTAGCGCGGTGAGCTGGAATGGAGGAATCATTTAACTGAAACTGTCTTTTGTGTATCCAAAACTACACGTCCTACAATTCAAAACAAACTTTGTTTTGAGCCTTGCTGCTAGGTTGTTTATATGCGATACAAACACGTTATGCTTAAAGTTATGATAGGAATATTAAATCAATGCTGAGTTGTTTATTTCTGAGATATCATACAGAAAGTTTATACTCGAAGTTGAAGTTATAAAGTCTGAAAGGAAAGTCGCTGGTAACAGACTGCGTACAGTTTCTAGGTGTCAAAATGGAGTATTCGCTGAAGTGGAATGAACAAATAACAACTGTTTTATCTAATTTGAGTTCAGCTTCTTACTTAATAGTATATATCAAGGATCAGGTGAGTGTTGAGGTTTTAAAAATGGTTTTCTATGGGCATGTGCAATCTGTAATAAACTACAGTATTGTATTTTGGCTCCACTCACCGAAATGTCATGAAGTTTTTGCTTGCCAAAAAAATTATCCGTACAGCTTTGAAACTGCCCAGATCAACATCGTGCAAACAGCATTTCACGAATTTAAAGACACTGACAGTGCCCTGATTATATACAGGGTGAGTTTTTAGTACCGGCTCGGTCAAAAACACCACTACTATAGAAGATAGCGAAAAAAGTTTTATATAAAAGTTGTAGCCACGGATGTGGTCCTTGCTCAGAAAATATGTTGATTTATACAAGGTGATCCATAACTACGTATTGATGCAAACATGCATTTTTTTGAATGAGACACCCTATATGTTATTCTATATTCAAATTCTACTAATGATTTTCGTTCTTACAATATAGGGTATTGTTACATTATACAGGGTATTTGAAAAGTTATAACCATTTTTATTTCCAAATCTCTGTCAAATGAACGTACTGTATATCAAAAAGTGATAAATCAAAACTCATTTTTTTAAACAAATGGATAAAAAATATCATCTAGTTTTAAAATCGGCTATAAAAAAAGCCCGCGACGCATATTCGTATACAGGGTGATGCAGAATGCAAAATATAGATTTTCTCTCTTTTTTTGAATGTAAGCCCCAATATTTTATTATACCAAAGAATTGGTTTTAATATGCTCTTTCATCTTTGTATTGCACTTGTTATGGCTGAGTTCATTAGTTTCTGAGATATTTCGATTTTTCTACAAATTTTAAATATACGTTCTATTTGTTTACACGATCCAAATAGAATGATTCTTTAATCTTTTAAACGCATTAGTTTTAGAGTGCCTCCGTTCTGGATATTGCTGTTCGTAGTTGATATATTTTAGAGGCAAGTAGGCAAATTCTCCTAAATACCCTCAATGGAAAAATTAATTTTTAAAGCTCGTTTTTCACACAGTATGGAATTATTGAGCAGGTTATGAAAACCGTCAATTTTTCAAAGCATGCATGATAAATCTGCTTGATAATTATGCATCACGCTTTCACAACTGCTTCCTCAGCATACTTGACTTTATTATCTCGATGATTCAGGGTTTTGACTTCATCAAATACTATCATGACCTTATAATTTAGTTGTTCATTAAATAAAAAACAAATTCTATAGTACTCTCTTAAAATAAATAAATGTCAGTACACAAATAGAAGCTATATTTTAAATTTACCGAAAAATCGAAATATCTCGGAAACTGATAGACGTAGGTACAACAAGTGCTATACAAAGATGAAATAGCATATTAAAAGCAATTCTTTGGTATAATAAAATATTGGGGGTTACATTTGAAAAAAAAAGAGAAAATCTGGATTTTGCATTCTACATCACCCTGTATACGAATTTGCATCGCGGGCTTTTTTTATAGCCGATTTTAAAACTAGATGATATTTTTATCCATCCGTGTAAAAAAAAATTTTTAATTCATTACTTTTTGATATACAGTACCCTGTATAATGTAATAGTACCATATACTGGAACAACGGAAATCATTAGTAGAATTTGAATATAGAATAATATATAGGGTGTCTCATTTAAAAAAATGCACGTTTGCATCACCACGTAGTTATGGAGCACCCTTTATAGATCAAAATATTTACTGAGCAAGGAGCATGTCCGTGGCTACAAGTTTTATATACAACTTTTTTCACTATCTTCTACAGTAGTGAAGTTAACGACCGAGCCGTTACTAAAAACTCACCCTGTATATTTTTAGCATTGCTGTTGAAACTAAGATAAATCTTGGTAAATTTAGGACAAGCGTTAACTTTTCAAGAACATGCTTACTAGAAACTGTAATGATTTAAGCATACCAAGCCATAATATAATGGCATAAATATTTTCAACGCTTTACCAAGTCATATAAAAGACATTCTGAATATCGCTGGCTCCAAAAAAACTTTGAAAGTACACTCACTAGACAAAGCGTTTTACAGCCTACAAGAGTACTTTGATAACTAAACGGCTAGCTATGTGATTTTACATCATTTTAATGTGTTTAAATTGTTTTACTTATGTGTTATACTTTATGTGTTTCTGACGTCAATGTTTATTTAGATGTAAACCTTATGACAATAAATTATTATTCTAATCTGTTCTATGATATCAATGCTAAGTATTATGTAGTATATATTGTAGTATCGAATCTAGTGTACTGACTGAAGTGTCATGTGGTTGATTTAAACCTATCTAAGGCTTTACTTGATTAGTTTAATATTTCAATTAATGCTATCTTTATAAACTAAAGTATTTTCAAGTGAAGTACAAATTGTAACCTAATTTGTTTATGATAATTTATCATCAAATTTGATGCTACATTCTTTTGACCGTACAATAGAAATACAACAGTGACACTATAATCTATATTTTCCAGATATTGCACATAGAACTTCCGACATTCAAGAATGAGGTGCAAGAGCATCCAGACGAATACTCGCCGCCTCTTCTGTCTCCACCGAGTCCTGCGACCAGTGCTTCCTTCGAACGACCCCCAAGCTCGGCATCTAATCTTCACTCTGCATCTGCTTCAGTCACGTCGAAAAGGAAAAGGCAAGCAGAATATCCATGCGAAGATGCGCAAGAACACGCAAGCGCATCTTCCGGTTACAAAAAGTCCGAATTTGAGATTTTCGGTGAAAGTGTGGCTGCGCAACTCAGCAGCATGCCGTTTGTAGACGCCCTTAAGTTGCAGTTGAAGATCCAGGAGCTGATAACGCGCGAACGTCTTAAGACCCTTAACAGCGGTAACGAGTTTTAAGGCTGTATGTCATGATCCAAATTTCCATGCTAAATGTTGGACAATTTTACAAAGAAATTACTGTAAAAACGGGAATGACTAGTTGTACTAATAAGATCAAATATTTTGTTACAAATGAAAATACGAATAAATATAAATAGATACAGTCATGTCATCTATCTATTGACAGTTATGTCATCATGTGATTATCCCACTCTAAAGGGCCCCACAGACAACAAGAAGACAATGTTCGAATGGACCTAAAGAAGTTTATTATGCCGCTAGGTTTTTCATTCACATGTCAATGGACAACCCATTATGAATACAACAAATTTTTCAGTTTCACAACCCCCCACCCCCCAACCACGCCAAATTCACCCCTACGCAAAAAATTAGGAAATCATCAGGAACCCCTAGCACGCCTAAAACCAAAGTTTGAGGCGTTTTTATTTTTTTGTTTTTTATTATTGCTGCGCCGTCACTGACATGATTTTCCCAAAACATACGCGTTTCCCATCCTCGCCGCGGTAGTAATACTGTGACAAAGTTTCATTAAAATTCATTTAATGACTTTTACGTTACACAATGCAGAACGTACTAAAGCAATATTCCTATGTACATATTTATCAGAAAATCCTAAGTCCCTTGGTTTCTGAAATAGGCAATGTTCGGAAGGGTATTATGCAGCAAGGTCTTTCTTTTACAGGTCCATGGATAGCCTATTATGACTACAGCACATTTTTTAGATTCACAACCCCCCACCCCCCAACCACCGCAATTCCACCCCCCCCCCCCCAAAAAAAATAGAAAATGATCAGGAACCCGTAAAACACCTAAAAACGAGGTTTGAGGAATATTTAATTTTCTTTTTGTTTTTTGCTAGTCCGCCGCCATGCACCGATTTTCAAAATTATAAGAACATTACCTACTACGACCCCACAGCGTATCGCTGCCTTTTTCATCAGGTTTGCACGACGTGCCAACCGATGTCGGTTAAACCGATGGAGCGATACCTCCACACACTGTTCGGTTTTCTTTCAGTTTCTCGCAGAATTTTTGGTCCGTTAAACATTTTTTTTTTTTTTTTTTTTTTATGGACAGCCTCCCGCAAAGGCTAAAAGCCTATGTCGCTGTAGAAGCGCTGCGAGAGGATAAGTGTCGGTGCACGTTAGATTTGAAGCGCTGCAGGTTGTAGCCGGCGGGAAACAAATTCCCTGGCAGCTCGTTCCACAGCGTCGAAGTTCTCCAAAAGAAGGAATGCTGGAGGAGACTGGTTCGTGGAGTAGGGACCTCGACCTGGTAAGGGTGAGCTCGCAGAGCCTCTCTAGTGTTCCTCGTTCGGGCGGCCTTTGCTGTTATTACCTGGGAGAGCTCACTCGAACATCTTCCGTGATAGAATCTGTAGAACAGGGATAGGTCAGCCACCCTTCTTCGATGTTCCAGGCTATGGAGGTCTTTTGTGAGGTTAGGCGCATCGATTAGTCTAACTGCTCTCTTCTGGATGGTATCCAGAAGCTTTAGAGAGTGCTTGGGAGCGCATCCCCACACATGGGAGCAATACTCCAGCGGTGGTCGGATCTGTGCCTTGTAGAGCAGCAGCAGCTGCTCTGGTGTGTACAGCTTCCTACAGCGGAACAAAACTCCAAGCTTCTGGGATGCCGCTTTAGCAATACTGACGACGTGGTCGTGCCAAGACATGTTGTTGTTGATGTTGACCCCCAAAAGCTTGACGGAAGGTGACTCGTCTATGGGGTGACCCTCCATTTCCAATGTTGGTAAGCCAGTGTGAGACTTCTTTGTAAGTGTTGTTGCCTGGGTTTTCTGTACGTTGAACTGTACTTTATTTACTAATCCCCACTCGACAATTTTTTTGATATCTGCGTTGATCTGTGAGGCATGCTGCTGTCGTCGACGTACCGTCTCCTGGGATGATAGTGGCTTGCCTGGTTCCATGCACGATATCAATGTACTGTCGTCTGCGAAGCTGTAGATTGGATTGGATGTTATTTCCAGCAGCTCGTTGATGTACAGCAGGAACAGTGTAGGGGATAAAACATATCCCTGAGGAACACCGGCGTTTATTGAAAATACGTCTGATGAACAGCCTTCGACTACAACGAACAGAGATCGGTCGTTCAAAAAGCTGTTCAGCCACTGGCGCAGACCAGGTGGTAGTCCATAAGCAGCAAGCTTGACTAGAAGTCCCTCATGCCACACTCTGTCGAAGGCTTTCGATATGTCAAGCGCAACAACACGGGATTCGCCATGGTTTTCAATGGCTCTATTCCACAAGTGAGTGACATAGGCCAGAAGGTCACCCGTAGACCTGTGCTTACGGAAGCCATACTGGCGATCATTTATGATGTTATTATTGTCCAGGTATTTCAGGATCTGTGTGTTAATGACAGTCTCCATAACCTTGGACATGATGCTGAGAAGAGCCACAGGTCTATAGTTTGTGGGATCGGTTTTTTTGCCTTTCTTAGGGATGGGTTGTACGCAGCCAATTTTCCATGAAGCGGGAAACACGCCTTGCTGATATGATAGTTTGAAGAGCTTGCAAAGAATAGGTGCAAGCTCAGCGGCACAGCGTTTAAGGACAATGGCTGGAATTTGGTCGGGACCAGTAGCTTTCTTCGTGTTTAGCTTCTGGAGGATGCTTTTTACATCTCGATGTTGAAATTTGACCTCTGCCATTCTCGAGTTTACGTTTATGTTGGTGGTCGGATTGCTTCCTTGGAAGTCTACAGTAGAATTGGCTGCGAAAAGCCTTCCTAAGATGTCTGCTTTTTCTTTAGGAGCAGAAGCGATGGACTTGTCCTCTCTGGTCAAGGGTGGTATTGAGGAATAGGAAAAGTTCTGACTAACAGCCTTAGCTACAGACCAGAATGTTCTGGACGAACTAGGACATGAGAGGAGCTTGTTCTTAATTTTTTGGTTGTGTTCCTCCTTGCAGTTGTCAATCACGCGTTTACAGTGGCTTCTAGCGTCGATAAAACTGCGGTGGTTCTCGGCGTTTGGATTTTTCCTCCATTCTTTGTAATGTTGGTTTTTGGAGGTAACTGCATCTCTACAGCGCTGATTAAACCATGGCTTGTTTTTGGAGGGACGCTTGACGACATGTGGAATATAGGCCTCCATGCCGGACATTATTACCTCTGTTATTTCTTGGGCGCAAGCTGATGGGTCTCGTGACTTGAAGCAGACGTCGTGCCAGGGAAAGGACTGGTAGTATTCCCTTAGGTCGTCCCACTTTGCTGATCCGTAATGCCAGACACGCCGAGGCATTGCATGGTGGGGATCTGGAGAATGCATCCTGCATAGTGTTGAGACGGTGTTATGGTCAGACGATCCTAGTGGAGCGGTTACTTCCACTGTGTAAATTGTTGGGGTAGTTGTTAGGTATAGGTCCAGCAGACTGGCAAAATCTCCGTGGCGGCTGGGGATTCTTGTTGGTTCTTTAACTATCTGCTCCAAGCCGCAGCTAATAGCAAAGGCTTCAGCTTCACGTCCCTCGTCGTCCGTTTTGTTTGAGTGTTTGAGCCAGTATGAGTTGTGAACGTTGAAGTCGCCCAGAAAGACTATCTCTGAATTAGGATGACCTGACTGCAGCGCGTCCACAGTGGCTGAAAGCTTCTCGAAGAGCTCTTTGCAGTTGGTACTACTTGGTGGCCTATAGATGCAGCATATGAATTTGGAATGATTTTGGAAGGATATTTTAAGCCATATGATGTCAAATCCTTCCAGTTCGAGCTCTTCCTCTCGATGACAAGAAAGTCCAGATTTAACGTACACGCATACGCCAAACCTACGTCTAAATCGGGTGTATAAGTCATAGCCGGGATATCTGAAGCAATTATCCATTGTTGAAGAGCCGACTTGAGTTTCCGTAAGAGCCAGAATGTGTGGCTTCTCTGTCTGAAGATGTTGATGGACAGAGTTTATGTTGGAGGCAAGACCTCGTATATTTGTAAAATCGGCTCTGAACACGTTTCTCTGGCCTTCGGGCCTGTCGTCAGTGCGAAGTTGCTGCGAAGGACGGCTTGTGTTGATAGCCTGATGAGGAGTGGCAGCGAATTTTTTTAAACGAACTTCGCTTAATGTTCCCCCCGGACCACCTGGCACCCGGAGATCCGAACGGCCAGGTATTTTACCTCCGGAATCTTTTGATCCTGGAAGAGCCATTGAGCATTTTTTACTTCTAATTAATCCAATTTGTCACTTATGAGAAACCGGGAACATCGGCCCAGCGACGGAACATGAACCATAAGGCCATTTGGCGCCGCCTATTTTCGGGAACCTATTTCTAGTTTCCCGGAAATATTCCGATGTGGGGGTGATTGCACCGCGGGCGAAGCTAAGTGACTCCACTTCTCCCCCCTTTGGCTGATTGCAGAGCTAATAGTACACGATGCACCATCGTTGGTGCGAGGTGTACCATCACCTCTGGGCGATGGGGTCGCCACATCCCTACGCCTAAAACCACATCCCTACGCCTAAAAATGGATATTACTTTAGCATTGGCGGCGGCTTTAGCTATTAAAGTGAAATGCAGCAAGAAAAAACGTTCTAAATGGGTGAAACAGTGGCTTTTGAAAAGAGGCCAATTCTCCCATACAAATCTATTAGAAGAATTGGTACAATTATTTGAGGTTGGATGAAGAAACATACTTAGAATTACTTAATTCAGTAGCACCTCTAATAAAAAAACAGGATACTTGGATGAGACAAAGTATTTCCCCTCATGAACGTCTGACAGCACATTTTTGATATGTGTCGCTAACCCTAGATACGCTTACTCGAAGGCAACCAGAACGACACTGCAAAATACCGTCGTGATTGCACGATGAACGGCCACACATGTACCGAGTTGCACGATGGCGTTCCAAACCGACGGGTAAAATCAAGCTCGGACAGATTTTTTGGAACGACGGTCAACACGACGGTTTTTCGGCACACACGGACCGAAATGAGTGTGATCGGTTGGCACGTCGTGCAAACCTGATGAAAAAGAACGATGTCTGAGGAGCCCTTAACGCATGGTTCTCATTTTAACAATTTCTACGAGCCTTAAAATAAAGTAGTAACTATAACAGTTCAACGTTTTGTGGAAGGCATCACAAAAAAATAGTATTGCCGACATGTCTGGGGAGCTGCTACCCCTATTACCCTGTCTATACTAGATGCCGTCCAGGGAAGGGCAATTCGACTAATTGGCGACCCGGCCTTAACGCGTTAAGTCCAGCTACTTTTTCATCGGCGTGTTTTTAGTGCGACCTGTCCACCTCATCCTAAGGTGGTCGTTCTTCATACATCAAAAACCGAGCGGTACAACCGCAAATTTATTCCCAGGATTCCCAAGGCTTGGAATGGACTGCCAGGAGATATATTTATTGGGTGTGCGAGTATTGGCCTATTCAAATTCCGCGTTAACAAACTTCCCCTAACATAAACCTTTCACAGCAGTCACGGTACTCTGGTATTTAGGCTCTGCCTACGCGGTCTGCTCAGTTACATTAAAAACACCAGGTCTTTACGGAAACAGTGATCTGGATCCAGATCGATCAGTTAATCAGTTATATGTCAAACAGCTGTCAAGTGGCATTTATGAATCCATGGAATTAACGAACATCGACATATACTACGTTCCGAAATCCCATCAAAGACCTCGATTTGCTCTGTAGCGTTTCAGTATTCACTCAACATCAAACTGACAACAAAAATCTGTGTTCCATTATTGCATTTCCGAGGCCATGGATGTCATCGTTCTGCTAGGAAATCAAATTGAGATTTTAGCGACCTTTGTGTCAAGACTATCAAGAGATATTTTTCACTTGACAGCTAACAACTTAACATAACCTATTCTGCTTTATTTGTATGCATTGACATTCTAACGGGTACCACTACTCTGACACTCTGACTCTGAGAAAACAGCACAGGTTATGTGATATGTCAAAATTGTCAAAAACAGATCTTTGCCGTTTCATAAATATTCCAACATCCCTTACATCTGGAATCACGTGACTATCATCGAAAATTCATCTGCTTACTGCATAGATGAGATTTTGGAAGGTAGTAATAGTCTGCAAGCCCTTTTATGTTCTGTAGTTCTGTTATTCTTGTGTTCCGGGAACGCTTAGTTGTGCCGACGTATACTATACCACAAGAACAAGCTATTTCATATTATATCCCTGCCGATGTTTTCGGGTCTCTCTTGGCTGATCTCAGTAAGTTCTTAGTCTTCTGCGTAGGCTTGAAAACTGTCTTTATTTGATATTTTCGGACACCTCCAGTCTCGCTTATGAGTAAAAGTTCTCTCACACTCACACTCACACTGTTACACACTCCATAAATGACAAAACTTCACAGTTGCACGTCTTACGGGAGGGAGGTTTAGTTAGTACACTACCCACATTTCTATCGCGGGTGTCCTGAAGATGTCTCCTCCTCGTACTTCAACCCTAAGCCAATAAAAGATTGGAAAAATACCGAATTCTGGGAATTTTAGCCACTCGCGCTAGTGAAACTCCAACAGACGACGGCCTAAAAACCCGAGAGGACCTCTGAACTCTTCCACTGACGTTGGCCGCAAAGCCTCAACACCTTCAGGTACCTGAGCATCCTAATCATAACGACTGTCCAGTGTTTGCTTGAGAAACCTCCCGCCTTTTGATGAACCTCTTCCTACCGGAGTAGGCATCATGAGTGTTCTGTGCCAGCCTGTTGCTTATAATTGTCTAGAAGGGCTAAGCTAAGAATTCCTTCTTCTCCTTCCTCCTGACGCGGGAGCATAGTCGTCCTAATCGTAAAGACTATCCAGTTTTTTTGAGCCTGAGTGGGAGACTCCCGCCTCTTTATGAACCTGTTCTTGCATCCTGAGCCATCCTTGACAGCTGTCAAGCTGACGCGAGAACATAGGCATCCTAATCGTAATGACTGTTCAGTTTTTGGGCCTGATAGGGTTAAAAGACTCCCGTCTTTTGATGAACCACTTCTTAGTGTCGACTGGTTGTGGCCTGGTGCCGGGGCAAACGGATTCAATCTATTGGCTGCATCCTTCAGTTCCTTTAAGGTGAAGAAGTTAACGCTACCGTCTGGGATGTCTTTTTCCCATGTGTCCTGTCTGGTTGGACACAGTTCACGCACCATCTCCACTTTAGTGTTAGTTGTCATTTTCTAGGTTGCCGCATAGCTTCCTTCAGTGATCCCTCTTGGCAAAGTAGATGAGGTTTTTCAGTGTTTTATTTGATACTGAATAGATATCGTGAAGCTCTACTAGGGTTTGCTCTTGTCTTAGTTTCTTTCGCTGCTTGCGCACTAGTTTCCGTCGTGCTGCAATGCAGTTGGTTCATTCCTCTTAAGATTCAGAATTCCACCAAAAGGGGACACTCGCTGGCCTAGTCCCTCAACGCTTGCTTTATGACGGAAGAGTACAGGTCTCTTGTGATTGGTTATGTGTAGTCTATGGCTTTTACACGGGAAGATATAGTTTCCTTGAACTTCTCTAAGTTCACATAGAGTTTGTTCCTACCCCAAGGGTAACTATTTCTATTACTGTCTCGAGAGCGTCGATGGTAGACCTGACGAACTGCTACTCAGAAGGATCTCCTTTTTCTTTCTGTAGGCTCTCGAATAGCGTCCCTATAGTGCATAAGCGTCCTAATAAGAAATACTGTTCAGTTTTTGGGCCTGATAGGGTTAGAAGCCGCCCGTCTTTTTATTAACCTCTTCTTACTAAAGCAGGCATCATGAGGGTCCTATTGTCCTAGCTTGACACCTATCAATCCTTAGAAGGGATAAATCATGTACTCCTCAACCTCCTTCCTTTTGACGTGAGAGCATAAGCGTCCTTATCGTAACGAATGAGAATTTTTTAGTCTGTGGGGGTTAAAAGACTCTCGCCTTTTGATGAACCTCTTTTTGTAGGAGCAGACATCATGAGCGTTCTGTTGTCTTACCTTGACAGCTATCAAGCCTTAGAAAGGCTAAACCAAGTGTTCCTTCACGTCCTTCCTTTGGACGCGAGAGTATAAGCCTCCTTATCGTAACGACTGAGAAATTGTAGGCATGACAGGGTTAAAAGACTCCCGCCTTTTTATGAACCCATTTTTACTGGAGCAGGCATCATGAGCGTCCTGTTGCCTTAGCTTGACAGCTATCAAGCCTTAGAAAGGCTAAATCAAGTGTTCCTTCACGTCCTTCCTTTGGACGCGAGAGCATAAGCCTCCTTATCGTAACGACTGAGAATTTTTGGGCCTGAGAGGGTTAAAAGACTCCCGCCTTTTTATGAACCCCTTTTTACTGGAGCAGGCATCATGAGCATCCTGTTGCCTTAGTTTGACAGCTATCAAGCCTTAGAAAAGCTAAACCAAGTGTTCCTTCACGTCCTTCCTTTAGACGTGAGACCATAAGCCTCCTTATCGTAACGACTGAGAAATTTTGGGCATGAGAGGGTTAAAAGACTCCCGCATTTTTATGAACCCCTTTTTACTGGAGCAGGCATCATGAACGTCCTGTTGTCTTAGCTTGAGAGCTGTCAAGCCTTAGTTGGGCGAAACGAAGTGTTCATCCTCCTGCTTCCTTCTGACGCGAGAGCATAAGCGTCCTTATCGTAACGACTGAGAATTTTTGAGCCTGAGAGGGTTAAAAGGCTCCCGCCTTTTGATGTACTTCTTCTTACTGGAGCAGGCATCATGAGCGTCCTGTTGTCTTAGCTTGACAGCTGTCAAGCCTTAGTAGGGCGAAACAAAGCGTTCATCCTCCTGCTTCCTTCTGACGCGAGAGCATAAGCGTCCTCATCATAACGACTGCGAATTTTTGAGTCTTGAGAGGGTTAAAAGACTACCGCCTTTTGATGAGCCCCTTTTTACTGGAGCAGGCATCATGAGCGTTTTGTTGCCTTACCTTGACAGTTGTCGAGCCTTAGAAGGGCTGAACCAAGTGTTCATCCCACTCCTTCCTTCTGACACGAGAGCATAAGCGTCCTTATCGTAACGACTGAGAATTTTTGAGTCTGAGAGGGTTCAAAGACTCCCGTCTTTTGATGAACCTCTTCTTACTGCCGTAGGAGCATCATCAGCGTCCTGAGGCAGCCCGAGCGTACCGACGGCGGCGTCTGTCCGTCGTCTCAGCGCAAGCTCTTGATTGCACGGCCTAGCGCCCACCAGGCCACGGCTGGCGGCTGGCTGTGGCCTGGTGCCAGGGCAACCGGATCACTTGGTGTCGTTCACTCGCCACCGGCAGCTCTGCTCACTCTCCTCCACGTCCGGCGCGTCCCTGATCCTCCCGTCACGTGTGCGGCGTTGCCGTTGCCACGCACCTGTCCTGCCGATCTCCCGAACGGGTTTCGCGCTTCTTCTTTGTCGAACATGACGAGCCCCGCAGGCGAGCATCAGGTTGTGTGTGCGAAGTGATTGGTTCCACGGGTTGTGATTGACGGTTTGACAGTGGGACAAAGGCCGTTGGATAGTTTATCGATAGTATCTGTGAGAGAGAAGGCAATTTGTGTCTGTGGTGAGTTACTGCTTTCGAGTTTAATATATTTTTTTAGGAGTTTATTCTGGTCTTTTATTGAATGCGTTATTTTGAATAACATGACTTTATGGCTTCTCCATCTATATATCTATAGAATTGATGGACAAAACAATTGAACATCGAAAGACACTAATACTGTTTGGCTAGCTGACCAAGAATGACAACCCTTTGTTTAGATCTCTTATGCACTCAGGGATACAAAGTTGTGTATCTTGTACATTACCGGTAAGTTCAAAAAGAGATAAATAGATAAATACTTCGTCGACTCCTAATATAATAATATTATAAGAGAGCAATGTAACAATCAGCAGTATAGCTACCATATATTAAACCGTTCCAATTTGGAATCCAGAAGAAATTACAAGGAAACATCGAAAAAATCTACGATCTATTTTTTTCCAGTTGTGCGATGTTCCAACATTCTATATTCAGATTCATTAGCTTCCTTTTTTAATTACAACTTTTTTTGGTACAAACAGAGGCTTGTACCTTACTGTGTAAAGCCGGCGCCACATATGCGGGTACTTGCCGAGTATCAATACTCGCCGTTTTTCAACCTTACTCGCCGAGTAGCGAGCACGTATCGCCCTACATGTGCGTAGTTGGCTATGTTTAGTTTCGAGAAGAAAGGGAATGGGAAAGCCCGAATATTCGTAGCAAATTGAAACTTATTTATTATTAAAATTACTCGACAGTAGAATCAACGTCATCATCAATGGAAAATAATAATGATATATTTCTTCTAATTTTCATGCTTTTTCTGTATTTGCTTACATTGAGCAATTTTCTTCGTAGATTTGACGGAAGGTTGAAAGTTGAGCATATTTCGTGGGGTGATTGAAGACGACAAGGATAATAGGTCTGTTTTTACAGAGAATCACAAACCAGTCAGAGCCAATCAGTATTCCCCATTGCAGTTGTCAAACTATTTCTGACTAGTACTGCCCAATCAAATTGACGCTGACTAGTTTGTGATTGCTGTAAAAACAGACCTAATAGTGACCAATTCAGATTTACAAGATCACACCTTAGCACAGACGCTAAGACAATCATAATATTATACAGGTTGTCCATTTAGTGTGTAATTCCTCGATATCTCGCAAGGTATACCTGATAGAAAAAAATGTCAAATAGAAGGTTATTTGGTTACTTAAGACGCATATCCTAAAATATTCTGAAATATACAGGGTGTTTCGGGAAAGTAGGATAGTGATCAACTTGATTTTTTTATATGGTACTATTACTTTTTTTTAATTTTTCTAGTTTCCATCATTGATCTCTATTACACCTTAAAATATTAGTGCGATCTTGCCAAGTTATAATTTATTTTCTATTAATTTCCGGATTTGCAATTAATACTCCAAATTGATATATTCCTTTAACTTTTCTCAACAATATTATACAGCGAGTTACCTAAATATTAAATAAATATTATTTTGGATGACACCAGCAATGTGCAGGGTGTTATTGGTAGAATTTTAAATTACGGTAATTTGAAGGTCATTTTACTTTGTTTTTTCTAAATGTTACACCCTGTACGTTTTATTTTAAATCGAAATATCTACTAATACCCTATCTCGCCTTGTAATTTTTTTCACGTTTGCGAGATTGCCAAGTTATAAATTATTTTTCTAAATTTACAAACAAATATCCCCGATTTTTATTAATAGAACACATTGCATACTTTATTTAATATAGAAGTATTCCTTAATAATGGTTTACAGCATGAACAAGTTTCAACTGGTGTTCCTCACCGCCTTTTCAGTAAACAGTACCGGAAGGCTTAAATATTTCTAAAACTGCCACAGCTTTTTGAACACACAGAATTCAAAAATGCTAACATGCTAACAAATAAACAATGCGAATAAAGTTTTTAATTCTCTAGTCCGGCCCTGTTCCTGTTTCTGTGTCACTATTCGGGTACTCATTTGTGTTCGGCAAATTCCGACCATTCGCACAAACTGCTCCAGCCACACTAGTAGGCGTTTGCCGAATTGCGAATATTCGCTGTTCGTTGTTCCCTAAATGCCGCATGTGTGGCGCCGGCTATGGCGCCGGCTGAATGCTCGGTGCTCGGCATATGGCGAGTATTCGGGTAAAATCCTGCAGCCACATAGCCGAGTAGCAATTAATCGGGGTTCGTTGCTCGCCGAGTACCGCATATATGGCGCCGGCTTTAGACTAATACCGGTAACTTGGTGATGGAAAGTATACTGCTACACTACTACCTACAACCGAAATGCATTTTTACCATATTTCAATAAAGTTTCCTACTACACTACTACCCACAACCAGTACTTGATCCAATTTTACTTTGTACATGACAAAAAACAAAGCAAAAATGCCGTCTCTGTGCGAAGATAGGCGAGCATCAGGTTGTGTGTGCGAAGTGATTGGTTCCACGGGTTGTGATTGACGGTTTGACAGTGGGACAAAGGCCGTTGGATAGTTTATCGATAGTATCTGTGAGAGGGAAGGCATTTGTGTCTGTGGTGAGTTATGATTTCGAGTTTAATATATTTTTTAGGAGTTTACTTTGGACTTTTATTGAATGCGTTATTTTGAGTAACTCACCTTTTCGGCTTCTGCATTATCTTGGCACTCCTGAAACTTCTCCCCAATACGGTTCACTGGCTGATAAATGTAACAATATGGAATTGATTGAAAAAAAATTGAATTTGGAATGGCAGTGATACTATTTGACTAGTTGACCAAGGATGAGTGGATGGCAACCGTTTGTTTTGACTTTTAAGCCTTCTAGATTCCCTATGAACTCGGTGATAAAGTGGTGTATCTTTATCGGCAAATCCAAAATTAGATTGTAGATAGATAAATAGTCCATCCTTTTCCAATATAATCTTACAAAGGAGCAATGTAATAACCACGATCTAATTTGCGATCCATGAATAAACTACAAGTAAACGTCGAAAACGATTTACTTTTAGCTTTCAGGAGTGCGATGCTTCAATATTTTATATCCATAGTCCTTTACTTCCTGTTGTAATCACAACAATTTGTGATACAAAGAGAGACTTATACTTTGTACCAGTATGATCTGGTGATGCTGAACTCCGACTTTTGAAATGTATTTTTAGTATATTTCAAGAAAGTTAAATACTACCACCTAGTACTACTACTTGATCCAATCTATAAATGACGAAATACAAAGCAAAAAACCGTCTCTCTGGGAAGATAGGCGAGCATCAGGTTATGTGTGCAAAGTGATTGGTTTAACGGGTTGTGATTGACGGTTTGACAGTGGGACAAAGGCCGTTGGATAGTTTATCGATAGTATCTGTGAGAGTGAAGGCAATTTGTGTCTGTGGTGAGTTAGTGCTCCCGAATTTAATATATTTTTTTAGGAATTTATTCTGGTCTTTTATTGAGCGTGTTATTTTGAATAACATGCCTTTATGGGTTCTCCATCAATACCGGGTGTCCCAGAATTTCCTGGACACGTGATATTTTCGTAACGAAAAACGGTTCAAGTAGGAACTGAGTGGTACTTTTGAAGGTACTATAGGGTCTATCATTCCATGCATTCAAAACATTTTTTTTGTACGTCAACCCCTAAAACTCACCCCCAACTTTTTTTTCAAACAGCACCCCTTAGGTTTTCCTACATAAATGATATCCCCATTTTATTTAAAATCTTGTGGTACCTTTAATTTTATATGCAAACTTATTTTTTCCGTAAAATCATAAGCATAAGACAAATGAAATGATAATTTGTCTGACGCCTGATATTTTTGTAACAAAAACGGATAAAAAAGAAAGGTAAGTGTGTTTTTCAAAGGTAGCGAATGACCTATCATTCCTTGCTTATGAATCATTTTTTTCTTACTAAACCCCTGGAATCCACCCATAGCTTGTTCTTTCAAATTTCAATCCACAATTTTGCCTAGAGAAATAAATTCTTTACTTGTATTTAATTATCGTAGTGCCTTACTTTTTATGCCCCTACTGCAATTTATCGTTAATTTTTTTCGTTTAATCCCGAAATCGTAAGCATGAATTAATTAAAACACATAGCTTGAAAATAAATAGGGGTGGGTTTTCCGGTTGGAGTGATTTGTTTTTGTAAGCGCAATATAATAAGGTAATTCAGTACATTTAAAAACCCACTGATTTTCTTTTTTATTACTTTTTGTTACGAAAATATTTGGCGTCAAACAAATCCCAGTTTTATTTACTTTATCCTAATGGCTTTACGGAAAAAAATGGGTTTTTGTACGAAATCAAAGGCATTACAGGATTTTAAATAAAAAAAGGACTTCATTTATCTAGGAAAAGCTATAGGGTGCTATTTGGAAAAAAAAGTTGGGGGTGAGTTTAAGGGGTTGACGTATAAAAAAAATGCTTTGAATGCATGGTATGATAGAGCCTATAGTACCTTCAAAAATACCACTCAGTTCTTGCTTGAACCGTTTTTCGTTACGAAAATATCACGTGTCAAGGAAATTCTGGGACACCTGGTATATCTATGGAATTGATGGACAAAACAATTGAACATCGAATAACAGTGATACTGTTTGGCTAGCTGACCAAGGATGACAACCGTTTGTTTTCATTTTTAAGCCTCCTAGATCTCTTATGAATTCGGGGACACAAAGTTGTGTATCTTGTACATTACCGGTAAATCCAAAATGAGATAAATGGATAAATACCTCGTCGATTCCTAATATAATAATCTTATAAGAGAGTAATATAACAATCAGCAGTGTAGCTACCATATATTAAACTCTTCCAACTTGGAATCCAGAAGAAACTACAAGGAAACATCGAGAAAATCTACGGTCCATTTTTTTTCAGTTGTGCGATGTTTCAACATTTTATATTCAGATTCCTTTACTTCCTTTTATAATTATAACTTTTTTTGGTACAAACAGAGGCTTGTACCTTAGTGTATAAGACAAATACCGGTAACTTGGTGATGGAAAGTTTACTGCTACACTAGCACACTAGCATCAGGTTGTGTATGCGAAGTGATTGGTTCCACGATACACTCATAATGAGTGTATCGTGATTGGTTCCACGGGTTGTGATTGACGGTTTGACAGTGGGACAAAGGCCGTTGGATAGTTTATCGATAGTATCTGCGAGAGGGAAGGCAATTCGTGTCTGTGGTGAGTTACTGCTTTCGAGTTTAATTTTTTTTTTTAAGAGTTTATTTTGGTCTTTTATTGAATGCGTTATTTTGAATAACATGCCTTTATGGGTTCTCCATCTATACCGGGTGTCCCAGAATTTCCTTGACACGTGATATTTTCGTAACGAAAAACGGTTCAAGCAAGAACTGAGTGGTACTTTTGAAGGTACTATAGGGTTTATCACACCATGCATTCAAAACACTTTTTTTGTACGTCAACCCCTAAAACTCACCCTCAACTTTTTTTTCAAATAGCACCCCTTAGGCTTTCCTACATAAATGATACCCCCTTTTTATTTAAAATCTTGTGGTACCTTTAATGTTATATGGAACTTATTTTTTCCGTAAAATCGTAAGCATAAGACAAATGAAATGATAATTTGTCTGACGCCTGATATTTTTGTAACAAAAACGCATGAAAAAGAAAAGTAAGTGTGTTTTTCAAGGGTAGTGAATAACCTATCATTCCTTGCTTATGAATCATTTTTTTCTTACTTCAACCCCTGGAATCCACCCCTAGCTTGTTCTTTCAAATTTCAGTCCACAATTTTGCCTGGAAGAATAAATTCTTTACTTGAATTTAATTATCGTAGTGCCTTACTTTTTATGCCCCTACTGCAATTTATCGTTAATTTTTTTAGTTTAATCCATGTAATCGTAAGCATGAATTAATTAAAACACATAGCTTGAAAATGAGTAGGGGTGGGTTTTCCGGTTGGAGTGATTTTTTTTGTAAGCGCAACATATTAGGTAATTCAGTACATTTAAAAACCCGCTTATTTTCTTTTTTATTATTTTTTGTTACGAAAATATTTGGCGTCAAACAAATCCTAGTTTTATTTACTTTATGCTGATGACTTTACGGAAAAAATTGGTTTTTGTACGAAATCAAAGGCATTACAGGATTTTAAATAAAATAAGGACTTCTTTTATCTAGGAAAACTATAGGGTGCTATTTGGAAAAAAAAGTTGGGGGTGAGTTTAAGGGGTTGACGTACAAAAAAATGTTTTGAATGCATGGTATGATAGAGCCTATAGTACCTTCAAAAATACCACTCAGTTTTTGCTTGAACCGTTTTTCGTTACGAAAATATCACGTGTCAAGGAAATTCTGAGACACCCGGTATATCTATGTAATTGATGGACAAAACAATTAAACATCGAATGACAGTGATACTGTTTGGCTAGCTGAGCAAGAATGACAACGGTTTGTTTTCATTTTTAGGCCTCCTAGATCTCTTATGCACTCAGGGTTTCAAAGTTGTGTATCTTTTACATTATCGGTAAGTCCAAAATGAGATAAATAGATAAATACTTCGTCGATTTCTAATATAACAATCTTATAAGAGAGCAATATAACAATCAGCAGTGTAGCTACCATATATTAAACTCATCTAATTTGGAATCCATCATTTAATAATTATAATTTTTTTTTGGTACAAACAGAGGCTTGTACCTTAGTGTGGAAGACTAATATCGGTAACATGGTGATGGAAAGTTTACTGCTACACTATCATACTAGCATCAGGTTGTCTGTGCGAAGTGATTGGTTCCACGGGTTGTGATTGACGGTTTGACAGTGGGACAAAGGCCGTTGGATAGTTTATCGATAGTATCTGCGAGAGGGAAGGCAATTTGTGTCTGTGGTGAGTTACGGCTTTCGAGTTTAATATATTTTTTAGGAGTTTATTTTGGAGTTTTATTGAATGCGTTATTTTGAGTAACTCACCTTTTCGGCTTCTGCATTATCTTGTCACTCCTGAAACTTCTCCCCAATACGGTTCACTGGCTGATGAATGTAACAATATGGAATTGATTGAAAAAAAATTGAATTTGGAATGGCAGTGATACTATTTGACTAGCTGATCAAGGATGAGTGGATGGCAACCGTTTGTTTTGACTTTTAAGCCTTCTAGATTCCCTATGAAGTGGTGTATCTTTATCGGCACATCCAAAATTAGATTGTAGATAGATAAATAGTCCATCCTTTTCCAATATAATCTTACAAAGGAGCAATGTAATAACCACGATCTAATTTGGGATCCATGAAGAAACTACAAGTAAACGTCGAAAACGATTTACTTTTAGCTTTCAGGAGTGCGATGCTTCAATATTTTATATCCATAGTCCTTTACTTCCTGTTATAATTACAACAATTTGTGATACAAAAAGAGACTTATACTTTGTACCAGTATGATCTGGTGATGCTGAACTCCGACTTTTGAAATGTATTTTTAGTATATTTCAAGAAAGTTAAATACTACCACCTAGTACTACTAATTGATCCGATCTATAAATGATGAAATACAAAGTCTCTGGGAAGACAGGCGAGCATCAGGTTATGCGTGCGAAGTGATTGGTTCCACGGGTTGTGATTGACAGTTTGACAGTGGGACAAAGGCCGTTGGATAGTTTATCGATAGTATCTGTGAGAGGGAAGGCAATTTGTGTCTGTGGTGAGTTACTGTTTTCGAGTTTAATATATTTTTTTAGGAGTTTATTCTGGTCTTTTATTGAATGCGTTATTTAGAATAACATGCCTTTACGGCTTCTCCATCTATATATCTATAGAATTAATGGACAAAACAATTGAACATCGAATGGCAGTGATACTGTTTGGCTAGCTGACCAAAGATGACAACCGTTCATTTTCATTTCTAAGCCTCCTAGATCTCTTATGAACTCAGGGATACAAAGTTGTGTATCTTGTACATTACCGGTAAGTCCAAAGTGAGTTAAATAGATAAATACTTCGTCGATTCCTAATATAATAATCTTATAAGAGAGCAATGTAACAATCAGCAGTGTAGCTACCATATATTAAACTCAAGGAACCGTCGAAAAAGTCTCTAGCAAACACAAAAGATGGATGAGGATACTGGGAAATCAAAACTTGTATGTACAGTAAACGTAAAATCTATCCAAATCTTATTTCAAGCTGATGTTATGATTTGTATGAGAGATTCTACAATATAGCTTTAAGTCATCACCAGGGGTTATTTTTGTTGTTAAAGATTTCATACTATACAAGGCAATAAATTGTTTCCTATCTGAAACATTCGACTTAAGAAGCTTCAGTAGCTTGCCTTGCACATCAAACATATCTAAGTTCGCGATTAGACCTGATTGACAAAAAAATAAATTTGGAATGACTGTGATACTGTTTGACTAGTAGACCAAGAATGACAATCGTTTATTTCGATTTTCAAGCCTCCTAGATTCCTCATGAATTCGGGGATACAAGACGTATATCTTGAATATTATCGTTAAATCCAAAATGAGATAGTAGATAGATGAATAGTGTGAGGATTTCTAATTTATCCTCACAAGAGACCAATGTAATAACCAACAGTGTAGCTACAATATATTAAAAGCGTCTAATTTGGGTTCCAAGAAGACACTACAAGGCTACGTCGAAAAAATATACGATCTACTTTTCAGTTTCAGGAGTGCGATGCTTTAACATTTATCATATCCGAATTCCTTTAATTCCTTTTATAAGTATAACAATTTGTCATACAAACAGAGACCTTGTATCAGTAAGACAGATAACTATGATTTGATGAAGCTGAACTCCTCCCTTTGAAATGCACTAAATCCAATTTTATTCTTTGAATGACAAAACACAGAGCAAAACGACCGTCTCTGTGCGAAGGCAGGCGAGTATTATGACATTGCGACATACTTCAATGAAAATAAGGATTGAACTTCATTGATATAAGAGCTCGTTCACCTTTCTTTTTTTATTTGTACTTCTGAAAGAATATATTTTTTAGTCACCGTGCCAAAAATTAGACCTCTGTGAACTTTCTAAGTCGCTCAAAAAAAATTATAAACATGAATGCCGGGCGCATTTTCGATACGCTGTCGTGACGTCATCAGATACGTTGACCGCGGCTCTGTGCACATTTTAGAACACAAAAACTACCACCAGTCACAATCACTGACAATAGATGTCACAATAACACAAATACATACATCGAACGCAACTACGCGACGAGTCGTGATGATCACAAAACATATATACCTACTGAGTGATGATCTGAAACCACATGCGAACATATCTGCTTACGTCACAGTTAGGTGTTCGCGCGCTTGGATTTCGCGAATTCAAATGATTATATTAGGCGAACGGAGAATCCTACAAGTATGAAATTTTCAGAATCATGTTTTTTATATTTAAGCTTTATTTTAGGCAGGTCAAAATTGATTTTAAAAATTTTGTGAACAAGCCCATTGCAACTCTGTCAGCTTTAAATTTAAATTCAGCTTCGAAATTAGTCAGATTGAGAACATAGAGCCATCCTGCACAATTTCACAATAGTGACAATGCGGGGGTAGGGGTATAAATGGGAGCATGTCTCTCTGTCAGCACTAGTCTCTCTCATCATAAATAGAGCTGCAACCACTGCTATCAATATAGATAATTGATTGATATGTTATTTAATAGTATCCAATAATTTATTATCGGATGAGTTCATATAATTTTATTAATATCACAAAACTCGCGTCAGTAATAATATACGTATATTTATCCATAGCAACTCATCCTTTGTTATCTCCTACCAAATTTCCAAGCCACATATAAAATAAAACAATGCACAGTTCAAAAACAGAAACATTTGACACGTAACAGCAATTCCCGGGTTGCTTCGGGAGTCACCAAACAGGTATCAGCTACTGAGGATATCTATCAGCACGTAAAGTGTGTCTGAATCAAAATTTGATGTGTGGCACGAATTCAGTCTTGGAATGCAAAAGTTAAGCTTGCGAAGGAGTGGGATGCAATCAATTTTATTGTTCACCAACTGCTTAAGGAAAGTTATACTGACATGTCCTCGCCTATATTCCAAACTTGAGACTGAAAACTTCTCAAGCAAGGTGCCATGCGAAAACACCAGTTGGTGGATACTGTGCAGTGGCCTCAAAATGTAAGTATTTGAGAAAGCGCCTATATACTGCTTCAAGTTGCATTAAATGTAATGGGAGGCCATTTTGAGCAGTTATTATACTAAAAATAATTATCTTCCAAATATATCTATACCTACGTTTTTGTTAAGTTTATGTTTATTGCCGTTAGTACTTATAGATATTAAAACAAACCGAAAAAACAATATCTTAGTTACACATGCAAAAAGAAAAAAAACGGTAGTTATACTAATTGACCTTTCTTAGAAAGGAACTAAGTCAAGAGAATGAAATAAGTAACAGAAAATTTCAGATAATTTTTGTGATTGACATGTACTTTTCAATTTGTTAATTGCCAACTGTAATAGCCACTTGAAAGTGAATGAAAACTAAAATATCAATTTCAATTATTTAACAAATATAACAACACTTACTATGTTCTGTCAAGCATAGCATCCATGTCCAACTCTAACATAAGCCAGAATTTGGCCAAACATATTATTTCACCACCTCAAATCGAAATAACCTCATAACTGTTACATTTAGGTATTTCAAAACGTAAGCCTTAACTTTACCTATAATTTTTATTCGAAAGTTTTTTGTATCTGCCATAATAGCGGAGCTATCAAACTTCGGAGTGTAGGTGGATCGCCCTGTACATATTTGGTGATAAGGTGACCAGACGATTGAAGTATATTCGATGGAACATCGTACTAACGAGTAGTAGAGTACTTTCAACGTATGCACATCATTGATACACATTGTACAAAAGATAAGACCTAGTGATCTATTGGCCTTAGAAGTGAGATTATTTATATGTATAGTGAGATTCAGTTTTTTATCAAAAGTAGCTCCAAGGTCCTTAATCTGTGGAACACTCGTTAATTTAATATTGTTAATTGTATAGTCAAATATGGCGTCATTATCTTTGTTACTATAGCTGTCTACAAATCACATTTTGGTGTTTAACTGCAGCTTATTTCGTTCGCATCATTCGTATAGTTTCACAAAGTCAACCTGTAGATATCCCGCCATATCGCCAATCACTCATATCATCAATTTTACACAGCATAAAGGATGCAACTTACATCAAAGTTCAAGGAAATGTCACCTATAAATGGTAGAAGAAGTAGAGGCCCTAGAACGGACCCTTAAAACACACCGGAACCAGCCAAGTATATTTTAGATTTTTTATCACTGTACAAAACATACCTGGAGTTTCTTGTAAAGGTATGATGCAAAAAATTGTAACAAATTATTCGAAAATTTATTTAAGAGCACGTCATAGTTTAGTCACATCAGTTTGTGGTTGTTCATCTGTGGTTTCGAATTGATTTTCTTGAACCAGATTTGACTGTTTTCACCCGAAACCTATACCTTACTGCTGAGCATAAGAAAAAGAAAACGTTGTAGTCTACAATTCGCTCTGTATAAACTAATAATATTCCAACTCTTTTGTGCATGTCTTCGGTACATTGTAAATTGAATCACTAAATCACTGTTCAGAAATGACCACTTATCACTGTTCAGAAATGACCACTTCTTCTTCTTTAAGTGCCGTCTCCTATCGGAGGTTGGAAATCATCAATGCTATTTTTACTTTATTTGCCGCTGCTCGAAATAGTTCTATGGAACTGCATTGATACCACTCCTCTCCACTCCTAAATTTCGCAGCCATGATATTCTCCTTCTGCCGACGCTCCTTTTCCCTTTTATTTTACCCTGCATAATAATTTGTAACAAACGATATCGTTCTTCCCTCATTATATGTCCTAAATACAGCAGTTTTTTAATTTAGATATTTTCAGAATTCTTCTATAACACCACATCTCGAATGCTTGTAATTTATTTATATGTTCTTGTTTTAGCGTCCAGCTCTCCAAATGACCACTAGCACACTACAAAGCAGCACATATCTCCTCATCATAGTCACAATGTCTTAACAGACATGTTGTGAACTCGTAAAATGCATTTACGCATTTTACGAGTTTCTCTTGGGATATCTTTAAGATCTCTAATGCAGTAGTTTCCCATTTGCTTTCTGCATCCTCATGCCGTTGACCAGATGGTATCTACTAGGTCATTCGCCTTTAAGAGCAATTTCTCACCCCAAGGACAGGAAGGTGCCCTGACTCTTCTCAACTCGTCCACCCAAAGCTGTTGGTTGAGAATAGGTTACTGTTTATACCGACAGTAGTTCGGTTCCTTTTAGTCGCCTTCAACGACACGCAGGATATACGATCGGAGATATTCTAAACCGCCCCCATACGGGAGAGCATATACATATCTAGTAGTTTACATTTTCATGTATACATATGGCAAGATAGCAAAGGTTTAGTCAATGCATGTATTCATATTAAGCGAAGCGAAGATCTGGAGGTTTTTGTGTGAAAAACTGCGGACACTGAGTACGGGGACTGGCTTTCATTGTTGGTCCCTTGCCTATTTACGTGAAATGTCAAGGGTTTATCAGGTCTGGCATTTACTCTTTTCCTACATCAAAGCAGTCCTGAATATAGAGAACTTCAGTACTAATGCCCCCAACAGCTTACCGTTTGTTGATACGAACAGAGGAATAAGGAAGGACAATAACTATTATTGGAGCAGGCTACGGAGTATACTGCAGAAGAAGAAGAAATAAACACATTCTGAACAAAAATTTGAAGAAAAAACCCTGCGAAACTCTAGTGCTCTCTATTTTCCAGTATTGTTCCACAGTTTATTTTCCATGTTTAGATTATAATACTGCGCATAGGTTACAGAAGATCCAGAATACTTCTTGTCGGTACATTTGTAATTTGAGGAAATATGACCATGTTTCAGCGAAAATTAAAGAGCTAAATTGGCTAAAAATGGATCAGAAATTTAAATACAATCTTCTTATCTTTATTCAAAAGCTACTCAATACATCACAACCGTCATATCTTCGTGAAACACTGATTTTTAGACACAATATTCACAATATCGATATCAGACATAGCCTAACCCTTACCATGCCACCGCATCTGACTGCTTTATTCAACCGTTTTACGCAGAGCGCTGTTACAACTTATAACTCCTTACCTGATAGTTATAAAAACTTACCTTCGAGACGTTTTTCGAAAGACGTTTTCAATTATTTATTGTCAACACTTTAGATTGTTAATCGGAATCAACTATTGCTGGTTCTATTATTTATTTAAGTTATATTATTTAAGACATCAATTGGTTGCAATGTAAATAAATGTTCTTTATACTTAATTACCATAAATGTACTGTAATTCCGGTTTGGTCTAGATTAGGTTAAGTGTAAGAATAGCTGAGCTAAACTTCGCCTATTGTAGATTGAAAAAATAAAGACGATTTATTTTATTATTATTATAAGTCTCCACACAAATAGCAAGTGGCCTATTGATAAACAAGTCAGCATAACTCAGCTTGAGCTGTCAGGTATAACCATAACGGATAAAGAAATTGTCAAAAAAATCATAATCTCCACATTCAACCTTGAGACCAGAGCCTCTCTGTGTGTTGCCCTTCGGAGCCATCAGAATTTGCACAGGCAGCAGACAAGTGCTATACTGGCACTCAAGTACTTTAGCTAACAGAGAGTTTAAGCATTGGATTGACATCAGAAATTTTGAAATGGATGTATCATATATCGGCAATCATATAAAGCGGCCCACAGGGGCTCCGGAAATCCTCAGAGGAAAAACTGCACAGTCCTGGACTGAAGGCCCTTGCACTTTGGCCTGAATTCACCCTCCTTCAAAGACGCTCAGGAAACCTTTCAATTCAGTTCAGTTCTAGCAAGCATGGCATCAAAAGACGGCCTGCGCAGGCGATCGAATGAGTTTTCAATTCCACATCCGGCGGCCTATACAGTCCGGCGAACCTGCACATACGCTCCGATAATCCTTGAGGCCAGGACTGTGCATTCTTTCCTCTGAGGATTTCTGGAGCGTCTGTGGGCTGCTTTAGTTAGTTGAATAAAAGGGCACTCACAGTTCAAAAGCAATAATTTCTAGCGAATCGGTCACTGTTTCACTTCTTCACCTGATTTTTAAGTTACTTCACTTGTTTTGATGTGAAATCAAGTTTAGTTCATGTCAAGTTGTTATAAATATCAAGTACTTCAAAAATCAAGCAGTTGATTACAACCACTTGGTACACAGACGGTTCACTCGCTAGAGAGGGCTCGGGCTCGGGAGTCTACGGACCCCATACAAGACCTTCACTCCCTCTTGGGGGGCACACCACAGTATTCCAGGCTGAGATCTATGCGATACTTGCTTGTGTAAATCGTATTCGGGAAATTGACGGGTATAGGAGGCGGATTACTATCTGCTTTGACAGTCAGGCAGCCATCAAAGCAATGAGTGCTTGGAAAATAACGTCGGGACTGGTCCTGGAGTGCAGGACGGCTCTTGACGACATCTCAGCTAAACACAAGGTATCACTGATGTGGGTACCTGGGCACGCTGGGGTAAAGGGTAACGAAATGGTGGATCATCTGGCTAGGATGGGATCCGGCAACAGTTTTGTGGGCCCGGAACCAGCCTTAGGACTATCTGCAAACTTGATTAGGAAAACAACTGGAGAGTGGATCCAGAATCAACACTCTCTGAGATGGAACATCTCTGGTCATCTCCGTCAGGCTCGGGAACTATTAGCAGGGCCTGCAGAGAGAATAGGACGATTTTGTCTCTCTCTGGATAGGAGTAACTTGAGATTGCTAGTAGGCCTATTAACGGGTCACAACACCTTCAGGCGTCACTTGTTCGTGATGAGGGTGGTCAACGACCCAACGTGCACGTGGTGTGGTGGAGAGGAAGAATCCTCGACACACATCTTGTGTCGCTATGAACTCCTGGGTTATCACAGGCAGACTATGCTGGGCTCAAGAACCTTGGAACCAATAGATATAAAACGGATAGGACCTAAGAATGTACTTGCCTTTGCCAAAAGGGCAGGTCTTAGGAACTAGCGCGAATAGAGGCGCAAAAGGGCCCATCGTGTGGCCTATGCACCAGCCACATTCCGTGCTGGATAGCCTCTGGTCCTTCTTCATTCATTCACAACCACTTGATGTTTGACAATACTACTTTACAACTACAAATGTCTGCAGTAATACCCTTTATTTGAAAAACTAAATCCTAATTTAAAAAGTACCACGGAAGAATATAACAGTAAAAACAAATACTAAGAATTTAACAAAACTAGTTTTATCATTATCAATCATTACGCCTTCTTCTGTAAAACTAAATCATTAAAAATAAATCCTCAATATTAATACACCACCCAAAAGCTGAGATGCTGCGCAGCCAAAATTTTATTGACTGGCGAAAAGAATTTGGTGAAAGAAGGAAGACATTGTTATAGCTCTTAATTTATTTTAAATATTAAAAATTAAAGATAATACACTGCCAAATTAAAATGTTCCAATGATTTACTCAATTCTGCTACTAATTAAGCCTATTTATTTCTTTTATGTCTTGTTTCTATTTTATTTATAGAGGAAATGGAAAATAGTTTATACCGCCTAATATCCTATTTACTTAACTCATAAAACTGGCTACAACCAGCAACAGCAGATTTTCATCCCCACCTTAAAGAGACGGTGCAGCATTGTGATTGCAATATCGCTGCAGACATTATTTAATGTCATTGTTTTACTTATTTTTCCTATCCCTTTTTAGACTCAACATGATAATGATTATCGCTACCTTGAGAGAACCTCCCGCTCTGGTCAAGCTACGCTGACCACTGTACATAAGGCTTTTAACAAACATTCACGCCTAGGTGGTTTCTGGATTGTAATAGTCGGAGCTGGTTTGAAAAACCGTCTTACTGCAGAAGCTGGCAGGTTATTGCTCTTGTTACTGGAATGGCCACAGACATCTATATAACCTTGCAGTCACCAAAAAAGAGAACAATAATTGTCGACTATGTGATTAGTGTGAAGAGACTGGTCGACATATCATTTTGGACTGCCAGGAGAAGGCCTCTATTCAGTGTGATACAGCCAGATAACGAAACTGACTATAGTATTGGGGGAAAGTACGTGAACCTGGTCGTGTGCACAGGCTTTAGCTTACCCGACTAATAGGTACGGCAGACAATAAGTTTCACTTGAGGATCAGAGTCTGACCCAAACAACCAAATAATCTAATCTAATCAAGGAGCTGGACCCGATATGAATGTGAATTGTGTGTAGCCACGTATGTGTTTTTGTATAGTTCACTGTGCGGATGCAATCAAGCAATATCAAGTAGCCTGAAACTCAAGTCAGGTCAAGTAGTAAGCTTCTGAAGGACTTGGTTTTCAAGACAAAACACTTAGCTTCTAAAAACATCTAGCTACTTGACTTGGTGAATCCTTAGGACCGATTGGCAAAAAGGGCTGCCTGTGACCTCAGCCTCCTTGTGTCTTGCACTACGGAGCTATAACAAGAGAGAGGGCATTCACAAAATTTTTAAGGTGGCGTGGTATGACACTCTCGGCTGCTCAACTGCCAAGGAATGTCTTAGCTATCCTAGTTAGGGAGTAGCTAGTTACTACCTGTACATGTTCAGGCAACACCTCGGAATTGGGACTGGTGCTGTTTTTGGACACTGTCAGGTAAAGAAACACCTATACAACACCTGTACAGGAGATGTGAATCATACGGGGAACCCTCCTTCCAAAAATTCAGAATCAAAATGGAGGCGTGGAGTTTTTACTTTTTCCTCCCCCAATTGTGTTACACATCATCATCATAGTCACAATGTCTTAACAGACATGTTGTAAACTCGTAAAATGCATTTACTCATTTTACGAGTTTCTCTTGGGATATCTTTAAGATCTTTAATGCAGTAGTTTCCCATTTGCTTTCTGCATACTCATGCCGTTGACCAGATGGTATCTACTAATTCATCCGCCTTTAGGGGCAATTTCTAACAAGAAGGTGTCCTGACTCTTCTCAACTCGTCCACCCAAAGTTGTTGGTTGGGAAGAGGTTACTGTTTATACCCACAGTAGTTCGGTTCCTTTTAGTCGCCTTTTACGACACGCAGGATATACGATGGAAGATATTCTAACCCGCCCCCACGCGGGGATTGTGTTACACAAGGTTACCAAAATTCTAGCGATTATCATTTGACATTAAAATAACCCTAGGAGTTCAATAAAACGGTTTATATTGACATAACTGTTTAAGTGCGTACAAACACACAACGCTAACAAATTATACTGTCTATATATGAAATAATCGATAGGTATAATATCATAATGGTTACGGAGAACACGCCATCATTATTACCTCTAAATAATCCATTATGAACGTCGTGGAGCGTTGAAAACTGGAAAGCAGACAGTTGACAGTATCAATTTCAAACTCATCAAGTCGACTGCTACAATTTGTTTGGGATAATGAGATTTAGCAAGCCGTGTCTTTGGTTGTATTACAAGTATAATAATGAAATCACAATATATACTCGTACATGACTACTACCAGTCTTCATTTTTATGATTATTATAGTAGGTTAGGTTAGGTTTCGATAAGGTTTTAGTTGGTCACTTTGATACTTGAATTCTTCATCTGTTTATCTGTCTCTCGGCAGCACATGCCAGGATATACCATTGGTTACAAAATTCTCTTCGAAAAAATCTTCACGATGACTGGAAATTGTCATCTGACAGAGGTCCTCAGACCACTGTTATACTACAGGAGGTTCTAGGTGGAGTTTTAGGGACAGAGGAGTTATAGGAGAAACCAGAAAGGATTGTCTCCCCTAGGACAGCGTGCTGGTGCCTGTTCCATTCAAGATGACATGATTGAGTAACCTATCAAACCTTTTACAAATAGTTTTATCTACGCCGATGATGTAGCAACCATGTGTCAACTCCAACACATCGAGAAAACCGAAAGAAAGTTAAAAGAGTCCCTATGAAGAATGGCCCAATCAGCGGCGTAGCATGGCGTCAATACAAAGAATGTAATAAGTAACTACAGTTACCATTTTAGCAACACAATAAATATTTTTTCTTTTTTTATTGAAGTCTTTAATCCTGAAGTCACTGAAATAAAATATACAATGTAACAGGTTAAAAAAATAGTAAAATCCCCACCGACATAAAATAGTGAACTGGACACAAGTGGAGACGTAATTACGGCCCGAAAGTTCGTTGACCTCGGAGCGCGTTCGGCGGCGTTCAAGATGTGACCAGGACCGTCGCATCACTGGCATCCTCGCGCTGCCGAGATATTTTTGACTTAGCATAGCCTAGCGTTATCTACATATAAAGCTCGATCAATACATAATTTCTCAGAATTTGGATTTTTTATAGGAGATCTTGGTGACTTTTTTAAATAAAAACGTCTTACAATCCTTCGCACACCCGCATCAATGGAAGCTACGCCACTGGGCCGAATACGGCAAGTTAAAGTAGCTAGACTAGCTACGCCAAAACATGCCTATCGTGACAACCAGAAAGCGAAAAGGGTACCGCAAATGGAATGGAATTCGACCAGGTTGCAGCACTACACAGTTCATCTGAGTGTTACCTGACATGAGCCTGTCCCACAGAGTTAACATCTCTACAGGGAGCCTAATTTGAATATTGGCCAGCCAACATCCATAGCGCTATTGCCACTCTTCTTCGTCCGCTTAAGGACCTTCCAGTTTCTTCAAAATCTGGCAGTTTCCGCAGTTTGAACACATGTTCCTCAAAGTATTTAACTTGGTATTTAACTATACATTAAAATATACTTGCAATGTAACTGATTTACGTGAAGGTAATTTGCATTGATTTAACGAAATCTCAAAAATGGTAAATTTTATAGCGGAATGTCGCAATAGCTTCTAATATGTCGTAAATCTGGCAACCTACAATCGGCGTCCCCTAAAGCTGTCATGTGGCTGTCATTGTAGTTGTGGTTATTGCGTATGTTGAGATTTTTGTTGTTTTAGTGTATATTTGAGTGACTTTGTGACTATTTGTGGTGTGAATTAAATTATTTATGAACAATATTGTCATAATTGCATGATGGGACGAAATAAAAAGTGCATAGTTTGCTGCAATAGCGGCGAATCGGTGAACACCACTTATCATAGGTTAGTATAGGCTTTGTTTTGGTTTTCAGTAGCATCATATATGGGGAAACACTTCATGGTAATAATAAATTATCAACTGTTACAATCAAGTTATAATAAGAGTAACTCTCTAAGTATAGCTAAATACTAATACAACTTATTGTATCAGTTTGTAACATCACAGTAATAATTGAATCTATTAATGAACATCCAATTTTAATATAAAGTTGTATGCCACTGGTAATGCCCTCAAGTTGTCAAAATTTCCGTTACATGTTGACTGGTCAGCGACCTGTGCATTTTGTTGTTTACATTCCCTCTAGAGATGTTAACTCTGTGGCCTGTCCTATAAAAAGCACGTGAAGCAGGCTAGTGCAAAATTAAATACGAGGAACTCTATTATTTGTAAGCTAGTCAACCTCACCCACCCTGGCGTGTAGTGAAAGACATCTTTTGTCATGTGTTTTACTCCGGTCGAATACTTATGCTACCTAACCTAATCTGGATCACCTATACATGTTAATGGAAAAGGCCCCTAACAAACCAGACAAGGCGAAGTGAACTAGCATGGAATAAAACACACTCCTCTATATGGACATATATCCAGCATCCAGACGAAAATCCAGCAACAATTTCATTGTCAACAAATCCATTGACAGATTCCAAATCAGTAACCAAAGAGATCCTATGGAAGCAGCGGCTAACAAAGAACCACTTGGAATCCAACTGAAAGCTTTCCTGCCGAATCACAACTGAAACGGTGGACTTGCAAAAGCCTAGACAGCATTAGATGACAAATAGGTGGCACAGCCAATCACCAGAGGCCCAAGGCCACTAGTTTGTTTCACATGGATGATCTGAAATTCTATGGCTCCGGACAATGTGATTTACAGCAGTCGCTGAGGGTAGTGCAGGAGTTGAGTCAATCTATTGGAGTGGAGTTTGAGACAGACAAATGTGCCATAGTTCGTCTCAAAAGAGAACGCTGCTGAGATAGTGAAAATGAGGAGCAAATCGTGGATAGGAGAATTTTGCGACAACTGCATGCCGGAGATACTTATACCTACCTTGGAATGGTGCAGCGTCATGTCCAAGAGGCAGAATTGGTCAAAGAGTGTCACCGCTGTAAGTCCTTGCATTGAGTCCGGTAGATTTGGTCATGAGAACTGTCTGGCAAGAACAAAGTTGCTGACACAAACGTGCTTGCGGTTCCATTGTTATTATACACCTTTGGTGCTATACACTGGAAGGTGAAAGAGCAGCGAAAAATTGTCCTCTGCCTCGCGAATATACCTTCCGCAACACCTGAATGGGCGTATACCATTCAGTTTGGAGTTGGAGCGTCTGCACAACACAGTGTTACTGAGCATTGCCTGTTATGTTACGAGGAGCACTCACATCTACGTCAGCATGCTATGGAACCAAGGCTGTTGGGCCATCAGAAACCTCTTGAGTGTTCTGACAGGGCTCTGTAGGCTCAGGCGGCATCTATCACTATTAGAAATTGAAGACGACTCCCTATGTATGAGCTGTGGAGAGGCCGATGATACGGCCTACCACTTCCTTGCGGAATGTGAGTTGCTAGGCGGGCTGAGAAATAAGATCTTTGGATCTGATAGACTCCAGCCATAGGAATTACCCTCCCTAAGCTGACCGATGTCCTGGCCTTTGTTAAAGGTCGGGAAGGTTTGGCAGGGTGGAGGAGGCAGGCGGTGTTGGCTGACGGGTTATATTCGGGAATGGCAAAAAAGCCTACTGGGGCCTACTTGCCAGGAGCGGCCGCTCCACAGCCGCTACTACTACGAGGAGCACCGATTCCCTAAATCGCTTTGTGCGAGAGCACGAGAATGCCGGTAAAGGAGCCTTTGTTTTCTAAGCAACAACACGGGCAGCCGAGGAACTTAGTCTCATGTGGAGAGGTTAGGCGTCCATTACGGAACTTGCTCCCGAAAGCTGCTGAAGTCCAACTTCTTTTAAGACTTTACAAAGATGAGCCAATTCACGGAATCTTCTACAAAAATCTATAAGAGCATAGTTTGTCTGAGCAGTTAATCTTCTCCTTCCTAAGGTCTAGTTGAAGCTGGAGACTGAGAGCTCTATAATGGCCTTAGTATACCGTATCAGCATTATCAGCATGGATGTGCCTGACATCCGTTGTAGAGCTTGTCATAAGGCGCCAGAGACCCTTCCGCACCTCTTGTCGGCGTGTAAGCTGTATGCTGGTACTGCCTACGTCCATCGGCACAAGGCTACTCTTCGAGTGCTATACTACCATTCAGGGCACTCATACGGTATAGATTAGATACCGGTGCTGCCATACGCTCCTGGGGACACGAGTCTGTGGTAGAAAACGAGAGGTGCCGAATTTACTGGAACTACTCATTCTCCACGCTCGAGCCTATACAAGCAAGTAAGCCCGACATAGTCCTCCGTGACCACCAACAGAAGGCGATGTTCGTTATCAAGTTCTCGGCGCCAAATACCAGAAGCTCCTCAGACAACTTCGCAGGCTCTGGCCAGACTACACTGTGAGTCTGCTAGTAATGGTCATTGGATCCCTAGGTGACTTAAGGGGCCTGGATACACACATTTATACATACGTATTTGCCATGTAAAACACGAACTCACAATTTCTCGCATAACACACTCTATTTTCAAACTACATATACAGGGTTATTCATGTTATTCGATACGGAGCATTATGGCTAAGGTATTTGATAAAAAAGAAAATAATAAGTTGGGATGGATAGAGACCCATAAAGGCTACATTTTAAAAATATTTTCATGTTATACAGGGTGTCCCAAAAACACGGAATGTATCAAAGCTATGCTTTTTTAAATAGAACACCCCATATATTATTGCATATTCAGATTCCTTGGTGAATTCTAGTGTGCCTTTATGTATCATACATGGTACCTAAAGCGAACCTTTAAGGTGTAAATCACCATTTTCGGTATAAGTAGATATCAGGAAAAAATTGAATATCGCAGAGATTACAAAATATGGAAGGCTGTGACTTTGCCGTATTACTAAGCATAAAATGCGTCAGCTTTGATGAGACTGTCAAATTTAAATTACGTTTATGCTTGGAGAAATCGGTCGATGAATTAAGGAAACTTCGATCAGCGATAACTTGATTTTTTCAAATGGGAATGCCTAACTTTTTTTATACGGTTAAACGTAGAATCTGATAAGCTTTCTAATGATATAAGGTTGTGAATATCAATCTCTCGAAGTTTTCATTTAATTTTAAATTTTCAAACAGATCGGCGATTTTCAATTTTCCTACCCATAAGCAACGTAGGAGGCCATGAAATATAAACAAAAATCTGTTCAGCTAGAATAAAACAACTAACTTAGCTGAAAAATGCACACTAACTAGACTAAAGGGACAAGATTATAAAAATTCCTTACAACAAATCAACTCTCCCAGAAACAACTGCGATAACATCTCTAAGGTCAAAGAGAAGCTGGAGTATGGCAGTAATAGATATTTTTACTGTCTACTGGCTACCGCACCGCAATTTACTAGAGGTTAAAAATTTCCAAGGTAATCAAAAATCCCCATATGAAACAGAAACAACCAGCGACTGTTGCTCCAGCACGCAACTATCAATGATATGTAATGGTGTAAAAAAGTACTAATTTGCGTCGAAGTCGATAACTCTGACTGGAGACCTTCTATTTTTCAATATCTATTAGCTATATTGCAAAAAAGGAATACTGACCAATCAGATTTAAATTTTCTGCCATTTAAGTTATGTTTTATAATTTGAACAAATTTTAATTCATTCTTCATTTTCTGCGACCTTGCTAATAGATACTGAAGAATTTTCAGAACTCCAGTCAGAGGTACTTTTGACTTGAGTTTTGAAAGAATTGCATACCTTTTTATATCATTAAATGCGAAATTTTATTATGAAAATAATAAACTGCTTACAACATTCTCTAGTGGTTTTTACTTTATTTCAAAATTTTTAATGGTTTTGGAAATTGCCAACCTCTAGTACATTGAAGTAGCTAGTAGGCCGAGAAAAAAATCCATTTCTGCCATACAGCTTCTCTTTGACCAAAGATATGTAACCGCCGTTGTTTCTGGATACACTTTGTTTGTTGTGAGTAATTTTTATAATCTTGTCCCTTTAGTCTAGTTCGTGTGTATTTTTCAGCTAAGTTAGTTGTTTTCTTCTACCTGAACAGGTTTTTGTTTATATTTCATGGCCTGCTACGTTGGTTATAGGTAGGCAAATTGAAAAACGCCGATTTGTTTGAAAATTTTAAATTTAATGAAAACTACCAGAGATTGATATGCACAACCTTATATCATTAGAAAGGTTATCAAATTCTATGTTTAACCGTATAAAAAAAATTAGGCATTCCCATTTGAAAAAATCAAGTTATCGCTGATCGAAGTTTCCTTAATTAATCGACCGATTTCTCCAAGCATGAACGTAATTTGAGTTTGAGATTCTCGTCAAAGCTGACGCATTTTATGCTTAGTAATACGGCAAAGTCACAGCCTTCCAAATTTTATAATCTCTGCGATATTCAATTTTTTCCTGATATCTACTTATACAGAAAATGGTGATTCACACCTAAACGCTTCACTTTAAGTCCCACATATGATACATAAAGTCACACTAGAATTCACCAAGGAATCTGAATATGCAATAATATACGGGGTGTTCCATTTAAAAAAACATACCTTTGATACATTTCGTGCTTTTGGGACACCCTGTATAACATGAAAATATTTTTAAAATGTAGCCTTTATGGGTCTCTATCCATCCCAAATTATTATTTTCTTTTTTATCAAATACTTTAGCCACAATGCTCCGTGTCGAATAACGTGAATAACCCTGTATAATATTTCAGAAAGCGATTGTTAAGACCTTAATGAATGACAACTATTTTCGATTTTCTCAAAAAAGTTTTTTAATGTGCAAAAAACTCGCAATGCAAAATCATACATTCTATAAATGCCTGTAATTCAACAAACAAACACGATATCAAAAAAAGGCTAAATAGTTGCAAAACTGCAAGCTTTCTTCTTCAATTTGCTCTCTGAGTCATTACTGTAAGTTTAAAGATAACTTCAGGAGCTTGGAAATGCGAAATTCATTTTTATTGTGACCTTTGGACCTTACCTTTGGACCTTTTGACCTTACCTTTGGATTTTTGGACTTGTCTGACCTCATCTTAGACACACATACTGGAGAAAGGGAACAGGTGGCCTCGCCTCCTCGCTAACACGGGAATCTTTTCTTGGATTCTCAATTTTGCGGGCTATACCCTAGACTCTTAAGGCACACGTTGCTTCCTGCACTAAGCAAAAGTGCCGTAGTGCCGTACGGCAGCGCACATCTTAATAATCCCAATATAGACCGCAGTCATCCCTGGGTCCCTTGGTCTACTTAGGACGCACGATTCGCAGACCCAGTGATTGCTCACCCCACGGTGTGAGAACCACTCATCAGGTAATGAAACAGCAGCCCAGTATATTTATGTCGATTCCCGGGTTGCACCTTTTTCTGTGCTTAAATATTCATCTTTTGAACAAGTGTAGCTGTAGACACGATAAATAAATAAATCTGTACAACGAATTCATTTACTGCAAATTACAAAAACATCACACTATAAACTCGGTAACATAGAAAAAATCAGATTATTAATTAATGAACAGGCGAGTCTGCCAAGATATTACATATAGGAAGCTCTGTGTTATGTTGTTCGCAGAAATCAAAGTAACATTCCTCATCCGCAATTTCGTTCAACCATGCGTTGATATCGAAGTCTTATATCGGGAAATGATAAAATCCTGCCGTGTTATATTCAGAGCAACTTGACTGAACTCGTTTACTGATATTTAAATACACCGGTAGATCCGCCTTACACTCATTTCTGTGTGCACTATTAAAATTAGTCTGCGCAATTTAATTTTCCAAAATACTTAACCTAATTAACGCAGCTAAAAATCTATTTTTAAATGTTAGTTGCTGAAAGTGCCATGTATTTCTAGACCTAAAGATAGATTAATGATTTTTCATCGACATTCTCGAACACATTCCGGAATGACAGCGTACCTTTTTAAAATAAATATGTAATTACTTGCAGGTTATTTCAGGATTTGAAGCATTTTTGAAAAGAATACCTTGCAACAGTTCAAAAGTTATGTCAAAATAAAAATTGATTTTTGAATCCAGTACCGAAGACACGCCGACAACTCCCGAGCCAAGCCAAAAGTATGTGACGTCAGAAGATTAGTTTTCGCCAACGACGTCCTAGGTATCGTTATTTTTTTCTAGATTCACAGCTAGTCATGAAAAGAGTTACTTATGTAACCAGTGAATATTTGTTGCACGATACACGATGAATAAAGTTTACAGGTCGAGACGGAGTGTATGAGCGCAATAAATATGTTTTTGAGTATTTGAAATTAGATCACAAATTCTAGTTATAAAGTACGTTATGAAATAAGTTTTGCTGCAGCAATTTTTTCGACGCCATGGCTGCAAATGATATATTTATGATATGATATTTTTTAACGATCTAAATAAATATGTTTTTGAATCAAATTTAATGAGACCTTTTACTTACTATCTAGTGCAAAAAAGTACCGGAAGTACAGTACACAGGCACTAGAAAAATATCAGTAGATATCAAAATTGAACTTAATTCAAAAAAGCAAAATAATTAGTAATTTTTGTTTTATTTGTAAAATGTCAGATCGTAGGAAAATTGCGTGTAACATATGCAAAAAGCATATCAATAAATTTTTTGGTGAAAAAATTAAAAAAATTTGTCGGGTCCTGGGATCGAACTCGGACAATGTATGGTGAAAGGCTCCGCGCTTAGCCGTGGTACTGCCATGGCGCCAAACAAATTGTTTCAACAAAATGTAGGTATTTGATAAGGTACTTTATTACTTGAATTTGTGATCTAATTTCAAACATTCAAAAGCATATTTAATTCGATCGTAGACTTCGTCTCGAGCTACAAACTTCATTTATCGTCTATCGTGCAATAAATAAATACTAGTTACATAAGTAACTCTGTTTACGATTACCTGGGAATCTAGATAAAAATAATGGTACATTCTGTTTTTGGTACTGGATTCAAAGAAATGTGATGTAACTTTTGAATTATTGCGGAAAAAAAGAAAAAAGAAGTTTGGTTATAAAGCTTGTATGTATATACTGTGTAAGGCTAAGAATTTCTAGAACACCTGAACAGCGTGCATGAAAACATCAAGTTCACCATGGAGGTAGAAGAAAACAAAAATCTCGCCTTCCTTGATGTTCTTCTAACAAGAAAAGGAGCTAGATTAGAGCACAAGGTATATAGAAAGCCAACTCATACTGACCGGTATTTGCATAAAGAATCAAACCACCACCCATCTCAGAAGTACGGAATTATTAGAACTTTGACAGAACGGGCTAGAAAAGTGTGCGAACCAGAAGAACTCGACACCGAACTGGAATATCTAAAGAATGCTCTTAAGGCAAATGGTTACACAGAAAAAGAAATAACAAGGACAATGAGAAGAAATAGGGCAAAATCAGAACCTAAACCGATAGCAAAAGCTTTTCTACCCTATGTGCCTGGAATAACAGACAGAATAGGAAAAATGTTACGAAAGGAAAACGTCAAGATGATCTACAAGCCCACAAGAAAGATACAGGAATATTTGAGAACGGTGAAAGATAAAAGAGACCCACTCACAAGACCGGGGGTATATCGCATACCATGCACATGTGGGAGTGTATACATAGGAACAACGAAGCGATCTATAAACACAAGAATTGCAGAACATAAGGCTAGCTGTCGACTAGGCCATACGGACAAATCAGCGGTAGCCGAACATGCGATTAAGGAGGGAAGTCACAGGATCAAGTTTGAAGAAACACAGGTTCTTGCCGCAACGTCTTCATACCATGCCAGACTTCAAAGAGAAGCCATCGAAATACAGAAACATCATAATAATTTCAACAGGAAAGAAGAAACACAGAAAGTCAACCGGACATGGATACCCATCCTAAAGGACCTGAAGACACTACCATATCGCGAAGGGGCGGGGCTACCAACGCTACCTGGTTGGGCCACGTCACCATTAGCAGGTATAAATACAGGTAAACATCCACCAGCCGTCAGTATTTTGGAAGTCGCCGAAGTGAAATAGCTTCTGAAGATGCCATCCACTCGTGGTGGCGAAACGTCAAGCTTTAACGCTAAACGACGCCGGCCTAAAAACCCAAGAACCACAAATTCATTCCTTGTATGTATACTTTATGATCTTCCCATTTATCACAAATAAAATTAATTTTTTTTTTCAAAAAACCCAATGCTTTTAGATGACCTAGAAGACTTAGAAATCCTAGTCTTAGTTTAGATTTAAGTTTATGCTTTTACACTCCGTGTGAACCCCCCTTGAGATTTCCCTTGATATTCACGGTCCTGTATGTTTCTAGTTTTAGATTTCATTTAAACTGAAGGGAAATAAAGTTATTATTATTATCTGACTTTCTAAGTTCCTACCGCATAATTGCGGTAGCAACAAGTGTTGAAGGGGTAAGCCAAGTCAACACCCGGACTATTATTGATCGGAATTTAGGAAGGATCGCACAATATTACAGGTCTTTAGGACTACAGTCTTTTGAAATACTTTGTGTAACTTTTCGTCCAGACCCAACTGTTGAAGATGTCTTGTAAACGTGTTTGGTGTAAGGCTTGACACCGACATAATGACGGGGACAATAGTGACCTTGCTTTGTTTCCAAAGTCGTTTTATTTTCATGGCAAGGTCCGTGTATTTAGATATCTTCCCAGCGTAGGTGTTTTGGATATTCACATCATTGGGAATGGCAATATCTATCAAATAGGTAATAATAATAATTATTATTATTACTATAATTGCAACAGCATGCTGAGATGTACCATCCAATGCCATATCACCCAATACCAAAATTATATCTTGCATTGTGTCTAGTTCTTATCTTTTAGATAAAATGAGATCAAAATATTTAAAACCATTATTTAAAACAAGATGGAATTGTTGCGGTCAAAATGATATATCATACGTCCACAGAAACCAAATGCTCTTCTCACATCTTATCTCACCTCCAGAACAGCAACATAAATACATTTGTTATTACCTCCAAGATGCGGTCGACAATGACCCGTAAAAACGCCAGTTGGCCACGCATAATAGAAACAAACGAACATCTGTAACGCATACAGGTCACGTGCCAGCCTCCTACGCCCGCATTGTGACCGCGAACCACGAGACGACATACGAGACATCTCAAGAGCATTTGCGGCTTATTAAGTAGTATATTACGTAACAAGTGAGGATAGTAATCCATTTCATACGGGTGTGGAATCGTAGCACTGGCAGTTATAGCTTACTTGACAGGAGGACAATGGAAAATTCATCCAAAGTATGTCGTGTGAGTCCCTGTATATTTTCGAGCGTATGTTATAGTCACACAGTCACTATTATTGAAAAGGCATTAAAAAAGCGTGTTTAATATTTGACTTTGAGTTTTGGTCCCTTTAGTAACAGCGTGTTAGTTTTGTGGTAGTTGAGCCAAAAAAATGGGTAAGTTTTCTCACGAGCTATACTTGTTACTGCGTAGTTGGCTTTATTTTTATTTTCATTGTCATTTATATTGAGACACCTAATGCTCATACTATACCTACTGTCAGTGTTGCCTAAATAGCAAACAGCAATAAGCATGTACTAACAAATACTTTGTTACTTTTCAATAAATTTCAGAACAGATATAAATCAACTAGGCGATATATATAATAATTTAATAAAGTAGGGTTTCTGCAGCTTGGAATAATCTAACAAACCATATTTATGTATACATAGATAGATACAAAAGCTTTCACCCCTATCGTTCCATCAATCCTTTCCCACCACTTTAAGAACATCTGTGTATTTTAATTTAAAATATCCTAAAAACGCCGTACTGGTCATTCAGCTCTCTCAACCCGTAGAGGCTGTTTCACAAACAAAACAATTTTACAGAAATGTAACCGACATCTGAAATTAACGTAAGTAGATTTGTTAGTATTTTTTTCCTTGTCACAGTAAATTTAATTCTTTTATATTCATGCTCAATAATCGAAAATGAAATCACTATGTTTATGTTTAAAAGTTTTATATATACATTTATAGTTAGTTATATCATTGATTAACACATTTATACTTTAATCAATGGTTATATTTCTACTTTACACATACAATTTATAGTTATTTTATTTAATTGTTTTTTGTGTGGTTTTTTGTATTTTTATTCTTATTTTTATTATATACAGATGATTTCCTATTCATTTATAGATACCTACCTGAAGATGGTTTAGATTAAAATAAACCGAAACGTAGTGAAGAAAGAAAGAAAAAATCGATCTGCGAGTAGCACAACTGGGTACACTTTACCGTTTAAAACTTCCTCCAATTTTTCCATGTTTCTGGTAGCATTATATACCTAGTTGAAATCGAAACCATTTTGTTTTCTATACAAGATGTCCAAAGCACCTGCCTGGAGAACGCTAATCCTCTCATTAGCCTTTATAAGAATCAACTTGTCATAGTAATCTTAACAAGGACCACACAGTCGCCATATACGTATTTTCATTATGCTAATCATTTGTTTATTTAAAACGGTGGGCTTTGAATATGCCTGTAAATTATGTCCTACCCAGATTCGTCATTATCTGGTTCAGGCGGTCTGATTTCGAGGAAAAACCGAAACATGTCTGCAGAGAAATTCGATGTGGGCGCATAGTTAATTTGCTGAACCTTCGTTCGGTATTGCCAATGCAAAATGTAGGCAGTGTGCTTGATCAGTGGCGTGGTTGTACAACATGTCGGGCTCCATATAGAACATGATACGTTTTTGTCATAGTACAGGGTGGGCCAATAGCGCTTGGACGGAGGATTCTGGGCTTACTACAAAATATTTCACAAATCTATCACTTGATCATCGTAGGGACCCTTGAGGGCTATAACATTTTTTTGAATATGTTATATGTTATTGCATATTTGGATTCCTGGGTCAATTCTAGTGTGACTTTATGTATCACACATGGAACATTAAATGAACCGTTTAGGCGCAAATCACCATTTTTGGTATAAGTAGGTATCAGAAAAAAAATGAATGTCGCGACTATAAATCTTAGAAGGCCGTGACTTTGTGGTACGACTAAGCATGAAATGGGTAACCTTAGGTCAGACGGCTAAATTTGAATTCTTTTTGTACCTGGAGAAATCAGTAGATTAATTAAGGAAACTTCAATCACAGATAACTTGATTTTTTCAAATAGGAATGCCTATTTTTGTTTAAAGATTTAAATGTAAAATTTGATTACCTTTCTAATGATATAGCATTCTCGATATCGATCTTTTTTGGTTTTCATTTTATTTCAAATTTTCAGTTAAATCGGTGTTTTTCAATTTTCCTTCATGCAAGCAACCTAGCAGGCCATGAAAAATAAACAAAAGCTCATTAATATGGAAGAAACCAACTAACTTAGTAGAAAGAATGATGCAAACTAACTAGAACAACGAGCCAAGATTATGAAAATTCCTTACATCATATTAGCTCTAACCGGATACAACAGCGGCAAGATATCTAATGTCAATGAGTAGCTGGGGATACCAAAAATGGTGATTTCCGCCTAAACGGTTCGTTTAAAGGTCCATGTGTGATACATAAAGTCACACTAGAATTGACCAAGGAATCCAAATATGCAATAATATATAGGGAGTTCCATTCAAAAAATGTAAGTTTGATATGAATCACCCTGTGTAAACGTTAAAATTTAAGTGTACATATTTTTACGTTATAGCCCTCAAGGGTCCATGCCATAATCAAGTGACAGATTTTTGAAATATTTTTAAGTAAGCCCACAATCCTCCGTCCACGCACTATTGGCCCACCCTGTATATTATGGGACCTATAGGGACCATTTACAAGTCCGCTGTCTGACGTTATTTCACGTTATCCGCTATCTGCCAGCGTAGTTCTCCCGAAATAACCGAATCGGCTTATAATCGATAACGTTGTACGTTATTTACTGAAGATTATGGTACGATATGATTACGTGCGGTCTTGCCACGACTAAAACGCTATGCTGCAATGAGAACAGAGTCATGATGATTTTGATAGCAACAATACTTATTGGGTGGTTTATCATTGTAGATAAATTAAAACAAAAAACTTAAAAAAAAAGCTTTTATTTAAAGGTTCTAAAACAAAGGAAAATAAAATGTTCCTTTAGTGTGTTAACTATCAACTTATAGCCTCTTCATACACAATTTATATGATCATAAAAGCTTGTCGCGAGGTTTGCGTAAGCACCTCTAGGAATTCAATTAAACTGAAATTTTAACACACTTAAACTTAGCAGACCAAGTTAGTCAATTGAATAGATACTAGTTAATTAACACAACTATATCGCGCGACAAGCTTCTATGATCATATAAAATGTGTATAATGAGGCTTTAAGTTGATAGTTAACACTCTAAAGGAACATTTTATTTTCTTTTTTTTAGAACCTTTAAATAAAAGCTTTTTTTTAAAAAGTTTTTTTGTTATAATTTATTTTTTACTTTTTAGTTATTAACTTACATTTATATCAAACAAAATTTTTATTTATTGTCGGCAAGCCCTTTTATTTGATACCCAGATTGCAGAAGTGCATTAAAAAGAATTATTTCGCCATCTTGGATGGTCCACCATAGTGGATTTAGAATGACGTCATATTATTTTTCGAGTCACTCTCAACAAGACCTTTCACTTTGCTCTCAGGTCGTGAACAAGGTTCATGCAGTGCTAAAACAACTCACCAACTTTGAATCGTATATTTTCCCCAAACTCTTACAGCTAAACCCATCATCGTATTATATCTAAGAATACATATTATTTGCCATCATTTGAACGACAGTTTCTAACTTAAAATTTGCGCTTTATCCCTATTACTTTCCCAAAGTCAGTCCAGCACCTCAAATGTTCCTTTACAACTTATTATTGGAAAATACTCACCGCGGATCTTCTTTACCACTTACGTCGCTGTCACAGTCATACACACCGGCTGTCCGGTCTACCCTTCGTGGTTGCTCGGTGCACCAGCGGTTTGTTAGCTACCCCCTAACCTTATGTCGATGTCGTCACCGTCGTCTATACAACCTGGTGATGACCACTGCGTAGGAACTCCTACACTTCCAGAATCCAGAATCTCTTGTGACTGCTGCCAGATTCTTGCTCACACCGCAAGCCTCTAGTTGAGCGCCAAATTCAAAAACTCTCTTCTCTCAGGTCGTCAGGTTCTCGCAGTGATAGAGCAACTTGCCGGCTTTGAATAGTATTTTCCACAAACTCTCACAACAAAATTCATCGTTTGACTAAAAATGACATCAATGGATCTATTGTGTCTTTTGTCAGTGATGACATTCATCTCAAGATCGTCATTCCCCTTAGCATCTACCGGGCGTTCTCATATCAATATGGATACCCATATTGTAGAAATGCATTAAATAACTATTCCACTATTGGATTTAGAACGACGTCATACAGCTTATCGTGCATTGTCATCCAAACTAAACGTGTATACAAAATTTCAACTTAATCGGTTGAAGATATCTGCTTCAAAATTTAGTTGCAAGATTCCACCCGAACAAGCGTACATACATTGCTAGTTAAATAAAAGCTTTTCAAAAGGATCAGGTTTTCTTCCGCCACTTTTATTTGAAGAAGAAAGAAAGTTGTGAACGCATCTGTTAGATGTTAAAATTAAAATCAATTCTTCTAGTTGCAACACGCAACGATATTTTATTTTATACCGCAAACGAGATGCGTTGAGGAAACCGCATCACCCACCGACATGAAACAGCGAACTAGACCCAGTGGAGACGTAATCTCGGTCCTGGAGTTTGTTGACCTCAGATCGCGTTCGGCGGCGTTCAAGATGTGAGCAGGACAGTCGCATCACTCGCATCATCGCGCTGTCAGGATATTTTTATTGGAAACCTCATCCTTGCAGCCAAGAGGAAAACATGGAAGGAGCTATATTCTTCTCTTGAAGAGGACATTTGGGATGAGGGCTACCGAATCGCAACAAAGAAAATAACAGGCATGGCGCCCACGTGCAACTTAAGCGCCGAAAGGAAGGTCGAGGTAGTGCGGCAACTCTTCCCAGTCCGGCAAGATGTCTGGCAACATGACAGCTTAGACGAGGACGTGGAACCGTCTACAATGGACGAACTACGGGTAGCGGGAGAAAAAATTAAGACCAGAAAAGCACCGGGTCCAGATAGAGTTCCCCCGAAGGTAATCAAAGAATTGATTGCCACTGCACCGAGCCTACTGCTAGGACTACTGAACCGTCTTTTGAAAATACAAACTTTCCCGACCATCTGGAAAACGGCTTGAGTAGTGTTGATTGCTAGGGTAACCCCCAGAGCTTGCTTCGTCATACCGACCCATTTGTTTTCTGAACATAGTGGGAAAGCTGTATGAAGTACTAATCCGGCAGAGGTTAGAAGCAGCACTCGAAAAAGCGAGAGGCTTGTCGCCAAACCAGTTTGGCTTCCGCAGTGGCAAGTCAACGAACAACGCATTGGAAGCCGTTCTATGCTCCGTAGAAGGAACCTCCAATAAATGGGGAGCACTGGTGACACTTGACGTACAAAATGCCTTTAATACGGCGTCGTGGGGCATCATAATGGAGGAGTTGAATAACCGTGGCATACCGAGGTATTTACGGAATCTGATTGGCAGCTATTTTAGTGATAGAGCTATAAAAATAGCAAACGTAGAGCTGGAGATGTCTACAGGAGTCATCAGGGATCAGCTTTGGGTCCTCTTCTCTAGCAAGTCCTGTATGGTGGTGTTTTGAGAATAGTTCTTCCTCGAAACACAAAGACTGTGGCGTTCGCGGATGATCTCGCTCTGGTAGCCTCCACCAAAGACGAGATAACTTTGGTGCAAACAACAAACGAGGCGCTGAGAAGGATAGATGAGTGGATGTTTAGACACCACCTTCAGCTGGCACCAAGCAAAACTGAGACGGTCATTCTCCGGGGTTCTAGGATCACTAGGAACCAAGTGAGTTTCCATCTTAGAGGGGCGCAAATAGTACCCAGCAAATCGATAGTGTACTTGGGGATTACCATAGACAACGAACGATGTTTCAACGAACACATAAAGAGAACTGCGGTGAAAGCAAAAAGAAAGGTGGCATTACTGTCACGTATAATGCCAAACGTAGGCGGCCCAAAGTATGCGAAAAAGACAGATCTTGAACGGAGTTATCTACTCAGTTATGCTATACGGAGCTCCAATATGGTATAAAGTGATGGAGAGGAAAAAGCACCAGCAATCCGTATACAAGGTGCAAAGAAAGTCTCTGCTGAGGGTGGCCAGTGCGTATCGTACTGTGTCTACCAGAGCGCTGCAGGTTATGACAGCGATACCGCCACTGCATTTGTTGGCCAACTAGAGGAGATACATGTATATCGCGGAAGGTGCTCTGCCAGAGCGGCGGAGAACCGCCAGACAGAAAACCATGGACGAGTGGCGGGGTATCTGGTCCAGTACAACGGAGGTGGCGCAGTGGACTAAGCGTCTGATTCCAAATCTACAAGAGTGGGCAGAGTGTAAACACAGGACAACCTGCTAGTACCTAATACAGGCGTTGTCGGGCCAAGGTCCCTTTCGGGTGTATAGGAACAAAATAGGACGAGCGACGGACGATCGTTGTCGACATTGTGGCCAAAGCAACACAGTCGAGCACGTCCTATTTGAGTGCGACAGATGGTCCTATTACAAGCAGGAAGCGAGAGCGAACCTGCCTGAGAACCTGACCCCAGAGAACATGGTGCCCATCATGATATCGAGCGAGAAACGCTGGAAGATAGTACACAAGATGGTTCAAGGCATCTTAAAATTGAAAGAGAAGCAGGAGGAGAAGAACAAACATATTTAACTCATCTTGCACTGTGAAGAATATCGTTCACGATGATGCCCGGTGCAGCTGGAGATCGAGCAGAGGTAAGGAAAGAGGGAATGGGTTTTAGCCGGTCGGGCCGTGGTGACATGTCGGATGGACGCGTTTGCGTCCGTTGGACATGACATCAGAGGACTCAAGCTGGTTCAGCGTCGGGCAGGTAGACTCTCTCTCACACCTCCAGGTGTGTCAGTGTTTCTGTCCTTGCGATCAAGCCGACTTCCTAAACCCTCTATAGTAATAAAAAAAGATATTTTTATATATAGCGCCTGGTAATAGCCCTTAGCGTTATATATAAAGCTCGATCAATACATACGTTTAATAATTGAACTTGAATTTAATCATTTGAATAAATATTCTCAGAATTCTAATTTATTCTAGGAGATCTTAGTGACTTTTTTAAATGAAAACGGTATTACAATCCTTTGATGAGATGCGACGCATCATTCGCATCAATGTAAGCTACGCCGCTGAAAAAAAACTTAATAATTCCTATGGGCTAGTATCTTTTCAGTCACAGCACTATAATAATTGCGTCGTTGTTTATATCCATTGGATAATAATATACGACGACGCCGCTGGTGGTTAATCGTTCAGTCGTTGTGCAAGTTGAACGCAATAAATTATAAGCTAACTTCAATATACGGAAAGCTATCGAACTGATGCTAATTTGTATACCGTTTCGCAATTCTAACGGCGTTAAAATTTAATAGTGTTTGTGATATTCCGAAAACATCAGTGAACTTGTAAAATGGCTGTCCCAATGGCGTTACACAGTGCATTATACGCAGGGGGGCATCCAAAATGGTATGTCGCTCTGATGGAGTATCTAACCCCTACAATAAGGTATTTTTGGTTGAAGCGAGGGTTGAAGTGGGATATATAAAGGTAATCCTAGACCCATTTAAATAATACTAATAATAATAAATTATACAATGCCTTGGTTAGACCGATTCTTTAGCACGCATCAGTAATATGGGCACCTCAAGCAGAAATTAATATCAACCTAATTGAAAAGGTAGGTACAAAAAAGGTTCCTTAGATATTTTTATTTTAAAAGATATAATTTATATCCTCACTTAGTGCCTACCAACGACTTGCTTAACATGTTTAATATGCAGTCCTAACGAAGACGAGAACTATGCGTTGTGTATCGTTCTTGTATAACATTGTTAATAATATCAAATATAAGAATTGTAATCTAATCAATTTTGTAAAGTTTCATGTACCAAAGATTACCCGAAGGGTGAATAGTAATGACCTATTTTATTCTAGTCCTTTTAATAAGTCTCCCATAAACTACATGCGAATCAGGGTAACATTTTATTGAAGCACAGTAACCTGGATTTCTTCAACTCCACTGTCAAGGAGATTGAATTTTTTTATGGAAAACCATACCCTGACAGATGATGATCCTTAAAGATTGTAAGATTATCAATAAATAAATAAATAAATACAAAAAAGTTTTCTCAAAATAATAATAAGTTAAAAAGTAGCAATTTTATTCATTCATTCGAAACCAATCACAAACGACGTCGCTTCGCTTTTATTAAAGCTCGTCAGTGTGATTTGGGTCTTAGATGAATAAATTAAATTGCAGTCTAGTGCCTAGTTGGCAAAACTCATACTAGTAGTAGCAACTGGTAGATAGATGATGAACCAATACTTCTTCAAGGTATTGCTTCCCAATATCTATAAGTTGCTACTGATAATAATACGCAAAACAAGCCGCTGTAGCTATAAAGAGATACGTGTAATGGATCTTCGACAACTCTGTGCTTATAAAATTCTGATATACCTAAGGATGGCAACGATACATCGATGTATCTAAAACATCCGTATATCGAACTTTAAACGTTCAAAAAATATTTTGCCGTTGATGCCTGCATGTCGATGTATCGATGCATCGGCATCGATGTAAAGAAGAATATCGATTTTTTGGGGACCAAGTGTCCAAAGAGAGACCTTTCGGATATCCAGGTTTGCTTAAAAATTTAAAATCTCATGGCTTGAATAATCTGAGGATGCTAATCACAAATACGGTCGCAGCCTTGATTAAAATCAAAATTTTAATATCTTTCAACACTAAAAAGTCTAAAAAATGGAAGATTCTCATTTGGTTTTATATAAAGATGACACCTTGTGTTCTGCATAATTTGAGGGTGCTGATTATAAATCCTGTCGCAGTTTTCACTTTTATTAACGAAATTCAAAAAGTTCTGACCTATAAGGTCTCCAGGTTTGCCTAAAAAGTCGAAAATATTTATTTGGCTTTCTATTAAGATGAAACCTTATGTTTTGGATAACTTGAGTTTGCTGATTACAAATCCTGTCGCAGTTTTGAGTTTCAGTCTCGTTAAATGAAAATAGAAAATTTTAAATCTTTCAGATCTTCAGATTTGCCTAACAAATTGAAAATATTTATTTGGCTTTTTATAAAGATGAAACCTCGTATTTTGGATAATTTGAGGGTGCTGATTAGAAATGCCGTCACAGTATTCAGTTTTGGTCTCGTTTGATAAAAATCAAAATTTTCAAGTCTTTCAGATTTTCAGGTTTGCCCAAAGAATTGAAAATCTCTTTTTGGCTTTTTTTTTAAGATGAAACCTCTTGATTTGGATAATTTAGTGTGCTGAATACAAATCTGGTTGCAGTTTTGAGTTTCTGTTTCGTTTAATGTAAATCAAATATTTAAAATCTCTCAGGTCTTCAGATTTGCCTAAAAAATTGAAAATCTGCATTTGAATTTCTATTAAGTTGGAACCTGACATTTTGCATAATTTGAGGATGCTGATCACAAAAGTGGTCGCAGTTCTGAGTTTCAGTTTCGTTTGATAAAAATAAAAATTTTCAAATCTGTCAGATCTTCATTTTTGCTTAAGAAAACTGAAAATCTTTATTCAGCTTTCTATTGAGATGAAACCTCGTGATTTGGATAATTTGAAGATATAATTTCTAATTTTTCATATCTAAAATAAATTAAGGGTACTTTTCCTCACTAAATTTTTTAGTGTAGAGTAGTGTAGAGTAATATTTAAGGTTCCTTAACTAACACTTAAGGGACAATCAAGGTACCCTCAAGTGCGGATTTCCTAGACAACATCTAAGAACATTTGATGTCTTCTGTTATCTCTTTTTGCTTTGTGCCAGTATTTTGTGTTTTATATAGGAGATTTTTCCGGAAGTGACAGAAACTGACAACACCTTATTCCAAAAGTAACCTACAAAATCGTCTTGACTGCAACGAAATATCATGTTAACATGTCATGTTGGTATTTCGTTACTTGAGAAGGTATTACTCAAGCGAGCCTTACGTAAGGGATAGCGGTCGTACCACAAAACCTTACTTAAAAGACCGTCAAGTATCAAGGGACCCTTAAGTATCGACTAAGAGGCCAATAGGCAAAACTCGGTGGTGAATGGGTTTCTGGGTTCGCCCCCCCCCCCTTTCTAGAAGCAATCCTAAATTCGCCCCTGCTACTAGTTTTGGAGATACTTGACTATTCCACTTTGCTTACGTAGTCCACATTTACCGACTCTACTTTATTAACAGAAATACGATCACTTCTACCTTGCTGACGCGCAAAAGGTGACGATAAAACTCCGAATCGGCTGCGAGATAAACGATTCGACACGTTACGTCTCGCATCGGTATAATCAACTGCCAGCCGACTATAATAGCCTCGGCTCTCCGATTTCATTAACGCCCTTGCCGGAGATATATCGTCCGGACGATCCCGAAAAGGAGGAGGACAAATCGTAACGGGTACTTTTTCTGCCGCAAACTTCGATTCTGCGGTTTCTAATCAAAAAGTTCCCATTAGGGTGTAGATTGAATCTGTGCGGGATATCCGAGGATGTGGCGATGTGTTGAGGAGGGGACTGTGAACAGAATAAGAAAGGCTGAAGGAGGAAGAAGAAGGTCTATTCTAATGATGTCTGGGGACATACTTGCCTTGATGGATGGACTGAGGGTATCAAGTAACCTTATGGAAGATTTTGAAGAATATATCATCATCATCATAGTCACGATGTCTTAACAGACATGTTGTGAACTCGTAAAATGCATTAAGTCGGGGCTGGAGAACTGTAGCTCGCCATCGTTCGCAATTTACTGCCAGTTCAGTGGCGCTCTTGATACTCATATCTTGGGGCATGACACTGAACTACAAGTTTCTCCATATTATCGCTTCTGTGAATATGTCCGAATAATGTAAGTATTCTCGTGCAGTATAGGTATAGGTAGTACGAAAGTACATAGATATCCTTGTCCTCCAAAGCTCATCTTATGTAAGGCCTAAGGACATTGTAGATAGACACAAAATAGGCAAATTTAATTTAATTTATAGCAAAGACTGCAAACAACATAATGCTGATACAAAATAGCAGCCTCATGGGTACTTAAAAACTACTGCAAAAGAATTTTGTCTTTTAAAAAAAGAGAAAAAGGGACAGTTATAACAATACAATACAAAACTAAAAATGAGTATATAGTATGAGCATGGTCATGTTTTGGATAACTTGAGCGTGCTGATTACAAAAAATAAAAAGCTGCAGGTCTTTCCTTTAGGTTTGTCTAAAAAATCAAAAATCTTTATTTGGCGTTCTATTGAGATGAAATCTCCTGTTTTCTATAATTTGAGGGTGCTGATTACAAATCCAGTCGCAGTTTGGAGTTTCAGTCTCGTTGAACGAAAATAAAAAATTTCAGGGCTCTTAGATATTGAGGTTTGCCTAAAAAAAAGGAAAATCTTTATTTGGCTTCATTAAGATAAAACCTCGTGTTTTGGATAATTTGAGGGTGCTGATTACAAATGCCGCCACAGTATTGTGTCTTAATCTCGTTTCATAAAAATCAAAATTTTCAAATCTTTTAGATCCTCAGGTTTGCCTAAAAAATTTAAAATTTTCATTTGCCTTTCTATTAAGATGAAACGTCATACTTTAAATAACTTGAGGGTGCTGATTAGAAATCCGGTCGCAGGTTTGAGTTTCAGTTTCATTTGATGAAAATGAAAAATTTCAAATCTCTCAGATCTTCAGGTTTGCCTAAAAAATTGAAAATCTTCATTTGGTTTTCTATCAAGTTGGAACCTCGTGTTTTGGGTAATTTGAGGATGCTCATTACAAATCCGGTCGCAGTTTTGAGCTTTAGTCTGGTTTGATAAAAAGCAAAATTTTCAAATCTTTCAGATCTTCAGGTCTCAGGTCTCAGGTCTCCCTAGAAAATGGAAAATCTTATTTAAGGCATAAGGACATTGTAGATAGACACAAAATAGGCAAATTTAATTTAATTTATAGCAAAGACTGCTAACAACATAATGCTGATACAAAATAGCAGCCGCGTAGATATAAGACACGTCAAAATACAGGTAAAGAATATAACAAATAAATAAAATAAATGAACGAGCACAACATTGAAAAATAGATAATGTTACAATATCACATTCAAATTCAAATTTGTGAATCAAAAAATTCTTGTAAGGAATAAAAGGGATTTTCAGCCAGCAAGTATTTCAAGTCTGTTCTAAATTGCTTCTCGTTTTTGGTTTTAAGATGCGCGTTCTTTAAGTGGTTATAAACTTTAATTCCCATTATGGTAGGACCATCGCTCTTTAATTTTAAGTTATGTTTGGGAAGAATTAATTGTTTTTGTCTGGTACTATACTTATGCTCACTGGGATTAATGTAAAGGTGCTTGTTTTGGTGTACAAGACATGCCACTTCTAAAGTATATAGGTTAATGATGGTTAAAATGTTTAGTTTTTTAAACAGCGGTTTACATTCTGCTATATATTTCGCCCCTAACATGTTACGAATTATCATTTTTTGTTTCAAAAGAACTTTCTCGCAGTGAGTAGAAGCTCCCCAAAATTGGATTCCATACCGTAATCTTGATTCAATATCTCCATAGTAGTATTGTTTTAAGGAATGTATATTTAAATATAATTTCAACGTTCTTATCAGATATCCCTTTTTATTGAGTGTATTATTTAGGCCTATACAATGCACTTCCCAAGAAAAATTTTCGTTTAGGGTTAAGCCGAGTATTTTAATGTTGGACGAGCGCTCAATATGCACTTCATTAATGTCAAGATCAGGGATATCATCGATGTTTTTTTGATATGGATGGAAAACTGTACTTAAAAACTACCGCAAAAGGATTTTGTATATTAAAAAAAAAGAGGAAAAAAGGACAGTTATAGGAAAGAAAAACAGATTGATGAAACAATACAATACAAAACAAAAAGAGTATATAGTATGAACATGGTTAAGGAGGTCATAAAGATCACTCATAGTATTGAAGAGCCAACAAATTTCTAAAAAGGGCTGACCTGAAAGCATAATGTTTTAAATCTTGGATAAATGCTGGTATTAAATGGAAAAGATTTGCAATAAGTTGTAGTTTTATGTGGAGGATGGGAAATGAAGACTTTGTACCTGAGATTTAGGGGGTGGATATCAGTCCTGAACGATACTTTTTTATACAAGTAGGGTGGGCACTTATTATTTAGAACTTTGTGATATAGTGTTAGCGCTTGCAGTTGCCGTCTGCCTGACATAGACGTCCAATTCGCATCTCGTAGTTTATGAGAGATCCCCATGTGCTTTTGGATACCATCAATAAATCTTGACCATGATTTCTGTACTCGCTGGATTCTGTTTTCATCACTTTTATCAAGGTATGGGCCATACAAAGAGTCACAGTAATTGAAATGCGATAACACTAGGCACCGATGATTCGCTAAGTAGATCATTGGTACATTTACACCCATAATCCTACTTCAGTATACTAAGGTGTTAAAGACACCATCTTGGCAATCCATTATAAAGTCATCAGTCTCCGACTTTGACTCACTATACCTTAGGAAAGAGAAGGTTAACTGCTCAGCTGGATGTTTGTAGAAGATGCCATTGGCCTATCCTTATGAAGTGTTAAAATCAAGTTGACATCGGCAGCTTCGGCTTTTATTTGTGAGGGAGCAAGTTCCGTACTGAACTGCTGACGACTCTACGTGATGTCGAGTGTGAGGTTGAGTTACTCCGTTGCTCGTGTTGCTGCTCTAAAAAGGAAGGCTCCTTTACCCGCATTCTCGTACTCCTGCACAAAGCTGGTCAGGGGATCGGTGCTCCTCGTCATACATCAGGCAGTGGCCCATACTACCCTGTCGTGCAGATGTCCCAAACTCAATAGTTCACGCCCTCCTCATTTCATGAGAGGTATATTCGCAGGACAGAGGACTTCAGGTGTGGACTTCTTCCCGTATTTATCCTTTCGCGGGTATTTGTACCGATTTGTCGCTGCCCGTCCACTGTCCAGTGGATGGCACCAAGTGGGACAGCAAAATGAGCTGTTCTTCCCCGTCACTACCTTCGCTTTGTCCTATATTCATCATCATCATAGTCACAATGTCTTAACAGACATGTTGTGAACTCGTAAAATGCATTAAGTCGGAACTAGAATATTGCCGACACGAATATTGTCAATAGTTTTGAGAACTGTCGCTCGCCATCGTTCGCGATTTACTATCAGTTTAGTGGCGCTCTTGATACTCATATCCAGCAACTGTTTCGTCGTATCCACCCAGCGCGTAGGGGGACGGCCACGGCGCCGCCCACTCGGGGCACGACCCTGAACTACAAGTTTCTCCATATTATTGCTTCTGTGTATATGTCCGAAGAATGTAATTCTCGCCGACACAATGGAGGATAGTCTCTTTGGATTACCGAGCTCATACAGTATAGAAACGTTAGTTCGATAGGCGGTAAAAGGAACTCTCAGCATTTTCCTCCATGTCCACATTTCAAAAGCATCTATGCGAGCTCAATCTGCCTTTTTAACAGTCCAAGTTTCCGAGGCATACAAAAATATGGAGAACACAAGAGGCTGAACCAGCGACATTTTTGTAGCTTTAGTGATGTTATGGTCACGCTATATTTTAGTATGCTTTGTCATGGCCAAACGTGCCTGTTGAATGCGCCGTCGAATCTCATTTTCACAGCTACCCGAATTATCGATCAAAGAACCGAGGTATACAAAACTTTGAACTACTTCACAACGGCCTATTGACTTTATTTCTCGATGATTATCATGCTCTCTATCTACGATTTTAACCTTGGTCTTATTGTAATTAATACCAAGACCATACGCTGCACTACGTTGTTCCAAGATCTTTAATAGAGCTACTAGTTCTTCCTGAGAAGCTGCAATAAGGGTTGTATAGTCAGCAAATCTTAAGTTGGATATTTTGCTTCCGCCAATAGTTACACCGCCATTCCAGTTGTCTAATACCTGTCTCATCACAAATTTAGAGTAAATGTTAAACAACATCGGAGATAATACACATCCCTGACGAATTCCTTTTCTGGTTGCAGTTTGACTAGACAGGTTACCATCAATTCTAACACGAGCCGAATTAGATTCGTAGAGTTGCTGTAGAGAAACACTAGGTGATAAGAAACTCCCATAGAGATGAGGATTTCCCACAGTTCAGGCCACTTTACGATATCAAACGCCTTAGAATAGTCCACAAAGCAGACAAAAACTGGAAAATGATGCTCTCTGGCTTTTTCAATAATTTTTCTTAAGTTTAAGATATGTTCACGCGTACCGTATTCCTTTACGAAACCTGCCTGCGCCTGAGAAATTTGCCAGCCAATAAAACTCTCCAAACAAGATTGTAAAATATATAGTACAACCTTACTTGCATGAAACATTAACGAATGTAGGCGATAATTATCTGGATTTGTTGGAGATCCCTTTTTGTGAAGTGGAACAAAAATTGATGTGCACCATTCATCTGACCAAACACCGGAGGACAAGACTCACTCAAACTTTCGACGACTCGTTCACTATTGACACATCGCTACTTCACATTCGTTAATCTTGAAGATATAATGTCTCTAAATGTCAGAGTTTGTGCACTAGACTCTTGCATGGTATCCTCAAATATAACATACTGCATAGTGTGTTCCCGAAAATATTTGGCGTAAAAGTGGCATCCATTTCGCTGGAGGTTCATAAAAAACAACAGACTCAGCATGAGCTGTCTATATTTTCCACGCTAGACTTAGCAGGTGATTTATTTGTCATTCCTCCATCCCATTTCATCGTGAACTGCTGAGCTGCTGGCGGCCTTCCAAACCACCACTGCATATCCTGTATAGAATTCCAATCCGCAACGAATGCATAGTGCTGTTTGCTAGTAGGTCTTGTTTTCAAGATAGTACAGGGCATCCGGCTTGTCAGTAAGTCAGTGGTATACAAAATTTTGGAAAACGTAAACACCGTAAGTTGTTGCGATGACGCCTATGCATCGATTTACTAATAATGCTTACAAACCGACAGACCGACAGAAATGAGTGACGTGAATTTTCGTTATGTAAATCGAAGATTTTCGTGATCATGATACTCCCCTTATCTATCGGTGTAGGAAGTAAAATCATAACTGTTACAACGATGACATGATTACCATTAGGAATTTGGAAACCCTGATTCCACCTACTTATGGCATATAACAAAGGTAACACGAAATGCTTTGATAAAGTAAAATACTTTATTTTCTTACTGTACAGTAGTCAGAGCAACATAAAAGAAACATGAAATATAAGTATTACAATAAAGGGAAAACCGCAAGAGAGAATTAACATTAAGTGCTTCATTGCTCTATCTCCGTCAGTAGACCTATGGCGCACTGATGTTCGCTAATAAGCGTGAAACAGCTGTCTGCGTACTAGTGGATTGACGGAGATATAGAGCAACCCTCGTATATCGACTCTCATATGCAGTTGGCATAGAAGCGCGCTTATCTGGTTAGGTGAAGCGAATGCACCTCTGCGTTCCGCCAAGAAGTTTGCTGTTTTTCAGCAGTGACTTCCTTGGGTTTGCCGTTACCTCCGGGTACCAGATGGCACACAGACAGATCTTTTCTGTCGCCTGCTCTCACATGCTTCACATGTCTGGTAGACATGAAAATACTGATGCTTTCTATCTCCGTCAATCGACCTATGGCCACACTGATGATCGCTAATAAGCGTGAAACAGCTGTCTGCGTACTGGTGGATTGACGGAGATATAGAGCAACCCTCGTATATCGACTCTCATATGCAGTTGGCATAGAAGCGCGCTTATCTGGTTAGGTGAAGCGAATGCACCTTTGCGTTCCGCCAAGAAGTTTGCTGCTTTTTAGCAGTAACTTCCTTTGGTTTGCCGTTACCTCCGGGTACCAGATGGCACACAGACAGATCTTTTCTGTCGCCTGCTCTCATAAGCTTTACATATCTGATAGACATTAAAATTCTGATGCACACACCACCCTTTATAGGATTAAGCACAATCTTATTAATCAGTTATCAATTAATTACGCTGATTAATTAACTTCACGGTCAATGCTGCAATGCTGCAAAAACTATCTATTAAAAAATTTAAACAAAACAGACGAAGATATATTGATAAAAGCAAGATAAAACAGACAAAGATATACATATAAGATAAAAAACTGTAATAAAAGTAAAAAATAAAGAAAAAACTGAAGTAAGTGATAGAAGGCTAGTCAAAAAATGTCTTCTAAATTAATATTATTATGTATCTGTTTTAGAAATATTATGTATATGTTTTTTCATAATTAAGCTGTTATGTAACTGGTAAAATAGGTACAGTTGATTTAATTACTATACTTATATTTAATGGCAATAAATCATCTCTATCTCTCTCACTGATGGTCGCCAATAAGAGTGAAACAGCTGTCTGCGTACTGGTGGATTGACGGAGATATTAGAGTAACCGTCGTTTATTGCTCAAATGTTGTTAACGGTAATATGCCTGGTAGTAGCCTCAAAAAACCACTAGTTTAAGAGCACGCATTGCCCAGAGGCAATATTTTAGCGAACCGTTCAGCATAAATGGCTGCCGAGACCAAAATCTTGGGCCCCGAGCCTCTTTTTGTGTCTTACTCTCCAGAGCAATGATAAGATTGTGCGGGTTTGATTGCGCACTTTTACATTAAGGGTCTAGGGTATAGCGCACGAAATTGAGAATCCTAGAAAAGACGTATTCCCGTGTTAGCGAGAAGGCGTGGCCGCCTGTTCCCTTTTTCCAGTGTGTGTGTCTAGGATGAGGGGAGATAAGTTCAAGGATCCAAAGGTAAGGTCAAAAGGTCCAAAGGTCACCATAAAAATGAATTTAGCATTTCCAAGCTCCTGACGTTACCTTTAATTTTACAGTAATGACTCAAAGAGCAAATTGAAGATGAAAGCTTGCGCATGTGTAACTATTTAGCCTTTTTTGATATCGTGTTTGGTTGTTAAATTACAGGCATTTATAGAATGTATGCTTTTGCATTGCGAGTTTTTTGGGAAAATCAAAAATAGTTGTCATTCATTAAGGTCTTTACTATCGCCTTCTGAAATATTTTACAGGGTTATTCACATTATTCGACACGGAGCATTGTGGGTAAAGTATTTGATGAAAAAGAAAATAATATATTTCGGATGGATAGGGAACCAAAAAGGCTACATTTTAAAAATATTTTCATGTTATACAGGGTGTCCTAAAAACACGAAATGTATCAAAGTTATGTTTTTTTAAATGGAACACCCCGTATATTATTGCATATTCAGATTCCTTGGTGAATTCTAGTGTGACTTGTGTGATGTATCGCGCGTGTAATTTCCGCCAACTTAAGTTATGGTGCTGGTTGTTTGCTATGCTGTGTAATTACTTAAGAATAGAAGAAGATACCTATTTGAAGTTGTTGACTGTTGTGAGTCCCCTGACAAAAAAGTTTGATACTCAAATGAGGCCAAATATAACAATTCATGAGAAATTAAAGGCTACTCTACGGTTCTTGGAAATGGGCAGCACTTATAAGGACCTGAAGTTTTCAACTATGATATCACCTCAAGCACAGTTGATCCTAACGAGGAACACTAGAGAGGCTCTGCAAGCCCATCTCTTTACCAGGTCGAGGTCCCTACTCTCCGAGCCAGTCTTGTCCAGCGTGCCTTCTTTTGTAGAACTTGGAGGCTGTGGAATAAGCTCAATGGACAGCATATTGTGAATACAAAACAATCTCATTTTTACAACCCGCAGGCTTTGCTGCAGTCTGACCATGAAAGACGCCACAGCTCCAACCTAAAACTTGTACAGTCTTGTTTACCGCACACGGACACGATTCCCCGTGTTTAACTGTAACTACGCACGCCAAAAATCAAGCAGCGTTTAATTTCCAACGATTTATCTGTGCACGCCACACGCGTCCCCATATACAGTGAGCTTTAACTTTACTGTAGTCTGTGACGTGCGGCTTCAAGTCTTGAGTTTTCCCTCTTTGTGAGAGCACAATAGATTCAAGTACATAACAGAACAACTCGATAGTCTGTCCCAACCTAAAGGTAGTAAACAACTAATTCTAATAGGCCAACATCTTTTCTTACGTTGTCATATTGACCACCAGAGACGGCAATCATAATTGTTTACTACCGTCTTAATTGTATAGTATCCAGAAATATTCCATTCTACGTTAAAAAGACGGTATTTTGATGGTTCAGGAATTATTACAGCAAAATCAATAGATATGTTGACTCCTACTGCGTTACTGCATGTTTCTTCATCATAAACGCAAATTCTGTCTTACATAAATTTTGAGGAGCTGGCAACGCCTATATAATTTTCTTGCTATTTGTTTACGGTAAACCCCGACTGTCAAACGTTTGTTTTGTTTGTGCGTCTTTTATACTTGGTCAGTAAAATCGAATTCGCTCTTTGTTGGTAACTGTAGTGAAGCTTTACGGACTTGCTGTGCTGCACTCGAGTGTAGTTTAACAGTTTTTCGAGATGGGACAGTGCAGAGCAGTGTTTGTAACATGAGTTGCATTGGAAGAATTTTCAGGTTAGTTGGCAATGTTTGGAAGCTGAATTGTCAAAAGATGATGGCTTTGAGCACGCCAAGCTGAACTGGTTTGTTTACTACCTCTGTGTTTAGTTGTTACTCCGAGGTCCCAACAAAGACAACGTGTTTCTTCATACAAATGAGAGTATTTTAGTATTAATTATAAAGCATGGGTTCGATTCAATGAGAGGTTGTAACTGAAGTACTCATTGAAATTAAATACTACCTTGTCGTTGGATTGACAAAAGGATACAGTTAGTTATCAAATATACATATACTTCTCATTGGATAAAACGATAAAACATTGCTGTATTTGAGGAATATTGAATGTAAGATTTCATTGGATCAAAGCATAGTAATTGATGAAACGACAAATTTTTCTGTGTGTGAGTTCATATGAGAATGGCTTACTGCGTACTACCTAACAAACTTCCCACAGTAAGGCTAGGCGTACACTTGCGATTTGCTGTCGCAGCGACTGAAAAATCGTAATCGCCAGTAAAACTAGATATGGGCGCACTTGCGTCTAACTGACCGCAGTAGTATAATGGATTCCGTCAGAACAGCTTGTGTGATAGCCTTATTATTACGTGCAAAGGCTAGAAAACAACGGTGTAAAAAGTATTGGGTGCATCCAATTGTGACCCAGGTGCTCAAAGGGCAATTCCACAAAATTCATCATGATTTGTATGATTACCCCAAAAGATATTTTCAATGTTATCGGATGACCATAGCTAGTTTTAATAAACTGCTTAATATTATTGGACCAAAAATAACATATCAAGACACTAGATGACACCACAAAGTACAAAATACACGTATTCCGCGGTCCGCAAATCAAGAAGCGTGTTTAAAAAGTAGCGAGTCAGCGCAGGTTCATGCTTGTCCGTATGGTTCATTTCAATCTGCGACAATCGCGTCGCTGCAAAAATAGGGCTGGTTGCATCTTTTTAGTCGCTGCTATTTTGCTGTCGCAAGTGCGTGTAGTCCTGTTGTACGTTGTGCGCTTTATTTTGGCGACCAAATAATCGTGCGACAGAAAATCGCAAGTGCGCGCCTGGCCTAACGTTCGGAAAAATGCACCAGCGCTTTGCGCTTAGTCTCGACCAATGAGACAGGAAAATTCAACCAATTGACTATATAATGGTACATTTTCCCTAAATACCTCCGGGACTACTTCAGTATACAGAAAGAAATTAATCTAAGTCGATGTCACAAAAAGGATACGATTGTCGTTAGGAGTACATAAAACGTAATTTATGGATTCCATAAAGTGTAACTCATAATAGAGTGAGCGTTTAGTTTACACCATTATTTAGCTCGTACATTTCATGTTTATTGCACGTTGTTTTGTCTTTTTGGAAACGGTCGTTTACGTGAACCATTACAGATGTAACTGAGCTTAAATATGAATTATTTAAACAGTAAACAATGCTTGTTTCCGCTACAGTAAATTAGCTTGTCAGAAAGCGCCTTTATCAAATGACTCAGATACTTAACTTTGCACTGAAAAATATCACTGCCCAATTCTAACTATACCGAGAGTCCTGAAGTGTAAACCAATCGAACTGAAATATATTGTAATGTATTAAGCATTACAGTAAGGGCCGATTTTATCAACATTCATATTTTAACAAAGGCTTTGAAAAGCTTGTCTATTGGGTGTTGTTTAACAAAAGACTTCTATTGGGTATTGAGGGCTATGTTAATAAGTATAGTCCAATAGTATTTTATCAATACTGGAAACAAAACGTCAACGTTGGATGACATTTTTGTCAAAAATATTTTAGTAATTCATGGATCAAAATTATAGTAGAAAATCAGACAAAGCGATTGATTTGCAAATAAATGCCAGATGTTTCATGTTAACCTATAATTATTGTATAATTGCTAAGTGCAAACTGCGATTGTTTTTCATTCATAGAGGATGTAAAGGTGCAGCGTACACATGCATATAAATAAAAATCCCTTTTGCTAGTTGCTTCCTTTCCCTCAAAAGTATATCCTGCACCTGATTCACTTTCTGTTTCTGACTATACAAGTTATGCGACAAGTTGCTTGTTTACAAAAAATAAGGTTATCGCCAGCTCGGGACTCTCGGAAGCTTTACCGTTCAGGACAGGCAACCAGTAATGCACATGCACTACTGTTTGGCCAACAGTTGAATCGTGTCTTTAGCTTTGTGAAATGTAACAAAACGTGTTTACCTCTTTTTACTATAATACAAGGGTATATTGCATGTATTTATAATTATCATCGATAGTAGATTATTGTTTTATCCAAATAATGCAGTAATTTGAATTTATTGTCATCATTTTCATCTGATACACCAACCATCCAGTGATCAAATGTATTGGTTTTTGTGGAATCTGATTGGTTCAGATTAGCAATTACTAAACTCTTTGTTAAGCAAGAAAATGCAATTTTTCACCCATTTAGGATGGAAAATCAGACTGAAAAAGATACTAGACGGTTCACAATGGTGGATTGCATATGAAGCATGTCATTTTTGACTTTTTTGAGGTAAACTTCAAGAAAAATCAATAATTTTCAGAGTACTTTGGCAGATGCATGTTCTTGAATGGGCCGCTCCGATTGGTCAAAGTCTTTGTTAACATGCACATGTTGCTAAAATCCGGCCTATAAATATATTTTTTCTATAAATGAGCAGACTGCGGAGGCAAAGCCTAAATAACGACTCTGAGCGCGTATGCGCCAGATCTTGTGGATTTTCGGTCACCACAAAGAAAACGTTCACCCCATACGTGCTAAGTGTGGAGAGAAGGCGCGCATAATAGTATGTGTGTGTTCTCAAGTCGTGTGCGGTGTAATGTGTACGCAGCTACATGTTGGTTTCAGTTTTTACGTCGCAAGCGTGTATTCTCAACTCGCTCCAGAAGATTTGGCTCAAACCGTGCGCGCTCATAGTCGCGCGCCCTAAGAAACGACGAATGGAGCGTCCACACTTGCATATTCGTGCGTAATCAAATTATGTGCGCTCAGATGTGTACGCAGCTTAAGATTCAGGAGAAAATACTGAAAAAAGCATAACTCGAAAGCTAAAAAAAATTGCATGACGTATATGGGGATGATTCAGCTACTGCTGGATGCGCTCTATCTCTGAACAGATCTATCACTAGCCGAATTAATCCTTTCTTGACTCTATTTCTGCACCACCCTGTATATATGTTTCAATATCTAGACCAAAAGAACCATGAATGAGATCTAACTGGTGATCTCATCGAAATCATGAGAAAAACAATCCAAACGAATGAATGGCAAGAACAAGCAATCGCATGAACCACCATTGCCTATCAGATACATAGCTAGTTAGTAGTACCACAGCATATTAAACAATCAGATGATTATTTATAGGGATGCTAACGATACTTCGATACTTGTACTTCTGTACTAATATCGAGTATTTTTGTCTTAGATGCTTTTTGAGCGATTCCAAGCTGGTATCGCTACTTTAGTAGCGGTATCAATATCGAAAATACTTATATAATTATTGAGGGGTGTAATCAATTGCACAAAGTTCTCTGTACGAACCATACGCGCCTTCATTGGCGTGTACAGCTCTATACTTGGCTAAAAAATATTGAATTGGTACCGGTATCGATATTTTCATTTTCGCATATCTACCCACACTTCACACCGGTAAAATCACAGAGGAGAGCTGTGGTAAAATCATCCCAAGGTCAAATTCTTTGGGCACCATAAATTGGCATAAATCCTCAGAGATATTCTGCTGGTGGCTTACTATGCTGTGGTAGTACTTCACAATGTGTTAAAATTAACGCAGAGCAACTGACGTCATAATTTCGAAGTGGATTGCATTTGCATGTGTATAACCAGTAGTTGAAGCATGTTGCACTCATACATTATGTAGCTGTCGTGATTGACGTTACCCTTCTGTTTTATTAAAGTCAGCCCCACATTCCCAGCATGCCGTGGGAAAGTCAGGAAAAATCGTTATCGCGCGACAGAGATAATAGTTGTCAGCGTCGCGACCCAACTGGGTAATTAATTTTTCATTTTTTCGGGGCGTTTAATTAAAATTGTTCCCTATCTGGGTTTTCCTAAATTAATTTTAGGGCAGAAAGTAAATTCCTATGCCAAGTAAAAATTCACATAGATGGGAAAGATTAAAATTTTTAAGCTGTTGGAAAAACATTATTCCAAAAAATAATTCTTTTAGAGACAATTCATTCAAATTAAGTCACATACAGTGGTTTGCACCACTTGTAGTTAAACCAGTAGTTATACCTAATCATGGGTTATCCGACAAATTCTCTTCCACCGCCGCATAGTTAACTACTATATACTATAATAATAATTATTAATAACTTTGAGCTGTAGTTGTATCGGGAATTAAAACATAGAAAACATAGCATGATGTTTTATTGTTCTGCCAAAAATAAAAGTGACTCACTTGTCTGGAACGTAGAATAATCGAGAAACATTTTTGGTTTTATCAGAGCCTACAGGAGGCTGATACAGCTCAACATTGCATGCCCTTCTTGGCTTAAGAACTTCATTAAGGCAATAATATCACCTCCTCACAGTTGCGAAGGCCCACACTTAAGAGAGCTGTCACGACTTTCGTTAAAGCTAGCCTTTAAAACCACCAGCACTTAAGCAAGTCTCCGTTAAGTCTCCAATAACCCATTCTTCTGTTCTTAAAGTCCTGCATATGGATAATAATATGGTCTTGACACTGGCGTAATTGCTATAAAATAGTTAACCTAAAAATATATTCCTTGTTCCGTAATATATAGTAAGTAGGTTAAGCTGTTGATATTGGCAAACCTGCGTGCCATTGCAATTGACAAACTAAAAACTAACCATTTTATGGTTAATGGCATTACTACTTATTATGTGCTGCTGTGCTTGGAGTTGAACATTTGAAATTGTTTGAAATAACGCTGGTATTTATCACCAAATATTTTTTTTATTTTGCTTTTGAACTGCCAATTTCCATTTATTTTGCACCACCTATTAAGTTTGGATCGACTGTTAATTTTTAATTTTATAGAAGCCTATCTACCAAAAGCATACTTTAAGATGACTTTATTGGTAATGTGTACTTAAACTTACTTTAAACCTTTCGGTCTTATCATAAGCATCCTTTAAGCCGACAAGTTTGAAGGAAGATTTTGGTTGTGCCTATTTGACTTGGAAATATGTAGTTTTAAGGCGACTTTATTAAATATTTTCCTACAGACTACGGAATTTATGTACCTAGGGGTAATCATAGAGCAAAAAGGACAGGAAAAACAAGAAATACAGGCAAGGATCATCAAATGAAACCAGAAGTATGGAGCCCCGAAAAATCTTATGAAATCCAAATATGTATCCAGAAAGACCAAAGAGAGAAATTAGAGAATTTATACAACTGTTATAAGACCAACAGCGACATATGCTTGTGGGACGTGGACTATGAACAAAGAGGAGGAAGAAAAAATTATAAGATGGGAAAGAAAAATGTTGAGAGCCATTTACGCAGGCGTAAGGACAAACGAGTGATGGAAGAGAAGAACAAACCAGGAACTGGAAGACATGTATGAGAACCCCAATATTATAGCACTCATAAAAGCGCAGAGAATAAGATGGCTGGGACATGTGGAGAGGCTGAATGGGACGAGAATTGCAAAACTAGTTCTCAGTCGGAGACCAATAGGAAAAAAGGAATGGTAGTCCAAGGGAGAGATGGCTGAAGAAGGCAGAAGATGATTTAAGGAAAATTAATATCAAACACTGGAAATAGAAGACGGCACACAGAAATAGGTGGCGTGGAATAGTCCAGAATATACTCGGAAATAGGTGGAGAAAGTATCCAAGGACAATTCTAAGTTATATAAATTTTATATCAGACTGTACTCATTTTTGCCCTAGGCCTTCATGCCCTGTTGTGCAAACTAATAATAATAATAATATTAAATTTGGATCCGCTGTTAATTTTTCATTTTATAAAAGCCTATCTAACAAAAGCATACTTTAAGATGACTTTATTGGTAATGCGTACTTAAACTTACTTTTAACCTTTCGATCTTATCATAAGCATCCTTTAAGCCAACAAGTTTGAAGGAAGATTTTAGTTGTACCTATTCGACTTGGAAAATATGTAGTTTTAAGGCGGCTTTATTGAATATTTTCCTTCAACTGTTTAAAACCATTAGACTTTCTTGAAAGCTTTCTTAAAGTCGATAAGTCTTAAGACAGCTGCAAGGACAAAACAGATTTACAATAATTTATTTGAGACCACAATAAAGGTGCCTTAAAACTTGATAGTTTAAATTGACTATCAGCCGTATGAAATAGGTTATATGGATACTCCTTCTAACCTGTTGATATGATAATTTGATCTTGAGTCCATTTAGCCGTAGTCAATGCAGTTATAAAACACAATTCTTATGAAATGTCACTTTAAAATCTATTTAAAGTCTCTATAAAGCTAATAGGCTGCTGAAATGTTTCTAGGGTAGTTTATTTTGTTTGGATATGGTTATTTGTGCTGATGAGCATTTCAAAAATAGATGTTATAAAATGATTTCTATTAGCAAGCATTAGTCGAAATAGATTATTATTTGAATTAAATATCAACGACATATATGAAATTGAACTCAGTATAAAAATAATTTATATTAACGAAAATGAAACTAATAACACTAAAAACAGTCCGAACTTTTCTGATCTAAACTAAAGACCATCACCATAATCAAAAAGCATAGACAAAATCCACCTTCTTGATAAATATAGACACCCATCTCTAGTGTTACGTCTGAACTGATTTCTGTGTCCCCTTTACGGTTGGAATCACTACCAAAATTTGGGCGGTAATTTCAAATCAGCGATATGTAAGTCAGTTCGTTCCAAGAATCTGACGAAAGCATTGTTTATGATCTTTATATAAAGCGATATTTAACTTTGAAAGACACTATAAAAGTATAAAAGTATAAAAGTTAAATTTTGCTTTATAGTTTGAGGTGTATATTCTTTTGTGTGTTAATAAATGAAATCAAAAAGCAATAGTTGCTAAAAGTGTATTTATTAAAAATTGATATTGTTGTTTATAGGTTATACAGGGTGGCCAATCGGGTGACGATAATAATTTTTTTTTAGATAGCCGTACCGAGACCTATCTAAAACACCCCCATGTATGTTTACCGATTATTGATAGTTTTCGAGTTATGATTTTTTTTTTGAAAACTTAGAGATTTTCCAGTTTTTCCAAGAAATCGTCAAAAACAAAAACAAGAATGCTATTTGGCTTTTATTTTTTTCAGCAATTATATGCAGTATTAAGCGTATTTTAATATCCAATAAAGAGAACCTGTACATCCGAACAATAATTAAGTACATTTTGGGCCCAAAGTTTGAAATCTCTGTTTTTAGTCAGGAGACAAAGACCTTCAAAATAAAATTAAAAATATTTATGCCTGGTTCTGGAGCTCCAATCTAATCTTAAAAACTCTGCAAGACATTGCTCTTTCGAAATAATAATGAAAAAATAGCACTTATGGGGGCATTTTGCGCCGTACGTGACTATTAAAGGTGAAAAGGTGATAATTCACGAATTTCCAAAATGATTTAAAAAACTATTATTTTACTTTATTATGACAAATTAAAGAAAAAAAAACTCATAACAACTAATAAACATGATAATAATTGATGTTTTAATCACTTTTAATAAAAAAATTAATACCTGTGCTTTTTGCTGTGTACTATTGAATTTCCGCTGAATTAAGTTGCATGGAAAGTTAACAAAGGAAAAGAATAATAAAACAACAATCTGACTTTTAGTTCCATGGCGGAATTACGTGGGAAGCGTTATCGTAGCATACGCCATCCCTTTTACTTCCCACACCGATAGGTGAGGGGAGGATTGTGATCGTGAAAATTTTCGATTTTGAGATAATAGGTTTTTTGGGCGTTCTATAATGTCTACATAACGAAAATCCGCATCACTCATTTCCGTCGTTCTGTCTGTCGGTCTGCCTGTCGGTCTGTCTGTCGGTCTGCGTGTCGGTCTGTCTGTCTGTACGCGTTTTTCTAGCCTCGTAATCTCAGTAACCGCTGCATGGACTGTGATGAAATTTGGGCAGCAATATGCTGTGGTGTCTTAGTAGGTAATTTCAAATATTCCTCAAACTTCGTTATTAGGCGTTTTACAGGTTCTTGATCATTTTCTGCGTTTTTTTGGGTGGGGGTGGAATTTGGGTGTTTGGGGGGTGGGGGGTTGAAAAACTTGTTGTATTCATGATAGGCTGTCTACTGACCTGTCAAGGAAGACCTAGCGATATATCACCTTTTTAGGTCCATCCGAACATTGCCTTGCCTATTACCTAAAATTAATTAACACAACTGTGCTTCGCCGACATGAGCTCGCAAAAAGCTACTCTGAAAGAAAGGAATGGCATATGCTACGACATTGCTTCCCAGGTAATTCTGCCATAAAATTGGAAATCAGATTGTTGTTTATTATTCCTTTCCTTTGTTAACTTTCCATACAACTTAATTTAGCAGAATTTCAATAGACATAGTAAAAACACTTCAAAAATCACAATTCGGGTATTAGTTTTTTTTATTAGAACTCATCAAAACATCAATGATTATCGGGTTTATTAGTTGTTACGAGTTTTTTTTCTTTAATTTGTCATAACAAAGCAAATCATTTTGGAAATTCGTGAATTATCACCTTTTTACCTTTAATAGTCACGTACGGCGCAGAATGCCCCCATAAGTCCTACTTTTTCATTATTATTTCGGAAGTGCAATGTCTTGCAAAGTTTCTAAGATTAGTCGGAAGCTCCAGAACCAGACATAAGTATTTTTAATCTTATTTTGAATGTTTTGGTCTCCTGACTGACCAAAAACAGAGATTTCAAACTTTGGCCCCAAAATGGACTTAATTATTGTTCGGATGTACAGGTTCTCTTTATTGAATATTAAAATAGGCTTAATACTGAGTATAATTGTAGAAAAAAATAAAAGCCAGAAAGCATTCTTGTTTTTGTTTTTGACGATTTCTTGGAAAAACTGGAAAATCTCTAAGTTTTCAAAAAAAAAATCATAACTCGAAAACTATCAATAATCGGTACGCATACATGGGGGTGTTTTGGATAGGTCTCGGTACGGGCTATCTAAAAAAAATATTATCGTCACCCGATTGGCCACCCTGTATAAGAACAATGTTAGTTCTGGTTTGGCTGAATGAGCTAGAACTCAAAGCCCTCAAAGTTGTGGCATCTGTCAATAGTGTCAAGCGGTTCTAAAATCGTCTTGTTCTGTGTGAGTTTGTTAGGAAAATTTGCTGAAAATACCGAATTTAATTTTTTTGTTTGTCAAAAAACCTGCTACGTTCAAATTTTTTGTAGAAAATGACATAATAAGCCATCTCCTTTCCGCTAAAAGTCAAATTTTCGCAAAATTCGGTAAGAATCGATCTGTTATAGATCTCAGTCTTATTAGTCGTTCATAAAGAACAGCTGAGCACAGTTGATCAGATTATAATCTAAAATTAACAGTTTTCATTCACATCAAAAGTGAGGAAACTGATGCCAGTCTTTAGGTTGTGCAATTGGGATGAGGATGGAGGTAAAAATCTCACTTTATTTGAATTGTCCTCTATTATCTACATACATCCCCTTAAAAAGGGGCGCCAATGATTGACCTGATTTTCAACCTACAGACAGCCTGTATACACGAGGCATAAACTGTCATAAAGCTTACGCAACATCACAGTTGGCATATAAAGTAGTCTGTTCATTGTAAGTGCCTCTTAAATAAATTAATTGCTTGCTCCAGACGTAAATGCATGTCGCTCGGGATCGAAATTTAAATTTGAGATCGGCATACGTATGCACTCGCACATTCGGTGATGATGCAGTGACGTAGCGAAGGTTTATTTCAAAGTTTATTTTCTACGAGCACATGGGCATAGGGCAACACACAGATTTAACATCTCTAGAGGGAATGTAAACAACAAAATGCACAGGTCGCTGACCAGCCAACATGTAACGGAAATTTTGACAGCTTGAGGGCATTACCAGTGGTGTACGACTTTATATTAAAATTGGATGTTCATTAATAGATTCAATTATTACTGTGATTACTATCAGTTTGGATACAATAAGTTGTATTAGTATTTAGCTATACATAGAGAGTTACTCTTATTATAATGCTCGGATGGATCTAAAAAAGTAAATTATGTCCCTAGGTCTTTCTTTCACAGGTCAACAGACCGCCTATTATGAGAACAAAAAAATGTTCTGTTTTACAACCCCTACAACCAATCGCTCCAAATTCCCCCCACTCAAAAAGAGTTAAAAATGATCAGGACCCCCTAAAACGCATAAAAACGAAGTTTGAGCTGTTTTAATATTTTTAGTTTTTTATTATTGTGACGGCGCCCCTGAGACGATTTCTAAAAACCATACGTGTTTTCCACTGTCGCTACGGAATAATATGTCAAAATTTCAATAAAATCAATTTAACGATTAACATCTAATGTAGTACCAAAAGCAAGGAAAAATACTTTATTACGATGTCATACTTTTCTTGCTCCAAGACTATACAATGAGATACCAGAAATCACAAAATGTCTAGTGCCTTTAAATTCATTCAAGTGTGGTTTAAAACAATAGATAGTGAATAATAATCGCATTAAAATTCACCAAATTGTTGACATGTGTAATACCTATTATTACTAATATCTACCGGATGCGTAATATTTAAATATAAATATCCCTGAATTAACCCTTATTTGTTGCTTCTATTTTATAATAATTACTTTGTACCCAAGCACAAGTTTTTAACTTTTTTGGGGCACTTTTGTTGTTTATTGTATTTTATTTATATTTACAATAAACGCTATACTACTATACTACTACTACTACTACAATACAGAACGATGTAAAGCAATACCCGCATACATGTTTGTATACATCTAAGTCCCGTTTCTGTAAAACTCAAGGCAATGTTCCGATGGACCTAAAAAAAAAAATTATGCCGCTAGGTCTTTATTTCACAGGTGAATGGCCAGCCTTAGGAATGCAACACATTTTTGAGTTTCACAACCCCCCAACCACGCCAATTTCACCTTTCAGCTGTAATGCATCAAGCCACTTGTTTCTCATCACTATATTCGGGAGAAACCTACATAGATGCACATAATATACATTAAACAACCATTATTATTCCTGAAACAGGAGTGAAGTTACTTTTGTTCCCAGTTATCCCCATATTTTACGCTACTGAAAACCAAAACAAAACCTATACTAACCTATGATAAGTGGTGTTCACCGATTCGTCGCTATTGCAGCAAACTATGCACCTTTTATTTCGTTCCATCATGCAATTATGACAATATTGTTCATAAATAATTTAATTCACACCACAAATAGTCACAAAGTCACTCAAATATACACTAAAACTACAAAAACCTCAACATACGCAATAACCACAACTTGACAACTACAATGACTGCCACATGACAGCTTAAGGGCGACTCCGATTGTAGGTTGCCAGATTTACGACATATTAGAAGTTATTGCCTTAGTTTAGAATATCCCACTTCAGTTGCAAAACGAATGCAGTCATTGCAAAGGTATATACACAACGTTGATCAATGAAAGCGGTGTTGCCAGTTATTTACTCACGACCATAGTAAACAAACATATTTTGCATCGTCTTTCAGAGATTTCGGTATACTATATTAAGTAGGGACAAAACAATGTTTGGGTGCCGGGTCTAGCAATGTCGTCTTGTTCATTCATACGCTATTTACCTAAATGGCACCTCTAAAAAGCTCGAGACGTGTAAAAACAAAGCATAACTTCTTGTCGATTCAAAAACGATGATATCTATTGCAAATGTGGCGAGAGACCAGTTGGTTGTGTAAAAGAGATGAATTGATTGTGTGAAGATGCCCCTTAGAAGACGACAGCTCCAGTTTTCGCAGTTAAGCTCCTTTCAACGGGGTCGGATTGTAGGCCAACGAGAACGTGGTGTTTTTTTCAGAGCAATTGCTGTAACCATGGGGCGTAGCGTGGCTACAGTTGTAGTATCATGGAGCGCATGGATCCATAGGGGTAGTTAGGTGGGTTCTTGGGGGGGGGGGCTAAACCGCCCCAGGAATGATATTAGCCCCCCAAAAGTCCAAGAATAGTTCGTTCTGTTATGTTTATTGTACCTTGAGCGGGGACTTAAGCCCTCCCCCGCCCAGATCCAGGACTGAGCCCCCTCAAATTCAGGGACTTAACTACGCCAATGCATGGATCGCAGAAGGGCAAATGCAGCGAGCTAGAGGTTCTGGAGCACGTAGAAGAACTACAGACCGGCAAGATCATCATCTACGACTACTGCTCCTTCGAGACAGAATGCGATCCACCCGAGCTATTGCTTGGTCCATTTGAATCCGCATGGTGTACCACAGATTGACTGAAATGGGCCTAGTATCATACCGTCCGCATCTAGTACTTCCACTCACTGCAACTCATCATCGCAGCAACAATGGCATTCTGAGTGGCATCAGATGGCCTTCTCCGATGAGTCAAAGTTTTGTCTGATGCACATAACGGACGCCAACGCGTAAGACGACGACGGGGTGAACGACGTGACCTCCAGTTTGCTGTTGGGCGCCATGTACACCGTCCTATTGGTTTGATGGTTTGGGATGCCATTGCATTCAGCAGCAAGTCACCTTTACTTGTGATTCGCGGCACAATGAGTGCGCAATGTTATGTGAATGAGGTGTTAGAACCAATACCCTCTCCGTCTCCATATGTCCGAGGCCTCGAAGAGGGCTTCTTCCAGTAAGATAATGCACGTCCTCATATTGCAAAGGTATCGATGAGGATCCTGCAGGAAGCTCAGGTCAGGGTACTGCTCTGGCCTCCACGATTACCCGATTTATTGCCAATTGAAAAAGTATGGGATTGGAAGAGTCGATACATATCCAATCCTCCGACCTCGATAGATGAACTGGAACATGCTGAGGGCAGCTTGAGAGGATGTACCTCTAGAGTTTATCAACAACCAGATTACGAACATGCCACGTAGGCTAGAGGAATGCATTCGTCAACATGGCATTATTGATCTGTTGTATTTTTTTTATAAACTCATTATGGCAAATGAGTTCGTTTATTAGTTCTACCGCATTTCGTCAACACTTTCTTCTCGGTGTTCGAATTTCACTTGCGGGCTGTATATCTGCATTTTAATATATCTATATTTTATTAAAATGGGCGTTTTCTTAACATTTTACGATGTTCCTCAAAATACGATTTCAAGCAAAATCTAGTGCACATATACCGGGTGTCCCAGAATTTCCTTGACACGTGATATTTTCGTAACGAAAAACGGTTCAAGCAAGAACTGAGTGGTACTTTTGAAGGTACTATGGGGTCTATCATACCATGCATTCAAAACATTTTTTTTGTACGTCAACCCCTAAAACTCACCCCTAACTTTTTTTTTCAAATAGCGCCCCATAGGTTTTCCTACATAAATGATATCCCCATTTTATTTAAAATCTTGTGGTTCCTTCAATTTTATATAAAAACTTATTTTTTCCGTAAAATCATAAGCATAAGACAAATGAAATGATAATTTGTTTGACTCCTGATATTTTTGTAACAAAAACGGATAAAAAAGAAAAGTAAGTGGGTTTTTGAAGGGTAGTGAATGACCTATCATTCCTTGCTTATGAACCATTTTTTTCTTACTTAAACCCATGGAATCCACCCCTAGCTTGTTCCTTCAAATTTCAATCCACAATTTTGCCTGGAAAAATAAATTCTTTACTTGAATTTAATTATCGTAATGCCTTACTTTTTATGCCCCTACTGCATTTATCGTTAACTTTTTTCGTTTAATCCATGGAATCGTAAGCATAAATTAATTAAAACACATGTGTGGAAAATATTTTTTATTATCATGAATCGGCTAATAAAAAAATGTGACAACAAAACTAAGTGCAAAAACGTGAAAAAGTTTTATGGCTACATCGGGCCGCGCCAACCCCGTGTGCAGAGTGTGCCCCGCACACGGGCGCCAAAATTAACGATAACTAGCAGTAGGGGCATAAAAAGTAAGGCACTACGATAATTAAATTCAAGTGAAGAATTTATTTTTCCAGGCGAAACTGTGGATTGAAATTTGAAAGAACAAGCTAGGGGTGGATTCCAGGGGTTTAAGTAGGAAAAGAATGATTCATAAGCAAGGAATAATAGGTCATTCATTACCCTTGAAAAACCTACTTACTTTTCTTCTTTATCCGTTTTTGTTACAAAAATATCAGGCGTCAAACAAATTATCATTTCATTTGTCTTATGCTTATGATTTTACGGAAAAAATAAGTTTGTATATAAAATTGAAGGTACCACAAGATTTTAAATAAAATGGGAATATCGTTTATGTAGGAAAACCTATGGGGTGCTATTTGAAAAAAAAAGTTGGGGGTGAGTTTTAGGGGTTAACGTACAAAAAAAATGTTTTGAATGCATGGTATGGAAGACTCTATAGTACCTTCAAAAGTACCACTTAGTTCTTACTTGAACCGTTTTTCGTTACGAAAATATCACGTGTCAAGGAAATTCTGGGACACCCGGTATATTTTTATCGTATTTTAATACATAGAAGCTCAGCTACCATTTTTACTACCGCTATAGCCACCAGCATATCGCAGATCTGTTGCAGATTCTCCTCTGGATCTATCATTTCAATATCGTCAATGGTAATCTTATCAGTGCTGTTTGTCGGCTCCAGTACATTTCCGTTCAACACCTCCCACGTGTTGCAATTAACTGATCGGCAAACAATCCGGATTGGCGGATATTGCTCCCAACACTCCCCTTCTCTGATCTGTTTGTTACTGCCTCCCTACTTGCTATATATGTTTTGGCTTGCTATAGCTTAAGGAAGTATAGGACAAGAGGATCGCAATACTTACAGACAGTCAGGCTACACTTAGGACACTAGAAGGGCCCAACGTTACGTCTGCTCTAGTCTGGGAATGTCTAAAATGACTGGGAAGGCTGGCAGAATACAACAAAGGGGCAATGAAAGGGCAGACGAGCCAGTAAGACTAAGCTCGTCTGTTCTATACATTGAAGCAAAACCCGCCCTGGGGGTGCCTAAAAGCACAATCAGACACCAGGTCGGAGAATGGATGAAACATCAGCACAAGAAGCAGTGGAACTTGTTGCCAAGATGTGTTCATGGAAAAACATTCATTAAAGCTCCATGCAAGAAAACAGCTGAAACACTGCTCTCCTTGAGCAGGAATCAGCTCCGAATAACGACGGGTCTCCTCACAGGACATTGTGGCCTGAAGGAACACCTGAATAAAATGGGGCTCTACAATGGAAATCTCAATCTGTGTGGAAGAGGAAATGAGTCAGCCCTACATGTACTCTGTGAAGTGCGAAGCGCTACGTCGCAAGAGACAACAGCTCTTTGTGGAGACCAAGCTAGAACCAATGGAGTACAGCTCAGTACCAGGACCAGTAGGAAAACTGTATAAACTTATGTAGGGATCTAGATTGCTGGAGTGGATACTGTAAAGGAGATGAGTAATAATACAATAGCCCTTAAGGGTTAAGTATTGACGGGGACAGTAAGGTCGGACGGCTCCTGGAAAAAACGCAAGTACAGGATCAGTATCCCCTGTCTCAAAATCTTAATCGAGACCAGCATACCTGTGATACATCATTTCGAAGGTAATTCATTAACAAATACAACAGTGTGATCGGATTGTAGATTGATTGACTATTGTGAAAGTTAATAAAAAGTATGTTGATTAGCAAATTGAAGTCTTATGTTCATTACCTGAAGTATTATCGTAGGAACCATTCTTACGATAATATTTCAGGTAATTAAAATAATACATCGCTTTGATAATCGTCATATTTCTAATTAACTTCCATAATAGCGAATCAACCTTTAATCCAATTATACTATTGCATTTTTTAATGAATTACCTTCAAAATGATGTCTCACAAGTATGGCCGTCTCATTTAAAATTTTGACATAGGGGTGAGGGGGGGTTGATAGCACAATGATGACGTATTCAGTGAAAGAGTTCGCCCTCCAAATACAAATCGTTGCTTTTACCATTTCAGAACTAAGGTGGCAAATTTTAGCTGCGACCCACTATATGTAGACTCTTTTAATATATTGATTCATTTCACTGCACAAAACAAGTCCGCTGAAAGAGAAGTCAGCCTTCCCATCATGTCCAAAGACATGTTCGATCGGCGATAGCTCTGGACTCCTGGGAGGTATAAGATTAAAAAATGATAATTATTTCTTGAACAAGATTTTGTGCAATTTCTGGAACAATACAGGGTGGGCCAATAGTGCGTGGACGGAGGATTGTGGGCTTACTAAAAAATATTTCAAAAATCTGTTACTTGATCATGGTAGGGACCGTTAAGGGCTATAATGTAAATATATTTTCACTCAAATTTTGACATTTATACAGTGTGATTCATATCAAAGTTACATTTTTTTTAATGGAACACCCTACATATTATTGCATATTTGGATTCCTTGGTTAATTCTAGTGTGACTTTATGTATCACACATGGAACTTTAGACGAACCGTTTAGGCGCAAATCACCATTTTTGGTATAAGTAGGCATCAGAAAAAAATTGAATATCGCAGCGATTATAAAACTTAGAAGGCCGTGACTTTGCGGTACGACTAAGCATGGAATGCGTCACCTTAGGTCAGAGGGCTAAATTTGAATTCTTTTTGTACTTGGAGAAGTCAGTAGATTAATTAAGGAAACTTCAATCATAGATAACTTGATTTTTTCAAATGGGAATGCTTGTTTTGGTTTACAGAATCAAATGTAAAATTTGATTACCTTTCTAACGATATAGCATTCTCGATATCAATCTTTTTTGGTTTTCATTTTATTTCAAATTTTCTGTCAAATCGGCGTTTTTCAATTTTCCTGCGTGCAAGCAACCTAGCAGGCCATGAAAGATAAACAAAAGCTCGTTATATGGAAGACACCAAATAACTTAGTAGAAAGATGCAAACTAACTAGAGCAACGAGGCAAAATTATGCAAATTCCTTACAACATATTAGCTCTAACCGGATACAATAGCCGCAAGACATCTAATGCCAATGAGTAGCTGGGGTATGGCAGAAGTGTTTGTTTTTCACAGCATACTAGCTATTGATGTCTATTAGAGCTTGGCAACCTTCCAAAATGATTAAAAATTTTGAAACAAAAGGAAAACTACCATCGATTTTTGCTTACAGTCTATCATCTTTAGAATGAAATTTCACATTTAATGGGATAAAAAAATTGGTCATTTCCGTTTAGTTAAGTCAAAAGTGAAGATATCTCCAACTGGCGCATTCTGAACATCTATTGAAATAATGCTAGAATTTTTTAATTACGCTATGTTGTAGTTGTGTTTATTTCATGTAGTTTTCTGCAAACTAAATTATATTTTACAATTTAAACAGACTGCAAATCAAGTTTCACTTTCCGCGATTTTGCTAATAAGTAGAAGTACCTACCGAAGAATGTGAAGGGTTCCAGTCAGAGGTATCATTGCTTTTGACTTACGGAAATGGCTACTTTTTTATAGCATTAAATGTGAAAATTTATTCAAAAGACATAGATATTCTACTGCCAGCAACAATCAGTAGTAGTTTGCCTTTGATTAAATATTTTCTTATTGACTTTGGAAATTGGCTAATAGCTAGTAGGCTGTGAAAAATGAGCGTTCTTGTTACCGCTATTGTTTCTGGTTAGAGCTAATATGTTGTAAGGAATTTTCATAATCTTGCCTCGTTGCTCTAGTTAGTTTGCATCTTTCTACTAAGTTAGTTGGTTTCTTCCATATTAACGAGCTTTTGTTTATTTTTCATGGCCTGCTAGGTTGCTTGCATGCAGCAAAGTTGAAAAACACCGATTTGACTGAAAATTTGAAATAAAATGAAAACTAAAAAAGATTGATATCGACAATGCTATATCATTAGAAAGGCAATCAAATTTTACATTTGATTCTTTAAACCAAAATAGGCATTCCCATTTGAAAAAATCAAGTTATCTATGATTGAAGTTTCCTTAATTAATCTACTGGTTTCTCCAAGTGCAAAAAGGATCCAAATTTACCCCTCTGACCTAAGGTGATGCATTTCATGCTTAGTCGTACCGCAAAGTCACGGCCTTCTAAGTTTTATAATCGCTGCGATATTCAATTTTTTTCTGATACCTACTTATACCAAAAATGGTGATTTGCGCCTAAACGGTTCGTCTAAAGTTCCATGTGTGATACATAAGGTCACACTAGAATTGACCAAGGAATCCAAATGTGCAATAATATATAGGGGGTTCCATTCAAAAAAATGTAACTTTGATATGAATCACCCTGTATAAACGTCAAAATTTAAGTGAAAATATTTTTACGTTATAGCCCTCAAGGGTCCCTACCATGATCAAGTGACAGATTTTTGAAATATATTTCAGTAAGCCCACAATCCTCCGTCCACGCACTATTGGCCCACCCTGTATAAACTGGCCCTATATAATCTCTAAAATACAATCTGTAAATTCCTACAGTATTTATGTACCTTGCCAATCAAGCAAAGTTCATATTCGCTCTCTGACTAACGGTATGGTCTAGAAGAGAACTTTTAATAAGACGGCAGCGTCTTTTGACGTAGAAGGCTCTGTCGGCTTTATCTGCTTGTACAAGCTCGAGCGTGGCTAACGACTAGTTGAAGTAAATCCGGCATCTCTCTTTATTCACCATGGACTCAATATTGCAGTCTTACTGCTACGAAAAAGCAATACCCTGTAAGTGCACGTAGTAGTTATGGGTAAAGACAAACATAGACTACTATATTATTTCTTGGTTCAATTTCTTGAACAATAATTAAAATAAATAATAGTTTGAATGAAATTTTAAGACAATATTATTACCGAGGCGAGGATGGAAAACCAGCATGGCTTTTAGAAATCGTGTCAGTGGCGGCACAGTAATAATAAAAAAACTAAAAATATAAAAACAGTTCAAACTTCTGTTTTAAGTGATTCGGAGGTTCCTGACGGTTTTCCACATTTTACCTCGCAGACCGATAGGGGATAGGGGGGTATTGTGATCACGAAGATTTTCGATTCTGAGGTGATAAGCTTTTTGGGCGTTTCATGATATCTACATAATACAAATCCACGTCACTCATTTCCGTCGATCTGACTGTCGGTCGGTCTGTTGGCGTTTTTCTAGCCGCGTAAGCTCAGTAACCGCGGCATGGATTATTTATTGATATTTTTATTTATGAAACGGGTGAAACCCTTGTTACAAATATACAAAACACACAGATTTCTAGTATTTTTGACAAGACTTTTGAAACACCAAAAGAAGATCCAAATATATCTACACTAGGTATAATTTCATCACCAAGTTTAACAATGCTAGCTATGGGTTCATTTAAGGAAACGGAACATAAAAGGTATCAGAGTGTTTCGTTATCTTAGGGTTAGAATTGAATGAATTTTTTGTAATAAATCGAAACAATCTATATAGCTGTTTATTATTTTGAGTAATAATAATAAGTAGAATGTTTTTTTACGTCGCTCAAGAGCACTTATATTCATATAGCGAAGTGTATCAGTATATCTGTACTCTTCTCTCATGCAGCCCATTTTATAGGCACAAATTCTCAAAAAGTTTATTTGTAGACGGTTTAATTGAAAAATATGTGTATTGTATCTTGGAGACCAGACCAGATGAAACTGCAGTGCTCCAGTAAAGAACAGATTAGTGAACTAGTGAACTCTTCTGATGATAGTTACAATATGCGAATTGAACGTTAATCTTGTATCGAAAATAACCGCTATCACAGAAGCTTGGGGTTTTGTTCCGCTGTAGGAAACTGAATACACCAGAGCAACTGCTGCTGCTCTACAAGGCACAGATCCGACCATCGTTGGAGTATTGCTCCCATGTGTGTTTAACAGATTCTATCACGGAAGACGTTCGAGCTCTCCCAGAGAATAACACCAAATTCCATCCGAATTAGAAATACTAGAGAGGCCCTGCGAGCTCATCCTTACCAGGTCGTGGTCCCTACTCCCCGAACCAGTCTTCTCCAGCATTCCTTGTTTTGGAGAACTTCGACGCTGTGGATTGGGCTGACGGAGAATTTGTTTCCCAGCGGCTATAACCTGCAGCGTTTCAAATCCAACGACACGTATTCTCTTGCAGCGCTTCTACAGCGTCATAGGCTTTCAGCCTTTGCGGGAGTCTCGCTTTTATGCGTTTCAAGTTTCAAGAGTATCGGATCATTTTCCATTGATTTTTTGGAAGAGCATGAAATTACTATAGCAAAACTCAGAAATTCATTGTATTCATAAACAACTCTAATTTGCGCTGAAAAAATGGACTTTGGTGGTATCGGGTGCCTTTTAGACCTATACGAATGTTGCCGTTGAATTTTATATGTGTGGAATAATTTGATACATATATATTATAATCCTATAACGTGGGACTTGCAACCTACGAACTTGATTGTGATGAAATTGTGACACCATATTGCTACCGCATAGGAAGTGGTAACAGTGTATCGTTGTTGTAACTCTTGCTAGTGTCGGAGGAGAATTCAACAAAAAAAGAAAATTTTCAAAGTCGCTGAAACCTTGTTTTTAGTTGTTTCAAAGGTTCCTGATCATTGTCTACCTTTTTGAAAGGGATAGTGTAGGGATAGAGAAACACCAAATTTTTTGTTAGCTCTGATAATTTGGGAGAAGTACTGAATCAATCAACTTGACTCTTTTTTATGTAGTTTGACCTAAGATATTTCAACCTTGTCTTCGCAGTATTGACTGATAAGTTCTCAGTTAACATACTAACCATTTAGCCAGTTGCGACTTGTTGTCCTATTTCTGTGTCACACTGTTCAATTATATCGTTTGCAGGCATTATTCCCGATGAGGAAAGCAGATAGAATGTAATTTAGCGGCGACCAGCGTTGAACTCGGCAGTGTTGATCAATAGTTGAGTTGCCAGAATGCAGAACTGAACGCGCGCTGTGTACAGACAGCGTAAATGTTTTGCGGAATTGCGCCAACTAGAAACTTCTTCATCATTAACTCGCCGCAAAATTGGAAGTTCTCCGGTCGCAGCGCGGCAACTCGAGCGGTATCGAAGCTTGTTTATGGATTTGTTATATATCAACGGTCAAAAGTTCGCCTGGAAAAGCTGAACATACACAGAAAAAAATACTGTTGCGTTTCCAATTAATTGTTAGTATTTGGATGTTTTTCCATCACTTTAAATATATTTACAGTTTCAAAAGGTCTGCTTTGGACTTCCATTGTCTATATAATTTTGGATTACAACGTTTCGATTGATGTGGTATCTTCAATCGTCTTCAGGTAAACTGTCGAACATGTTCCTTTCATTGCTATTTATTCTCGTCTAGCTGACGTGTCATTTTTCGTGGCTTGTCCTGATTGGTTGCTGCACGTTCATGTTGGGTGCGTCAGTGACGTCGCTTGGCCGTTGATAGTCACTGAGTCCCACGTCAAGCCCAAGTTTGTTCTGCCCAATTTTAGCTTTTTTATATTTCTTATGAGTGGCTGCCATATTGGTCTAATTTCCACACTAGGCTTGCTGTACATGTTTTTGTTGCTAGCGATATAAGCTGCTTCCTTGAATTTCCGGCGATACCATTGAGGTTCTTTGTCAATAACCTTTGCATCTTCCCAAATAATTTTATGATGCTCTGTCCAAGCGCGATCTGCTATTCCGGACTTTACTGTCTCTGCTCTCTGGGTTTTGAGTCTGTGTTCCTTAATTCTCGCTTCCAGGGGTCTTTTCGTTTCACCAATGTATACTTTGCCACATTCACATGGTACTTCGTAGATGCAGTTTTTTGTTTCTTGAAGTTCATTCCTGGGTTTTGTTTTCGTTAGTAGACTTCGAAGAGTGGTGCTTCTAGAGAATCGTGTTTGAATTTTATAGTGTTGTCCTATTCTTCTAACTGTATCTGATAGTCCTTTCACGTATGGTATACTTAGTGAATGCCTGTGTCCTTCAGGACCTTTATTTCTGCTGCTATGGTTCTCTTGCATTGTTGGTTCCACTAGCTTCTTGGGATATGCGTTCTTTGACAGATCTCCTTTAATTTGACGTGGTTCTTCTTCTAGTCCTTGTTGTGTGTTACAAATATTCTTGGCTGGATCGACCAAGGTACGAATGACTCCTTTCTTTGTTGATGTTGGATGGTTTGAAGTGTAATGCAGGTATTGTCCTGTGTGTGTTGGTTTTCTGTACACTTTGGTTTCTATTTCGGTGTTTCTTCTCATTACCAAGACATCCAGAAAAGGAAGGCTGTTATTGTTCTCTTCTTCTTTCGTGAACTTTATCGATGGTCTCATGTTGTTGAGATGTGCAAAGAACGTTTCCAGTTGTTCGTCTCCACGGTTCCAGATTATGAATGTGTCATCAACATAGCGAAGCCATAACTTCGGTTTAACATCAGAGGTTTCAAGTCCGAAGCAGACCTTTTGAAACATCTACCTTGTCTACAAATTTCAAACAACATATTTACAGTTGTTTCAAATCCATGTCATGGAAAGAATTTAATCCTTATATTCGAAGTAATCACAGGTACGCCAATAAATTTAAAATAATTTTATATTCATTATAACGATATGCATAATCCTTCTAATACCAGTATTGACATATAATACAATCTAAACATCCTTTTGTTTTCGAAATTTACCCTATGTTTCATTTAAGCAAAGCATACAATCTATTTGTACAAAAATTATTGCTGCGACAGCAGTTCGTGATAATTCATCTGATAAAAATTAATTTTGTTTCAATGGCCCTTGTCGTTCGCTGAACTATAATCAGTATTCGGCGGGACTGATGTTCCAATTTAATGAAGGTAAGAATACAAAACAGGGCGATGATCTCAGTGCTACTATCGCCGCGAACTCATCAACACGGACGAAGTTGTTCCGTTGTGTTGTTTCGGTGTTAGCCGTGTTGTGTCATCTCGTGGCAATTGCGTGATTTAAATGTGTCCAGTTATATATTAAATGGAGGACCTACTGAGAAATTGGGACTTAGAAGAGCTAACACCCACATTTGAATGTAGGTATTTAGATTAGTCAAACAGTTATATTCCAGGTAATAATGCAACAACTGATGCAGGCGTATGTCTAATTCTTATATAATGCTCCTTATAACATCACACAAAATCACACTATTAAACATCCAAACGAATCAATCAGCTATCCTAGCAATAAAATCTGTTGGTCCAAGGAAAAGAAAGTAGTTTAGAATCAATTACCAAACAAGGATTCGATTCAACGACAGGCTGCGATTGAATCATTCATTGGAATCCAATGACATCTTGTAGTTGAATCGACAATACGATATAATTCGCTATCAACTATACACTTCCCATTGGAGGAAACTTCGCTGTATTTGAGGAATGCTGAGTTTAACGTCCCATTAAATCCAAGCGTAAGTCTTTGACAAAACGACAGATTTTTCTGTGTGTAAATAGCTTGGTGTTTGAAGCTAAATGTAGGCTTTATGAAGTCTCTAATTAGTACTAATACTGCTGATTCTAATGTTTAGTAGAAAAGGTTTTACGGATTTTGGGATAGTAAAGTACTGCAGAGGTTTTTTTACTCAAAAAGCCGACGTTTCGGCGGTTATTTTACGCCATCTTCAGGCCTAAAATTCATATGAAGACGAACAATTATTGTAAAAGTTGATAATAACGGAAATATAGGGTGCCAACGTTGCAATTATAATTTCTTTCTTGCTTAACAATTCATCAACTGGATCACGGCACGAAATTAGGAGGTTTTTTGAGGTATGAAATTCAAATTCGTTTTTAGTCCGGATGTCACTGGTACAGGGCGCCACTTACTATGCTTTGGGTCTCTAAGGGCCAGTTTCACAATCATTGGTAACCCCTGGTAGTCAGTTAACCGACAGATGGAAGTTAACTAGTAGTTATCGCATCGCTCTGTTTCAGAAAGAAAACCAGTGGTTAAGCTTACTTATCTTCAAGTTGGCAGCACCGATCGGTCTCAGAGCACTGCCATAATTGTGTTCTGTGAATACAACCTAACCCTTTGGCAACTGAATCTAACCTTTGAATTCATATTTTTTACTTGTGTCACAACAGACTATAATCAAAATCCATCGACGTCTTAGACGTCAATGTCAATATGCAATTTTCAACCTCTAAAGAAAGCTTATGGAGCTTATGTGTCGTCGGTTGACCACAACAAACGTCAGAGATAACCCATACTTTATCCTTGGGTTAACTTAACTACTGGATAACCAGAACTTTTGACGTAAACCGTGGATTATGAAACGAGGTGTGTAAGCTCTATTTAACTACTGATTACGAACCTGGGCCTTAGTGTCCGACCAAAACTACTTTTTACGTCCGAAATTGAAACCCAAACCGAATTTCGGCTTGCGTCTTAGTTTATATAACGTCAAAGTCATTTTTAGTGGAAACAACTTAATAACGTATTATAACACCTTATTTCAAGTAAATTAGGTATTTGTACCCTTTGAAATAAGAAGTTAATCTGAAGCAACTACCTACTATTCCTTTTTAATATCATCTTGTAATAACATAACATAAATAAAGGGTACAAAACAAAATAGTATTTTCATCTAACACAATTAGGTACAGAAAAGATGTATATTTTTCGTCTTAAGAACTAAACAACTTTTTCTAAACTTTGGTCATTCTATATGATACTCTTGTCAGGTAGGTGCTATAGAATTAAATTTAAGAAGTAAGCACCTACCTGCTAAGTATAACAACTAAATATTTCTGAACTTTCAGAGAGTAAAAAACTGTTCACTGGGCTACAACTATTATTAAAATTTCAATGGAATCTTCATTATCAGTATTCGGGGTTAAACAATCGAATATTGTAAGCGAGAAACAATGATGTGAATGTAATGTATGTGTGCATGAAAATAATCAACATTTTCGCCCCGGAAATTGCCTTTTCTGTCTGAAAAAATTTGACCAGCATCACTAAATAGTTGTCCACTGGCAACACTGGTCGGTAGGCTTTTTAACCTATATTAAGCTATCACCACAGAAAGCGTCCGATCGCAGCGCGAAATCAATCGAATTCAGTTTCGGTTTCGGTCGTAGTTTCGGCTGGTTGGCAGCCGAAACCGAAACACCTTTTTTTACCGAAACTAGGCCGTAACTGAAGCCGAAAATTCGGTCATACACCCACATAACACTATATGGATATGTACATCCACATAATGTACATTAGATATTCCAGTTTGAACATGTATATTTTTAATATTCATAGGACGTTAAATGTACATATGAAAAATGATATACAGTAGTGTAACATACTATGTATATTCACGTAGGTATATACCTACATATATGACCATACATAAGATGTTGGTCTATGTATCATATATACATCTAGTAGTTTACGCCTGCGCAATGGACAGCTAGTGCCGCCATTTCTGATTTCTAGCCATTCATCGTAGTTTGCGTGTGTGTTTGTGCTGGTGCTAGATGTGCCTGATTACCTGATCGAGTGAAATATTGTGCAACATTTCTGATTTCTAGCAATTCATCGTAGTTTGCGTGTGTGTGTGTGTGCTGGTGCTGGTTGTGCCTGATTACCTGATCGAGTGAAATATTGTGCAACATTACTTATCTTCTGGCTACTGAGTACTGATAGCACTTGCATCCAGCGTTTGTCAGTAAGTCGTAAGCGGAATAAACCACTTACAAAATTTTATAACCCTGATTTCTTTGTGATTTTAGACATCCCATTCAACAGGAAAGAGATGACAATCATAGTAATCGATTTTGCCAAGTATTATTATTGTAACTAGGAATTGAATTAAAAACAATACATAATGATGGTATAAAGTTTATTTACCTTGCTGCCTCTACATTGAACTTTCTTACACTATGTATGTGCATTTAAAGTACATGAATGTACATCCATTAGACGTTCATGCTCCATTTGTGGATATACCTACATATTCACTGTATGTACAATGTATATACTTTGGTATGTAAGTATATACATGGTATATATTATGAATATACATGTTCATACCTGGACTACGTTACATATACTATACATGTACATTAGACGTACATATGTACATTCTATGGATATGTCATGGATGTGAAGGTTCGCGACAAACTTACATGTAATGTATATGTTTTTGATGTCTATTTGACATCCATTGGACATTCTTGCTCCATTTGTGGATATACATATCCGTTGATTCGATATCCAATGTATGTACATTGTATATACTTTTGTCATGTGGGCACTAGCCTCTTTAAAATGATGTAACATTTTTATATCACGGTATATTAGTGTTAATGTTTTGTCTGTCATCTGTACGGTAACCTTTGAGTTGACCCTCTACAACTCTGGAACACATCTGGAGGGATGACACTTTTCCTTAGTTTCTTTTAGAAAAAGCCATTAAACTAACAGCCGTATGGTACCTTTATCAAAGCTGCTCTCGACAAGTCCATTTATTTCCCCTTTCCAAGTAGCTCTTTCTTTAGCAGACCTGCCACTAAAGTCGCCCAAACTTTGTAGTTCAGCTTGGCAGCTGTGACCGTGTAAAATATGTAAAGAAAACTTTATAACTGCATAGTCAGAATTACAGAACGAATCCGAGATTGCCAATTTAGAAAATTATACAGTTCGCCTTTCTTGAGGTTAGTATGATAGTTTGTTTAGTATAATTTGGTGCTTCTTAGCTATCTCTATATCCAAATGGGACGACTTTGCTTCAGAAAGTTGTAATGAAGCTTGGTTTCGAAATTTCCATACGATTTTCACTAGAAAATTCTTCATATCCTGATAGAACCAGCATCTGATTTATGTTAAGGCCAAGCTTCCGTCCACGATATTATTCAATAAACGGTAATGTCTTTATGAAACAACAAAAAGATTATTCTTATTATGATCCCGCTTTTCTAGATTTCTTCGCATGATTGCGACACAAACAAGTATTGACGGACACCCACATAACAAAAGTACATACAGTGTACATATAATGGATATGGAATCAATGGATGTGTACGAGTATATTCACAAATGTAGCAAGAATGTCTAATGGATATCAAATAGACATCAAGAAATATACATTTCATGTACGTTTGTCGCGAACCTTCACATCCATGGCATATCCATTAAATGTACATTCATGTACTTTTAATGCACATGCATAGTGTGTGAAAGTTCAATGTAGAGGCAGAAGAATAAACAAACCTTATACTTTCATTATGTATTGATATTAATTCAATTTCTAGTTACAATAATAATACTTGTCAAAATCGATTACTGTGATTGTCACCCTTTCCTGTTGAATGGCATGTCTAACATCACAAAGAAATTAAACTTATAAAATGTTGTAGATGGTTTAGTCCGCTTACGACTTACCGTCAAACGCTGGATGCTAGTGTTATCAGTAGCCAGAAGATAAGTAACATTTTACAATATTTCACTCGATCAGGTAATCGGGCACAACCAGCACCAGCACACACACGCTAACTACGACTAAGGACGCGAACGGCGGAATGCCCAGATTTCAGCAATGGCGGGGCTAGTTGTCGTTAATGCAGGCGTAAACTACTAGATGTATAAATAATACTTAGACCAACATCCTATGTATATTTACACATGAATACACCTACGTGAATATACATAGTATATTACACTAGTGTATATCATTTTTCATATGTACATTCAGCGTCCTATAAATATCCAAAATATGCATGTTCAAACTGGAATATCTAATGTACATTCTGTGGATGTACATATCCATATAGTGTTATGTGGGCTGTGCCATATGCACACCTGAACTATTGGTACTATAATTTAGGAAAGACCTCTGATATTCTAAGCAATTCTCTTATTTGGACTCATATGACGGCATATAGTTTTATATCATCTATCTGGAGGAGATGACTGATTTTGTGCTGATTTACTCCCTGGTATATGATGTTGAAACCATAGTTATTATGTGTGTTGGAGAGCAGATTTAGACACAGGCAAAACTACAGTGAACTGACATTAGTATTATTGTTATCATCATTACAAGTTTTAAACACCACTAATATTTATATGTTATCTGAGTGCTCAGATAATCAACATAAAATCAACAATTATTTTTTTTTGTTAGTTTTTAGAATGCAGAGGGATTACGTTAGATTTAATAATGCATTATAAATACAAGACTACAGATTAAGTCAATAACGATGTCAGTTTGTCTACTTTTTATTCAGTTCCATTTAGTATAAGAGAATGTAATTTTCTTATTTTTGTTCTAGGTAAGTTGGCTTTTCAAGACGATCAGATACTATACCAGACTGAGGTAAGCCTATCTGTTACTTATGTGTTGACTCTTCATTTCACATAACTTCATATTCTGAGAAACTTATCTTCTGGCTTTGTATTTGTTGAGTAATTATAAATATTTAATAGCAGTGCTTTCTTGCAAAACGCTGCACGTTTGGATATGTCGAAAAATAGTTTATCTTAAAGAAAAGTACATTGATTTTTCAAAAATTCCTTTTTTAATTACCTTCAATATTCTGTAATACGCATTTAAAGTGGTATCGTAAATGGTAGACTAACTCACTGGAACCCAAAAAACTAAAGAATGATAGCAACTTTTTTCTAAATGATACGGTTTTATGACTGACTTAGTACCAAATGCTTCTCAACCTGTCGACCTGTCATTAAATTGAACCAAATGACCCAATGACAAAAAGGTATGAACATTCAATCATACAATCTACTGGTATAGGATGAAGCGCATGTCCCAAAGTCCCAAATCGTAGTATCAAGCGAAAGACATGAATATGTTTTTTTGTCACTTTGTATATATCTAAATATAGGAAATTATCATCACAGTGACAAAAATATTTACATATTTCACCTTTTTTGATGAACACTGTGAATATTATGCCAGGCAAGAGCATGATCAAATCTGATAGCCCTGCGCCATGAATAAACTCGGATGTCTTCTTTTTTTGAGAGCAACTAAAAGATAGGTAATAAATTTCATCGAATTATCCTCTAGATTAGATTAGATTATATTAGATTTAGTTGTTTAAAGTGAGCTGAGCTAGCTCTGAGCACCGTGCTTAAAATTTGATCTCGAATATTATGAGTCACAAGCTTCCATCTTTAAAGCGTCCAAGAAAAATCGCAGAAGTAGGGTTTCACGAAAGCAATTTTCTTTATATTGAATTGTTTTTCAATCTACTTAACTACGTATTATGGAGCCAGTTGCGTGTATTATCAAGCACCATCTAAACGAAATGTCTACAAACAAGTGGATTGGACGTGAAGGAGTTATTAAGTGGTGTGCACGGAGGTCGTCCGACTTGAATCCTATCGATTTCTTCGTTTAATGTTATTATAAGGAATTAGAGATATAGCTGGATTAAGCAATATAAGGATAATTGTGAGATAAGTGAATGAATCGAAAAAATGATTGGATACCTTCACACTTCTGAGAGAAAACTTTTTTTACACATCTTTATCCTCTTGTCCTAACTGAGCAGATGAAAAATAACATTCTTATGAGCGAAAAAACAACATATTCCTCAAACATAGTTTTTTAGCATTTTAGGGGTTCTTGATCATTTCCTACTTTTTTTGGTGGGCGTGAAATTTTAGGCGTTTTAGGAATTTCTGGGGGTTGTTAAACTAAAAAAATTTTTCTATTCATAATAGGTTGTCCATTGATCTGTAAAAGAGGACTTAACAGCATAACATACTTTTTTCCGAGCGGGCGGGCGATGTTTTTGTTGCAAGGGGATCTCAGACTATAGCTTCATGTTATGGGAAAGTAATAAACTGATATCACGGTGATGTGTACTACTCAATCAACTTGACTTCATTTTTTTCCACTCGCCACTTTGTATTGTAACAGAAAATATTTAGGATATGATATTCTTACACACATGCATGATTTGGATATACTTCAAAAAGCAATCCTAAAATCGATATTCAACAAAACAACAAAATAAAAATGTACCCAACCAATGACTTATATCGTCTGTTTGGAAAAAGACTGTTTTATCTCAAAAAATGTATATTTTCAGGAGCGCTCGTTAAAGCTTTATGAAACTGACACTGCAATTATTTTCCAATCAACAATTAGTAAAAGGTTTAATTATCAGTTAATGAGTATGGCGAGACTTGCCTAGAGTTTGAGCATTCTGTGTGTTTGGAATGAGTCCATATTTATCATATTTTATTTATTTATTTTTATGCTGAGCTGTACTATCTCAGAATATGACACTTTTGTTCCAAAGGACTTCGACGCAAAGTATATGTTATTTTGTTTTGTGAAGTTTTTTCCGGAAAAAAGCGTGCCTTTCTGTTTATTTATTTTTTTATTTATCGTATGGCTCAAAAACATGACAAAAGTAAATATAGATTAAAAGGAAAACTATTATAACCTATACTAAAATAAAATATATACAGCTACAAACTAAGATACATAGTCTTTAGTATTTACAGGTTGATGTCAAGTTCTTTCAACCACTTCAGCGCCAACGGTGTGGCTGTGAAGAACTCTTCTCGCGATCCCTGAAACGCACGCAGTTCACATTCGCTCGTAATATGGTTTATAGTTTGGCGGGGCGCGCCACAGTCACATAAGGGAGATTGCACATAGCCCCACTTGTAAAGGGAGTCGGCACATCTGCCGTGGCCTGTTCGGACTATATTAAGTTTTACCCACTCTTTCCGGGGTAGTTCTGATCCTGGAAGTAAGGCTGCCCCCATAAATGCGCATCGCGAGTGGTGTTCCGCAAAACCTTCCCACTGGGAGCGCCATTGGTTCAAGGAGTCAAAGTTGTTGGTTTTAAGCCCTTCTGCATCCCTTATTGGTGGTTGTCGGGATTTAAGTCTGTTTATTTGCAACGGGGGTATTGCTCGGTGGATGGGCAGTTTGTTGTTGGCCGTAATCTTGTTATACTCCCTTAGAAGGGCGTCAGTCCTTCGCAGCTGCGGTGGGGCTATTCCAGAGAGTACAGGCAGCCATTGAGTTGGAGTTGTCTTAACTGCGCCTGTAATAAGTCTCATAGTGTGATTTAGTTGGACGTCAATTAGTCTGGTATGATGGCTGTTAATCCAGACAGGCGCACAGTACTCAGCACACGAATAGACAAGAGCTAGTGCACTGGTTCGTAGAGTTGGAGCAGTGGCACCCCACGTCGTTCCATACAGCTTTTGGATAATGTTGTTGCGTGTTCTGAGTTTTCCTGCAGTGTTTGCGAGATGTTTCTTATAGGAGAGGGTGCGATCTAACGTTACTCCAAGATACTTTGGGAAATGGTTATGCTTCAGGGGTTCGCCTACAAAAAGTACCTGCAGTTCATATTTAGCTAGTTTGTTATTCAGGTGGAAGCAGGAAACTTCGGTTTTGTTGGGGCTCGGTACTAGTCTCCATTTCTTGAAGTAGTTGTTTAGAGCTAACAAGTCGTTAGAAAGAGTATGCTCAACGTTCTTGAAGCTCTTATCGGAAAAAGCTATGGCTATATCGTCCGCATAGCAAAACTTGTAACTGACTGTTTCTGGCATGTCAGATATATATAGATTGAAAAGTAAGGGGGCCAGTACTGAGCCTTGTGGAAGTCCGTTGTTCAATTTGTGCTGCCTGCTTGCTTTCTCGTTTAGGATTACTTGGAGCTTTCTGTCGCATAACATGTTGTTTATGAGTCTTGTAGTGGTCTGACAGGGAATCACCTGCAGCAACTTATATAGGAGACCCTCTCTCCAGACCGTATCGTATGCGGCAGTGAGGTCAACAAACGCCACTCCCGTCTTCATGTTTTGCTGGTAGCCCGCCTCTATATGCGTTGTGAGGGACAGTACTTGATCGCAACAACTGCGACCCAGTCTGAAACCAGCCTGGGTTATCGGGACCCGGTCTAAGATAGTCTCGCTCAATCGGTTGTAGACGGCTCTTTCTAGCAATTTATAGGAGCAACTGAGCAAGGCTATAGGTCTGTAGCTGGCGGGTTGATCGTTCTGTTTACCGGGCTTTAATATTGATATGACCTTCGTTCTTTTGAATTCCCGTGGGAGGTTTCCCGTATTAAGGATGTTCGTGAAGAAGAGAGATAGCCACACTCTTGTTTGCTGACCTGCGTGAATGAGAAATTCCGGCAGGACGCCGTCGAAACCAGGAGCCCTTCCAGGCCTAACATCTGATATGGCATTATTAATGTCTTCGATCGAGAAGGGTCGGGAAAACGTTGTTTGGGTAGGAGCGTTCCTCCTCTAAAGTCAATCCCTTCTTCACGCGTTTTGTATGCTCTCTATCAGAAGGTGCTCTTGACGTTTCTACAATATGCGCAGCAATCTTGTCTGGAGTTACTCCCGACGGTGCCCGTATGGATGGCGTGCTTGAGCCTAGTTTTCTAAGAAGGCTCCAGGCCTTTCGACTTGAGTGTTGGAAGTTCATTTCCGACGTAGTCTCCTCCCACTTACGTCTTCGTGAGCTGTCCAGGGCAGAGATGAGTTCGTCGGCAATCTCTGGATTGTTGGTTTCCTGAAAGTCGCCGTATAGGAGTTCGCACCGCTCATCCCACCCAGGGATATATTCCTTCCTGTAACCCCTAGGAATGGTCCTTTTTGCAGCGCTCATCACTGATCCAACGAAACGTTTGTAATTGTTTGATGTTGGCGGTATCCACTGTACCAGCCGGTCCAGCTCCCGTGAGTAGTTACACCAGTCCGCCTTTGCAAGATTCCATCGAGGCCGAGGGATGGATCGTATTAGGGGTATTTGAATTCCCACATCTAAGAAAACTGGCCTGTGTTGGCTGTGTGGGAAGGCCTGTGCGACTTTTCTGTTAGCTGGTATAGGGATCCCTTTCCGGTTGCAGCTCACAAAGCACAAATCAGGGTTACTTTCTGAGTTCCAGGCTGCTGATTTGAAAGTGCCTTTATCTTTGGCATCAAATACAAGAAAGATATCATTATCATCAGCCCCGTCAGCCAACCTTGTGCCATTTTCGTCACAGTCGGGGTATCTCCACCGTTGGTGGTGGCTGTTAAAGTCTCCAATATATATAGCCGGATGCTGTTGTACTGGAAGTGGTTGTTCAGGCCACTCCGCTGCCGGTGGCTTATATACGTTTACAATTGTGACTTCTCCCACTTTTACTATTACGCTGTGTATGTTGTTATTTGTGTCATTGGAAATGAGTTGGGCATTGTCAATATTGTTGCGAATATAAGAGGCTACGCCGTAAGTATGGTGGTAAGTGGCTCCCAGTAATGTATAACCAGAAATGTGTCCCCGTCTGGTGAGTGATTCCTCACTGTCGGCGTGAGTTTCTTGGATCGCTATGACATCAACCTTATTGTCCAAAAGTAGTTTGGAGATGCATTCGCTTTTAGCTCTGCTTATGCTCTCCACATTTAGCTGACAAATACGAATAAAATTACCGATATTTCTAGTCTGTAAGTTTTTAGCACTTATGTTCGTCATGTTTTAACCCGGAAATCTCAAAAAAAGAGAGTCTGGTTGCCAGGTTCGCTCTAGCTCATTTAGCGTTACCCAGGGTGCACGTGTAGCTTCCTGCTACGGACGCGAGCTAGTCTGCCCCCGCCTTTCTGTTGAGCGGTAGTAATAGAGCCCACATGTTGCTGTCTTGATTTAACGCTGCGTCGCAAAATAAAGATATGACGTTTTTACAAGGCGCCATATGTGGGTAAATAAGCGAGGTAGGTGCATGATACTTTCATATACACAAGAAAATATGTATTATTTGGAAAAAAAGAACTCAAAAAGAGAAAATTTTGACATATGCCAGCCTTTTTACAAACAGACGATATCAAGAGACCCAAATATATGACGCTAGGCAATTTATTTTTTACGTACTGTAACTTGCTATCATAGACATTCAAATGAACATGAAAGATTATCCACAACCACAACAGTAGATACAAGCTAGATGCCACAGTCATTCCGAAACTAAATAAATCAATCATGCAGCGGTCATATCTCTACTTAGCACCAAAACTATATAGACTTCTACTTTTTGATATCAAAAATCTATATTTACAGACCGATTGAAAAAGTATCTATGAGAATGGATAGCTTCTTTACCAAGAAGTGAAATCCATGAACTCATTAAACATGCACAAAATTAGTCCTTTTCAAATTCTTTACATATTCATCCACTGTGAAAAATTGCTTATGTGTGCATATACAGGGTGATCTAACAGTTGGGACTTTCCTTTTTAGAAGCAACGGCCCTTGAAATGGAAGAGCTAATGCTCGGTGAACCAGCAGCAAAACAGTAAAAAAAATAAAGCAAGTACTTACTATTTGGTTGCTGCGAAGTGTTGTAAGTGCGGTCCTGTCACAGGCGTCTCACAGGTATTGTTCGAAGTTACCGCCGTGAGACTGAAAAGCGCAAAGGCGTGCCCGACTTGACGTAGCCAAAGATTACAGAATAAAATATATTCTGTAATCTTTGACGTAGCCATGAATCAGTCCACGCGTTGAGGGTGGACTGTGTTCCCCGAATAACTGCAGCAGCTTCTGTAATTCGCGCTAATAATTTATCACTTCTGTCTGATACACTAAACGTTTCATTTCGCCCCACAAAAAAATCACAAGGGGTTAAGTCTGGCGATCGTGGAGGCCACGCTATCGGTCCATTACGTCCTAACTACCTATTTGGAAATGTCACATTCAGGTAATCACGCACTTCGCGTCTAAAGTGGGGTGGCGCACCATCATACAGGAACCACATTGACGGTCTGATATTCAAAGGAACACCTTTCAGTAATGGTGGCAAAGTGTTTTGCAGAAATTCCAGATTCTGTAAGCCATCCATCCGAGGTGGTAGAATAAAAAGTCCAATAAGCATGCCATTCACCATGCCAGCCCAGACATTTACCGAGAATGTTTGTTGGCAATGAGATCGTCGAATCGCATGAGGATTTTCCATGGACCACATATGCGTATTGCGAAAATTGATCGTACCATTACGCGTGAACGTTGATTCGTCTGTAACTAAAATCGATTTTGAAAACTCGGAATCATTTTCTTGTTTTTACAAAAACCACTCACAAGACCGTACTCAGACCGCATAATCTTCCGGTTGCAAGGCTTGTACACGCTGTACGTGGAATAGGTACAATGACTCTTCGCGCAGCGTGCACCATACCTTACTGTGTGGAATTGGTACCTGCGTCGTCACTACCCTAGTTCTTGTCGTAGGATCCTCCTGGACGAGATTTATGATGTCTTCATCAATTTGGACCGAACGAGATTGTCTAGGTCTTCCAGCGTGTCCACCAAGATGTGGATGCAGACATCCTGTGTCTCTAGCTCTTTGCACGAGCGAGACAAATCGACGAGGTGCAGGGTGAGTACGGTTAGGGAAACGATCGACATACACTCGCGAAGCAACAGCGGCATTTTGACCACACTCACCGTACATTAAAATCATGTCCACCAGTTCATTATTGTTATAAGCGTGCGCCATTGTTTTTGTTTTTAAAGTCCAATCGTCAAGCACCCTCAACACTAGTAACGCGACGTATGAACCGAGTATGACGAACTGCCTGTTTTCTCACAGGTACCGCTCACGCGTGGCGCTGTTTTGTTGTGATATGTAAATACATCGTCATCTTATTGTCCAGGGAGCAGGGACGGACTTAGAAGTGAGGATGTCTTTAGCGGTCAATATCTTGTTTTCTCTATATATTTCGTTCATATGTTACTGGGAAAAAACACTCATTTTGGCGAGTACTATACGCTGTATGAAGAAAAGTCCCAACTTATGAAACACCCTGTATATAATATATGTATAACTCAGCATTCGATTGATCCATGTACAGACATAGTCCTTCTATGGAGATTTCAACATTTATTCGCTCCTTTTTGTTTTTCAAATTTTGTATCTTATGAGTAAATAAATTACTATTAACTAATAGATAAAAAGACTTTAAAATGATAGACTGCGCGAAGTGAAGATATCAAATTTGGGACATACGGATTTAAATCTCAACGATTCTGTACCTCCGACTGCTACAACGGAAAAGGAAATTAAATTGAGCTCTCTGGATCCAACGTTTATGCACCTGCATTTATCTACACTGCTTCGGAGGTGCTTTCATCACATATTCATGTGAAGTATAGAACGGGTTGAAATGACGCCAAAGCAAAGGTGAGATTAGTTTTTCAAAGAAGATAACTTCGGACGGCGTCCTTTGATCTGGAGGGCATGTAAAATATCAGGCATGATGCTTAACCTATTTCGGTTCCATGTGCACTACAGAAGGCGAACTTGGCGAAACTCTCCCACCATTTCAATTGAATTGTGCTATTTTGGCACAAAGCTTTGGACGAAGTTGCGAGGTACAAACTTTCACAAAGTTGTCTGAATGCTTTGAACGTCATATATTTGAGCTAAAAGGTTGCAGTTAAATACAGGGTTTCCAGTTAGTGTGTAATTCTTCGATATCTCGCAAGGTATACCTGATAGAAGAAAACGTCCAATACAAAAGTTATTTGGTTACCTAAGATGCATATTCTAAAAAATATCTTGAAATATACAGGGTGTTGCGGGAAAGTAGGATAGTGATCACCTTAATTTTTTTATATGAAACTATAACTTTTTCTTAAATTCTTCTAGTTTCCATCATTGATCTCTATTCAACTCTAAAATATTTTTAGGATCGGTTGCGACGTTGCCAAGTTATAATTTATTTTCTACTAATTTCCGGATTTGCAAGGTCGCAAGTAATACGTCCAAATTGATATATTCCTTTAACTTTTCTCAATAATATTGTACAGCGAGTTACATAAATATCAAGCGAATATTATTTTGGATGTTACCAGCAATTTGTATCTACAGGGTGTTTTTGGCAGAATTTTAAATTACGGAAATTTAACTTTGTTTTTTTAAATGTAACACCATGTACTTTTTATTTTAAATCGAAATATCTACTAATACCCTATCTCGCCTTGTAATTTTTTGTTTCGCGCTTGCGGCGTTGCCAAGTTATAAATTATTTTTCCAAATTTTTAGACAAATATCCCCTTACTCTACATCATAGAACCAATGTCTATTGGACTGTAACACGTTAAAGTAAGACTTCTAATGTTTCATAATTTAATAGTTCTTACCATTCATGCAAGTTTGTTCCGTTTGTATATTGTTTTCTATTACCATATTAAATTTTTTATACCACATTTTGCATCAATTTAAAGTCTATTTTTTTACTTTTGAGCCCGTGTCTTATTCCTTTTTCATCTTTGATGATACAGGAATTGCACAGTAATAAATTATTTTCTACGATGTATTTTCATCTGTGTATGGTCCACCAAACTTTGCGGATAGTACCATTGTAATTGATGGTAATCTAAGGAAAATGTTTCAACCATTCTCTTCACACATGTATGTGGACTACGTTACGAAATACTACAATTATGCCAGTACATGTATGATGTTTGACTCCTACCACGATGCGGCATCAGCGGACAGTACCAAATCAGTCAATTTTTTTCTTTCCTCTCTTCTCTGTTCTGTTTCATAATTTTCTGCGAAATTTGCAGTTAGGGCAATCCAATCCTCGCCTCATTTGCACACTTTCTTCTTCCAGTTCGTTGTCCTTTTTATGTTTTACGTTCGAGAACCAAAGTTCCTTTGATGTAAAAATCAATGGTTAAAGTTTCTTCTTCTTACATATATCATTACTCAGTACATGTATGTAGTCTGCTTTCTGATTTACATTAATATGACCCTTTCTGATTTCCAATTGTAGAATATGTACGTAGAATGAATAATGTAAGAATAATAGAATAGAATAGTTAAAGATACAATAAAATTCCAACGTAACACCCTGTGCCATAAAATTTATTTTACGAGGGTGATACGAAAAGAACTCTGATACACTCGAATAGTCAGGAATTAAAGAGACCACTTACTTGTTGGCAAGACGACAGGAATGATCTGCTGGACGAGAGGTGACGGAAACAGTCAACGACGGGCATGTATTTTGAAAACGCTCATGAGTAACTCTTACATTCAACCGGTACATTACATGCACTATAATACTTTTATGTTCTATCGCTGCAATACTGATATTATCTCCCAATCAATGCTGACAGGCCCAGGATGCTTTCGAACTACATCCAAGGTTTCAAACATAGCTTGAGGATGATCTCAGTATATTTTTGAAAGATATCAGGCGCAATCCCTTACAACCGCCCGCGTGGTACCAATGGAAGGCGAAACCCAAGGTGCCACACGAACGCCAAAAAGCGCTGTCATGGCTTCACAAATGACTAGCACCCGCCAACATTCGCTTTACGGTCCTACCTACGAATGTTGACTCGCAACCCATGGCTATTCGATAGATCTATCTAGGTACGTACCTCAACACCATATGAAGACTTTGATGTTGCGACACGTGCCTTAAACCGAGCAGGTACATTCTTCCTCCCATACCGTGAGGAACGGCAGCTTCCTACAGCATGGCAGTCAGCCCACTATATGAATCCAATTGGCTGATGCAGACTAGTACCCACATGCTGTCCACATAGATGATGCAGATTACTAACTACATTCTGTCTGCATGGGTGATGCAGGTTTTCATCAACATGCTGTTCACGTGGGTGGTGCAGATTACCATCTACATTCTGTCCGCATGGATTGTCCAACAACCAAACCGTGTCCCAGGTCGTGTTTGGACTAGAGGCAATGGTAGTGCGATTACCTCCCAGGATGCCGCTATCCTCCAATGGTGTACCACCAACACAGAAAGAGGGGCGTACTCCTGCCTTCAGGGTGCAATAGGGTCGACAGTCGACCCGGTCTCCCCATCGAACCTCCCAGAATGCCCTGCACTTCGAATTAAGTGCTGTATAGTGGGCTGGTGTACGGACAAGTACGCCAATGCTTTGATTACTGTGGGAAGGTGTACATTATAGCTCCACCTCCCCAATAATCGCAGGATCCATACCATACTGTGCAATACAGTACACCAGGTCTAGTTAAGGGCGTACAACCTGCAGAGATTATTAGTTGGCTACCCTTTATCTTTATCTGTAAATGACTGTCAGATTCCAAGTTAGTTAATAGCTTTACCAATGCAGCTTATATCAATAATTATTATAATTAGCTTATGAAACTCAACAACACAATGGTAATGGTTAAAAGTCATGCACATATAATAAACTACGGCGAATGAATAGCTACTCGTGTGAAAACACCAAATTGCAACCACTACCACACTCACTTAACCACCACGCATTACGATAGTTAGCCTTACACTGTGTTTCCACTTTCATATTTTTTTTCTCACGGGCAAAAGGCATAGGACTCTTAAATCAAGACCTTCCACAAACTCTCGGTCCTATCTTTATTAAGTGCCTTAGAAAAATAAACACATGGCGTCAAACCCTACATATACATAGGTAGGTACTTGCAGGGTGAGTGTCATGCAGAATGATGGTTAAAATAGAGTATGCTTACACAATTGACTATTCTGATTTACATATGAATCAAGGCCGATGGGTAACCAGAAACCTGTGGGTGTTCTGTCGGGGCACAAAAATTGAATAAAAAAAAATCAAAATTTAATTCGGTGACACTCCTCCGTTGGAATCACGAGTATCAGAATCTCACAGCGCACGTGCAAAACCTTTTAATTGATAATTTATGAAATCACATAAGCCGCAACAGCTGTTTATAATCGTGCTAACTAATGCAGTCAGTGCTATTCAAACTGCCGTATTAGAAAAACGAGTTATTTTTATTATCTTAATGACTGAGCTTTAAGCGTGAACTTGGCGCTGCTCGGTATTTATACAAATAGATTGAATGTCCAATAAATTAGAGATCAAGCATGTGATACGTCTTCTCATGTGTGTTTTATTTTTCAGGGTTAATTTTTATAAGGTTTCTATGAGTCAACAGATTTTTGTTTCTCGCACCATAGCTAAAAGGAAGATTGTAATGAAATGGTATATTGTTCAACGAATGGTAATGACTGTAATAACTCACGCAATTGAAGTTTGTAGCTCGAGCCGTAGGTGAGTAGTGTAAACCAAATACAAGTGTTGTTCAAAACTCATGGCATGGAGCTTGAGTTATGAAAAAAGATTCACTCTTTTTACTAACCTGTTGAAAGGTAGTTTCAATAATTTAAAGAGAATGGCTTCTAATTAACAGTGCTGTTCCTAGAGTAGCGCCGGGAAACAGTAACAAAACCTACACATAAAACGAGGCTAATGACCAAAGTAGTCGATACCGTTGACACCAAGTGAACAAGAACAAAAAAAAATAACTTGATGGGAGTACATAAAAAAATGTATTTCATGTTTCACTTCCCACATCGATAGGGGAGGGGAGTATTGTGATCGCGTCTGTCGGTCTGTTGCTGTTTTTCTAGTCGCGTAATTTCAGTAATAGCTGCATGGATTGTGATTAAATTTAGGTAGCTATAATATGTATATGCTGTAGGCATGGGCGGCGGAGTATTAATCAAAGAACAAAAAAATTCAAAAATTTCTTAAACTTCCGTTTTTATACTATATTTGAAAATGATTGATAGCTAACATTTTATGGCATAGGTGCTAATTAGGTAAAATACAGGATCGCTCAAAGTAGAAAAAATGTAAATATTTAAACTTTCTCATTTTAGTTTTTCACAAGACTTTTGGAGGACCACTCTTGACATGCCTCGAATACAATACATCATAAATGCAAATTAGGAATCCTTAGCGGATTAAGCAACAATTGTAGGCTTCAATAGCGTAGAACATGAATTTACTTTATGATAAAAATGTTATATTACATATTAAGTTAGGGCATTGTCTAAACATGTTATATTGAAAATATTTTAGGTACTAATAAATATCACGTAATTAAAATTTACAGATTTTTATAAACTAATCTTTTAAATAATCCCATATTACGTCATTTAAAGTAGTTTAACTACACAATGGAAACTTTATGGAACAGTAATTAATATAAATACTGAATTACATACTTAAATAACAACGTCGTTATCGTCCGGTAAGAAAGCATCATCGTCAGATTCCTCATCTTCCAAAGAAATGATGATTGGATCTAGTGTTTCCTCTATTAAATTGTCGAGTGTCCAGAATTTTTCTTCCTCTGCCATGACATGTTTTATAGCATTTTCCCAATTTTTAGATGAAATTTTTTATATTGAATCTTTTAATAGTTGACGCACATCTTGTACTTTAAATGTTGCATTGTTTCTCGCAACATATCCCTTCATTTGAGCCCATATAACTCAATAGGGTTGAGCTCACAGTGCTACGGTGGTAATCGCAACACCTTGATTTCACGCTCTTTTTCGATTTCATCAACAGCATACCTCTTAAATTTCGATGAATGTAATTTACATAATGATAAAAGCTCTGGTTTGAGTAATCCTTCTTGTGGCTGTATGTTTTTGCTTATTAACCAATCTAAAAGTTCTTGCTTTTTCCATTTAGTATTAGGTAAAGGTTCCTTAAATCTTGAGCAATAACTCGCACTGTCCATCTTTATTACAGAATTTCTCGGCAATAAATCTATCATTTGACTAAAATATTCTTCAAATACATCAAATGTCATCTCTTCGTGGTCTAATAAGCCTCCTTCCACAAATCCTTTATCGCCTTCAATACGCGTGATAATCAAACGACGTCCTTTACCAGTTGGAGCTTTTAAACCAGCAGACAAACCTTCTATAAATACTTGTCGAGCATTTGTAATTCGCTTATCTTTCCAAACTTTTGTTACAACATGTCCTTCATTGATCCTTGTTTCGTCTAAATAAAAAATAGTGTTGCCTGCTCTTCTCAGTTTTCGGATTTCTCTTAAATACTGCCTCCTCCAACAAATAATGTCTTCTTTTTCTATGAGAGCGGATTTTCTGTCCTGTTTCGCATAAACGAAATCCAGTCCATGTAAAACTTTCCATAATTTGTCTCTTTTTAAGTTTGGCAAGCTCTGGACTTCATTAATTTCTACTAAAACTTTGTCCAAAGTATTAGATATTATTTTTTGGAAATAAAATGAGTGCACTTTTTTTTGTATCATTTGTTTGTCACTATCGTCTAGTTGTATGGGTTTTCTCCCTGTTGACTTTTTCGGTGGTACGGTAACACTTCCATCCTTTCGTTGCTTCAGCAGTCTATAAATGGTCGCTTCTCCAACTCCAGTCATAGTTGAACACTTAGAAACTATACTCCAAACACTGCTAGTTATATGTTCATGTACAAGTGCGTCATGTACATTTAATATTACAGTTTTCAAATGCACCGTTAACTGACACTTTCATTTCACAGGAGTAAAATTTAACGTTTGAGCCATTTTTATTACACCTAATTAATGTCACTACTAACAATTCTGCGTGTTACACTATACCGACTATACCGACCGCAACGTAAATTTTAACTAAAATTAAACAGGGGATCTGCATACAGGTCTTGGAAAAGCGTCATACTTTGCGGAAATCCCTAATACTCCCTAATACTCATACACATCTTACATTTAAAAGAGCACGTTTAGTATTTTAGGGGTCCTATGGTTTACATTTTCTAGAAATCAAAAACACATCTTTAGACAGATATAAGCATCGAATTTTATTAAGTATATCCATCTCTTCGTTATATTTGAGTAAATTATACACACAGTTTACCAAATTGAAAATATGTATTATATATAATAATACTTGTATATAGGTAAATTCACAATATTTCATGTTAGAAATTCTCCGTCACTGTTTTCAGGTGCTACCCTCGATTTTACCTGCTATGCAATAAAATTTCAGCTATCAAGAATTTTCAAATAGACTAGGCGTTTCTGGAGTTCCTGATAATTTTCTAAATCTTCGGTTCGAGATGAAATTTGGGGTAGTTGGGTTGTAAAAATAATAAAAATTGTATTCGTAATAGGCTGTTCACTGACTTGTGAAAGAAAGAGCTGGCGGCATAGCACACTTGTTTAGGTCCTTCCGAACATTGCCTTGCCTATTACATACATAGTTAAAGTGTATACGAAGTCACTTGAAACAGCAAAAAATGCTTGGGCGGCATCTCCTTTGTGAACGCGGCACCACCGACACTAGGTTTATCGTCGGTGCGCGGCAGGTATACAGGGTCCCGAGGGCGTTTCACAAAGGAGAAGCCGCCCAAGCATTTTTTGCTGTTCCAAGTGACTTCGTGTACACTTTACCCACTTATCCATACAGGTATTGTTTTACATCGTTGTGAGTTCTGTAACGTGGAAACTATTGAATTGATTTTAATGAAGTTTCGGCATAGGAATATTACTGTGGCGATGACGGCGTACAGGACAGAAAAGATCGTGCAATGATTTTCAGGTGGTATAGAGAATTTCAAATGAAAAATTTGACTCTGGAGGATGCTGAGAGGCCGGGAAGGCCACAAATATGTCGCTTATGGAGGAAAACATTACTGCTTTGAGGAAACTACTTGACAAGGCAGACTAGTGACCTACTAACAGATAGAGGATACTTTACGGCTGAATACACCAGTAATTATTTCAATTCTGTATGCTCATTTGCACGTTACCAAACTTTGACTTCTCTGGTGCCGGGAGATGCTAAATAAGTTTGACAAGGGGCAACCTATGGGCTGGTAGCCCTTGTCACGGCTCAACAAACAATCAGCTGTCATTCTCAAGGTCTGGGCTTTGCGCCGATCCTTTTGCGCATTGAATGTTTGGGTTAGATTTTTTCTGATTTCAACAGCGGCGGCACGGCAGGGTCATGACTATCTGGGTTTCATAGTGATCGAAACAGGAAAATAAAAAGATGGACATGTTTGTGCTGCAAAAAGCTGCTCTTCGAAAAGCTACTCTAATAAAAATATGAGTTTTTTCAAATTCCCTACAGATCGCTCAAGGTAAGAATTAACATTTATTAGTACAGGTTAGGTAATGTCAATTTCTTGTGGCGATTTTCAAAGACTAAGAGATGAGACTTTATTTAAAGCTTTTGTTCTTTAATATTTTTATCTTAAGAAACTGTAGTAGAATATACTGTGGAGTAATGGTTTAATACATTAACGTTTAGATTTGAGAGCGTTTAAATTGTATTTTTGTCCATGCAGTAATAATTTTATATATTCCTAGAGCTAGATCGTGACTCATGGAGAGTTAGAGAGAAGATTTATATGACCTGGATATCTATTCCTTAATTCTGCCCTGTTGTACTGATAATACTTTTTTCTACTCCGCCCTTGTCATTTTGTATGAAACTATCGCAAAATGGCATCGCTGACGACAGATATTTGCAACATGTCATCATGAAGGATTAAGTGGAGGTTATAGTAAACTGCTTGAGGATAGGCCTATTTACTATTTCTACTACAAGGATATACCACCAAGTTATAAAAAGTATATGTAGGCGCCGCACTCTTTTGTTTAAATACCGAGGGGTCTGTGATGGTGATGCCGAACCGGCTCCCGCTGACCCTTTTTTGATCGTCCGTCGCCGTCGTTGAGAAATTACATTGTATAATTTATACCTGGCATCACAGTTGATCCCTTTTCTGTGTATTTCAGGCATATACATACATAATAATAAATACAATATGAGTATAAAGAGTTGTTGGCCTGCCAATTCAAATTTTAATTACTTACAAATCTGGTTGAAAATTGCAAGATTTCGCAGTAATCCTGAAAATGATAACTGCTGAAGACCAATTACCGCGATTTGTTAAATTCTAGTAGTTCGTAACTTTTGGTCTGAAGTGTATACCAATAAGTCACCCAAAACCACCGACTACAAATTTATTCGATGCCCAAAATAATATCTATGTTATTCCAGAAATTAATGAACCTCAGCTCATTCATAAACTGTAGTTCACATACTTTTATATTGGTGGCGCCTTTATCAGTGTCCCAATAGGCGCGCGATCGTTCAATGCAAGGCTCTAGCTGTAACCATTTTTGACCCTGTATATTAATAATTTTTGGCACAAAAACCTGATTTGCGTTTTCTTAAAGCTTCAATCTAGAGAAATGTCAATCTAGATTTTAGAATAGGTTTGTACAGGGTGATTAACGAGACCGTGAATTTAGTCAAAAAAACGTCAGTTTTGCCAATTTTTTAATAATTGTCTATTAGGAAATTTCAAAAGGTACGTCGACATTTCCCTAGAACCGTCCTTTTTCTTCATGCTCATATTTTTTTCAGTTCAGAAATCTCAAAGTTAATAGTCCAAACATGGTTACAGCTGAACCATTGCAAACAGCTCTCCTGTACGTACTATAACCTCCTCTTAAGGAACCGACCTTCAGTAAGACAGCTGATTGTTTGTTGAGCAGTGCCCTTGTCTTGTCATGTGAACAACATCATGACAGGTGACGATACTTGGCTGTATCCCCTGTATAAAAAAAGGAATTTGAACAACACTGCTCATTGCTCAGACATTACAGACCTCTTACTAAGGTAAAAAAGAAATAAAATGGGTTGTTAGAGTTCCAAACACACATCCCTCTACGCATTTAAAATTTGAACACCATACTAGCAGAGCCGACAAAAGGTAATTCGATTTTGTTAGGGGAGACAGCGACATTTTTCAGTTTCCAGCGCAGCAGCGTTCTGCAAATATTTACATTAATAAAAAGTTACCTTACCGGTAAATACATATTTGCATGGCCGCTTTTTGTATCCGATGCGCCATAAAGTCGCTCGTTTACCGTGAGGGTACATGCACATATTATGAGAACCGTATAATGAAAATATGGATATAAGGCAAAAAAAAGTACAAAAACCTTGAATATTATGGTCACCATACGTGAACTCTCTTGAACAGTAGCTCATACGAAATGCTAGTTACGAAATGAATTCGCATTATTTTGGAGAAATTAGTTGTTTTCCAACTAGGGAATGCAAGTTTGGTAAAGACATTGGTAAAATTATGTCTCAAAGTGGAGACATGTTGAACACTAACTTAGATATTAGTAATGAATTTAACCGATACTTTTGTTCTATCGGTAAACATCTAGCAGAAGAAATTAAATCAAATATCCGATACCTAGACACCCAAACAATTAGACTCTCAAACTCCATTGTAGTACAAGAAATCACTGAACAAGAAGTAATTAATTCAATAATACTGCTGAAAAATGGCAAAACACCTAGAATAGACAATTTAACTGCTGAAACACTCAAAATCGTAGCATCTAATTATAGACCTATGTCACTTATCTCCTGTTTGGCAAAGGTTTTTGAAAATATAATAAAGAACAAATTGACAGAATTCTTAGAGAAATGTAACATACTTTCTGATAAACAGTTCGGTTTCAAAAAAAATAAATCTACTGAAGATGCGGTGACATATGGAGAACTATGCAAAAATGTGGACAAAAATATTCCAACATTATGTGTTTTTGTGGACCTAGCAAAAGCATTTGACACAGTTGATCATATGATACTCATGAAAACTTTACAAAATTATGGTATACGGGGTCAAATCTATCATCTAATTAAAAGTTACTTAAGTAATAGAACACAGACTGTTGTGATAAATAAATGCTCTAGTTCTCCATTGCCTATAACATGCGGTGTTCCTCAAGGAACGGTACTGGGACCATTATTCTTCAACATATATATAAATGACCTATTTGCGGTTGATGTGAGTGGAGATGTAGTGAGTTTTGCAGAGGATACAGCTGCTATATTTTCTGCTGAAGGTTGGGAAATATTAAAATCAAAGGCTGGAAATGGTCTTAAAAAATGTTCAACTGGTTCAGTAGTCGACTTTTAACAGTCAATTTCAACAAGACTCGCTTTGTTCCATTCGCGTCGTACGCAAACGGCTTACCGAAATACACCAACTTACAAATCAGTTGTAGACAGGTAGCTCCCATATCAATGCTCACCAATATCAAGTAGTTATGAATATATCTAGATTGCCATATCAAATGGATGGAGCATACAGAATATGTTGTCAAAAAGATACGTTACGTTATAAGCAAATTTAAACTTCCACTTACTTACCTATGAACAGATGATCATTGTATACGAAGCACTTGTTCATAGTCATATACGATATTGTATTGTGGTGTGGGGTGCAGCATGTAAAAATAATATAAAAGCGATAGAAATTATACAAAATGTTTAATAAAAAATTTATATAAAGTGAAATGTACATATCTTAGTGACTTGTTATTCTCTAAAACAAAAATTCTAGATATCCGCCAAACATTTTTCATGTCATTAGGTATTTACCAATATAAAAATAAATCAAACTTGACAAAACACGAACATAAATATGACATAAGATATGCATGTAATGTTGTACCAAAAGCAAGGAAAAATACTTTATTACGATGTCATACATTTCTTGCTCCAAGACTATACAATGAGATACCAGTAAGCATAAAATGTGTAGTGCCTTTAAATTCATTTAAGTATGGTTTAAAACAATGGATAGTAAATAATAGTCGCATTAAAATTCACCAACTTGTAGACATATGTAATACTTATTATTACTAATATCTATAGAATGCAAATATTCCTGAATTAACCCTTATTTGTGGTTTCTATTTTATAATAATTACCTTGTACTAAAGCACAAGTTTTTAACTTTTTTGGGGCACTTGTTGTTTATTGTATTTTATTTATTTTATATTTACAATAACCGCTACACTAATACTAATAAGCCCGGGACTCCGGGATCGACGATCCCGGGAAATTAGAATAAATATACAAAGGCATGATAAGCTTTTCAAGAAATACAAGCCTGAAATTCTTTCGAGAGGTTAGGCATATAAGTACAAAGGACGCCAACTCAGACCAACTTAAAGGAACACTCGAAAAGTGAAATATACAAAATAAGACCCAATAGTAAGGTAGTACAATAAATTATTACACACGAGAGTTTTTGAAATAAGAACGCAAGAAGGCCAGTTCGTCAGGAGCACTATCTTATAATATTGACCTCATTTTGGAACAGATAGCTCCTACAGCTGAAAAAACTCTCTCTGATTCCACGGCAGCGACAGCAGCATGCCTCACAGATCCACGCAGATATCAAAACAATTGTCGAGTGGGGATTAGCAAATAAAGTACAGTTCAACCCGTATAAATGTGTTAATCAATGGTTCAACGTACAAAAAACTCAGGCAACAACACTTACAAAGAAGTCTCACGATGGCTTACCAACCGTGGAAATGGAGGGCCACCCCATAGTCGAATCACCTTCCGTCAAGCTTTTGGGGATCAACATCAACAATAACATGTCCTGGCACGGTCACGTCGTCAGTTTTGCTAAAACGGCATCGCAGAACCTTGGAGTTTTGTTCCGCTGTAGGAAGTTGTATGCACCAGAGCAACTGCTGCTGCTCTACAAGGCACAGGTCCGACCATCGCTGGAGTATTGCTCCCATGTGTGGGGATGCGCTCCGAAACACTCCTTAAAGCTTCAGGACACTATCCACAAAAGAGCAATTAGATTAATCGGTACACCTAACCTCACAAAGGACCTCCACAGCCTGGAACATCGAAGGAGGGTGGCTGACCTATCCCTGTTTTACAGATTCTATCACGGAAGATGTTCGAGTGAGCTCTCCTAGATAATAACACCAAAGGCCGTCCGAACCAGGAACACTAGAGAAGCTCTGCGAGCTCATCCTTACCAGGTCGAGGTCCTTACTCCCCAAACCAGTCTCCTCCAGCATTCCTTCATTTGGAGAACTTCGACGCTGTGGAATCAGCTGCCAGGGAATTTGTTCCCCGACGGCTACCACCTGCAGCGTTTCAAATCTCACGTGAACCGACACTTATCCTCTCGCAGCGCTTCTGCAGCCCCATAGGCTTTCAGCCTTTGCGGGAGGCTGACCATAAAAAAAATCACTTGTAAGTGGAATAGTCAGCAAGAAGTTATACACCAACTGTAAATTCTTCCTTTTATTTCCACCTTCTTCAAGTAGCACCATCTCCTGACGAATAGTTGTTAGAGATCCTTTTTTGGCAGCTGAGTAGGGAAGTTTATCGTTTTCAGAACAGATTCTTGTAAACTTTGTTTTAATATTGAGTAATGTGAAATTTTGGTAGACTGTTGTACAAGCTCAGCACGTGGAATATGAGCATTATCATTGAATAAATCAATATCAACATATAGATATTGGGAAGCAGTACTTAGAAAAAGTATTGGTTCGCCATCTATCTACCAAAGCCGGTACCTGAGCGTTCAATTTGAGGAACCGAGTACTGTTTATGTGGCCCGTTTAAAAGCATCAGGTATAGAAACCTGCGGGAACGACAGCAAACAGACTCTTTTTTGTGGAACACTCATTTAACACTCCCGACATTCGGTTTATGCTAAAAAGCAACTTAACTCAATTAAAGGGTAGCAATTTCATTCTCTCATCTGAAACCAATCACAGACGACGTCGTTTCGCTTTTATTAAAGCTCGTCAGTGTGCTTTAGTTCCCAGACGAATAAATGAAATTGCATGATAGTGCCTAGTTGGCAAAACTCGTACTAGTAGCAGTTTCAAAGTACTGCTTCCCAATATCTATATGATGCCACTAACTAATTTCCGTTAGTTTGTCACTTTTTCTGTCATCACGCTTTAGAATAATTAGATAATGGGTACTTCGGTCTTTTTCTATTTCTACGTTTGCACCAAATAAATAAGTTGCTATAGCTCGTCGTATCTCACAGCATTCAAATGACGTAATTACTAAAGTGTTCCACACCGCTTGGCATTATATCGAAATCGGCTTTAACTTTACGACTTTTTTATCTGCAGCATTTAATGTTGTTAGAATTAAAAGCTATAAATCTTTACAGGCGGCCTGACTTTTCGATGGGAATGTTTCGCTATTCTGGTAGACGAGTTCAAGTAACGTTTTCGTTCGCAGGGTTATTTTTTGAAGGCCAATCACGTAATGTCTTTTTTTTTCTCTAAGAACGAAAACGGATTAACACAAATCGACTATTACCTTTGATTTGGATAATGGGGAATAATGATAGCTCGCCTCTGAAAAGGCGTTTTTTTTTTAAACAGCATCTGTTTTGCTATATTAGACAAAATCTGTATTCTGTATTGGAGGGTGGTCTGCTAAGATCACAGCACGTAAAGCTAGTGATGTCAACCTACCTTTGGTGTAGATGGGAAAAGGGAATTTCAGTCAATATCTATGGAATTTTTAACTTCCTTGAGCTGTTATGTTCAATCAATATAATTATACCAAATCTTTATATTAAATAAACCCAACAAAATCTTATTGAACTTGTACCTTGGGTTAAGGTTTAATTTTATTATCCTAACAAAAATGTTTCTTGGCACACTGACGCCTATATCTAAGATTCTCAATCCGTCTTTCCAATGAAACTTGCTGCACCAATTTTTAAACTGAATGGAATTCATTTTAGTTTAATATAAAAGGAAAATCTTTAAAAAAAAATAAATCTAAATAGATATTACTTTTTGGGCTCAGAAACTATTCTATAACGTTTTTAAGCCTTTGATAATAAACAAATATATAATCCAAAAATACTGCATTATAATTTCGACGTATTTAGGTATGTACATCTGAATTTAGATATTTAACGTAATTTTAAGAAAAAATAAAGTTGATGGTGGTTCCAAGAAAATGAAACGTTGTATGCAATATCTGATTACATTAAATATATATTAAATAACCTTATTGTACATAAAAAAGTGCTGTAAAAATATCTTCACAGATTTGAGAAATAAAAAAGTTATAACCGCTTCAAAAAAACATTAAAACCATTCTATAATTAGCCAAACACTACAAATATGATTACCTAAATCTTTTCTCATTTAACCGTATTAGTAACTCTTATACAGGGTAAGCCAACAGTGCGCGGACAAAAGGCACGTTAAAATATTTTCACTTAAATTTTGACTTTTATACAGGGTGATTCACATTAAACCTACATTTTTTTAATATTGTATGTGTATATTATTGCATTTTTTTAATCCTTGGTAAATTGTAGGATCATTTTATGTATCATACATAGGACTTTTAACAAACATTTTAGGCGTAAATATCCATGTTTGGTATAAGTATATATCAGAAAAAATTGAATATCGCAGCGATTATGAAACTTATGAAGTGTACCAGCTTAGGTTAGATGGTCAAATTTGAATTCTTTTTGTACTTGGAGAAATCAATAGACTAATTATTTATTTAGCGTATGGCATACAACACATCACTAAAATGAGAAAGAAAGAAAAATTAAATTTGACATTCACTTTGACAATAACATTGTCAATGTGAGACGAAAGGACATAGAAAATTACAAACAAACATTTAATGTTTTAATGTAGTCGATGGAGTTTTCCGTTGCGTTCAGGAACTCACTGTATCTTCCATTGAAGCATCTTAGAGGGCATTCCTCAGTGATGTGGCGGATGGTCTGCCGTGGATCTCCACAATCACATTGTGGATTGGGAACTTTACCCCATTTATGAAGAGTATCAGCACATACCCCATGGCCCGTTCTGATTCTATTCAACGTTGTCCATATCTTCCTCGGTAATTCCATTCCGGGTGGCTTGGTGACTATGCATGGCATTTGTTGGATTTCGTACGGCGCATTATTTTCCCAGTGTGTTGTCCAGGCGCCAGCGATATCAAAGTTTTCTTGAGATAGGGAGTTGGCTTTTATTATTGGAGGGTGTCTGGAGCGTAATCTGTTTATTTCTATGTTATTTATGTCAAGATGGATCGGTAGAAGATGATTATTCTGGATTTTTTTGAATTCTCTGAGAAGAGCTGTTTCTCTTCGTAAATATGAGGGTGGTATATGGCTGAGGACTGGAAGCCAGTATGTTGGTGTTGACTTCAATGTGCCCGAAATCATTCGCATTGTCTGGTTAAGCTGGACATCAACGAGTTTACAGTGTTTGCTGTTGAGCCAGACCGGGGCTGCATATTCCGCTGCCGAGTAAACAAGTCCAAGAGCAGATGATCTTAAGACTGATGCAGAGGACCCCCATGTAGATCCACATAACTTTTGGATGATGTTATTTCTTGTTTTCACCTTTTCTGCTGTCTTTATGAGATGTTCTTTAAAGGATAGGGTTCTATCGAGAGTGCCTCCGAGATACTTGGGGCTTCTGTTGTGTGTAAGCAGTCTGTTTTCGAAGTAGACATTAAGCTTTTTATTGGCCTGTGCATTATTTAGGTGAAAACAGCACACTTCGGTTTTCGTCGCATTTGGTTTTAACCTCCATTTGCAGAAATATTCTCCCACGGCAGTTAGATCTGTTGTCAGCATCGTTTCTGTTTCTTCAAAAGTCCTGTGCCCTGCAGCAATTGCCCAATCATCCGCGTATCCAAACTTGCGGCTGGCGGTTTCAGGTAAGTCCGCTATGTATAGGCTGAATAATAGAGGAGCCAAGACAGACCCCTGCGGTAAACCATTATTAAGCTTCATTTGGTCACTTCTCAAGTTTCCCATAATGACTCTGAAAGTTCTGTTGCTGAGCATGTTATTAATAAGATTTACTATTTTCATGCATGGTATGGCTTTAAGTAGTTTGTAGATTAGACCCTGCCTCCAGACGGTGTCGTACGCCATCGAAAGGTCTATGAAGGCTACCGATGTTTTTAGTTTCTTCTGGAATCCTGCTTCAATGTGTGACGTCAGCGACAGAATTTGATCTGTGCAGCTGCGGATAGACTAATTGAGGAAAGTTATTTAAAGTTTTCAGTCAAGTCGAAGAATTTCAATTTCCCTTCCAATAAGCAACCCAGCAGACCATGAAAGTAAAGAAAAACCTTTTCAGGTGGTGGTAACTTAGCAAAAAGATCCAAACGAACTTAGAGTAAGAATAAACTCACACTAAAATTCGCCAAGGAATCTAAATTTGCAATAATATTAATATACAGGGTTTCCATTTAAAAAATATTTGAATATTGTAGGCTTTAAGGCTCCCTGACATGATCAGGTGACAGATTTCTGAAATATTCTTTAGAAAGCTCACTATCTTTTATCCACGCACTTTTGGCCCACCCTGTAGTTTCCAAGATACCAATTTCAGACACACTGTATAAGTAGCATGTCATACACTGCATCGTGATTTGACTGACCTATAACCTACTTCCATCCACAGATAAATCAATGCGAGTCTAAAATCCTTCCAACGTTCATAAGTCACGTTTCTAATATGTATGATGTATGCGTGGCCGGCGAAAAAAACGTCAGAGCAGAGACAAATCGTCCACGGCTGCAAAATCAATAGGAATACTATCAGGAGCAGTAACTTACAGAGACCGGGTTATAAAGAAGAGTTATCGCTAGCGATCACTTTTGTCTCTTGCCAAATTCCCGAAAGTAATTTAATTAAAATATATTATCATAGGAGTTCAAGCCTCGTTTTGCGTTCAGCGATCGAGCATAGTTTACAGCCGGTTCATGGCAAGCGTCGTTGCCACAACATATTCTGGTTCAAACAGCGTGAATCTCTACTCTTCAAACTGTGAGTAAGAGCTATGGTGAGAGCCTCAGATTCAATTCAATTCAATTTATTTGTATTAAAGAATTACAAATCTTTCCACCTCGAAGGCAAAACCTTGTGTGTCGACTATAATTTAGCTAACCTATATTGCATTTCTCCCATCATGGTTCGTATTCACAGTTGGAGATCAGTCTGTCGTTTCTTCTTTCTGAACTGCAAACGAAGCTGCTGTAGCTGTTCACGAGTCTTCATTACTTGTATAAATGTATTAACGTCATATTTTATACAGAAAATTTTGACGTGACGTCTCGACTCGACATAGATAAGGAAAGAGAGGGGATACCGCACGCCCGTTTGATACTATATGAATTTTTTTTCCAGGAGCCGTCCGACCTTACTGTCCCCATCAATACTTAAGCCTTAAGGCCTATTGTATTATTGCTCCTCTCATTTACAGTATCCACTCCAGCAATCTGGATCCCTGCATAAGCTTATGCAGTTTACCTACTGGTCCTGGTGCTGAGCTGTACTCCATTGGTTCTAGCTTCGTCTTCCCAAAGAGCTGTTGTCCCTTGTGATCTAGCACTTCGCACTTACAGAGCGCATATAGGGCTGCCTCAGTTCCTCTTCCACACAATCTGCAGTTGAGGTCCCATTTTATTCAGGTGTTCCTTCAGGCCACAATGTCCTGTGAGGAGACCCGTCGTTATTCGGAGCTGATTTATACTCAAGGAGAGCAGTGTTTCAGCTATTTTCTTGCATGGAGCTTTAATGAATGTTTTTCCATGAACACAACCTGGCAACAAGTTCAACTTCTCCTTGTGCTGATGTTTCATCCATTCTCCGACCTGGTATCTGATTGTGCTTTTAGGCACCCCCAGGGCGGGTTCTGCTCCAATGTATAGGGCAGACGAGCCTAGTCTTCCTAGCTCGTCCGCCCTTATACCTGAGTGTCCAGGCACCCACTCCAAAGTTACTTTGTTGTGTTCTGCCAGTCTTTCCAGTTCTTGTAAACATTCCCAGACTAGAGCAGATGTAACTTTGGGTGCTTCTAGTACCCTAAGTGTAGCCTGACTGTCTGTAAGTATTGCGATCCTCTTGTTTCTGTAGGAACGTTCATTATTGATCCTTGCACATTGCAGGATGGCGTACACCTCTGACTGAAATACCGAGGCGCATTTTCCTAGCGGAATGCTTTGTCTAGTTCCTCTTCCAAAGATTCCCGCTCCTGTGCCTTGCTCGGTCTTTGATCCATCTGTGTACTAGACTATTTCCCGATGCAGGTTATTTACTTCACTGAGTTCTCGACCTCTTATTATAGTTTCGAATTTCTTGTTGAAGATCTATTTCGGAGTTATGTGATCTTTTCTAGCATCCATTATGGTGTGCCCCACATATTCAGCGATTTGGTTGTGTCCAAGATCTTTGTAAGTTCCTCTAGGTAGGGTTTGTAGTCTAGAGTAGCCCATTCTCGCCTCGCCCATTATTACAATTTGTAACGGAGGGAGGTCCAGGATGGTCTCTAAGACTGCAGTGGGTGCGCTTTTCATTGCACCTGCTATATGAATTAGCTGTGACCGAAAACGAATAGCTATTTGACAGCTGTCAAAATGTTTTTTATGATATTTAGTGTTTTTAAGACCAATCACTGTAAAATATTGTGGTGTGCATAATGGTAGGGTGTGCAGCTTACGGTTGTAAAAGCCACAGCAGCAGGAAGGAGCCAGGAATCACGTATCACAGGTAAATTTAATAGCGCTTTGGTACATTTTTGGTGCCATTTGGTAACAGAAATGTCAATCGCGCGTTCGGTCCTCTCTCTTTCCTTGTCTAAGGTGAGAGCATTGTTCGTTTGAGGTTAGAGATCATAGTACCAACACGGCTCAACAAACAGTCAGCTGTCATTCTCAAGGTCTGGGGATGCTTCACGCCGATCCTTTTGCGCATCGATATTTTGGATTAGATTTGTTCTGATTTGAACAGCGGCGGCACTGAAGGGTAACAGCTATTTAGGTTTCATGTTTAGCGAGGCATAATAGCAATGGGTAGCTTCACTAATAAAAGAGGTGTCATTCGAGCTATTTTGCGTTTTGCTACGGCCTTTTGATGAGTCACTCGTCATTTTTAGCATTGTATCGTTTGCCGTTTAGATGTAGTGTTTTTCGTATGGATAAAGGCCCAGTTAAACAGAGGGCTTTCTAGAACGCGGCGTTATAGCGTTCTCTAACAATACAATGGAACGCTGTAACGCGGCGTTAGAGGACGCCGTAACGCCGGGTTCTAGAACGCCCTCTGTTTGACCGGGCCTTAAGTATACAAAATATGGACACAGCATAATAAACAACCAGCACAATAACTCAAGTTGGCGGAAATTACACGCGCATCCCCACTTTTGGATGATTTTTTGTAGGGATGGTAAAGGTACTTCGATACTTCTGCACTAATATTTGTATTGCGAATTTTGTGAGCTGTAGATCATTATTTATTATTATGCATATCTAAACCCCACCCTTACTATATACATCCACGGCACGTTCCGAAGACCCACCTATCTCTATACAGGCTGTTTCATAAGTTGGGACTTTTTTTCGTACAGCGGATAGTACTCTCCAAAATGAGTGTTCTTTCCCAGTAACATATAAACGAAATATTTAGAGAAAACAAGATATTGACTATTAAAGAAATCCTCAATTCTAAGTCCGTCCCTGGCAATGGCTCGCCATGTCACAATATCACAACAAACAAGGCAGCGCTAGTGGTGCCTGAAGTGCCGATGTCGATGAGAAAAACAGGCAGTTGATCATACCGTCGCGTTGCTGTTGCTACATCTGCCGATCAGACTTTAAAAACAACAACAATGGTGCATGCTTATAACAATAATGAACTGGTGAACATGATTTTAATGTACGGTGAGTGTGGTCAAAATACCGCTGCGGATTCGCGAGTGTACGCCGATCGTTTCCCTAACCGTACTCACAAGATATGTGAATCCACATCGTGGTGGTCACGCTGGAAGATTTCGACAACATCGTGTGGTCCAAATTGAAGAAGACATCGTAGGTCGTACTTTTACCTGTAAGACGCCTGTGACAGGACCGCACTTACAACTTCGTAGCAACCAAATAGTGATTACTTGCTTGATTTCTTTTAACTGTTTTGCTGCTGATTCACCTTGCATTAGCTTTGCCGTTTCAAGGGCCGTTGCTTCTTAAGAGGAAAGTCCCAACTTTTAGAACACCCTGTATTGATACCTACCGAAATGACAACATTTTTAATTTACCGAGTGACCTTTTTTTCCTTAAACTATTTCAACACCGCCTTCATTGATCAACCTTCCGTGTATTTCTTTCCAATATGTTACACTGTCAATAATAGATCTATGTTTTTGAGTGTCACTGAGATATACAGACATAAACATGTCTGGATAGTATAAATGCTAGAAAATATACGGGGGTCTTACACTCAAATAGTCGATAATTTCAGTCAAGTTGCGCTGCTGGTAAATGAATATGCTGGGTATGAACATCGAGCAGGCCACGTTGCTTTGTCTGCTCTATATTAGTTTTCAAGTATGCGTTACTGATAAAGTTTCTGTTACATAAATTACCACACCGTGTGGTTCGCAATAAGGGAGGCAGTAAAGTTGAAGGAACAATAGTTGAAGTATGCTGCGGAAACTTCGCAGTATAAGTTCGTTTTTTGTTTTACTTCCCACGTCTCTTATTCTTTTCAGACCAAGTTCAACAATAATGTACACCATTAGTCCAAAGATAGTTTGATCTGATTCTAATACAGTAATGGGGTATTTTCCGAACAAAATTTTATGCCGGAATATTGATGTTACGTTCCCAAAAACCATGTAACTGACATTTTTACTTCTTACTGTGAACGCGAAGTGGCTTAAAAGCACCTGCAAAGTTCAAACATAAAATTTCGCGCCAAAGCTGTGACGTAATAAGTCTAAGCGTGACGTATCGTGGAGCTATCCTTAGAATGTGACTACTTTGTCATATGACCTCCTTTTCTCCATCTACAGACATAACCTCCGCTTCCTATTGATATTGACAGATGTTTGTTTACTTCATTTCATGAACTACCTTGGTTAAATGAGATACCGTGACAGGCGTGACACCAGGGGAGGTTATGTATGCATGACACTAGTAACAGGCTGTTAAAGACGAGTGTTGCCGAATGACTAGTAAAGTTGTGAAAAGTAACTATGGAACATTCTCAGAGTAAACGGCTAATTACATAACAATGCAAAAAATGGAATAGCTGTGCAATATAACATTTATAGTCTACAAAAAGAGGGAAACTAAATAAACACAAAATAAAGTTTACATCCTTTATAGAAAAACTATGCAAAATATTGGTTGTGTTCAACGGGACTTAGCGGACGTAAGCGCTTGTGGGCGCTTTGCGCTAACTAACCGATGAACGACAAGCTGTCAAAAAAGCGCCAGTCAGCTTTTTAGCGCTTTTAGAAAGCGCTATTTGGTTAGCGATGCGGCACAAAACTAGAAAAAAGTTATTTTTGGTTCTGTGGGAAGCTGTTACCTTTGTATAGTGTCAATTTAATATTAGGATTTGTGATTTATAGCCTAGGTTTTTGACAATACGAATAATAAATATTAAAATATGGAGATGGATATGACAGTTTTATCACGTCAAAAAGAAAGTCGTTCAACGGTCACACCTAGCGCCTGCAGGCGCTTCCAATCTAGCGCTTTTGAGCTAAGTCCCGTTGAACACAGCCATTGACAACGTTAAAACCTTGAATCTACGCTCAATTCAAATTAAAATAGTCACATCCTATCTACATCCGGCATAAAAATCACTTTTGAGCAAACACTGCCATCATTATAAATTAGATACAAGCAATCCATTTGAGCCATTAAACAGGCAATGTTAGCATGTTGGAAAATACCCCATTGGGTTGCTCCGGTGAATATCATGACCTGTAGCGGAAGATGTATCTAATTTTTTGGGATACCAACCTATCAAGTCCGACCAGGTGGTCTAGTATGCTGGCACGTATCCAGGATTTGTTTTTGGGGGGGTCGAGATTATGGGTGTCACTTGGTTGACCTTTCGGGGGGGTCCAGATTAGAGTTGCCACCTTAAATCCTTAAATTTGCGGGGGGGGGGGGGATGGTGCAAATTTGTGGATTCCATTTTTTAGGCGGCATTTTCTAACGTTTCGGGGGGCTCTGGACCCCCTGGACCCCCTAAATACGTGCCTGCTAGTACGGCATAGTCCTAGTACGGCCTAGTAAGGCTTCATATAAGATATGAGAATGCTATTATACGAAGTTCGAGATCGATTCAGATGTAATAACAAAGAGATATCAAAGATCTGGTTGATAGGCAGCAACAAGAACACTGAAGAACACAACACTGCTTCATCCTTTTGTTAAATATCAGTGAAATTTTATTAAGCACATCTTATACTACGACCGGATTTGTAAACAACACCGCCAAATTATTCAAAGTACTAGGTTTCCTCTCAATAGAAAGGCAAATAAAGGTTTTCGATTTTTTAGGCAAACCTGAAGGTATAAAATATCTGAAATTGTTTATTTCCATCAATAAGACTGAAATCCAAAACAGTGACCGGATTTGTAATCAGCACCCTCAAATTATCCAAAACACGATGTTTCATCCCTATAGAATACCAAATAAAGATTTTTTTAGGCAAAACTGAAGAATTGAAATATCTGAATTTTTTTTATCAAATAACACTGAAACCCAAAACTGCGATCGGATGTGCAATCAGCACCTTCAAATTATTATCTGAAATCTTTTATTTTCGTCAAACAAGACAAACTGAGACATAATTTGTAACCAGCACCCTCAAATTATCCAAAGCACGAGGTTCCAACTTAATAATAAGCAAAATAAAAATTTTCAATTTTTTAGGAGAACCTGAAAATCTGAATTTTTTTATTCTCGTAAAATGACACTGAAACACAAAACTGCAACCGGATTTGTAATCAGCGCCTTCAAATTATCCAAAATACAACTTGGCAGAAAGTCAAATAAAGATTTTCAATTTTTTAGGCGAACTTGAAGATCTGATATACATCTGATATTTTTTATTTTCGTCAAATGATACTGAAACCCAAAACTGCAACCGGATTTGCAATCAACACCTTCAAATTATTCAAAATACGAGAAATCTGAAAGATTTGACGCACTTTAGTAACGTCAAACGAAACTAAAACCCAAAACTTCGACCCAACACCCTCAAATTATCCAAAATAAGTGGTTTCCTCTCAACAGAAAGGCAAATAAAGATTTTCGATTTTCAAGGCAAGCCTAAAGATCTAAAATATCTGAAATCTTTTATTTTCGTCAAACAAGACAAACTGAGACAAAATTTGTAATCAGCACCCTCAAATTATCCAAAACACGATGTTTTATCTTAATAGAATACTAAATAAAGATTTTCGTTTTTTTAGGCAAACTTGGAGATCTCAAATATCTGAAATTTTTTCCTTCGTCAAATGACACTGAAACCCAAAACTGCGACCGGATTTGCAATGAGCAACTTCAAATAATACAAAACACGAGGTTTCAACTTAATACAAGGCCAAATAAAGATTTTGGATTTTTTAGGAAAACCTAAAGGTCTGAAGTTTTTGATTTTCGTCAAATGATAGTGAAACTCAAAGCTGCATCCGAATTTGCAGTCAGCACCTTCAAATTATTTAAAACACGTGGTTTCAACTTAATAGAAAGCCAAATAGAAATTTGCTATTTTTTTAACAAGCCTGAACATCTGAAGAATCAGAATTTTTTATTTTCGTCAAACGAGACTGAAACTCAAAACTGCGATCGGATTTGTTATCAACACCCTCAAATCATCCAGAATGAGAGGTTTTATCTCGAGAAGCTCAACCAAGTGTAAAGTATATGACTATCAAAAACATATGACACATTGGAACGAAATATACTACGTTTTTTATATTAATTTGATCTGTTTCGAGCTTGTGTGTGAAGTCACATCGGTCTTCAGTTCTTTCAGACAGATTTTCCTACAAAATAGTCGTTCTATAGCCCAACAACTGACTGTTACGACTTCTTCCGTATTCCTAGGAGTCAAATGATGCTGTTTTGCTTCCATTTTATAAATTTATAATAATATAAATAATATAAATATATTAGATAATTTATTATATTATTATAAATTTATTTATAAATATAAATAAGTCAAATAACGTGATTGATACAGAGGAGCCACCTTTAGACAGAAACAGTAGGTGTAACAAAGCCAAAAATATCGAGCTCTGTAAGATTCAGTGCGATTGGCAGATCTAGGGCAAACAAAATACAACTTTTTTTTAGGGTTTCTGTACTACAATACTGAATTTCCTTCCATCATATAATGGCTAAGCAGTTAATTTTACAGGTCACTAATTTTCTATTGGCAAAACAACACCTAACTCTAACTAACTCAGTAGCGGGCCCTAATTAACTTCAATTTGTTCATTATTTTTGTAGTTGCAATTAAAGTTGGAGCATTAAAGGAAGTTTTACTGGTTGTTATTTGTATTTGCGTCGGCAACTGCCTCGTGTAAATAAGTTAAGTGGCGTGTTTTGCTAGCACTTTATCGCTATTTTCACCTATTAATTATAAAAACGCTTTAACTGCATCATGGAAACAAGTTGCTAATGAACCTAGCTATTTGGTTGACTTAGTTTTGAGCTTCTGAGTATAGAAAGTTGGCTGAAGGATTACGGAACTTGCTCCCGCACAATTAAAAGCCTTCTTCCACCACCATCTTTATATATCTCTATTTTCATAATCTCAGATCCGATATCCGATATGATTACCATTCCTCTTCATAAACTTAAAAAATCTAGCATAAATCCATTGAATTACAATTTATACAATAAATTACCAGTCATTAAAGAAACTATCTAAGAATAAATTCAAAATCTCTATAAAAAGTTTTCTATTATTACAATGTTTTTATTCAATATTTATTCAACACAAGAATATCTCCTAAGCAGTTTCATATAACATACGCACTCGTGCCATTCTGTTTTTTATTTTGTCATTTTATTTTGTTGTTGTTATCGGTATAATGTAGGTCATATGTATGTATGAACTTTCTTTTAATGTTTTATCGTTTTCTTCCTAACTGACGTGCTAATGTACATTGTACAAATAATAGTTAAGGGACCTGGGTATACATTGTTATACATATGTATTTGCCATGTTAAAACACGGATTCCAATCTCGAACAGAACTCACTTGTTTTTCAAACTATATACACAGTATTTCAGAAGGTTAAGACCTTAATGAATGACAACTATTTGCGATTTTCTCAAAAAAGTTTTTAGTGTGTAAAAAAATTCGCAATGCAAAATCATACATTCTTCAAATCTCTGTAATTTAACAACTAAATACGATAGGTATCAAAAAAAAAGTCAAATAGGTGAATCATTACTGTAACTTTAAAGGTAACGTCAGGATCTTGGAAGTGCAAGATTCACTTTTATGGTGACCTTTGGACCATACCTTTGGACCTTTTGACCTTACCTTTAGATATTTGGACTCACCTCCCCTCATCTTAGACACACACTGGAGAAAGGGAACCGGCGGCCACGCCTTCTCGCTAACGCGGGAGTACGTATTTTCTTGAATTCTCGATGTAGCGCGCTATATTACCCTAGACCCTTAATAAATACTCTACTCTACTCTATCATCCCAGGAGGCGGTACGTCGGCGACAGCAGCATGCCTCACAGATCAACGCAGATATCAAACCAATTGTCGAGTGGGGATTAGTAGAAAAAAGTACAGTTTATCGTACAGAAAACTCAGGTAGCACCACTGGCAAAGAAGTCTCACGTTGGCTTACCAACTTTTGGACAGAATTGGGGGGTTATTTAAAGAAAAAAAATCCCAGTTGGCCTGCCTGGTCCCTGGAACGAACACAGTGCGACGTCAACACCTCCACCCCTACTCCTGGAAGTGAGTAGGCTACTGAATAAAGAAAAGAAGCGGAAATTAAAGTTAAAATGCAATTAAGGATAGGAAGAACGCCGGGATGCCAATAGGGGCCAGCGCCCAAGGTGGTGTACCTAAGCCAAAGCCTCACCACCACCTAGACTCTAATAGAAGCATATTTGTTTACAATAACGAGTACAACGAAGTTGCATCATATTCAATTATAAGCCGAAAGCATGAAAGAAAGAGTGACAGAAAAAAATAAGCAGGAAAGTAATGCGCCATGTATATGCCACAAGTGTGCCTGATTGAGTCCAATTGGTAATTTTACCTGAAAATGAAATACTAATAATTAAATTATGTTAAATCTTAATATGTAAGTATTAGTATATTGTCTTAATTAATAGATAACTTACAACTATAATACTCCGGTTCCCAACAAAGGTCCCTTCGACCCGACACTGTAATTGTGAAAAAAAGAAAAATTTGTAAAGTATAAAATATTGAATTTGAAAATAATGTTAAATTCATCTTACGTGATTTTAATTGTAGATACAAATGTTCACAGAAATCTGCTGTAAAAGAAAGAAATAAAAAAAATTAAAAAAAATTACAGACTTTACGATTGTTTAACTATACGTCTTGTGTTGCACGAGCTAGCGCTAAGCATCAATTACGAATAGACAGGTCACAAACCCAGCGACCCAAAGCCAAGACTATTTCGTCAGTGTGGGGTTCCTCCCAACAAGCCCAATTTTTGACAAAACTACATGCTGCTGTTCGATATATTTCGCACAAGTTGTGAGCCTATGGGACGGAGAATCCGTCACATCACAGACATCGCACCTATCCGGTTCCGACTTGCCAACGCGGAAAAGGTGAACTGCTAGTTCTGCGTGGCTTGACATAAAAATAGCTGCATGTCTGGGTATGCGAAAGTCCCCAAGCTCACACCACAAACGAATGTTGGGTATTAACTCCCTGCAGTAACGACCTTTTTGCGAGGTAGACCATACAGGTTGCCACTCCCTTATGACAAGATAATCAATATGCTTCTTCAAAGCAATTGCATACCTGAAGTCTTGTGGGACAATCTCCGAGCCAAAAAGAGACGTCCTCCCCTCCTTCTTCAATTGAACAAGGGATCTGGACTTCAGAATCACCAAGTTCAATGGTGGGCGCTTAGCTAGGACACTAACAGACTCAGCCGGAACTGAGTTGTAAAGTCCTAGAACCCCTCTTAGGCAAACTCCCTGAGCTGAGTTTAGCTTAACTGCTGGCACCACAAATGCTGCTCTATGGCCCCAAATATAAGAAGCATACGTAATAATCGGAACGATTGCCCTGTCGTAAATAGTCTTAAGTGCCTTCTGGGTAGATACTAATGATCCCCAGTTGATCGACATAAATCGCCTTAATGTGTGGAAAATTCTCTTAGCCTTATCGGTGATATACATAACATGAGGTGATATACATAACTGTGGGAATGGAGGGTCGCTCAATGGTCGAGTTACCTTACGTCAAGATTTTGGGGATCAACATCAGCAATTACATGTCCTGGCACGGCCATGTCGTCAGTATTGTTAAAACGGCATCCTAGAAACTTAAAGTCTTGTTCCGCTGTAAGAAGATGTATACACCAGGGCAACTGCTACTGCTCTACAAGAGACAGATCCGACCACCGTTAGAGTATTGCTCCCATGTATGGAGATGTGCTCTAAAGCATTCTCTAAGACTTCTGGACACTATCCAGAAGAGAACAATTAGACTAACCGATACGCCTAATCTAAAAAAGGACCTCCACAGCCTGGAATATCGAAGAAGGGCGGCTGACTATCCCTTTTTTACAAATTCTATCACGGAAGATGTTCAAATGAGCTCTCTCAGATAATAACACCGAAGGCCGTCCGAACGAGGAACACTAGAGAGGCTCTGCGAGCTCCTTCTTACCAGGTCGAGGTCCCTACTCAACGAACCAGTTTCCTCTAGCATTCCTTCTTTTGGAGAACTTCGACGCTGATGTGGAATGAGCTGCCGGGGAATTTGTTTCCCGGCGGCTACAACCTGCAGCGTTTCAGATCTAACGTACACCGATACTTATTCTCGCAGCGCTTTTACAGCGCCATAGGCTTTCAGCCTCTGCGGGAGGCTGACCATAACGAAAAGTCCGTGGTGGGAAGTTTTCAAATGAACACCCTGTATACACTTTACCACAATAAAGTAGTATTTTCTAAACACCTTTTGAGGCTAGAATAATTTGATCCTCGTTGGGCCTCTAATAGTGTTACGAAGTTAGGTAGCTTGTAGAGGTAAAGCTCGGCAAACAGACGCTAGCTCTAAAGGGCCCCACAGACATCGTTCTTTTTCATCAGGTTTGCACGACGTGCTAACCGATCACACTCATTTCGTTCCGTGTGTGCCGATAAACCGTCGTGTTGACTGTCGTTCCAAAAAATCTGTCCGTCGGTTTCGAACGTTATCGTGCAACTCGGTACATGTGTGGCCGTTCATCGTGCAATCACGACGGGATTTTGCAGTGTCATTCTGGTTGCCTTCGAGTAAACGTATCTAGGGTTAGCGGCACCTATCAAAAATGTGCGATACACGGCAACATAACAAACAATTTATGATGGAATTCATACACATGCACGTATAGTAGTTTTCCGTGTCTCTGGAATGTCAAGTCCGCTGAGTATGCAGACAGAGACAAGAAAAATAGGGCCTACGGAGAACTGTTGAGAAAATGGAGAGATATAGATCCCTCTGCAATTACAGATTCAGTGAAAAGGAAGATTGACTCCATTCGCGGATCGTTCAGGAAGGAGTTAAAAAAAGTAAATGCATCCAAGAAATCAGGCGCAAGTGCTGATGATATACATCATCCACACCTTTCACTTTAATAGCTAAAACCGCCGCCAATGCTAAAGTATTATCCATGTTAACGGACCAAAAATTTGCGAGAAACTGAAAGAAAACCGAACAGTGTGTGGATGTATCGTTCCATCGGTTTAACCGACATCGGTTGGCACGTCGTGCAAACCTGATGAAAAAAAACGATGTCTGTGGGGCCCTTAATGAAACGTACAGAGCGCTCACATATTCCCAAAGCCACGAGTCGTCCCTGCATTTCACCAGACCATAACACGGTTCTCCGTCCATATGATGCATTACTTCCATCGTCCGTTCCATACGGTTGTTGATCGGCCCAATCGAAAAGCTATTCGTTTTTCCATCAACATCCGAAAAATAGGTGTATTGATGGACGGATGCCGACCCGAAGCGGAGTTGCAAAAATATCATTTGTCGCGCGGCCGGTCTTTCCAAAATTCTCGATATTTATGTCTCTGTTTGCCGCAGGCATTTGCTCCGCTGATATATGACGATATCAATACAAATCTTTTCCATTTACCTTTACGGGGGTAGATTTCGTTCGGATTGAATAATGCTGGTCCAACATGAGCTGAGATGTACAGGGTACCCCACAACGACTAATACAAACAATATATCGGAACTGGACAGTAGTAGCGAATTATAATTTTGGAGGTGTAAATTAGAGAAAATATAGTATCTTTTCTTATTACTGTGTCATCCAATGAGGTATTTGTTTTTGATCACGTGACGTCCGATTCAAAAATTTTAATTGGACACCCTGTATATTTGTCAGTTTTTGGGTTGCTCCCGATAAAACAATTCCAACAAACTAGCACACTTGTGATCTAAAGTGATTAATTCAGGAGCTACAGGTACTTAAAAGATGGTACCACTACCATTGATTATTAGATACACCCTTACAGTTAGATTACTTTTATGCCGGTTTTCACTGAACACTATAAACTGTCAGTGAAAACTGACCGTGTGTTCCATAAAAACTGATAGTTTTCTTAGTATCAGTTAAAACTGATGTTATATTGTGGAAACGATAATTTTAACTGAAGTAACGGAACTATTCAGTTAAAACTGTACGTGTGTATGTGATTTGTATCAGTTCTGAGTAAACGGTCTGTCAACTACGGTCTTCTACTCGTATTTTGTTAATATTAATAATGGGGGTTAGGAGAGATAGAAGATGTGTGTAAAGATTTTCTTCACTCATTCTGAGATAGTTGTGCCAATCCTTTGGAAATATTTTAAACTCTGTTAATAAGTTAACATGTGAATAAGCAGCCCTTTTTCTTAACCATTCTTCACAACATTCTTTACGTTTATTTTTCCTCTTCTCATTATTTAGAATTAACAAAGAACACATATAGCTAGGGCATCTGAATCATATGACATCTTGAAAACCGATTCTTCGTCACTTAAAACTGAACATGTAGACAGTACGAAGGTCAGTTTTTACTGACAGTTTATAGTGTTAAGTGAAGACTGTCAGTTAAAAGTGATCGTTTGTAGCTGGCGTTAGGGTCTAAAGTGATTAATCCAAGAGCTACAAGTACTTAAAGGATGGTACCACTACCATTGATTGGATAGAAGATATATCGCTACAGTTAAATTACTTTTACCACTTACAGACGATCACTTTTAACTGAGAGTTTTCATTGAACACGATAAACTGTCAGTAAAAACTGACCTCCGTTCTGTCTACATACGTTCAGTTTTAACTGACGATGAATCAGTTTTCATATTGTCAGAAGATTCAGTGGTATTTTTTTAATTTTAAACAGAGAGGAAAAAGAGGAAAAATAAACGTAACGAATGGCGAAAAAAATGGTTACGAAAAAGGCCTGCTTATTGGCATGTTAACTTATTAACAGAATTTAAAATATTTCCAAAGGATTGGCACAACTATCTCAGAATGAGTGAGGAAAATTACCTAGATCTGCTATCTCTCTTAACGTCCATTATAATTAATAAAATACGAGTAGAAGACCGCAGTTGACAGACCGTTTTCTTAGAACTGATATAAGTCACGTAAATACGTACAGTTTTAACTGAACAGTTTCGTCACTTCAGTTAAAATTATCGTTTCAACAATATAACATCAGTTTTAACTGACACTAAGAGATCTGTCAGTTTTTATGGAACATGCGATCAGTTTTCACTGACAGTTTATAGTGTTCAGTGAAAACTGTCAGTTAAAAGTGATCGTCTGTAGCCGGCATTAGTCAATCAGTGTGATTGCGCCTTACTTTTTTGAAAATTAAGCCGCAGTTGCAGAGACAGTGAACGGTACACATTACAAGAATATGACTACGGAGTACTAGATGGCATGATTTCCACACATCATCTTGCTATTTATTGTCTTGTGATTTCTTTCTTTGGGGCTTTGTGAAATTTCTGATTCATACCAATAAACCAGAAACAATTTACAACATACAGCTAGGGATTCAAAAAGTCAAGCAGCTTGAGTTCTTTCTAAATACTTGAAAGCTCAAGCGTTTGGAAATTTGATATTTGAATTGACATGATCTTCGATCTGAACTACTTGACTTGATATCAAGTAATACAAACTACTTGATATTACTTGATATCGATCTGTAAAATGCGGATCGAAGCGTTAAAATAGGGGAATCACAGAGGTTTCGACAGCAAGCAGGCAGCCGAAGACTTCAAAGCCAGGCAACGCAGAAGGGTTGTTAATTGAACGAATTTAATATTTTTAAGAGTATTTGCATCATTTTTGCATCAATATGCTGCTCGATAGACTAGATTCGTGAGCTATGGAACTTGACAATAAACCTGATCGAGATGAAACCGACGAATAGATTATAAATAGTATTCAAGTGGCAAGGGACAGTACTGAAGATATTTTAGAATGGTGGAAAAGACACGAATGTATTTTTCCAAAATTTGCCACAATGGCCAAAGACTTTTTGGCTACGTCAGCTTCTTCAGCTCCAGTTGAAGGGCAGTTTTCTAGAGCTGCCTTAACTCTTACCAAAACAAGGAATCGATTAGGTGAAAACTCCGTTAGAAGTATTATGTGTCTCAAATCATGGATGACAAATGAGGATATTAATTTTTTTTTACTTCTGTGTCATCGGCATCGGTTGCTCTGGTCATTAGCCTCGTGTTCTGTGTAGGCTTTGTTACTTCTTCCCGGCGCCACTCTAAGGACAGCACTGTTAATTAGAAGCCAAGAGTGAAGGCCCAGGTGAAGATTCTTCGCTGAGCTTTTTTTATGGATATTTATTTTTGATTGAAAAAACCAGAAATAAAATTCCGCCTCTAACGAGAATCGAACCCGAAACCTTCCGGTCACGAGCCCTCGACTCTAACCACTGAGCCAACCCACCTCCATTTGGGTTTGTTGTTTTTCTATGTATTATTGTCAGAATTCAGAACATTTCGTGTTTTTATTTTATATTATTACATTCATTATGTAACTAAGTTGCACCTTTATATACATAGATTTTTACTGTTATTGCGTTTTGGCAGTTAATGAGATTAATATCAGAAAAGAATTATTTTTTCAAGAAAAATCAAGTAGTTAGCTTGAAAAACTTGATTTTCAAGTTGCTTGATACTTGACTTGAATTTCGAAAACAAATACTTGACTTGATTTTGACTTGATATCAAGTCACGTCAAGTCAAGTAGCTTGAAAATCAAGTCAAGTCGTGAATCTCTACATACAGCCATAGATTTGTCAAAAAGTTATGAAAAATTTCATGAAAATAGTAGTGGCTCGTCATCGTGCCCATGAGGGCCATTCTGCTGGATATTTTGTTTCATACATATTCGGACATGCCTTTTTTACAATGTAATGTTAATATAACAATTTATTCAGATGAAAACGTATTTTCATCTCTACTACTCTTATCGAGAGAGCCTATGGGCTGGCTGAAACGACAATAAATATTTATTTTCCAGTGTATGAGGTTTTATTGACGGGCCAGCAAAGCTCGATTTCAGAGCTTTTAGAGCACTTTCCGCATGAGACTGCAGCAAGCGTTAAATCAGTCCAGCGAATGCGGAGCACGTCGTCTGTTGTCTCCGTTCCCGCAAGGTTATCGACGGTGTGCGGTTAATGGAGTTCTTGAATAAGTTATAAGCAAGTTGAGCGCCGTGGTTCCCGTGCGGGCATCACAGCGATTATGTAGTTTCCCGCAGATGGGGCAGCTACCCATTACTTAACCTCAAAATCGGAGTAACAGGGTCTTGTTAAATGTCAGTTAAAAAGTGTCAAGTCGTTTCTTGAGCTTTAATCTTTTTCTAGTAGTATTCTCGAGATACCTTTTTAAAATTTCAAACCTCCGCAGTGTTATTAGTACTTGGAGATGTGTATTTGGCTTTGAAAATAATCAGGGACTCGTACATACATAAAATATATTCTCAATTCAACAAAATTAATTCTCATATTTCTGCATGACACTCACCCTGTAAGTGTAAATATTCGAAGAATATCGTGTGTTTTATTTCTATGGCAAGTACTTCTTAATTTTAGGGTAAGTTGTGCAAATGCCTGTTTAACTTAAGCCTTATAAAACCTAAAGCTTAGCTAAGCTTAGGCGTAACGTTGACATTCGTTGTACAAACGACGGTTTAGTTAAACTTGGTTCATAATAAAATTCATTACGGTTGTCACTAATGAAGCAATGCGTGCTGTCATAATTGTCTTAAAAAATAACCTCTTCTGGTTTGTCAGTGTGACGATTTGTGTCAAATTCAGGCAACGGCCGTTTCTGTCTCTGTTCTTTTTTTGCTCCCTTAGACACAATTAGACACAAATCTTTCCAGCAATATAACCTAATAAAATGACAAGCAATTTGAAGAGCTCGTATTAAGGTTGGAGTGGGGGGCTAAGCCAGCATTGTACAACGGATGTTATGCAACTTCTGTGGCTTAGATTCAACGTCGGCGTACCTCAAATCAAAGCTTTAAGCTTGCATTGTATAACTGGCCCTTAATGGCCGTATTCCTATTGTCTGTAAGAAAACTCAAAAACCGAACAGATTCAGCTATTACTTAGATTTCGTCCGATGCGGGTTATTCGTTGTGTGTGTGCTATCATTAGACGCTTTCCTTTTACATGCTTTATCTGATTTTTCTCACTTGTGACGTCATGACTCATATCAATGTACGTTCCTTTTGTCTTTTGAATCTGAGTCTAAGTGAGATATTTTACCCCCACTTAAGCCCATCTGCAATAGTTCGAAAGGTAGATCAGTTGTCAGTTAGATGTCAAATAAGTGAGGTTAGGATTTTTTGTAAGTTTGAATTTCAGAGGATTTTCTCGCTTTTACTCGTATGATGTTTGAATAGTCGATAGTGTATGATGAGCGAGGAAAAACGTAAAAAACCAGGTTATGGAAAGGACCGACAGATCATAGAACCATAGACTATTACAAAATTTCGAGAAATGACATTTAACTGCAAAAACACGTTTCTTTAACTCATCTGAGCTATGAGATTTCTAAGTGAGCTGAACCGTCTCATTTTTAAATGATCTGAGTTAGTGCAGATGTAAAAGGAGAGCACCTATTGTTGAGTGACTCACTGAGTATCTTTCTCTATTTTTCCGTACTTTATTTCATGTACATGTTTTTAACCATTGTGCACTGTATTGCACAGTAGGGTAAGGATCATGGGATTATTGGGGAGCACGGTGGGAGTACCTTATATGGTATTCTGTACACCTTATTCCCTCATAATCAATAACATTTGTGTACTTGTCTTTACACCAATCCACTATAATATAGCACTTGATTCGAAGTGCATGACCCTCTGGAAGCAAGAGAACGCCCCCTTCTCTTCTGTAGGATTGCCCACGGTTGGGATAAGCAGGATCCTGAGAGGTAATTGCACTACCATTGCATCCGTTCCTAACACGAGGCCAGAATGTAGACAGTAACCAGGAAACAGATGGTTGGGTTTAGGTCAAGAAACAGAGGGAGTCTCTTTTACTGTTTTGCCTACGTTTCGGCCTTCATTAGGCCTTCTTCAGGGCACTAAAAAAATATACTTTTTATAATTAAACAGACAAATATACGTGATAGTTATAAAAAATTGAATATATAAAATGACAATAAACAATAACAAACTAAAATTGTTATTAAAGAAAACCTAATATATAATATACACACATATATATATATATATATATATATATATATATATATATATATAAGCCCCGTCTGGGTCCGGGTTTAGAATGTTCCCAGGGTTTAATCTGCCTGTCGTAAGAGGCGACTAAAAGATTGGTAGTCCTTGCCTTAAAAGGGCCTATGGTGGTCACCGGCTGTGAAAGCAGGCGTATGAACCACCATAGTGAGGAAGCGGCTGCACCTATGTTAAGGACGGCTTCCCGACAGCGTCTGACCCCAGGTTAGGGGCGGCTGATAGCAAACCTGGCAGTAGGTATAAAATGCGCCCCCAGGAAGCCGACCAACATCAAACGGCTATTCGGTGCGTGGCGACACTGTGGGGATAACCCAAGCCAGGGATGAAAGCCGGCCGGCAACCTCTACAGGTCATCCCTAGGAGGCAATGTGGTCGGCTGCCTCCGAAATGTCGGCTGGGGGCCCTAAGGCTAACCACCGGACGGGCCCTACCTTCTGGTTCGACCGCCCCAGAAGAAGAGCACCCACACCAGGCCGGTATCGGAAGCCGGCTCTGGGCAAGGTGGCGGTGCCTCGGATCGCCCTGACGACGACACACGCAACGACATGGACCGTTTTAGGTGGACGACGGAACTGAAGGATGACCTGCTGAGCTGCTACGAGAGCAGTAGCCCGCGCCGTAGGGGATACATGTCCCGCATGCATGGGAGATGGTGTGAAATGCATCCAGAGCATAGCACAATTACCTCCCAGAGCTTGCGGAACCAGGTATTTTACCTTCGGGGGCAGGGATACGTTCGTGCTCCAGCTCAGCCTGCCCCTCCGGCGACTGAAAGGCCTGTTAACCAGGCTGAAAGGTCGCCGATGAGGCCCGCTGAGAGGGAAATCGACGAAGCCGTCTCACCTGGAGATTTCAGTGACCGAAGGGCCTTGCATAACAACAAGAGGTCCTTCAAGCTGGCAGATTTAAAGAGAGAGGATGAGGCGTTGAGTGAACGTCTATCGGAGGTCTCTGACATTTGGAGCATCAATTGCGAAATTTACGCTGCGGCTCTGAGGCTGGCTGGACAGGGGAGAGTGAGAGACTCTCCTGTCGAGAGAGCACAGAGGCGGGTGCGCCAGATGGAAGCGAAAATCCAGTTGGCTCGCCAAGAAGCATCCCGTATCCAGTGTGTGATGGAATATAGAGCGGCCGGTAGGCCTTTTACGCGCCGCGTGCGCCAGATAGCCCGAGAGCTAAGGCGCGACCATCACACGCTCAGTCAAGCGGTACTGGTTGTTGTCAAGCAGCATTGTCTTGACAGGATACGGACGCTAATCGCTGCTAAACGATCACTGGTGACGCGGGCGAGAGGTTTGGAGGAAAACAGATTGTTTTCCGAAAAGCCTGCTCGTCTCTTCCAACAGCGACCACCAGTCATAGAGCAGCCGCCAACTGCTGATCGCGTGGAGACTTTCTGGAGGGGCATTTACGAACACCCCAAACCTCTCCAAGCAGACACTCCGGCCTTGGCGCAGTTCGAGTCCGTTTGTAGGAGGACTCCAAACCTGAATGTACTGCGTCACCCGATAAACACGGAAGAAATTCTTGGTGCCTTACGAGGCGCAAAGAATTTCGCAGCTCCTGGCCCGGATGGCATAAACACCTACTGGTTGAAAAAGTTTCCCAGTTGCCACCGGCATTTAGCTAGAGTTTTTAACTCGTGGCTAAATCAGGAGCAGCCAATTCCGGCTTGGTTTGTCGAGGGTCGAACCGTGCTTCTCCCGAAGACCGGAGATTTGTCTGATCCTAAAAACTACAGGCCAATAACATGTCTGAACGCATGTTACAAGCTCTTCACCAGAATCTTGTACATGCGTATCCTTCAAGCTGTAAATCCCGTATTTCTCAGCGTATATGAACAAAGAGGGTCTAAGAAAGGAGTAGCTGGCTGCAGGGATAACCTGTTGATTGACCGCTGTGTCACACAGGACTCCGTGCATTACCTGCGAAACCTTTCTATGGCCTGGATCGACTATCGGAAGGCATTCGACACTACGTCTCATGAACTGATTGTGCGGCTGTTGGAATGTCTTTCGGTAGATGATCAAATAGTGGGATGCATCAAACAACTGATGCCGCTCTGGAAGACTCGGTTCACTATAACATCGGGTGAAACCAGGGTTCGAACAGAGTTGGTATCATTTAAAAGAGGGGTCTTCCAAGGAGACTCCTTGAGTCCCTTGCTCTTTTGCATCTCGCTACTGCCTTTGTCCATAGCGCTGAAAAATACTAAGGGATACAGCTGTGGCAAACCCAATTACCGGAGGCACAAGGTCACCCACTTATTTTACATGGATGACCTGAAACTCTATGCCTCCGGACAACGCGATTTAGAGCAGTCGCTGAGGGTAGTGCAGGATTACAGTCAAGCTATTGGTATGGAGTTCGGGATAGACAAATGTGCCATGGTTCATCTCAAAAGAGGACGTTGCGGAGATAGTGAAGATGAGGAGCAGCTCGTTGATGGGAGCATCTTGCGACAACTGCATGCCGGAGATACCTATACCTACCTTGGAGTGGCGCAGCGTCACATCCAAGAGGCAGAATTGGTCAAAGAGTGTCTCCGCCGCAAGTATTTGCACCGACTCCGGCAGATCTGGTCGTCAGAACTGTCCGGCAAAAACAAAGTCGCTGCCACAAACATGCTTGCGATCCCACTGTTGCTATACAGCTTTGGTGCTGTCCACTGGAACGTGGAAGAGCTGCGACAAATCGACATAAAGACCCGCAAAAGGATGAATATGGAGGGAAGTCTACATCCTAGATCCTCTGTCCCGCGAATATACCTCCCGCGACACCTGGGAGGGCGTGGACTATTGAGTTTGGAGCATCTGCACAACAGAGTAGTACTGGCCACTGCCTGCTATGTTACGACGAGCACCGATCCCCTGATCCGCTTTGTGCGAGAGCACGAGATTGCGGGTAAAGGAGCCTTCCTTTTTAAAGCAGCAACACGGGCAGCCGAAGAACTTAGTCTCACGCTCGACTTCACGCGGAGGTGTCAGCAGTCCGTTACGGAACTTGCTCCCGCACAATTAAAAACCCGGATTAAAACTGCTGAAGTCCAATTGCTTTTAAGACTTCACAAAGATAAACCAATGCACGGAATCTTCTACAAACATCTAGAAGAGCATGGTTTATCTGAGCAGTTGACCTTCTCCTTCCTAAGGTCTAATGGGTTGAAGTCGGAGACTGAGAGCTCTATAATGGCTTGCCAAGACGGTGTCTTCAACACCTTAGTATACCGTAGCCGGATTATGGGTATGGATGTGCCCGATATCCGCTGTAGAGCCTGCCTGCAGGCGCCAGAGACCCTTACGCACCTCTTGTCGGCGTGTAAGGTGTACGCTGGCACAGCCTACGTCTATCGGCACAACGCGGCTCTACGAGTGCTATACTACCATTTAAGGCACTCATACGGTATAGATGAGACACCGGTGCTGCCATACGCTCCAGGGGACATTGAGTCCGTTGTGGAGAACGAGAGGTGCCGAATTTACTGGAACTACTCATTCTCCACGCTCGAGCTTATACATGCAAATAAGCCCGACATAGTCCTCCTCGACTACCAACAAAAGACGATGTTCGTTATCGAGTTCTCGGCACCCGCCGAGGGGAACATCGTCTCTAAGGAGGAGGAAAAGCGGACCAAGTATCAGGAGCTCCTCGGACAACTTCGCAGGCTCTGGCCGGACTACACTGTGAGTCTGCTAGTAATGGTCATTGGATCCCTAGGTGGTATGAGGGATACGCTGCTCTCTGCACTGCGCAAAATGCCGGTGTGCCGTGCGGCGGCGCACATCTTAGCCGCCAGAATGCAGAAGGCAGTCATCCATGGGTCCCTTCGTCTGCTTAGGACGCACGATACGCGGACCCAGTGATTGCTCACCTCACGGTGTGAGGAGTAGTCGCTGGGGAATGGAACAGCAGCCCGGTGTGTCGGAGCCCGGGTTGCACCTTTTTTGTTTTTGTTTTGTTTATATATATAACATATATATATATATAACAATGATCACCCCTCCTTTTTAATCTGTTATTGTTTATTGTCATTTTATATATTCAATTTTTTATAACTATCATGTATATTCATCTGTTTAATTATAAAAAAATATTTTTTTAGTGCCCTGAAGATGGCCTAATAAAGGCCGAACCGTCGGCAAAACAGTAAAAGAGACTCCCTCTGTTTCTTGTCCTAAACCCAACCATCTGTTTCCTGGATAGTATACAACAGATCACTAAACAATTGAGCTGTAGATAGTAATCTGCATCACCCGTGCAAACAGAATTTAGATAGTAATCTCCTTCATCCATACGGACAGAGTGTAGGACGCTACCGTTTTCCTCGATGTGAGAGGTATATTGTACATGATCTACCTCTGTCACTCTAAGGGCCAGTTTCTTAATGTCCAGTTAAAAGAATCAGATAGGTAGCTGCCAGTTAGCGTTTCTATGGATACAACTGTAACAGATGAGAATTACGTGAATTCGTAAGTTTACCTTCAATTGTTTAAACAATTTCTCTACCAGTTACCCGTTAACTTCCAGATAAATATTTAACTGGACATTGAGAAACCGGCCCTAAGGCACGTGTCGCCACGACAAAGTCTTCACTCATCTATTGAGGTACGTACCTAGATAAAACTATCGAATAGCAGCGGCTGCGAGTCGGCACTTGCTTCGATTGGAAATACAACTCCTTTTTGCTTTTTTTCTAAGTTATATTTTTATATTCTATATGATTTTCTAGAAAAAATTGAATTTTTTTGTGTAAGGGCCTGTAACTGAATATTTTTCTGTTGGGCGATAAAGGATTATTATTAGTATTTTTGCATATTAGCAAAAGTGCAATTGCTGCCCGTTATAGGAAGAATAAGAAGGCATGGGAAGAACGAAGTCAACCAACTGATTTTCCTAATTACTTTTTACAGTAATTATATTTCTTGTTGACAGATTATTGAAAAAGCCAGAGAGCATTATTTTCCCGTTTCTATCTGGTTTGTGGACTATTCTAAGGCGTTTGATAACGTAAAGTGGCCTAAGCTGTGGGAAATCCTTACCTCCATGGGAGTCCCTTACCACTTAGTATTTCTCATACAGCATCTCTATGAGTCTAGCTCAGCTCGTGTCAGAATTGATGGTAACCTGTCTGGTCAAACAGCAACCACAAAAGGAGTTCGTCAGGGATGCGTATTATCTCCGATGTTATTTAACATTTACTCTGAGACAGGTATTGGACAACTGGAATGGCGGTATAACTATTGGCGGAAGCAAAATATCTAACTTAAGATTTGCTGACGATACAACCCTTATTGCTGCTTCGCAGGAAGAACTAGTAGCTCTATTGAACGTTTTAGAACAACACAGTGCAGCATATGGTCTTGGTATTAACTACAACAAGACCAAGGTTATTATCGTAGATAGAGAGCATGACAATCATCGAGAAATAAAGTCAATAGGCCGTTGTCAGGTAGTTCAAAGTTTTGTGTACCTCGGTTCTTTGAGCGACAATTCAGGTAGTTGTGAGAATGAGATTCGACGGCGCATTCAACAGGCACGTGTGGCCATGACAAAGCTTACTAAAATATGGCGTGACCATAACATCACTAAAGCTACAAAAATGTCGCTGGTTCAGTCTCTTGTGTTCTCCATATTTTTGTATGCCTCGAAAACTTGGACTGTTAAAAAGGCAGATCGAGCTCGCATAGATGCTTTTGAAATGAGGACGTGGAGGAGAATGCTGAGAATTCCTTATACCGCCCATCGAACTAATGTTTCCATATTGGATGAGCTCGGTAATCCAAAGAGACTATTCTCCATTGTGTTGATGAGAATGCTTACATTCTTCGGACATATTCACAGAAGCGATAATATGGAGAAACATGTAGTTCAGGGTCACGCCCCGAGTGGGCGGCGCCGTGGCCGCTCCCCTACACGCTGGGTGGATACGACGAAACAGTTGCTAAATATGAGTATCAAGACCGCCACTGAACTGACAGTAAATCGCGACCGATGGCGAGCTACAGTTCTCAAAACTATTGATAATATTCGTGTCGGCAATACTCTAGCTCCGACTTAATGCATTTCACGAGTTCACAACATATCTGGTAAGACATTGTGACTATGATGATGGTGACACCACTTGATTACATCATCCTTTTATTAACTAAGTAAGGCTAACACAGATTTCTCTGTACCCTAAAACTCCAGTTTATGAAGTTTCGATGGGGAGAACACGCGGATTCACCAGCAGTGGATTCGTTGTCGGCTAGCACGACGTAATCAGCTTAACTTGGCAGTTTGGTGCTGGCCTGCTTGGAAATGGGATAACTTGGATGCGGTTATTACGCAATATTGTACCCTGTGGCGGATATTACCAGTAGTATAAATCAATTGCGAAGGATATAATATCTGTCCATAATCATAGCTATATGTATATAGAGTGCTTCCAAATCGACTCCCACAATTAGAATGTGACTAAGTACTATTAGTAACTATACTATTAACAGTTTCAATCGTCTTAGTTTGATTCTCAATATTGAGTCTTCTTCTGTTTATTTATTTATCATCTATGTGAATGACCTAAGCTATCACATGTTCAAAAATAATTTTTTTTATGGTCAGCCTCCCGCAAAGGCTGAAAGCCTATTTTTTTTTATTTATTTGTATTGTACTATACATACAGGGTGAGTTTTTAGTACCGGCTCGGTCGATAACTCCACTACTATAGAAGATAGCGAAAAAAGTTGTATATAAAAGTTGTAGCAACGGATATGCTCCTTGCTCAGAAAATATTTAGATTTATACAGGGTGATCCATAAGTACGTGGTGATGCAAACATGCATTTTTTTAAATGAGACACCCTACATATTATTCCATATTCAGATTCTACTAATGATTTCCGTTCTTCCAATATAGGGCATTGTTACATTATACAGGGTGTTTCAAAAGTTATGACCATTTCTATACCCAAATCGCGGACAAATGAACGTACTGTATATCAAAAAGTAATGAATCAAAAATTACTTTTTTTACATGAGAAGATTACAAATATCCTCTAGTTTAAAAATCGGCTATAAAAGAAGCCCGAGACGCATATTCTTATACAGGGTGATGTAGAATGCAAAATCCAAATTTTCTCTTTTTTTTCAAATGTAACCCCCAATATTTTATTATGCCAAAGAATTGCTTTTAATATGCTCTTTCATCTTTATATAGCACTTGTTGTACCTACGTCTATCAGTTTCCGAGATATTTCGATTTTTCGGTAAATTTAAAATATAGCCTCTATTTGTGTACTGAAATTTATTTATTTTGAGAAAGTACTATTTGATTTGTTTTTTATTTAACGAACAACTAAATTATAACGTCTTGATAGCATCTGATGAAGTCAAAACCCTAAATAATCGAGATAATGAAGTCAAGTATGCTGAGGAAACAATTTTGTAGGCGTCATGCATAATTATCAAGTAGTTTTATCAGGTAGGCTTTGAAAAATTGACAGTTTTCATAACCTACTCAATAATTCCGTACTGTGTGAAAAACCAGCTTTGAAAATTAATTTTCTCATTGAGGGTATTTAGGAGAATCTTTGAGAAATTGTCTACTTGCCTCTAGCATATATCAACTATGAATAGCAATATCCAGAACGGAGGCACTCTAAAGCTAATGCGTTTGAAAGATTGAAGAATCGTTTTATTTGGACTGTGTCGTTTCATATTTCATAGCCTACCTGATACATCTGCTTGATAATTATGCATGACGTCTATAAAATTGTTTCCTCAGCACACTTTGACCTATATTATCTCGTTAGTTCAGTGTTTTGACTTGATCAAGTATTACTATCACCTTATATTTTAGTTGTTTGTTAAGCAAAAACAAAATTTGGTAGTATTTTCCCAAAATAGATAAATTTTATTAAACAAATAGAATGTATATTTAAAATTTGTAGAAAAATCGAAATATCTCAGAAACTAATGAATGCAGCCATAATAAGTGCTATACAAAGATGAAAGAGCATATTAAAAGCAATTCTTTGGTATAATAAAATATTGGGTGTTACATTTAAAAAAAGAGAGAAAATCTAGATTTTGCATTCTACATCACCCTGTATATGAATATGCGTCGCGGGATGTTTTTATAGCGTATTTTAAAACTAGAGGATATTTCTAATCTTCTCATGTAAAAAAAAAATAATTTTTTATTCATTACTTTTTGATATACAGTACGTTCATTTGACCGTGATTTGGATACAAAAATGGTCATAACTTTTGAAATACCCTGTATAATGTAACAATACCCTATATTGGAAGAACGGAAATCATTAGTAGAATCTGAATATGGAATAATATATAGGGTGTCTCATTTAAAAAAATGCATGTTTGCATCACCACGTAGTTATGGATCACCCTGTATAAATCTAAATATTTTCTGAGCAAGGAGCATATCCGTGGCTACAACTTTTATATACAACTTTTTTCGCTATCTTCTATAGTAGTGGAGTTATCGACCGAGCCGGTACTAAAAACTCACCCTGTATATTACCACCTCGAAGGCTATGCCTTGTTTGAGGTATTGGCATTGAATATACACTAAAATTTTGCCTAACCTAATTTCACTGCTGTCTCTCTTTGGACTGTTATATTTGTACACTTCTCAATGATTGGCTTCTTCTTCTTCTTCTCCTTGACCTTCTATCGATCCATTCTCAGCATCTCAGCAGCAGCAGGACATTCTCTTCTATAATTTTTTTGATGATTTCGTAATTTGAATGAAAAATTTGGATGGGATGTCCGAGTGTAGAAGCTCTGCGAGAAGTAAGTGTCGGTTCACGTTAGATTTGAAACGCTGCAGGTTGTAGCCGTCGGGAAACAAATTTCCCGGCAGCCCATTCCACAGCGCCGAAGGTCTCCAAAAGAAGGAATGCTAAAGGAGACTGGTTCGGGGAGTAAGGACCTCGACCTGGTAAGGATGAGCCCGCAGAGCTTCTCTAGTCTTCCTGGTTCGGACGGCCTTTGGTGTTATTATCTGGGAGAGCTCACTTGAACATCTTGCGTGATAGAATCTGTAAAGCAGGGATAGGTCAGCCACCCTCCTTCGATGTTCCAGGCTGTGGAGGTCCTTTCTGAGGTTAAGCGTATCGATTAATCTAATTGCTCTTTTCTGGATAGTGTCCAGAAGCTTTAGAGAGTACTTCGAAGCGCATCCCCACACATGGGAGCAATACTCCAGCGATGGTCGGATCTGTGCCTTGTAGAGCAGCAGCAGTTGCTCTGGTGTATACAACTCCCTACAGCGGTACAAAACTCCAAGCTTCTGGGATGCCGTTTTAGCAATACTGACGACGTGGTCGTGCCAGACATGTTATTGTTGATGTTGATCCCCAAAAGCTTGACGGAAGCTGATTCGACTATGGGGTGACCCTCCATTTCCACGGTTAGTAAGCCATCGTGAGACTTCTTTTGTGAGTGCTGCTGCCTGAGTTTTTTGTACGTTGAACTGTACTTCATTTGCTAATCCCCACTCGACAATTATTTTGATATCTGCGTTGATCTGTGGAGCATGCTGCTGTCGTCGACTTACCGTCTCCTGGGATGATAGCGGCTTGCCTCGTTCCATGCATGACACTAATGTACTGTCATCTACGAAGCTGTAGATTGGATTGGATGTTATTTCCAGCAGCTCGTTGATGTAAGCAGAGACAGTGTAGGGGATAAAACAGGTCCCTGAGGAACACCAGCGTTTATTGAAAATACGTCTGATGAACAGCCCTCGACTACAACAAACAGAGATCGGTCATTCAAAAGGATATTTAGCCACTGGCGCAGGCCAGGTGGTAGTCCATAAGCAGCAAGCTTAACCAGAAGTCCCTCATGCTACTCTCCTTCGAAAGCTTTCGATATATCAAGTGCAACAACACGGGATTCGCCATGATTGTCTATTGCTCTGTTCCACAAGTGAGTGACGAAGGCAAGGGAGTCACCTGTAGACCTGTGCTTACGGAAGCCATACTGGCGATCATTTATGATGTTATTGTTGTCCAGGTATTTCAGGAGCTGTGTGTTAATGACAGTCTCCATAACCTTAGACATGATACTGAGAAGAGCCACAGGTCTATAATTGGTGGGATCAGGTTTTTTGCCTTTCTTAGGAATAGGTTGTACGCAGCCAATCTTCCACGAAGCGGGGAAACACGCCTAGTTGATACGAAAGTTTGAAGAGCTTGCAAAGAATAGGTGCAAGCTCAGCGGCACGGCGTTTAAGGACAATGGTTGGAATTTGGTCAGGACCAGAGCTTTATTCGTGTTCAGTTTTTGGAGGATGCTTTTTACATCTCGATGTTGAAATTTGACCTCTGCCATTTTCGAGTTCACTCTTATGGTGGTGGTCGGAGCACTTCCTTGAAAGTCTACAGTAGAATTGGCTGCGAAGAGCTTCCCCAAGATGTCTGCTTTTTCTTTAGCAGTAAAAGCGATGGACTTGTCCTCCTTGGTCAAGGGTGCTATTGAGGAATAAAGTTCTGACTAACAGCTTTAGCTATAGACCAGAATGTTCTGGACGAACTAGGACATGAGAGGAGCTTGTTCTTCATTTTTTTGTTGTGTTCCTCCTTGCTGTTGTCAATCACGCGTTTACAGTGGTTTCTGGCGTCGATAAAACTGCGGTGGTTCTCGGCATTTGGATTTTTCCTCCATTCTTTGTAATGTTGTTTTTAGAGGTAACTGCACCTCTACAATGCTGATTGAACCATGGCTTGTTTTTGTAGGGATGCTTGACGACATGAGGAGTATCGGCTTCCATGCCGGATATTAATACCTCTGTTATTTCTTGGGCGCAAGCTGATGGGTCTCGTGACTTGAAGCAGACGTCGTTCCAGGGAAAGGACTGGTAGTATTCCCTTAGGTCGTCCCACTTTGCCAATCCGTAATGCCAGACCCGGCAAGGCTTTGTATGGTGGAGATCTGGAGAATGCATTCTGCATAGCGTTGAGACGGTGTTATGGTCAGACGATCACAGTGGGGCGGTTACTTTCACTGTGTAGTTTGTTGGAGTAGTTGTGAGATATAGGTCCAACAGACTAGCAAAATCTCCGTGGCGGCTGGGGATCCTTGTTGGTTCTTTGACTATCTGCTCCAAACCGCAGCTAATAGCGAAGGCTTCAGCTTCATCCCCTCGTCGTCCATTTTGTTTGAGTGTTTGAGCCAGTATGAGTTGTGAACGTTGAAGTCACCCAGAAAGGCTATCTCTGAATGAGGGTGATATGATTGCAACGCGTCCACAGTGGCTGAAAGCTTCTCGAAGAGCTCTTTGCAGTTGTTACTGCTTAGTGGCCTATAAATGCAGCATATAAATTTGGAATGATTTTGGAAGGATCTTTTAAGGCATATGATGTCAGATCCTTCCAGTTTGAGCTCTACTTCTCGATGACAAGAAAGCTCAGATTTAACGTACACGCATACTCCAAACCTACGTCTAAATCGGGTGTGTAAGTCATATCCGGGATATCTGAAACAGTTATCCATTGTTGAAGAGCCGACTTGAGTTTCCGTAAGAGCCAGAATGTGTGTCTTCTCTGCCTGAAGGTGTTGATGGGCAGAGTTTATGTTGGAGGCAAGACCTCGTATATTTGTAAAGTCGGCTCTGAACAAGTTTCTCTGGCCTTCGGGCCTGTCGTTGTTAGCCTGACGAGGAGTGGCAGCACAATTCTTTAAACAAACTTCGCATACTTGGCGATGACCAGGTCAAACCTACGTCTCATAGTATAATTTCTGACCGGACATTGTCAACCCAGAAGATACCTCCACATTAAGGGGTTAAGTGACAGACCGATATGTAGAATGTGTGAAAGCGAAGACGAAACTGTAGAACATGTCAATGCCCAGAGATATCTTCTATTAGTGTGCGTTAGACTAGTTTTGGCCGACACCTGCTCACATAATGGAGATGTCCTCTACCGATTTGCCCACCTTCCTAAAATTTGCAGGATGGACGATGACCTGAGGAAACATCTCCCTTGGGGGGTGCACAATGGACCAGTTGAGGCTTAAGTGCAGTGGGACTACTCACCCTCCCCACTCTACAGATACAGAAGTGAGAACCCTTCTCACTGGTATTGAGAATACACATAGGAGCACTTTAGGCTTTTATAAAATTCCGAAGCTGTAGCCCTCCTAAAATACTTTGTTGCAATGAAGGGCTGCAATGTGATAACAGCAATGAAATACAGGCTACTACCAAAGCCAACCATCCGGTGGCTGTCTGAATAGTTTTCCTCTGTATCAATCAAACAATGCGAATGCGGACAATGAGAAAAGTCCACAAAAAATAGAGTTTAGCAGTTCAATTTGATCGCCAGATAAAGCGCTTTTGCAAAAACCATGCCTGTCGCACTGATGTTCATGCATCGAAATATTCAAGTAATGCAGTTCGCAGCATTCACGAGCCGTGAAAAATGTCGAGAGGAAACTCGCCAATACGGGAACGAGTGTCAGTTTGGACTTTTCTGATTAAAACGTTGCTCTGCGTGAATTGTGTTGTTTTGCGTTTGAAAAGCTGAAATTTTGTGGAATGCTAGAATCTTTGAAATAGAGGAAGCTTCCATATCCATTTCTAAATCCAAATTAAGGAGGAAAAACAACATATTTGATTAAATGCCTTCCCTGTTATCTAAAGATATATTTCCCTGAACTCAACGACCCATTCAAACCAGATTCCCTTTTCACCAGTTTAGTTTAATATATTGAGTTAAATTAAAGTGACTTGTGATTTATTTGTTATGAACTTATGAATGTATGTGCCAGCTTCAATGGGGTAAAATTTTATGACGGAATATTGATGTTACGTCCCCCAAAAACCATGTAACTAACAATTTTACTTTTTACTGTGAACGCGAAGTGGCTTAAAACACCTGCAAAGTTCAAACATGAAATTTCGCGCCAAAGCTGTGACGTAATAAATCTAAGCGTGACGTAATAAGCCTTTCGTGGAGCTATCCTTAGAATGTGACTCTACTTTGTCGTCTGACCTCCTTTTCTCCATCTACAGACATAACCTCCGCTTCGTATTGATATTGTTTGTATTTTTTATTAACGACTTAGATGTAGCATGCCCTTACTTTAAGTCTTTATATGCTGATGATTCAAATTTGGTATTAGACTCAGGGAATATCAGTAATCTCTGTCATATCTCTAATGAAGCTTGTGAGAATATGGTTTCATATTGCATTAATAATAAACTTGTGCTAAATCCTAGCAAGACCGAAATGTTACTCTTTAACACAAAGCCTAATGATCAAAGTATTCTGGTTAAAATTAATAAGCAAACAATACAGCAATGCTCCGAAGTGAAATTTTTGGGCGTTATTATGGATGAGCGGCTTTCATGGAACAATCATGTGGATTATCTTTTGAAAAAGATATCACATCACTGTTTCAATCTATGGCAATTGAGGAGCCTCGTTACAATGGAGATACTGAGGATGTATTATTTCGCTTATGTGAATTCTTTGCTCAGTTACTGCATTGTGTCCTGGGGCAACTGCGCGCGCCTAAAAGAACTCTTTGTTCTTCAAAAAAAAGTTATTAGGACTATGACATTCAAACCATATAACTATTCATGTCGTTCATTGTTTTTTGAATTGAGAATTATGACAGTATATTCACTGTACATATATAAGTTTGTTTTGTATATTAAAGTAAATATTGATAAGTTTATGCATCGCTCGGACTCATATAGCCTACGTAAGAATTTCAATTTGAATATTCCTGTCCATCGATTGTCATTAACATCTCGGAGTCCTTATGTTATGCCCATAAAACTGTACAATAAATTACCGCTAGATATCAAAAAATTAAACTCTATCCACACTTTCAATGAAGAGGTCAAAAAATTACTACTTATGCATTCATTCTACTCAATTGACGAATATATGAATTGTACCCTTGACGTCGCATAATGCCTATGTAGGCAGCTATATTTTTGTTCACTGTTTCTTTGTTTATCTGTTTGTTGTTTGTTATTTCTTGCAACAATGTATTCACTAGTGAAAATTGTTTGTTGTTCGTTTATATACATTATTATAATTGTTGACTATCTTCCAACACTCTGTAAGAGTCATACGGAAATAAAGAGTATTATTATTATTATTATTATTATTGACAGATGTTTGTTTACATCATTTCATGATGTATCCTGGTTAAATGAGATAGCGTGACAGTCGTGACACCAGGGGAGGTTATGTATGCATGACACTAGTGACAGGCTGTTAAAGACGAGTGTTGCCGAATGACGAGTAAAATTGTGAAATGTAACTATGAAACATTCTCTGAGTAAACTGATAATTACATAACAATGCAAAAAATGGAATAGCTGTGCGATGTAACATTTATAGTCTACAAAAAGAGGGAAACTAAATAAACATGAAATAAAGTTTACATCCTTTACAGAAAAACTATGCAAAATATTAACAACGTGACAACCTTGAATCTACACTCAATTCAAATTAAACTAGTCACATCCTATCTACATCCGGCATAAAAATCACTTTTGACTGGTTGATTTCTTAGGCGGGAGGTTTAAGAGATTTAAATGAGCTCTTTTCAAAGGGATGATTTTCAAAGTCTATCTTTACTCCACGTGCGCAGGCAAAACTTGAACAGCGCTATTATTACAAATTAGATACAAGCAATCCACTTCAGCCATTAAACAGGCAATATTAGCAAGTTGGAAAATACTCCATTACTTAATGTCTTTTTGTATTTATAACTTGGGGTATGTGACCCCCTGGTGTTTAGTAGAGTAGCCGCTGAGCTAGACTTCGCCACCAGTATAGCATATTATTGTTGGCATATTTTTTAATAAAACACGGTTATTATTATTATTATTATTAAGCATCGCTGGACACGCTGACATACCAGGCATCAAGAGGGTGGTTCACCTGGTTTGGACCTGAACCAGCCCTAAACACATTACTGGGCCAAGTCAATGTTGCCGTCAATGAGTATTTATTTATTTATTTATTTATTTTATTTATTAACCGTTAGACATGAATTTACATGTGTAGGACTTGTCACATAATAAATACAAACTAACATAGTCACTAACATAATAATAACATTTATCCAGGAGAAAATCTTCCGATCTGTTTTTAAAAATATATACAGTTTGCTTTTATGTCATTCGGGAGCAAGTTAAACATCATGGGTCCCAATACGTTTGGTGCCATACTACTCAACCTATATCTGGCATAAGGTACTTGCAAGCGATCACTCTGCCTTGTTTTAATAGTGTGTATTTGACTATTAAAAATAAATTTGCTGTAGTTTGAGAAGGTGTAAGTAGCCATCTCAAATATAAGTAATGAGGGAAGTGTCAATATTTTAAATTTTTTGAATATATCTTAACAGCTGTGCCTGCTGTCTACACCTGCCATACATCTCAAAATTATTTTCTGGCTAAAAATAAATTTTTTGCATATGATGAGCAACCCGAAAAGCATAACCCATATTTCAGCCATTTTCAGCCTGAATTCCACTTCTGCAAAATACAGGGTGAGTCAAGCTCAACGCCTCGGACTCTTGTGACCAAACGATATGACTTTTCGGAAAATCGACTTTGTGGGTGTATGTAGGTCGAGTTGGACTACATTTTAAGAATAATGACTTTTATACAGGGTATCCCGGGTGCATTTTAGTGTGACCTTATGTATCACACATGGGACTTTAAGCGAACCGTTTAGGTGCAAATCACAATTTTGGGTATAGGTAGATGTCAGAAAAAAATTGAATATCGCAGCTATTATAAATCTTAGAGGGCTGTGACTTTGCCGTGTTACTAAGCATGAAATGTGTCAGCTTACTTCAGACGGTCGGGTTCGAATTACATTTGTGCTTGGAGAAATCGGTAGATGAATTAAGGAAACTTCAATCAAAGGTAACTTGATTTTTTCAAATGGGAATGCATAATTTTTTTTATTCGATCAAATGTGCAATTTGATACGCTTTCTAATGATATGCGGTTGTAAATATCAATCTCTGGTAATTTTGATTTAATTTCAAATTTTCTGGAAAACCGGTGTTTTTCAATTTTCCTACCTATAAACAACTTAGCAGGCCATAAAATATAAACAAAAACTGTTCAAATGGAACAAAACAACTAACTTAGCAGACAGTTACGGACGAACTAGAGTAAAGGGACAAAGTTACAAAAATGACTTACAACAAACCAATTCTAACCAAAGATAGCAGACACATAACAGTCTAAGATCAAAAAGCAGCTGGAGTACGACAGAAATGAGTATTTTTCACAGCATACCGGCTACTACAAAATTCTAAAGATTAACGATTCACAAAACCATTGTGAATTTTGGAATGAAAGGAAATCTACCACGTAATGTTGCTGGCAGTTTAATAGCTTCAGAATAAAATTTCACATTTCATGGTTTAAAAAATAGTAACCGATACCTCTGACTGGAGTTCTGCAAATTCTTCAATACTCATAAGCAGGATCTCCGAAAATGATGAATAAATTAAAAATCTGCTCAAACTATTAAACATAATTTACCTGGCAGAAAATTAAAATATGACTTGTCAGTATTCCTTTTTTGCGATCTTGCTAATAGATACTGAAAAATTTAAAGGACGACAGTGAGAGGTGTCATTACTTTTGACTTTGACGGAAATGACTACTGTTTTATAACACTAAATGTGAAATTGCGTTCTGAAGATATTAGACAGACGGCAACGGTCGCCGAAAGTTTTGCTTTCATTTAAAAGTGTTTAATGATTTTGGAAATTTTTAATCTCTAGTACATTGCAGTCGCTAGTAGGCTGTAAAAATTATCCATTTCTGTCGTACTCCAGCTTCTCTTTAATCTTAAACATGTTACCGCCGTTGTTTCTGGTTAGAGTTGATTTGTTGTAGGGAATTTGTATAATCTTGTTCTTTTACTCTAGTTCTGCTGGATCTTTTTGCTGAGTTATTTGTTTTCTTCCATCTGAATATGATTTTGTTTATATTTCATGGCCTGCTAGTTTGTTTATAGGTAGGGAAATTGAAAAACACTGATTTCATTGAAATCTCGAAATTTAACAGAAACTACCATAGATTAATATCCACAACCTGAAATAATTAGAAAGCCTATCAAATTGCACATTCGATCGAATAAAAAAAATTATGCATTCCCATTTGAAAAAATCAAGTTACTTTTGATTGAAGTTTCCTTAATTGATCTACTGATTTCTCCAAGTACAAATGTAATTCGAACTCGACCGTCTAATTTAAGCTGACACATTTCATGCTTAGTAACATAGCAAAGTCACAGCCCTCTAAGATTTATAATAGCTGCGATATTCAATTTTTTTCTGACATCTACCTATACCCAAAATTGTGATTTGCACCTAAACAGTGCGCTTGAAGTCCCATGTGTGATACATAAAGTTACACTAAAATGCACCCAGGAATCTAAATATGCAATAATAGTCAGGGTGTTCCATTTAAAAAAACATATCTTTGATATGTCGCGCTTTTATTGGACACCCTGTATAAAAGTCATTATTTTAAAAATGTAGCCCAACTTGACCTACATACATTTGCGAAGTCGGTTTTTCGAAAAGTGGTATCGTTTGGTTACAAGAGTCCGAGGCGTTGAGCTTGACTCACCTTGTATACCTATAGTTCTTAACTGACACTCGGTTAGTACGGTTTTTAACCGTTGAGGGCCCGGTCAAACAGAGGGCGTTCTAGAACGCGGCATTCCGGCGTTCTCTAACGCCGCGTTATAGCATTCCATTCTTTGTGCCAAACAGGTCTGTTTGACGGGTTGAGCAAAAGCGTTACGCCAATTTTTGTCAGGATGTCTAATGAATAGTGATTCAAACATAGATGAACTCAAGTCCCGGTCAAACAGAGGGCACTCTAGAACGCGGCGTTATGGCGTTCTAGAACGCCGCGTTACAGCGTTTTGTTGTATTGTTCTAGAACGCCCTCTGTTTGACTGGGCCTTAACTGGTGACATTACTTTCTGTAACATTAATGGTGACACGGAGTCTCGTGGACCCCATGACAGGATTTTATTAATATCATCGGCAAAAGTCATTTTTTCATGTATAAACATTTTTTACAGTAAAACTTCTGCTGTTGTTCGCATTTTAAGGCTTTAATGGAAATCATATATGTTGTGGTAATTCGTATATAAAACAAATAATAAAAAACTGCCTCCTCAACTGACGGATTAGACAATAAAGGGTCATATTCAAAACATCTTAGCCATTATACTACTTCAATTAGGGCTAAGATGTACAACAATTTTTTTAGGACACACCATGTACTATCGCTTAGAAATAAAAGAATGTAAGCTGACAGCTTAGATTTTTTGGAAAAACTAAAATTGTAAAAAAACCGCAAAAAATTACAAAAATCATTTTCATTTAACAATACTTTTGCCCTGATACGAAATTAAATTTGGAAAATGTTTAACATTATTTATGGTTTACATGCTTCGCTATCGAATGGGATCTATTTTGTGTTTGTAGAACCTCTACACATGCAGCTATGGCTAAATTAGTACAACACTCGTATATCAATTAAACAAAATGGCTGCCATTTTATTGTGGTGAGAGAAAAACTACTTAAGGGGGGGTGGTTTGTCGATAAAAATACCGCATCTCATCCCCCTACACATTGTATACATATGAATGAAGTAAATGGTTAAAAGCTACTCCGGACGAAATGCCTATTTTCTGAAGCAAATCCTTCAATTTTGAGGCAAATGCCCCTGTTTATAAATACCAAAAAATTGTAACCTTTTTCTTTATAGCAGCACTTTTTCGATCCAAGTCTTCTTTTTATTTCTGCTTATTAATAGAATGCTTCGATTTCTACAAGTAAAAGCAAATGCTCTTCTTTATGAATACGGCTTATTGACAAACACTTTAACTGACAGTTACCAGACACTGAACATTGATAAACCGGCCCTTAGAGTGAATTGACCAGTGTGCGGACTGCACACGCACGTCTCATGCAGTAGCGTTCCAAGTCTTCGAGGCCCCCCCCGCAATTTTTTTCGCGGTGCCCCTCCCTCTTTGCCCGTGTGGGGGCGGGTTAGAATATCTCCCATCGTATATCCTGCATGTCGTAAATGGCGACTAAAAGGAACCGAACAACTGTCGGTATAAGCAGTAACCTCTTCTCAACCAACAGCTTTGGGTGGACGAGATGAGAAAAGTCAGGACACCTTCTTGTCCTTGGGGTGAGAAATTGCCCCTAAAGGCGGAAGAACCAGTAGATACCATCTGATCAACGGCATGAGTATGCAGAAAGCAAATGTGAAACTACTGCATTAAAGATCTTAAAGATATCCCAAGAGAAACTCGTAAAATGTGTAAATGCATTTTACGAGTTCACAACATGTCTGTTAAGACATTGTGACTATGATGATGATGATGCCCCCCCTTTATATAAAAAAATAGTATTTTAAATCGGTTTATAGATAGGAAAAAATTGGTGTGACCTCAACTTTATATTTTTATTTTTTTCTTTCGAGTTTTTGAAGGATAAGAATTCATAGACCCTTATAGGTACAATATAATTATACATCGATTAATCACATTAATGTAATAAAACTCCATCTATATTATATGGCCACTATGAGTTTTAGGTTTAGAAAACTACAGAATTTGAGATGCAACTTTATTTAACAAACAATACTAACACACAACACAAAACTAAAACAAATTCAAAAATAAACAAATAAAACATTTATAACACAAAAGAATGTGACAAAAAAACAAATAAATCACATTAACTCTAAAAAATTTATTGTTATGATTTGACTTGCATTTCATGTAAAGAAAAAAACTATTTTTTTGTATGTAAAGCAACAAATGTATCAACTATTTAGTCTAAGTCGATGCCTTCTGCCCGTTCGTTTTCTATAGTAATTAATGCCAAAGAAGTTAGGCGCGATTCACCCATTGTCGATCTTGCAAAACTTTTTAATAGTGTTAGTTTTGAAAATGATCGTTCTGCTTGAGCCGAACGTGAGCGCCAAGGCATTGGCATCCGGGCATCGACTGTCTGGGATTCCCAGAAATAACTTGTCGGCCACCAACGAATTCGAATAGGTTAGAAGAAGTAACCAATCCAAAGTAGAGACTCAGCGGCAGCTTGATGATGGTATTTATAGCATACTGACCGCTGACAAACCCATATACCCTTTGTTTCTACACCCTCTTCGAGATAGCAGGTAAAGAACTTTAAAGTAATGGCATGAATAGTGGAATAATATAAATAGAAACCTTGTTTTGGTTGATCGCTTCGGGTTTATTGTTATAGTTTTGAGTAAAATTGGGTTTTAACAGTGCAAAAGTTAAAAGACTATTTTAAAAAATTCCACAAAATTCAAATACTGCGGACACATGCCTGTTAGAGCATTTTTCTATAACCTATTCGAATCCGTTGTCACAGACGCACGTCGTGTTAGTGTAACGTAACGTTGCACTTATTCTTGCCGTTTTGGATCCTACGTTCGACTGCGTAGTCGTGTTGTCAAATATTGCCATAAAATAAGTCCTCAGGAAGGCAAAATATGGCAAAATATATTTAATTTGATTTTGGAAAATTATATCATTGCTATAAAATTAAGTATAATATGTATTATAGTTATTACTATGTACAAAGCTTGCTCGAAGTAGTCGAGGTCGAGGCTGAGAGCGGGGGCCCCCCGGATATCCGGAGCCCCCCTACGGGCCCTTTCGGCACGCCACTGGTCTCATAGATCAAGCATCTTGCGCGACTTTGAACGACCAGTGTGCGGAGAGCTTTAGACACAATACTACAAATACCAATCGATTTGACCTGCACTGACTTTTGCCTGCAACCAAGGCCGAATCCTAGACGTGGATTCCGTGTGCCAAACGGTAACTGCATCACAATTATTGCACGTTGCCGGTGTTTAATTACGTGCGAATTGGCACCAAACAACGAAACCATTACGTGCGATACTCTCCAAACTGGCCAGCCTTCGATTTTTGGCTGCTTTAATACACATTCGGATTATTTATAGAGGGGTCGAGAGTAATTATAGCCTGGCCAAGTCTGTTTTCGTATCATCAGCCATATGTTCGGTGATTAAAAATGTTTGTTGGGCTTCCTGTGTCTGTCACGTTCCGTCTTACTCTGTCTGCTGCCACTCATACTGCTCATATTCGTGCCTTGGATGCATTCAGTTATAAAATTAGTTTATGTAATTATTACTACAAAACAGTTCACACACCTTGTCTCAAGTAACCTCAAGCTCAAGATCTGTCGGTCAATGCATGGCCGACTCTACACTAGGCCGTGGCCTTAGATGTGTAAATTGTTTTATAGTTTCAGAATAATAATTATTACATTTTATATGTATTAAGAGTTCATCTCGATTGATAAATTAAGAAAAATACTTTTTAGAACTACTACTATTAATACCACTTACATCTGATGTCTGGTTCATCGTAGTCAAACACTACAAAATAAAAATAAACGCAACCTGTTTCCTGCTGCCACTTCCACTTCCACTTAAATGAACACTCAATTTACTTTGTAAATTTTCACTTGAGCTAGAAACATTCACTATTAGGTCCCTTTGAAGCCATTCTTGCTAGTCTTGATTCCCTTTCACTATCAAATCTTTTCGTAGGTATGCCCAGATGCATGCCCAGATGAGTTCTATTAACTGTCTCTTTCTGTGATACTTGGTAGATCCAGAAAACATTGTAGGTAACACATTGTGCTTTAAACTAAGTCTTATCCTTTGAAATGTTTGTAAATTATTGTCTTTATTCTTATAAATATAACCAGCCCTTACGAGGAATACCGTTCACCCACTTCTGTTTATGTCCTTTATTGGAAGCAGAATTGCTAGTGCAACCTGGTACTACACACTTTGCAGGCATGTTTTATCTTTATAGTTTCGTTTGTGCAGGTAAATAATTAGAAACACATTAAAAATCACCTTCCAATCTTCTTATTCACTCTGGAAGGTTATGTTTGGTATGTCCTTTATTGGAAGCACAATTGCTAGTGCAACCAGGTACTACACACTTTGCAGGCATCTTTTTATCTTTATAGTTTCGTTTATGCAGGTAAATTGCCCGTGTGGGGGCGGGTTAGAATATCTCCCATCGTATATCCTGCGTGTCGTAAAAGGCGACTAAAAGGAACATCGAACTACTGTCGGTATAAGCAGTAACCTCTTCTCAACCAACAGCTTCGGGTGGACTAGTTGAGAAGAGTCAGGACACCTTCTTGTCCTTGGGGTGAGAAATTGCCCCTAAAGGCGGATGACCAGTAGATACCATCTGGTCAACGGCATGAGGATGCAGAAAGAAAATGGGAAACTACTGCATTAAAGATCTTAAAGATATCCCAAGAAAAACTCGTAAAATGTGTAAATGCTATTTACGAGTTCACAACATGTCTGTTAAGACGTGACTATGATGATGATGCAGGTAAATAATTAGAAACACATTAACAATCACCTTCCAATCTTATTTTTCCCTCTGGAAGGTTATGTTTGGTATGTGCTTTATTGGAAGCACAATTACTAGTGCAACCTGGTACTACACACTTTGCAGGCATCTTTTTATCTTTATAGTTTCGTTTGTGCAGGTAAATAATTAGAAACACATTAAAAATCACCTTCCAATCTTCTTTTTTGCTCTGGAAGATTACACTAATGACTTAACAACAAATAAAAGCTCGGCCCCCGATTCAGTGTTGCCATATTTCAATGCTCTGGCCTAGTGAGTAGAGTCGGCCATGGTCAATGCCAAGAAGACCGAAATAGTTATGTTCACTAGAAGAAGGAAACTGGATGGATACATCCGACCAACCTTCTTACATTACTTGAACTTTCCCAATCAGTAAAATATCTAGGCGTAAGTCTAGACTCAAAGCTGAATTGGAGACATGTAGAACATAAAGTCAATAAGGCACGTAATTCGCTGTGGGCATGCGGAAGGGTTGTAGGAGTGAATTGGGGCTTGACTCCTAAGGTGATGTTCTGGCTCTATAATACAATCGTTAGGCCGTCCTTATTGTATGGATCACTGGTATAGTGGCCATGTGTGAGGATAGAGACAATCGAAGCAAAGCTAAATAAAATTCAACGCTTGGTTTGTGTTAGTACGCACGACTCCGTTGAGCGCGTTATAAGCACTGCTGAATCTCCCTCCACTCGACTTGGTAGTTCAAGGGGAGGGAGGCAAGGGTGTCTGCGTTCCGATTGTGGAGCCAAGGCAGGGGACACTCTGACATCCTCTCGGAACTGCAAAGGGATGACCTTATCCTACATGTGAGGAGTGATATAATTCCTCCTACATATCGCTTCGACTGCAACTTTACCGTGAGGCATCCTACAAGGGAAGAGAGGGGCTAAGCGGCAGGCGGCCTTTTGAAGGGAGAGGGCCAGTCTGGTACACCGACGGCTCACTTACCGACGAAGGCTCCGGCGCTGAGGTCTATGGGCCAAAAACAAAGCTCCCCCTCTCTCTTGGGGGAAACACCACGGTATTCCAAGCAGAGATATATTTGATTTTAGCTTGTGGCTTTCGCATTTATGAATTTTAAGGGCCAAGCCGGTGGATCACCATCTGCTCTGACAGCCAGACAGCAGTAAAAGCATTAAGTGCTTGCAGGTTTACATCAAGGCTCGTTCCGCAATGTAGAAAGGTCTTGGATGACATTTCGGCGAGACATCAGGTGTCACTTATGTGGGTGCCGAGTCATGCTGGAGTTAGTGGTAATGAAATGGCGGACGCGCTCGTAAGGCGAGTTTCGAGGAATAGCTTCCTGAGTCCTGAGCCGGCTTTGGGGCTGGCAGCAGGTACCATCAGAAGGAAAGTAGAGGTGTGGTTGCAAAATCAGCATCTTATCAGATGGAGAGGAATCTCCGGACACCTCCGTCAAGCTAGAGAACGTATTTCAGGACCGCTGGCTAAGGTGGGACGGTTCTATCTCTCGCTGGACGAAAGCCGACTAAGGTTACCTGTCGGCCTGCTATCCGGCCATAACACCTTGAAACGCCATTTGTATGTGATGGGGGTGGTAAATTATCCGACGTGTACACGCTATGGTGAGGAGGAAGAATCCTCGGCACACATTCTTTGTCGTTCTAAAGCCCTTGGGTATGACAGGCAGACTATACTCGGTTCAAGGATTCTTGAACCTGAGAATATAAGATGGGCAGGAACCAAGGCCATCCCCATTGCGATGAGGGCTGGACTTGGGTACTAGGGTAAGGAGAGGTGCAAAAGGGCCCGTTGGTAGGCCGATGCACTGGTGGTTCCAGCCACCAGATAGCCTCTCTCCTTTTTTCATTCATTCATTAATTCATTCAATCTCAAGCTTTAGAGAAACTGGATTTGCACATAAAGACACAAGACGCCATACTCTATTACTATAGAGCAAGAACCAGTGAGGGCCAGACCTTTGGAATTTTATAAAGCTAAAAATTCTTCTATGTGTATCCCCAATTCAGGTAAGAACAATCCCCATTTATGAAACACGAGTAGTGGTGGCTTTGGCTGGTAACAGGTAGCAAAAGTGTACAAAATCTCATCTCAGAGTTGTTGAAATATGAAGCTCATTTTTTTCACATCTTATTCGTAGCAATATAAAAACTCGCGTTACTCGTTGCAAGGTACCAACTCCCCGCCATACACCTCTAAAGTATAATGATTTGTAAATTATACTTTCATTATATTACAAAAACTAAATTTTTTTGGGCATCTATCAATTTTAATGATGTTTCCCCAGTAGCTAGACAATTTCGAGAGTTTTCCAATTCTGTCAGATGCATTGAAAGTCTACAACAGGTGCGCGTGCAAAGAGTATATGCATATTATGCATTAACGGGTGCGAGTCAAATAGAGCTTTCAGTCCATTGCAATCTTTTACTGCACATGCGTTGTCGTTTATTCCGATTGCCTGGTGATCTTTTATATATTTATCAAGGCAATTCATTAAATAAAATTATTATAGCCTGAATGCATACATATACTCCTTGCACTCACACCTGTTGCAGCCTCGCAGACAATGCGTCTGGCAGGATGAGAGAACCCCCAAAACTGTCTGGCTACTCGGGAAACACCGTTTGATGGGTTCCCATTAAACATGTATGAAATTTGGCTTATATAGTACACCAAAATGATTAGTTGTGAGCTGACATTGCTAACAAATATGTTTAAAAAAATAGGAAGATTAATGTCAACGTGGTGTCAAAAAATAAATAAATGCAATAAAGTTGTTTTTAAAGACTTCTGTACTTATTACTGTTTACAATGATATGCTACGTGTATCACCAAACTCAAGTAATTTGTCACAATTAATGACTGTAAGGACAAAAGCAGTCAAGACAAGAATTTATTATTTTATTTTTTTAATTACAAAGCTATTAATTTTGTTGAAATTGGAGTGCGGAGCCTCTTCTCTCTCGTTATCACAAAAGCGGCATCAATTGTTTGAACCAGGTTATTAATTTCGTTCTACTTCGTAAACAAGTTCTTAGTCTGTTTGCATGTACCTCTTCATTGAAATTACCCCTGTGGGGGCGGGTTAGAATATCTCCCATCGTATACTCATATTCTGCGTGTCGTAAAAGGCGACTAAAAGGAACCGAACTACTGTCGGTATAAGCAGTAAACTCTTCTCAACCAACAGCTTTGGGTGGACGAGTTGAGAAGAGTCAGGATACCTTCTTGTCCTTGGGGTGAGAAATTGCCCCTAAAGGCGGATGAACCAGTAGATGCATCTGGTCAACGGCATGAGGATGCAGAAAGCAAATGGGAAACTACTGCATTAAAGATCTTAAAGATATCCCAAGAGAAGCTTGTAAAATAAGTACATTTTACGAGTTTACAACATGTCTGTTAAGACATTCTGACTATGATGATGATTCATTGGAATCGTTCTAATTCTCCTTCGCATCAGTGGGGGGGGGGGAGGTATTGTCCAGGTACTCTGTGACTGTGACCACATTGTGGTCATGCTAGAATACGATTGGTTTTTCGCCTTTAATTATAAGTACAATCGCCAATATTCCTTGTAAAAGCAATGAAATACTTTTTTTGGTCAAAAATTTTGGGATGAGAGATAATTACTATTTTACCCCCATCCCTTGTATACGTTTATGCACGTTCGAAATCGGACGAGTGCATGTACGAGTTTTGGAAGCAGACGAGTGTAATTTGAACACAATTTATAACTTTTTAATTACAAAAATTTAATAATGAGCTCTTGTCTTGATTGCTTTTGTCCTTAATCTCATTAATTTTGACGAGTTACTTGAACTTGGTGATATCGTTGGAAAGAGTAATAAATAGGGAAGTTTTTAGAAGCACTTGAACAACTTTATCGCATTTAGTTATTTCTTTACATCAAGTTGGAATTTACCTCCCTAACTTTTTTTAACGTATTTGAGAGCAGTGTCAGCTTATTTCGGTTCTATTTGTGACTAATGATTGTTTTAGTTGAAAAAGTATACTCTACAGACCAGAAACGCACAAAAAATAAAGTTAAAAAACATTCAAAAAGCTACAAAAGTGAAGATGTCCATTTTCGTAAATTCTTGAAAATATTATTAAAGCAATGATGTAGAAAATTCAGGAACATTTAGGGCACAGGTCTATTAACGTATGTTGCAGAAGTTTTGAGAAGTTTTTCAAAAAATTAAAAAAAGATCTCACAATAATGTATTTGAACTGTAACAAGAATTACAAAAATAATATTTATATTTTTTAATATAAAAATGATATTAAGGTACTGCTAATGGGCCATGACCTTCCACGGCTCGCAGTTTTCTCTTAATGTTCCTCATTACGTTTTGGACAGATTCTAAATCAACTTTCTCTGATCTTTAGCATTATTCTTCTTCTTCTTAACTGATGTTCGTTTGAGCTTCCCAGCCATTGTTATAAACTTTGGCACTCAGTTGAGCCCAAAAACTTTGGATAGGTCTTGCTTGAGGAAGATTGGGAGGGTTGTCGTTTCGTGGTACAAAAGGTATTTCGTGTTGCTCTAGCCAGTTTCTCGTACGCAAAGCATAACGACTTGAAGCCAAATCTGGCCAAAACATTATATTGTCGTCAGCATGGTGGGTATTAATAGAATTGAGTAGTTTAGGCAAACATCTTTGACTATAGACTTCTGCGGTAACCGCTTCGGCCCTAACTCGTCCAACGTACGGCTGTGAAATACCATTGTCTGATATAGCGCACCACACTAACAGTTTGTTTTCAAACTTTTCCTTTCGTTTAAATTTTACATTATTTGGACAGGCTTCAAAGTCTCTCGCATAAAAACCATGATTACCTTTGATTTCTGAGTTCGAAAATGTGAAATACTTTTCATCGTCAAGAATAATTTTTATGTTGCCAGCAAAATGAGTACGACGTAAAGTGCGACAGCATTGAGGACTTCTTTCGAACTGATTTGGAGAATACCTTGGACATTTTCTTCTTTTTCGGAATTGTATGTGATTTCTCCGCGTTTCCCTACGGATTCTGCTAGCATTGACATGAAAAATGCGTCCAAGTTTTTATGTTGAAGTTCCAACTCGATGTTCACTTCTGTTGACCATTCTTTGAACTGTAGCAGCATTCAACGTTCTTAGACGTCCACTTTTCGGTAAATTTATGCAAGGGATATCTTCTTCGCATTCACGGATCGCTCAATAATTTGTGGCAACAGAAATATTTTGATCTTGATATTGATTTCTTTTTTTTGTCAAGTCGCCCAACTAGACTGTAGATACTCTTCCGAATATCTAATTTGTACAACATTTTGACGACTTGTATCATAACCAAAATGGTTTTATTGTTACGTTTAGATGTTGACTGGTTATCATGGTAACGATTTCTGAATTGTTGCCAACGGTGAAACTACCTCCCGAGTTTTGAAAAAAATTCTCAAAACTTTTGCAACATACGTTAATAAAAGATCTTCGAAATCTATACACCCACGAAGTTTGCTTAACCGTCTGCCAAACACCCTGTATATTCCCAACAGGCAGAACTCAATTACAGGAAATGCATGAATAGTCAAACGTAGAACATTCAAAGCTTTGAACAGAGGTATATGAAACATACACAGTAGTTCTAAATATACATATTAATAAACTAATTCTGGATAGCTGCGGTTTATAATACTTAATTGCTGCCATACTGCTATCATTATGAATATCGTCATACATAGAGTACAGAATGGAGATTTCAATATGATGTTTGTATGATAGATAATACAATAAAATTTGAAGATTAATCGAATACTTACCTGTATGAAGATTAATCGTAATTTTCCGAGCTTGTCTTCCGATATGATTACGTTGTAGTTTCTGATTTATCACATCCATCGATACGTGTTTACAGCAGAGATTCTTTGTCAGCAATCCGACCGGCGCCCGACACAACCGTTGCTTACATACTCATTCTGTTTTTTAAGCAAAATTGCCCCTATAGGGTTAGGTGGTTGGGCGGGTTGGAATCATATCGGAAGACAAGCTCGGAAAATTACGATTAATCTTCATACAGGTAAGTATTCGATTAATCTTCAAATTTTCCTTCGCTTGTCTTCCGATATGATGACGTTGTAGCGGTTAAAAGCTAGTCGGTGCAATTTTGCGGGAACCACTCTAAAAGATAAACAATATTTCCAAAAAAGAAAAGGAAATCGATTTGTTGAAAATGATTACGTTGAGAAATAAATAGGCGTAGCAGAAATACATAGATACCGTTAGATATGTAAAGAAAAAAAAATAATCACATTTACAATACATGTGTAAACGAAAAAAAAAATGAATTTATATATGTACACATGCGTATATAGACTATTATAGACACTATGTAATTAAGGTAAACCTAAATTCGATATGGTATGTGCGAATATGTAATAAGGCATACCTAGAGGACGGTTATAAAATTTAAAGAAAACATTTGAATTTAGGCTCCATCCGGCTGTATGCTTAATGACATTTATATTTACCCCTGATTTAAAAGTCGCAGACGTTGCCGCATGGCGAACACTATATTCCGTAAAAACAACTTGATCCATCTACTTCTGTGTTGTTGCAGGATGCTAAGGTTTTTTATGCGTTATAAACAGGCAAGTGCAAGTTGATCGAATATTTTTTGTGACCTGTAGATAATGGTTCAGAGTAGAGGGTACACATAATTCAGGTGTATCAAAAAATGGAAACGTTAAAATAAGTTGATTGTTGTAAGGGGCTGAAGTTTTTAGTTTTTCAGAGATTCGAAGTTCAATTTTGTCGCTAGAAGTGTTTATATGAGTAATATTGATTTTGTTGCTGCTGGTGTTTGAATCACATGCGCAGAAGTTGAAGCCATAAGCGTGATTGTTTTAATGGTTAATGGTTCAAGAGATAAATTTGTTAAGGGGTAAAGGGTTGCTAAGTACCCGAAAACAGGTTCTACATTCCAAGTAAAGTCATATTTAGGTTTGGGGGGTTTTAAATTATAACTCTCTTTAACAAATCGTTTGATTATTTTTTCATCAATATTGGCAGGTGAAAACATGAAATTTAGAGCTGATCGGTATGTGTTTATTGTTGGGTAAGAGGCACGTTCATTTATTTCGGTTACTTAAAAGTGTCATATTTGAACACATCGTGATGATGGCCTCTACAATGTATCCAATGTTTTCGAAAAACAAGCATTCTACTGTTTCCATGAGCCTTCCGAGGTAGATGAAAACATTACTGGTATGGCCCGGCAGGAAATGTTTCTTTGAAAGAATGCCCTCCGGACAATTTCCCTACCACCAGTGAAAGCTTCCTGTGTAGGGGATGAGCCTCTCTAAAGGGAGAGAGTAATACAGTTTCATGAGGTGTAAACGATATTGGCTTTCCAATTAATAAAGATATAAACAAAGCGCACCAAGGCTGCGATGGCCACGCAGGCACCACCAATATACCAGTTGCGTGGTCCTGAATTTTTTTTTTGCGTTTTAAACATCATTGAGAATGGGTGAAATGCATAAAAGTAAACATTTGTCCAAGATGTTATGAAAGCATCTACTGCTACTGAATGTGGGTCAGGAACCAAGAAATGGACTTTTTACATTTTTGATTAAGGTCGGTTGCGAAAAGGGCTATTTCCGGTTCCCCGAAACCTCTAATTATTTTGTTAAAAATCGGTGTACGTAAGTCGTATTCAGTTCCAACCGACTTTGTTCTTAATCCCCTATCAGCTTCTGTATTTTCGTTAGAAGAAATGTAGGAAGCAAATAGTGTTATTTGATTGTGTTCACACCAAGATAAAAGCTGATAGGTTATCTTGCTAAGGTTTCGGTATTTTACGCTCCCTCCCCCTGTTAGGTAGGCAGTCTTATGGTAAATTCTTAATAAAACTCGAATATTCTTTTTTGTTTTGGGAAAGGATTTCAAGCCGTAAAAAGCAGCTTGTACTGCAAGGTAATTAATATGTTGGAATTTATCTGATTTCTGCCAAAAACCCTTTGCATGCATACCATTGCAGAAAGCGCTCCATCCTGTGGTGGATGCATCAGAGAATATTTCTAAAGAAAATGCTTTGGATTTAGTGTTTCCAGAAAAATGTAAATTATGGATCCACCAATTAAGAGTGTTTTTTATTTGATGAGTAACTAACATGTTGCTATTAGAGGTTTTTGTTATCAGGAATTTGAATGTTTTACGCGCTAATATCTTAATGTGATTGGATGGCTGGAGTTGCCGCCAGCAAAACTCCAATAACTTTCGTAAAGTCTCTGATAGGAATAGTATATGTCTTACAGGTTTTGTTAATTAGATACTTAGCCACTTGTATTTTTGTAAAGATATAAGGGGCGAGATTTAGGCAAAACAGAAGGCAAGTAAACTCAGTGGCCTTCTAGAAGGAACCTGAAGTGTGTTCGGTACTTTGGAGGGAAAGGTAAAATATGTACCCCTCAAATCCAAACTTGTTGCATAACAAGTCTTGGTTAGAAGTTATCATTAACGGTTCTGAAATCTTCGCGTTGGAAACGAGGAGCGAAAATATATTTATTCAATGCTTTTAAGTTTAAAATAAACCTCTTTTTTCCATTAGGTTGGGTGGCAAGAAAAAATGGCGATAAGAGGTTGCCAGTATCAGAAGCACATTTTGAAATGGCAGCAATGTCCAAGAGCGCTGTTATAGATTATATAGATTAGAATAACCTTAGATCGACACCCGAAAATGTTTCTAAAGAGTAATGTGACTGCTTAGACTGTCGAAGAAACTTTAATGTGAGACCTTTAAGCCAACTTAGTACAGCCAACTTGCTATTTCCTGCCACGCAGAAATGTAAGGTGATAGTCGACCCGCCTATTTTGTATGTACCAGATGTAAGTGTTGTTGAAGCAGTCGCGATTGCCCATTTCTTCGATTTGTACAGATTGTCTGTTTTCATTCGGGTGTTCCTCTCCCCGCGCCAGTAGTTTAAATATCTAGAGGAAGTATTATATGAAGAGGAGCCGGGGAAATGTAGGTTGATGGTCTAGCTGATGATGGTCCAGCTGAAGATGGTCCTGGAGAACTGGTGGGGGTGGAAAACCTATGCTTTAGCACAGAAATGTTCTTTTGCAAAGTTTGTTGGTTTTTGGCAGCTTCCCCAAACTTCGCACCAAACAAACCTGAATCCGATTGGCTAAGGAAGCCTACTTGGCGTGACTTGGCATTTAGTAGAAGTAGAATATTGCATTGACATTGACCAGGTATTATGAACATGTGTAAATAATGACACTGCGTCAGCTAAACAGGCCAAGTTGGTTTCGGTGTGATGTTCCTTAATTAAGGTATCCATAATTACGCATATAGCCGTTAGGCCATGACCCATTTGATGTTGTAATGACCTCAAAGAAGAATATTTTTTGTTGGCCGAGTCATTGAAACAATCCAAAACTTCATCATTAATCTTGGGGGAGCCAGCGCCGAGTTAGTTTTATGAATCGGATATTTATTTATGATCTTTTTCGACACCTGTTTGCAAAGAAGAGTCCCAACGTGATGCAATGTCATCATGCAGCTCCTCCCCTTGAATTTGGTTATCTACGGGTTGTGGTGTGGCAGGTCGGGAAGAAGATTCCACTTGAGTACTGTCTAAATTAACCGCCTTAGCCGTGAAACCATAGTGTACTGGGAAGTGGTCAGGTGGATCATCATCCTTCGATGAGGAAGACGCTGGACAGCGGGCGGCCATGAGTCTTTGGAGTAAGAGGTAGTACGGTCCACGACCAAGAGGTAGATACATACAAAAATGCAGCTCACGGCTATGAAATGGTCTACCCACGGTAGATATAAAGTCAAAAACCAAGAGAATGGATAAACCCACGGCTATCCGTCAAAAGTATTGGCCATAGAATTTGAAAAAAAGTACTTACCCGTCAAAAGTATTGTCCACAGTATTGGATAGTCTACCCACGGTAGAGAGGAATCCAAGGACAATAGAAATGTATAAGCCCACGGCGATCCATCAGAATTATGTCCCGCAGTAGTTGAAAAGATTTTGCAGATTCTACCCACGGTAGACAGGATTCCAAGGACAATAGAATGGATAAACCCACGGCTATCCGTCAGAAGTATGTCCCGCAGTAGTTGAAAAGATCTTGCATATTCTACCCACGGTAGACAGGAATCCAAGGACAATAGAATGGATAAGCCCACGGCTATCCGTCAGAATTATGTCCCGCAGTAGCGGAAAATATTTTGCATATTCTACCCACGGTAGACAGGAATCCAAGGACAATAGAATGGATAAACCCACGGCTATCCGTCAGAATTATGTCCCGTAGTATTTGAAAAGATTTTCATATTCTACCCACGGTAGAGATGAATCCAAGGACGATAGAATGGATAAATCCACGGCTATCCGTCAAAATTATGTCCCTCAGTTAGACAGTTGAATAGTTTAAATGGAAATTGTCTAAAGACCAATAAATTGTCTTAAACTTACCCGTTAAGTTCGCAAGTCTCTCTTTGAAATGTGCTAACTCTTGTATGAACAGATTGTTAACTTTTTTTTTGCGCTTGAATGGGGAGCCACTTTGGTTTGCATTGGCACTCCCGAGTAATCCAAAATAATCGCGCACAAGTTTCGGTTCACTCAACGAATTCGAATAGGGTTCACTCGATGGATACGAAAAACAGAATGAGTATGTCAGCAACGGTTGTGTCGGGCGCCGGTCGGATTGCTGACAAAGAATCTCTGCTGTAAACACGTATCGATGGATGTGATAAATCAGAAACTACAACGTAATCATATCGGCAGACAAGCACAATTGGTGCAGGTGTGGTGTAAATGTATTTGGAGTAAGGCCTGAGAACGACATAATGAGGGGGGCAATAACAACTTTGTTTTGTTTCCATAGTCGTTTTATTTCTATAGCGAGATCGGTGTATTTAGATATCTTACCAGCGTAGGTGTTTTGGATGTTCATATCATTGGGTATCGCAATATCTTTTAAGTAGGTCACTTTGTCTGTCTTTGACTGGAAAACTATATCTGGTCTATTTGCTGGGATGGTTTTGTCTGTATGTATTTCAATGTCCCATTATAAGTTGAATTTATTGTTCTCCAGTACTGAGGTCAGTGTGTATTTATAGTATGGATCTGTGTTTTTGATTAGCTTGTTTGTTGTGGCTGTATGATTTTGGCTGCAAAGTTATGTCTGGCTGTATACTCAGTTCCAGCGAGAGTTTTGTATGCACTTGTTATGTGTTCTATTGTTTCCTTCTGTTGGTGGCATTTTCTGCAATTATCATCAGATATGGATGGATCTTTAATTATGTACTTCTTGAAATTTCGTGTCGCAATCACGTCTTGGTCCTGGATAGCAAGCATAAAACTTTCCGTTTCCGGAAAGAACTGGCCATCCTGCAGCCAGATGTATGACTGCTTTTCATTAATGTGGTCTTGTGTAACACGGTATTTATGTTTGCCATGGAGTGCCGTCTGCGACCAAGTGTTTATTTTTTCTTGTTGCGCTTGTATGTGGTTGTGTGCGTCTGCTGTGTGGTCTGGATAAGAAAGAGCGAGTGGTGTGTCGTTTTTGTCTGCTTTTACTATTGCCTTACGCAAGTTTGTTTGTTTACTGTGGAAAAAATGTCTGAGTGATTTTATTTCTTTTGTATGAAGTGACTGTATATCTATAATTCCTCTGCCCCCTTGTTTTCTGTCTATGGTGAGCCTTTTCTTGCATGCATTTCTATGTCAGTGTACGTCCACTTGATAATGCCAAATGAATATGGTGAGGATTGGTACAGCAAATGTGCTAATAGTTTTTGTAAGATTTCTAGAATTCAGTTTTGTTTTTAACAGTCTAATGAGGCGGTCTTTAAACTCTTGTGTTAGTTGTGCTTTGATTTTGATTGATACCCAGGTACTTGTACGTTTCGTCCTAGTCCATGTTGTTCAGCGCTTGGCCAGTTACTACTTCCTGTTCAGGATGGTTTTTCTATTGGCCTTTATTGATGTGGAGCCCCTTGCATTTACTCATTCCAAACTCCATCCTTATGTCTGACGTACAAACTTCCGTTGTTCTGAGCAATTCTCTCAGTTGCACTTCTGTGGCCGCATAAAGTTTTATATCATCCATGTAGAGAAGATGATTGATTTTGTGTTGATTTGCTTTCTGGTGCCTGATCGTGAAACCACAGGTTGTGTTGTTAAGCGTGTTAGAGAGCGGATTAAGACAGCGGCAGAACCATAGAGAACTGAGAGAGTCACTCTGGAAGATACCACGACGTATGTGTAGCTCATTCGTTTGGATATGGCCGTCCTCAATTTGAAGGTGTATGTTTGTTCGCCATGTCTCCATGACGTCCTATAAGATATAGGAATGATAAAGCAAGTGAAGAGGAAAAAGAATATAAAAAAGGAAAAAGTAGACACGCGCTATTACGGGTATGTTGTCGCCGACAAATTTCAATTTGCAGTTACAGAGGCAAATGCGCAAAGCATTAATAATGTTAGACTAGGTACAGAGAGGTACTGCTAGGTTTTACTCAGAGTTTTGATATTAATTATGGGAAGTGACGAGGAACTGTCAGACTGCCAAGATAGGTACAAAGCACAGCCGAAGAGCAATCTAAGTTTAAATTCATTGTCGAAAGGGTAAAATAGTACTCCAAAATACTGGAGAAATCTCCCAGCGAAAAATAGCAAAGAAGCAATTTCTTTGCTGACCATTTCACTTTGGCTTCCATCACTTCATTTTTAATCGATGGGAGCTTGTTTCAGTCATCTGCCTTGTCCACACTGCGACGGAGAGAGGCATCGACAATCCTGAAGACTGTAGGTTGTGTATATCCCAGTTCTTCACCTGTACCGCTCTGGAAACCCGTATCAGCCATGTACTGTAAAAACACCTTCATCTTGTGTACTAGAGAAAGCGCCCTTCCCCTGATTTCCATATTTGTTTCAATAAAATAGTCGGCTAGCCACTGCACGTTCATTTCCTCAAATCGTAAGAGGGCTTGAAATTTGCACCCAAGTGAATTTTGCCTCCCTTTGTACACTTTTCGTGTGCGTACTTTGCACCACATCCGTCATAGTAAATTTGAATTGAAAAAAATCACGCGGACCCCTCCAACTAAAAACACCTTAACCCTTCAAGTGCATACACATGAATGTAGTAAATGGTTAAAAGCTGCTCCGGACTAGATGCATATCTTTTGAAGCAAATCCTTCAACTTTGAAGTAAATGCTCCTGTTTATAAATACCTACCAAAAAAGTGGAACCATTACCTTTAGAGCAACACCTTTTTGGTTCGAATCTTCTCCTTCTTTTTGCTTATGAATAGAATGTGAAGTTCCTAAATACTTCGATTTCTACAGGTAAAAGCAAATGGTCTTCTTTATGATTACGGCCTAATGGTTCCGTTCAATGGCGTGCCGAAAGGGCCCGCAGGGCCCGCGGTGCTTTGATGAAATGGCGATTCATGAACCTATTGAAGACCCTAAAAATCGTTTTTGAATTTTAGTATTCAACACATGCCTAGAACTATTCTAGTACAATTAATAAATAGATGTGAGGCATTCAAAAATGTCGATATTTTAAACCACAAAACAGCTATTGAAGTGCAAGAAGTAGAAATTACTAACAAAGTAAAATAACTAGTTGAATAATGTCCAAATTTTGCATCGGAACTAATTCAAATAAACAATCTATACGTAATTCTAAAAAATCTTAATAGTATTCGGAAATTTTCCGATTTTATTTTCGAAAAAAAAATCAATCAAAACTAAAACTAATAAAAAGTTTTGCAAGATCGACAATGGGTGAAACGCGCCTAAGTTCTTTGGCATTAATTTTTATAGAACATGAACGGACAGAAGGCATAGACTTAGACCAAATAGTTGACACATATGATGCTTTCATAGACCATATAATATAAACCGATTTGAAATATTATTTTTCATATACAAGGGGGGGGGGGCGTGAAGAAAATTGCGGGGGGGCCCCCGAAGACCTTGGCACGATACTGGTTCCGTTGATAATTTGAATCATCGTACTTTTGTGATAGGAGGCTAGTTTTTTACGGACTTATTTCGTTTAGTCCAGGCGGTAGGGACTGTTTGACAGCAAAAGGTCGGAAAGGAATGAAATTTGGTGGAATGGTGGATACTGGTTCCCTGAACCTACACCTAAGTTTCCAACTTCGAGGGGTAGCCGCTCGAGGGGTGGTGTGATGAAAACTTTGCTTCGCGACGATTTTTTAAAAATAACGCTGCTTTGGTAAGTGATATCAAAAAAAGCTTCAAATGAATTATGGTGAAAACAACATTCTGCATAATTTTGGCCTTAGTTACATTTTTCGTGTGTGATCAATGGTTTCTGTCCCTACCCCTCGAGCATCCCCCGAGGTCGCAAACTTAGGTGAATATTCATGGGACTTATGTCTACCATCCCACCAAATTTCATTTCTTTCCGACCGTTTGCACTCAAAGGTCCTTAGGACAACGATTGACTAATATAAGTAACAAGTAGCGATTTCGTCCTAAATATCGTAATTTTTCAAGCCCGAATGTGTTATTTAAAAAATTGAAGATAATAGTGATATGAGAAATGTTATTCTCTTAGGAGAAAAAGTGTTACAGCACTTTTTGATAGCGTTGTTCGGCTACGTGACAAAATTCTGATTTTAGTAACAATCACAAACCACCCTCTAACTTTGAGGCGCAATGAAAACTACACAAAAATGTACAGACCAAAAATTTGAAGAATTTTGTTTTCTCCATATACAGGGTGTCCAGTTAGTGTGTGATTCTTCGATATCTCGCAAGGTATACCTGATAGAAGAAAATGTTAAATACAAAAGTTATTTACATTAGGCGCATACTCTAAAAATATTTTGAAATATACAGGGTGTTGCGGGAAAGTAGGATAGTGATCAACTTGATTTTTTTATATGGAACTATAACTTTTTCTTAAATTCTTCTAGTTTCCATCATTGATCTCTATTTAATCCTGAAATATTTTTGGGATCGGTTGCGACGTTGCCAAATTATAATTTATATTCTATTAATTTCCGGATTTGCAAGGCCGCAAGTAATACGTCCAAATTGATATATTCCTTTAACTTTTCTCAATAATATTATACAGCGAGTTACATGAATATTAAGTGGATATTATTTTGGATGTTACCAGTAATTTGTATTTACAGGGTGTTTTTGGCAGAATTTTAAATTACGGCAAATTGAAGGGGATTTTACTTTGTTTTTAAATGTAACACCCTATATTTTTTATTTTAAATCGAAATATCTACTAATACTCTATCTCGATTTGTAATATTTTTTTCCGCGTTTTGCCGTATCTCAATAATTAACAGAAACAAAATTGTAAAATTGTGAGATCTTACTAAATTTGACATGCGCAATTCATTGCAATAAAAATGAGTAGAGGATTCTATTTAAAATAAATTAAAATCGGGGATATTTGTTTATAAATTTGGAAAAATAATTTATAACTTGACAACGTCGCAAACGCGAAAAAAAATATTAGGCGAGATAGGGTATTAGTAGGTATTTCGATTTAAAATAAAAAATACAGGGTGTTACATTTAAAAAACAAAGTAAAATTACCTTCAATTTGCCGTAATTTAAAATTCTGCCAAAAACACCCTGTAAATACAAATTGCTGGCAACATCCAAAATAATTTCCACTTAATATTCAAGTAACTGGACGTATCACTTGCGACCTCGCAAATCCGGAAATTAATAGAGAATAAATTATAACTTGGCAACATCGCAACGGATCCCAAAAATATTTCAGGGTTAAATAGAGATCAATGATGGAAACTAGGAAAATTTAAAAAAAAAGGTATAGTTCCATATAAAAAAATCAAGTTGATCACTATCCTACTTTTCCGCAACACCCTGTATATTTCAAAATATTTTTAGAATATGTATCTTTAGTAACCAAATAGGTTTTGTACTTAGCATTTTCTTCTATCAGGTATACCTTGCGAGATATCGAAGGATTACATACTAACTGGACACCCTGTATAGTTTGAACTTTTTTTCGATAGTACTTACCACAGCGGCGCTATTTGTCAAAAAGTGTCACAACCCCCAAATGTCGCAAATTGAATCTTATCTTAATTAAACAATGGCGGGGTAGTATCATTTCTGGAAAGATAATTTCAAAATTCGACGATAATCTTACCCCACCATTCCCCAAGTTACCAGATTCGGAAGAATACCTTACTATCCTTGAAGCGAAGTTGAAGAAAATCAAGCAAGACCCTAACATCTCGGCGCAGTTGGCAGCCAAAAAGGAAGAGTGCATGCGACAACTTTTGAACGGACCTGGTGAATTGGATGACGAAATTTTGCGTATAGAAGAACCCATAGAAAACCATCAGATACTGAGGACTATAGTCCCACAACGGACACGGAAAGAGCCTCCTCGAAGAATGCGCAACTAGTTCATTCGGGCGTCCCCTGGGCAACGGTGCAGTAGTACCGGCTAATCTTTCCACAAACTGAGCTACACTGAGTACGATTAACAACATATTATCACAATTTTATTTTTATCTATGGATATTTTATAATTCCTAGTTACAAGTTGTAGTTCAGACACGATTAAATAAATCATTTCTACTACCAGTATGCACAAATACGATACTTTTCGCGACAGCACATATCGGTAGTAGGTAGGGGTGCGTTTCTAAATGCCGTAGTTTTCTTTTAAACCAAAAGAATGAGTTTAGGCAGATGCAGATAATAATAAAATGAGAAGGGAAACAAAGATGTTACACGACTTTTTGATTAAGTTCTTCGCCTTAATCCACTCTTAAATCCTGATTTTTAGTGAAAATCACAAACCAACCCCTAACTTTGACGCAGTGTCGGACGAAAACAATTGGTTGCACACGAGAAATGTGAAGATCAAAATTTTGCAGAATTTTGTTCCCTCCATAAATAATTTGAAACTTTTTTCGATATCACATACGAAAACGGCATTATTTTTCAAAAATCGTTGCAAAAAAAGCCTCTTCTGTTTAGTTGTTCCGGAGCTATTGTACGGTGTATGTTCCAGCGTATACGCATATTATTTATCCTCGTTTGGCTACCTCGATCTTAATCGACATTAGGTATGCACGTCGCGCCTCCGCGTGACACGATTGCTATTCATGCAGTCCTTCTTGGCGCCTGCGGCATCTGCCTAGGATTTAGCCTTGGCTCGAGGATAGCTCGGGAGCGATCAGAGGTTAGCGCAGGTCAGATTATTTCGCTCTGGAATACTTGGATCCCGTCCAGCGTCGAAATATAGATATTAGTGCAAAGTACCACGGTTTTAAGATGATTACTTTCTGCTGACTCTAGTGGCACAGTTTATGACTTAAGGCGGCTCCTACGGAGAGCCTAAACGGTCATTTTCGTGAGATTTCATCCCAATTCCTAACGCTCCAGTTTTCAATATTTTTGCATGAAATTTTTACATGAAGTTCAAAAGGAAATTACACAGGGGGCTATCGAAGCATTTTTTAAAAAAAATAAATTGAACATGAAATATGATCGCTTGAAGTTGCATATTGTCTTTGTCAACTTTGTAATTTGTTTAAGAAAAGCCCAGCAGCAAAAATGAAAAAGTGCTTCGATATCACTTTGGGCAATTGCCTTCTAAACATCATGTGAAAATTTCATGTAAAAATATTGAAAAATAAGCGTCAGGAATTGGGATAAAAAACAGCTGCAAATCGCCTTCCTCTTCAATTTTACAAATTTCGGGCGACGCGCTAACATGACTGTTTCCATTTCTTTCTAATGTAGCGCGCACCTGTTTATTTATCACGCCCATCGTCGGTTCCTTTTCAGCTCCCCGCATCTTCCGGAGAAACTATTCCGGATTGTAGGAGCAGCGTTAATGTATAAAGAAAAGTTATCCTAGCAATTCGGAGCTTTTTAGAAAAGTAGGATCGGGAATAAATTTATCGCTCATATAACAATTAATAGGTTGGGAGAAGTATAGAAACAAAGTTCGATATATACTCTGCAGTAAATTTCATGGCACTCACGTCGGCTTATCAAGTGTGGAAAGGTCACCTGGTAGAGTCACCTTCCGTCAGGCTTTTGGGGATCAATATCAAAATATCAACAATAACATCTTCTGGTGCGACCACGTCGTCAGTGTAGCTGAAACAGCATCCCAAAAGCTTGGAGTTTTGTTCTCCTGTAGGAAGCCGCATACACCAGAGCAACTACTGCTGCTCTACAAGGCACAGATATGAGCATCGTTTATCATATGTAAATATAAATATTCCTGAATTAACCCTGATTTGTTGTTTCTATTTTATTTATTTATTTATTATCATCCAGACAGACCCAAGTCTAATTACATGGATGTAAACTTACAAATAAAACTAAGTAATATGACAGAACTGACAAAATTTATATACAATATAAAGAGGAAAAGAAAATACTGCAAGAGCAATCTGAGGAGACATCAAGAGCTCAAACCATTAAATTTGTAATATGGTGTACAACTTTCTTAATAAATTGATTCTCGCAAACAGAAAAATCCAAGTTACATGAAACATTTAATTGGTTTGCTAACCTAAACATCGATATCAATGGAAGTCGCGATGAAGTAGTGGAACAGACGGGTACTTTAAAGAGCAGAGGAGAGCGTGTAAAACGTGGAGGGACATTAAGATTAATTAGTGCTAGAATTTCTGAACTTGCGATATTTTGATTTAAAAGTTTGTGAAGAAACTTAAGCGCAGATATTTTATATCTACTACACATAGGTAATAAATTGTAACGTGTTCTGAGATAACTGGTCCTTATAGAATGGAAATCTGGCCATCTACCAAATTCTTTAAAATACAAATACCTCAGAAATCTGTTTTGAACTTTTTCAACATCTTGCATATATGTTATAATAATTACCTTGTACCCAAACACAAGTTTTTAACTTTTTTGGGGCATTTGTTGTTTATTGTATTTTATTTATTTTATATTTACAATAAACGCTATATATTATATTACTATATTAACCTAACTGCACAAAGGACCTCCACAGCCTGGAACATCCAAGAAGGGTGGCTGACTTATGCCTGTTTCACAGATTCTATCACGGAAGATGTTCGAGTGAGCTTTCCCAGATAATAACACCAAAGGCCATCCGAACCAGGAACACTAGAGAGGCTCTGCGAGCTCATCCTTGCCAGGTATAGGTCCCTACTCCCCGAACCAGTTTCCTCCAGTACTCCTTCTTTTGAAGTTGTGGAATGAGCTGCCGGGAAATTTGTTTCTCAACGGCTACAACATGCAGCGTTTCAAACCTAACGTGCACCGACAAGTATCCTCTCTCAGCGCCTTTACGGAAGGCTGACCATAGAAAAACTCTAATCTCTTAAAAGTTAATCTCCCAAAATCACAGTTATACGTAGTCATACATTAAACAGCCCTTATTGTAGACCTTTGTCACAGCTCCAAAATCATTCCAAATTTATATGCTGCATTTGTAGGCCACCAAGCAGTAACAACTGCGAAGAGCTCTTCGAGAAGCTTTCAGCCACTGTGGACGCACTGCAATCAGATCACCCTCATTCAGAGATAGTGTTTCTGGGTGACTTCAACGTTCACAGTTCATACTGGCCGAAACACTCAAACAAAACGGACGACGAGGGACGTGAAGCTGAAGCCTTCGCTATTAGCTGCGGCTTGAAGTTTCATTTTGAAGATAGTCAAAGAACCAACAAGGATCCCCAGCCGCCACGAATATTTTGCTAGTCTGTTGGACCCATATCTCACAACTACTCCAACAACCTACACAGTGAAAGTAACCGCCCCACTGGGAACGTCTGACCATAACACCGTCTCAACGCTATGCAGAATGCATTCTCCAGATATCCACCATACACAGCCTCGCCGGCTATGGCATTACGGATCAGCAAAGTGAGACGACCTAAGGGAATACTACCAGTGCTTTTCCTGGAACGACGTCTGCTTCAAGTCACGATCCCCATCAGCTTGCGCCCAAGAAATAACAGAGGTATTATTGGTATTAATATCCGGCATGGAAACCTATATTCCTCAAGTCGTCAAGCATCCCCCCAAAAACAAGCCATGGTTCAATCAGCGTCGTAAAGATGCAGTTACCTCTAAAAAGCAACATTACAAAGAATGGACGAAAAATCCAAACGCCAAGAACCACCGCAGCTTTATCGACGCCAGAAATCATTGTAAACGCGTGATTGACAGCAGCAAGGGGGAACACAAGCAAAAAATTAAGGACAAGCTCCTCTCATCTCCTAGTTCGTCCAGAACATTCTGGTCTGTCGCTAAGGCTATTAGTCAGAACTTTTCCTATTCATCAATACCACCCTTGACCAGAGATGAGTCCATCTCTTCTGCTCCTAAAGAAAAAGCAGACATCTTCGGGAAGCTCTTCGCAGCTTCTTCGGAGAACTTCGACGCTGTGGAATCAGCTGCCGGGGGAATTGCTTCCCGACGGCTACAACCTGCAGCGTATCAAATCTAACGTGAACCGACACTTATCCTCTCGCAGCGCTTCTAAAGCGCCATCAGTCTTTGCGGGAGGCTGACCATAAAAAGAACAGCTTCGAAGTTCTCCAAAAGAAGGAATGCTAGAGGAGGCTTGTTCGGAGAGTGTGAACCTCGACCTGGTAAGGATGAGCTCACAGAGCCTCTCTGGTGTACCTCGTTCGGACGGCCTTTATAGTGTTATTATCTGGAAGAGCTCACTCTAACATCTTCCGTGATAGAATCTGTAAAACAGTCTGATAGTAAAATGACTTTTGTCACATGGGATGATAGATGCTCCATGCAGGACGTGAGCATGGCACACTGTGGGTCTTGGGACCAAATCCAAAAAAACTGGACAAAAATCGAAAAATCAAATAATTGATATGAAATATCTCAAGCATGGGTTTTTGAAGTTGCTAGTTACGCCCCTTCACCCCTAATTCTCGACCCTCTTGCATGAAATACCCCATATTTCACATCGTACTTGAGTCACGCATCATTTTCAAGGTTTTCGGGCTCGCTGATTGCAAATCTGGTATCAGAATCGCGATTTTCGGAATGGCAGTCTCGATATGGTGAACATAACCTCTTCAAGGAGTGAAACACTTCAGTAAATGATACTTAGACTTAGACTAGACCTTAACTTTTTGTACGTCTGTTAAATTATAAATTTTGAAAAAGTTAATTAAAAAGGCACCTTACAAAAAAAGCATTAAAACACGGAGAGACAGCTTTGGGCAGCATTTTTTTTTTTTCGGATGTGGCAGACTATATCTTTACCAGCAATGCTCCGCAAGTTTTGCAGAGGTGCAAAGTGGAGCAATGTTACTTTTCGTCAAAAATATATCGCATTCTTACAATCTGTATCCATTAAAATTACATATAGTAGATGCTTAATACATATTACGTAGTTGCTCGCTAAATACATAAAAAAAATGTAAAACGCTTTACATAGGTACCTTTCAAAGATGATCCCTCCTGGATCGACTGCAATTACCGTTATAAGTGAATTTTTAAGCAAATTTGAATACGTACACCTATTTCACGAAATATTAGCATTCAACAACAACCGAACAAAGGCTAGTAGCAACTACAAATTTTACAGTCTGTAGAAGCAAACTTAGTCTTTCCTGACTGATTCCTCGCTATTAGAGGTGAACCAGGCGTTTGATAACGTAAATTGGCCTAAACTGTGGGAAATCCTTATCTCCATGGGAGTCCCTTACCACTTAGTATTTCTCATATGGCAACTCTATGAGTCTAGCTCAGCTCGTGTCAGTATTGATGGTAACGTGTCTGATCAAACAGCAACCAGAAAAGAAGTTCGTCAGGGATCCGTATTATCTCCGATGTTATTTAACATTTACTCTGAATTTGTGATGAGACAGGTATTGGACAACTGGAATGGCGGTATAACTATTGGCGGAAGCAAAATATCTAACTTAAGATTTGCTGACGATACAACCCTTATTGCTGCTTCTCAGAAAGAACTAGTAGCTCTATTGAACGTTTTAGAACAACACAGTGCAGCATATGGTCTTCGTATTAACTACGACAAGACCAAGGTTATTATCGTAGATAGAGAGCATGACAATCATCGAGAAATAAAGTCAATAGGCCGTTGTGAGGTAGTTCAAAGTTTTGTGTACCTCGGTTCTTTGATCGACAATTCAGGTAGCTGTGAGAATGAGATTCGACGGCGCATTCAACAGGAACGGGTGGCCATGACAAAGCTAACTAAAATATGGCGTGACCATAACATCACTAAAGCTACCAAAATGTCACTGGTTCAGTCTCTTGTGTTCTCCATATTTTTGTATGCCTCGGAAACTTGGACTGTTAAAAGGGCAGATCGAGCTCGCATAGATGCTTTTGAAATGTGGACGTGGAGGAGAATGCTGAGAATTCCTTATACCGCCTTTCGAACTAATGTTTCCGTACTGGATGAGCTCGGTAATCCAAAGAGACTATCCTCCATTGTGTCGATGAAAATGCTTACATTCACAGCAGACATATTCACAGAACCGATAATATGGAGAAACTTGTAGTTCAGGGTCACGCCCCGAGTGGGCGGCGCCGTGGCCGTTCCCCTACACGCTGGCGCTGGGTGGATACGATGAAATAGCTGCTAGATATGAGTATCAAGAGCGCCACTGAACTGACAGTAAATCGCGAACGATGGCGAGCTACAGTTCTCAAAACTATTGATAAATTCGTGTCGGCAATACTCTAGCCCCGACTTAATGCATTTTACGAGTTCACAATATGTCTGTTAAGACATTGTGTCTATGATGATGAGAGGTGAACCCCCCCCCCCCAAAAAAACTCCTAACGAGTAACTTTTTCATTTTGGCCAGTTTTTTTTTAGATGTGGTCTCACTGTGCGGCAGTGGTTAATGAAAGCCGATGTAACTATATCGAAAAGGCCGGAAACATCGCTTTAGATGTGATGATTTCAAAGATTGTGCCGCAACACAAAATACAACCATTCTACGGCTTTTTCATGTTACATCCCTACGTTTTATCTGTGCGTAAACATTTCGTTAGAGGACCATTGATTTTTATGCTTTGTTTTGTCTACAGCGGCATTTAAACAGTTTCAGTTTACTGAACAATATTGGATAGAGTAAATATACGGGTCGGGTAATGGAAAATTTAAAAAAAATGTTGCGCTGAAAATATACAAATCAATAATGCACATTTGGACCATTTAAAACGTACAGTTATGTAAAGGTTTAAATAGTTATTTATGTATCAAGCGCGAAAAACAAGCCTTCATCGACCGCAACATGTAAATAAACTATTAACATGTAAGGCCCATAAACGCTGTTTACCCCCGAAATACATACAAAATTTTATGCACGATCGGTTTTGTAATATTTTATTAATAAATAAAAATGTATTTCTCTTTCGCCTTCTGACTCTAGCTTATAATAAATATCGTTGAAATTTGCTTGAATTTTATACTTCGGTGGTATATGTTACTGTCATATACAAGGTGTCCATGTAGTGTGTAATTCTTCGATACCTCACAAAGTATACTTGGTAGAAGAAAATATGAAATACAAAAGTTATTTGGTTACTTAACACGCATATCCTAAAAATATCTTTAAATATACAGGGTGTTGCGGGAAACTAGGATAGTGATCAACTTAATTTTTTTGAATGGAACCATCACTTTTTTTTAATTTTTCTAGTTTCCATCATTGATCTCTATTTAACCCTAAAACATTTTTGGGATCGGTTGCGACGTTGCCAAGTTATAATTTATTTTCTAATAATTTCCGAATTTGCAAGGTCGCAAGTAATACGTCCAAATTGATATATTCCTTTAACTTTTCTCAATAATATTATACAGCGAGTTACTTGAATATTGGTGGAATATTATTTTGGATGTTACCATCAATATGCATCTACAGGGTGTTTTTGGCAGAATTTTAAGTTACGGCAATTTGAAGATCATTTTACTTTGTTTTTTTTAAATGTAACACCCTGTATGTTTTATTTTAAATCTAAATATCTAGTAATACCCTATCTCGCCTTGTAACATTTTTTTTTCGCGTTTGCGACGTGGCCAAGTTATGAATTATTTTTCCAAATTTTCAAATATCTCCGTTTTTTTAATAGAACACACTGTATCTTTTATTTAACATAGAAGTACGCTCTAGTAATGGTTTACGGCGTGAGCAAGTTTTAACTGGTGTTCCTAAGATAATAAAACCGTTTTCCTTGCACATACTATCTATTTCGAATACCAGGTCAGTAAAAGGTACAGGAACGCTTAAATATCTTCAAAACTTGCACAGCTGGAACGAAAAAATCATTACCTGTAAGTTTTTGAACATGCAAAATATAAAAATTATAACAGCATTGTTGCCAGATTTACCACTTTTACGTTACACGTCATGTTTTTGTTATTTTAAGGTGGTTCGTCACGTTTTCGTCACGTTTTATAAACGGTTTATATTTCCAGCAATAGCTATTTTTTATTGATGTTATATTGTCATGCCTTCTAAGAGGGTGTATTTCGTTGAATGTATATGGTTTTTTCGAGGATTGTGGGTATTTTTTGTACTAGATTTCTTGAATTTTATTTCAATAATATTTCAAAATACAGCGATACTAGAGCTTTCTAATTTTGTTCTTATATTTAGTGACACAATATGTCTCGAGCGACGCTAAGTTTTTTTGAAAAACTTGATTTTTCAAAAAGATACTTTGCTTAGTTTTTTAATTTATTTCTTTTTACGCCATTTCTGAGCGTAGTACAACGCAGTCGTAGATATTCAATCAAATAAAAAACAATTTTTTTCGATATCTCTAATAATAACGGAAAGATTGATGAAAAACTATCAAAAAATCGGTTCCGACACGCCTCCCACTGATCCGTCCTACTTAGAGTGAGACAGAGAACTTTAGGCTGGCCGATAACAAGAAATAACCGGCCTTGTTGCCAAACTGTCAAAGAGAAGGATATTCCAGGAAATAGTTACTGGAAACGTGTTTATGAGTTATGCGGGTATTATGTGATAAGCGATGTTACCATATATACATTTGTCTACATAATATATTCACATAGCAATGTACGATTGTTTGTTTTTTTTTTCATTCTATCTGAAAACTGGAAAACACTTATACCTGTGCAACTATCCGCGTGCCATCACGGTATCTTAGATGAATAGCTAAAGCAAATGATATATCGATTCAAAAAATGATACATGGATTAGTTTTAGAATATTATTGTGACTTCCTAGCAAGTTGAGCGGTGCCCCATGGGTCAAATAATAAAAAATCATAGTTACTTCCAGGCGAGTTCTTGTTTGAGGGATGTCTCGCGTCGCATCTCCGCCGCGCGGCGTCGGCAGACGTATGGCGTGGAGCGGCACGAGTAGCAATAGCGCGTAGCGGCCGGCGCGGCGGCTTTCGCAAAGCGTTTGAGGTGACGCCGCGCCGCCAAGAGCGACCCGCCCGTACGTAACCGTGATGGTTACAAAGCTGCCGCCGCGGACCCCTTTTTTATATGTAGAGGTAGTGCTGTATACCACAGAGATAATTCGATTTTTTGCTTGCAATTTGTAAATGCTGAGACATATATACATTGTCTTCTATTCTTCTCCAGAATATTTATTCAGTTTTCCGGAGACTGTTCTTCAGTGTGTTGTTATTAGTGGTTTGTCTGCATTTACCCGTAGTTCGCCTTCATTGTTTCATTGTTGCTTCATTTGTTGATCACTTTAGATGTTTTCCTGAATATTCTCAGGTCACTGTTCAGATTTTTCATTTGTTTTTCTATTTGTTCATATTCGAGTGCTGAAAGCTTGAATTTTTTGGCACCTCAGTTGTTGATAATCTTTATGTGTCGTTACTTCACGAAACGTTGTTTTAACTTTTATTACATTTTGATATAGGTATCATCATGAATTGAAGGGTTGTAATCGTTAAATTCTAGCTAACTATTTCAGGTTTTACTTTTTTTCAGGAACATAAATATACTGCTGAAATTAATAAATCTGATGTCATTCTTGCTCGGGCCACCAGAAGTTGTAGTGCCCGATGCATTTTTCTAAACGCCACATGCATCATAAATGGGATCGAGCATAACGACGGGCTAAACGAATTTTGCGCACCGTATCGTAAAATGATTGATTCGCTTCTCCAATATATATTTATATTATCACTCAATTTCCAGATTGTATGTAGAGTATTCCATCTTTTTTTTTCAAATAATGTAAATTTCTATAGACTCACATTATTTGCAAGTATACACGCCGGTAAGGGTGGGGGTACTAAACGCTATCAAAATCGGTCCAGTAGCTATGTACTGAAATTACGATAATCATAATACATTATAATAGTCCGCTGATGTTCGTCCACATCCACGTCCACAGGTATATCTTCAAATACAATGGTCGAGTGGGCCTGTTTTTCATCATAAGTTCTATGTGAATACAAAAATGGTTGCAACTCGCCCCTCAAGCAACTCTCCCGGCGATCCTAATTATTAATATGCTCCTTACCGAAAAAAAATTAAATATTATTAGAAATCCCTAAAATGCTAAAAAAAGAAATTAGGAGCTGTTCTGGTAATTTTCATTTTCCGACAGAAAATTGTAGCAGCGCAGCGGTTACTGAGATGATGCGAGGAAAAATGACAGCAGATAGATAGAGGGGCAGACCGACTGAAATCAGTGACATTATTAAATCTTCATCATGGCGTGTAGACTCCACAAAACGTCAAAAAACATAATTATTATCTCGATGCGAAAAATGTTTCGCATTTACAATACTTACTCATCTCACCTGTGTGATTGTGTGGAAGTAATAAGTAGTAGGTAGGTAGGTATACAATAAATATGTTATGCTAATGCCGCAAATGTATTTTGCTCCTACGGCCCATCACCAAGCATCTCAATTCATTTTAGCTCTTTTTTACCTGGCTACGTAGGTACATATTTTCAAATTAGGTATTCATCATCTTCTTTGACCCATCAGCCAAGCAGCCAGAATTTCCGTTTTATAAATTCGTAAAAAAACTAGGTACTAATATTCAATTTCATTTTTAACCACATGTCACACCCAGTAAAATGTTTTCAAATCGCTATCGTACATAACCAAAATAACCGTCAACCTTATATCTGATGAAATTTTCAAACTTCCAGCAAAGACATACATACATACATTGAAAAAATTTATCAATAGTAACAAAATACCAATTATCCGAAAATAAGATACACAAACCCTCCTGTATAATGCCCACTTGCGAAATAATACAACAGTTCCTAAGCCTAGCCCTTCCCCAATTCAAAGTTTACAGATTACTCACATCGTCATATCCCAAATGATGGAATACGGACGGCCACCTGTGCTGTTGCTTGGCCTTTGAGGGACAAGCCGACGATTTTTTGTTGCCGGCACGGGTGTCGGATCGGTGTTCACAAAGGTTATCGGACAAGGGGATCCCGTCGGGTGGTTCTTTGAGCATCTTTGGCAACGTTGCTGTCGCGGCCATGGCTCTTTTCTGTATTTCTAGCAGAAACGAGGAGGAGCTTCCAAATAAATAATAGTTTTGTACAGATGCTGCCCTCTCGCGGATTTAGCTTACTAGACAACGTGATGAACCACGTTAAATAGAATCATCTACTTATTTTTATTGCAATGAATTGCGCATGTCGAATTTAGTAAGATCTCACAATTTAGAATTTTGTTTCTATTAATTACTGAGCTACGGCAACACCGCTTTTTCAGTAAAAGTGGTAAATTTGATAACCCTGATGTTAGCATTTTTAAATTCTGAATGTTCAAAAAACCCCAAATGTTGACTTTCACCGCTCCAGCTGTGTCAGTTTTGGAAATATTTAAGCGTTCTTGTACTGTTTACTGAAAATATACAGTGTGTTCTATTAATAAAAATTGGGGATATTTGTTTGAAAATTTGGCAACATCGCAAACGCGAAAAAAAGTATTACAATGCGAGATAGGGTATTAGTAGATATTTCGATTCAAAATAAAACATACCGGGTGTTATATTTAAAAAAATAAATTAAAATGACCTTCAAATTGCCGTAATTTGAAATTCTACCAAAAACACCCTGTAAATGCACATTGCTGGTAACATCCAAAATAATATTCACTCAATATTCAAGTAACTCGCTGTATAATATTATTGAGAAAAGTTAAAGGAATATATCAATTTGGACGCATTACTTGCGACCTTGCAAATCCGGAAATTAATAGAAAATTAATTATAACTTGGTAACGTCGCAACCGATCCTAAAATATAAAATATAAATTCCATATAAAAAAATCAAGTTGATCGCTAAGTATCCTACTTTTCCGCAACACCCTGTATATTTCAAAATATTTTTAGGATATGCATCTTAAGTAACCAAATAACTTTTGTATTTAACATTTTCTCCTATCAGGTATACTTTGCGAGATATTGAAGAATAACACACTAAATGGACACACCTTGTGTAGTAACCTGTCAAATCATTTATATTCGTTTTACAAAAAACAATAAATAAAAATGAGTTCTGCTGCAACTAATAACAGATTATAAAACAATAATCTGGACAATGTCCGCGTTACCTTAGCAACTAAATAAATAAGACGAGAATATATGGTGGCCATTTTTAACTACGGTTGGATTGCAAATTGCAAATTCTATACGTTCGTACGTCAGAATATTTTCGAATTTTTTCGATATCATGGAAAACAGTGACGATGAAATGGTTTCCGGAACACCACCGGAGATTTTTGGGGCGGCGGAAGATGCAAAATTAAGTTTACTACCCGCAAAATCGAAGAAATGTACGACAAGGTCTAAGAAGCCCGCGGACGCTAAAGTAGCACTTTACGCCCGTTAAATGTATCAATTATCTGTACTTTACCGCCCGATCGTGCAGAATAGTATATTGTTCAACGATGCGGTAATGACGGTATTAACTAACGCGTTGAAGTTTTTAGCACGAGCTGGAGGCGAGCGCTGTAAATCAAGAGGTGAATTATTACCATTACCGCGCTTTGAATACAACAGAATGTATGAATAGAATAGTACGATTTAAATACATAATGAACACTTAACATTGACAACTTAACCTCACTTCTAGTTACAACTAGTTATTTTTGCACAGGACAAAGAAGACATGGAATATATTATAAGGAAGCTCAAACAAGAATACGAACTGTGGGGACTTAAAATAAATATGAATAAAACGGAATACTTGTGTGTTGGACAACAGGTTGCGGATTTTGATTTGGAGGAGGGAATTGTTAATAGCTGCCAAGCTTTTAAGTATTTAGGGACGACAATACACAGAGATGGTATGTGTTTAAGAGACATACAGTCCAAAATAGCACAACGAAAACAAGCCACAAAAGCGCTTCACGGACTGCTATGGAATAACAATATCACTAAAGAAAACAAAAAAAGGATATTTGAAAGCATAATACAGAATATTACTCTATATGGAGCAAAAGTATGGCCAATGACGACAACAATAAAGAACAAAATAAGAACGGTCGACTTAGACTACATGAGAAGATGCTTGCAAGAACTGACAAAATAAGAACTGCAGAGATATGGCAAAGAATGGGAATCGATTGCTCAATAATAAGGACATTAGAAAACAGAGCACTGCAATGGTATGGTCACGTCCAAAGAATGCCAGAACACAGATGGCCAAAACGAATACTGGAATGGGAGCCTCCAGGGAGGAGACGTAGAGGTCGACCGGCACTAAGATGGAAGACTTCCATTGGACATGCTACAATAGATAGAGACCTGAGAGTAGGAGATCGGAATATAAGAGAGCTGTGGATGGACAAAAACGGCGAACTCGTAAGTGAAAATACCGAAAAAGAAAAAGAAGAAGAAGAAGACCTCACTTCTCTGTCACTTAAATAAATACCATAACCGTTTGATTTAGCGTTTGACATTTCATACCGTCTATTTAATCCTATGCATTTCCAAGAGATCAGTACTGGTATCCAGCAGGCGGTGTTCATAACCCACGGCTTGACCGTGGGTTATGAGATATAGCTAACAGACCTGTTCAGAAGTACTTTGTTAATGGCTGATTGACGTTATGAGAGTAGCTTTTAGAAAGATGAACGTGACACTAGTGAGTTGCGCTGCTGCTAGATGTATACGTTATGCCCGTACTATGAATCAGTGTGTTGTTTGTTGGAGAGGTAGACAATGGAATTCCAGTGGAGGAGACGCCGCCGCTCTATCGTTCCGCCATTCCTGCTGCTAATAAACTTTACTTTTGTGCAGTGGAGCAGCGATAAGGCTGCTTGAATGGCGCCCGTTGCATATGCTGTTAAAGGAAACGTCACACAATGTGCGATACAAAGGATATGATATAGCTAGCTCTCTCATAGGCCGGTCAGGTTTGGAAAGGTGCATTTAGGTTAGTCGTACGCAAATAATATACTCAATACAATACTCAGACGTAGCAGCAGTAGCTGTGGGGCGGCCGTGCCTGGCAAGTAGGCTCCAGTAAGCCCGAATATCATCCCTCAGCCACAACTCACTGCTTCCCCCCCCCCCATGCCTAACCTTACCGACTTTTTAACACATTAACAAAGAAGTCTCACGTTGACTTACCAACTGTGGAAATGGAGAGTCATCCAATACTGGAGTCATCTTCCGTCAAGCTTTTGGGGATCAATATCAACAATAACATGTCCTGGGCCAATTGATCAATATTGAGGTAACAGACCTGTATCATAGATTGTCAAACTATATTCCGTTACCTGCTAATATGATCAGTATACTAGCTAGTGAAAACAACGGTGCATACAAACTATTATATAACTTTTGTACTCAAAAACTAAAAATAACTCTATAACTTTCAACTATAACTAATGTAAAACAATGTGACTGTATTCATTATTATTAAAAAAAATAGATGTCTCATCCACAATACAACTGGCCAGTTCGTCTCAGATCAGAGCCAGTAACATCATAAAAAAACATGTCCTGGAAATACCACGTCGTCAGTATTGCTAAAACGGACTTCGATAGAATGGGGCATGAGGGACTTTTGGGCAAGCTTGCTGATTATGGACTACCACCTGGCCTGCGTCGGTGACTGCATAGCTCTTCGAACGACCAATTTCTGTTTATTGGAGTCGAAGGCTGTTCATCAGACGTATTTTCATAAACTCAGGGATCTGTCCTATCCCCTACTCTGTTTCTGCTATACATCATGCAGCTGAATAACATCCAATCCAATCTGCAGCTTTGCAGATACAGTACATTAATATCATGCATGGAACCAGGCAAGCACTGTATCATCCCAGGAGACGGTATGTCGGCGACAGGAACACGCCTCACTGATCAACGTAGATATCAAAACAATTGTCGAGCGGTGATTACTAAATAAAGTACAGCTTAATGAACAGAAAACTCAGGCAAGAACACTGACAAAGAGGTCTTACGTTGACTTACCAACTGTGGAAATGTCGTGTCACCTTCCTTTAAGCTTTTGGGGATCAACATCAACAATAACATGTCCTGGTATGACCACGTCGTCAGTGTTGCTAAAACGGCATCCCAGAACCTTGGAGTTTGTTTCCGCTCTAGAAAGCTGTATGTACACTAGAGCAACTACTGCTGGTCTGCTCTCATTTATGGACATGCGTTCCGAAGCACTCTCTAAAGCTTCTGGACACTATCCAGAAGAAAGCAATTAGGCTAATCGATACGCCTAACCTTGCAAAGGACCTCCACAGCCTGGATCATCGAATAAGGGTGACTAACCTGTCTCTTGTAGAATGCAAACGATGTAGAATGATAAGAATAGAATGAAATAATTAAAGATACAATAAAAATCCAACGTAACACCCTGTTCCCTGAAATTTGTTTACTAGGGTAATACATAAATACTCTCGAATAGTCAGGATATTGAAGAGGCCACTTACCTGGTGAAAAGACGACAGGAAAAACCTGCTGGAAAAGAGGTGACGGAATCAGTCAGAGACGTGCCTGTATTTTGAACAATATTGCTGTTATATTAATCTGCTATGATACTGATACTATCTCCCAATCAATGCTGACAGGCCACGGATGCTTTTCGGATCAGAGGCTTCGAACATAGCTTGAGGATTATCTCAGAATTTTCAAGTATAGGTGTCCAGTTAGTGGATAATTCTCCGATATTTCGCAAAGTGTACCTGACAGAAGAAAGTGTCAAATACAAAAGTTATTTGGTCACTTAAGACGCATATTCTAAAAATATTTTGAAATATACAGGGTGTTGCGGGAAAGTAGAATAGTGACCAATTTAATTTTTTTATATGGAACTATAACTTTTTTTAAATTCTTTCAGTTTCCATCATTGATCTCTATTTAACCCTAAAACATTTTTGGGATAGGTTGCGATGTTGCCAAGTTATAATTTATTTTCTATTAATTTCCGGATTTGCAAGGTCGCAAGTAATACGTCCAAATTGATATATTCCTTTATTTTTTCTTAATAATATAACACAGCGAGTTACTTGAATATCAAATGGATATTGGTTTGGATGTTACCAGCAATTTGTGTCTACAGGGTGTTTTTGGCAGAATTTTATTACAGCAACTTGAAGGTCATTTTACTTTGTTCTTTTAAATATAACATTCTGTACTTTTTATTTTAAATCGAAACATCTACTAATACCCTATTTCGCCTTGTAATATTTTTTTTCGTATTTGCGACGTTGCCAAGTTATACATTATTTTTCCAAATTTTTAAACAAATATCCCCGATTTTAATTTATCTTAAATAGAATCCTCTCTTATTTTTATTGCCAAAAACAGCCTGTAGATACAAATTGCTGGTAACATCCAAAATAATATCCACTTAATATTCAAGTAACCCACTGTATAACATTATTGAGGAAAGTTAAAGGAATATATGAATTTGGACGTATTACTTGCGACCTTGCAAATCCGGAAATTAATAGAAAATAAATTATAACTTGGCAACGTCCCAACCGCTCACAAAAATATTTAAGGGTTGAATAGAGATCAATGATGAAAACTAGAGAAATTTAAAAAAAAGTTACAGTTCCGTATAAAAAAATCAAGTTGATCACTATTCTACTTTCCCGCAGCACCCTGTATATTTTAAAATATTTTTAGAATATGCGCCTTAAGTAACCAAATAACTTTTGTATTTGAGATTTTCTTCTATCAGGTATACCTTACGAGATATCGAAGAATTACGCACTAACTGGACACCCTGTACAAGGCGCAATCCCTCAGTACCGCCACTTTGGTACTCGTTTGTTATATGTGCACACCAGAGAGTGCAAAACCAAAGGTGCCACACGGACGGCCAAAGTGTGTCTTGGCTTCTTCACAACTGACCACACCCGCCACATTAATTTACGGCGCCTTACCTACGAACGTGACTCACAACTCTGATCTGCTAAGCGATAGATAGATCTAGGTACGTACCTCAAAAATGAGTGAAGACTTTGACCTGGAAACATACCCTACAAGTGACACAGGTAGAATTAGTGGGTGCAATGGGCGGACTACATCCTACCCTCATGAATTGTCTAAAACCTTGTTCCCAGGCTGGACAACTACGCCAGCTATTGATGATTACCGAGGTGTTTAGATTAATACACCAAGGATCTCTACCGTGCTCCTAAGGATTCTACCCAACTGTCACAACTTTGTCCCAGGTCTCATTAGGGAGACGAAACAGTACCACAGGTCCTTAATTTATTACTTGAGCTAGAGTTTGACAGGTACTCTAATGCTGCTGATTGCTGCAGAGACGGTGAGGTGTTAAGTAACCTCTATTCTGTTCCCCAGTAATGCCATGATCATATCTTACTGTTACAAAACCTCGTGTCTCGTTTAGGAGTCGAAACACTACCCCAAGTCTCGATAGGAGGTCCTCCAAGCCAATTAAGGTGGTGGGGTGGAGATAGACAGGTACGCTACTGCTACTGATTACTCCGTCATGCTTCCAGTTCATGATCATTCCTTACTGTTACAACTGTATCCCAAGTCTCGTTAGGGAGTCGATACAGTACCCCAGGTCTAGTTAGGGGGTCCTCCGCAGAGATTCTCGTTAGCTGCCTTTTATCTCAACATTTCAATGAGTAATAGCTTCCAAGTTAGTTAATGGTTAGAACATGCATGCAATGATATGCAGATAAACGCAAGAATATGCTCAGTGAAAAACTCACCAATTAGTTGCAATGACAATCACTGAAGCACCACGCGTAACGATTGTTAGCCATAAACTGGCTTGTATTTGGTTTTGTGTATTTTTCACGCAGGCAAAAGGGATAGCCACTAAGGGCCGGTTGTACAAGTGCGGGTTTAACACAAGCTTTGTTAAACCTAAGCTTAGCTAAGCTCAGCCTTAAAGTCGATATCCGTTGTACAATCGTCGGCTTAGTAAGACCTGGTTGATAATGAAATTCACTACGGTTGGCACCAATGAAGCATTACATACTGACATAATCATCTGAAAAATTACCTTTTTTGGTTAGTCACTTGTGACAGTTTGTGCCAAATTCGGGCAATGGCCGTCTCTGTCTCTGTTCTTTCATTTGCTCTCATTATTAAACTAGACACACAAGGCCTTTACGGAAACTATGATCGGGTTAACCCGATCAGCTGGATCACTGATCCTGACGTTCGGAAAGTGATCTGGGATCGGTCAGAAATAGGGTAGTCCACTCTTGTACAGTAAGTGATTGCGATCGGATGATTCAGATTAGTAGCTGCTTTACTTTACCATCTGTTTTTTTATTGTTAAACCAACTTTTTCGTTGTTCAATGTCCGTTAAATTTATGGAATCATAAATGCCACTTGACAGCTGTTTGACATATAACTGATCTATCCAGATCCAGATCAGTGTTTCCGTAAAGGCCTACAATCTTTCAAATAATATAACCTAATAGAGTGAAAAGCACTTTGAAGGTTCCTCCTTGAAACATCATGTCATTTGTATCAGGTTAGGTTTAAACCTCAGCTTCGGCTTACGTACGCTCGTGTTAAGTTGGGGGTGGAGGGCTAAGCCAATATTGTACAACGGGCGTTTTGTAACTGACGTGGTTTAACGTCGGCTTACCTTACGCCGAAGCTTAAGCTTGCATTGTACAACCGGCCCGAAGACTCATAATATCCTTAACTGCCTTTCAAGTGCTCATAATATACACAAACCAGATGGTATTCTCACAATTTTGGTAACATATTAGGGTACTTACAATGTGAGTGTCATGCAGCATGATGTTTAAAATAAAGTATGCTTACCCTCTGTTTTACGCATTCTATCATGGAAGATGTTCGACCGAGCTCTCTCAGATAATAACGCCGAAGGCCGTCCGATCGAGGAACACTAGAGAGGCTCTGCGAGCTCATCCTTGCCAAGTCGAGGTGCCTACTCCCCGAACCAGTCTCCTCCAGCATTCCTTCTTTTGGAGAACTTCGAAGGTGTGGAATGAGCTGCGCTTCTACAGCGCCATATGCTTTCAGCCTTTGCGGGAGGCTGATCATAAAAGAAATTATCTTGAATATAAAATGACCGTCCTAATGCATTTTAGGCTTTGATCATACAACATCGTAAACATGTTAAAACTATTATATGTGGAATAAATAAATACTGAACGATACAAAGACTGTCCGGAATCTATCGATTCTTCGCTACCAGTTCAAAGCAGACCGACACATACAAATCCCCCATCCGCAAGAAATACCAAGCTTTTAGAATAAATAAACAACACGAAGCTGAAGCGGTCGTAAAGCGTCATCTTGTTTCCAGCATACGAAAACTAGCGAATAAATCAAACATGTTGAGCATTATATAAAAGTCGCAGCACCGCCGATTGAGGCAGTCTCAACAGACCACGGCGAATTTATAGCTCTCGGGTATTCTTCGGCGCAGACATTCGTTTCGAAGTCAAACTTTCAGAAAAGCGATGCAGCCGATAGACCCAAATACTGCAAAACTGACATAAGTGGGCTGTCATCACCAAGCTCACCACTATAGTTTGAGGGCTCACTATGTATAGCGTTGCCAGACGTTCGGATAAAGCCGGACATAGATAGGCTCTGTAGTTGCGTCATCATCATAGTCACAATGTCTTAACAGACATGTTTTGAACTCGTAAAATGTACTTATTTGTACTCATGTACTCATGTACAAATGTACTCATTTTGCGCGTTTCTCTTGGGATATCTTTAAGATCTCTAATGCAGTAGTTTCCCATTTGCTTTGTGCATTCTCATGCCGTTGACCAGATGTATCTACTGGTTCGTCCGCCTTTAGGGACAATTTCTCACCCCAAGGACAAGAAGGTGTCCTGACTCTTCTCAACTCGTCCACCCAAAGCCGTTGCGGTTGAGAAGAGGTTACTGCTTATACCGACAGTCGCCTTTTATGACACGCAGGATATACGATGGCAGATATTCTAACCCGCCCCACGGGGCTTTTAATTGAGGTTTTGAATTAAGGAAAAAGTACTTTTTTGTGATAAATGGAAAGATCATATATAAGTTTTATAGCAAAACTGTTTTTGTTTTCTTTTTTTTTGCATTAATTCAAAAGTTATATCAAAATAAAAATGGGTTTTTGAATCAAGTACCGAAAACACGCCGACGGCTTCCGAACCCGTGTAACGTCACCATGGCGGTACGGATGCTCCTCTAACCAACGACGTCCTACTCCGATACTAGATTCTAGATTCCCAGTCAATCGCGAAAATACGTACTGCTAAACTGGTAACTAGTGTATATTTGTTGCAACACAGTCGATGAATGAAGTTTGCAGCTCGAGACGAAGTCTACGATCGAAATAAATATGTTTTTGAATGTTTGAGGTTGAAGTCAGATTACAGATTCCATTAAGTAAGTACCTCATCAAATATGTTTCGTTGAAAAGATCTCCTCAATCGAAGAATGGCCCAGTGGTTAGAGAGTCCGCTAGTGGATCTCAGGGTCTTTGGATCGTAAACTAGGCCTTCCAACTTTTTTTATTTTTTTTATCAAAAATTTTATTGATGTGCTTTTTGCACTTGTTACGCACACTTTTTTCTACGATCAACATAAATATGTGTTTGAACCAAATTTTGTTAGACATATTACTTGCACTGCAATTATGTCACTAAGTACACTTCTGGCAATTTACATTCTTGTTCTATGAGTCAAAATGAAACTATTTAAAAATCGTCAGAAGGCTAGGGGGAAGAATATTCGAGATAAATAATAATAAAGAACATCAGTGCTCCACTCAATTTATCATTATATCAAGAATTTTATATTTTATTCCATCAAAGTTACTTTTGAAGATTGACATAAATTAAATAAAAGGAGATGACCAAGGACAGAGCCATGAGTAAGTCCAAGATCCACACTACAGGTATCTGATTTGATATACTCAACTTTAACCTGTATTTGTCTAATCTCTAGAAATGATAAAATCACACTACAAGCTTGCACCTATTTTTTGCAAGCTCTTCAAACTATTGTAGCAGCGAGGCGTGTTTCCCGCTGCGTGGAAAATTGGCTACGTAGAACCCATGCCTAAGAAGGACAAAAAACCAGATCCGATCAATTACAGACCTGTGGCTCTTCTCAGCGTCATGTCTAAGGTTATGGAGACTGTCATTAACACACAGCTCCTGAAATGCCTGGACAACAATAACATTATAAATGTTACTCATTTATAGAACAGATCAATAGGAAATCATGGCAAATCCCTTGTTGTTGCATTTGACATATCGATAACCGTCGACAATGTGTGGCATGAGGGACTACTGGTCAAGTTTGTTGCCTATGAACTACCGCCTGGCCTGCGCCAGTGGCTGAAAAGCTTTTTGAATGACCGATCTCTGTTTGTTGTAGTCGAGGGCTGTTCATCAGACGTGTTTTCAATAGACGCCGGTGTCCAGGGATCTGTCCTATCCCCTACACTGTTTCTGCTGTACATCAAAGAGTTGCAGGAAATAACATCCAATCCAATTAATATCGTGCATGGTACCAGGCATGCCGTTTTTTTTCACTTCGAATGCTAAAAGCATACGGTATAAGAGGTTTACCTTTAAAGTTGAGAATTACCTGAAGGGTAGTTCTCAGTCAGTATTTTTCAACAACCAACTCTCAAAACAAAAAAATCTAACTTGTGGTGTCCCTCAAGGCTCAATACTGGGTCCTCTTCTGTTTGTCATCTACGTGAATGATCTAAGCTATAACATGTTCAAAATTAAATGCGCCAGATCTGCTGACGACACCAATTTTACAACCAATAGCCCTACTCTTGATGGTCTACTGGTTAGTTCAAGTTATGCTCTAACTCTAGCAGAAAAATGGTTTAATGCGAATAATTTGCTTCTAAACAAAGACAAAAACCCAAAGGTTAATAATTCCTAAAAGCTCGAAATTAGATCAGGGCAACTCAGTAATACTTTTGGGACTAACTTTAGATGACAAACTTTCGTGGGCTCAGCACATAACATCATAAATGATCACCAGTATGGCTTCCATAAGCATGGGTCTACGGGTGGCCTCCTGGCCTGCGTCACTCATTCGTTGACCAGAATAATTGAAAATCATGGCGAATAACGTGTTGTTGCACTTAACATATCGAAAGCCTTCGATAGAGTGTGGCATGAGGGACTTCTGGTCAAGCTTGCGACTTATGGACTACCCCCTGGCCTGCGTCAGTGACTGTATAGTTTTTTGAACGTCCCATTTCTGTTTGTTGGAGTCGAAGGCTGTTCATCAGACGTATTCTCAGTAAATCGCCGGTATTTCTCAGAGATCAGACCTATCCCTAACCTGTTTCTGCTGTACATCAACGAGCTGCTGTAAATAACATCCAATCCAATCTACAGCTTTGCAGACGACGAGCAGGCTGTGCATTAATATCGTGCATGGAACGAACCAAGTACTATCATCCCAGGAGACGGCACGTCGGCACCAGCAACATGCCTCACTGATCAATGTAGATATAACAATTGTCGAAATAGAGTACAGTTTAATGTACATAAAACTCAGGCAACAACACTGACTAAGAAGTCTTGCGCTCACTTACCAACCGTGGAAATGGAGGGTCACCCAATAGTCGAGTCACCTTCCGTCAAGCTTTTGGAGATCAACATCAACAACATGTCCTGGCATCAGTATTGCTAAAATGGAATCCCAGAATCTTGGAGCTTTGTTCCGCTATAGTATCCAGAAGATAGCAATTAGACTAATCGATACGCCTAACCTCACAAAGGTCCTCCACAGGCTGGATCATCCAAGAACGGTGGCTGTCCTGTCCCTGTTTTACAGATTCTATAACGAAAGATGTTCGAGTGCGCTCCCCCAGATAATAACACCGAAGGCCGTCCGAACGAGGAACACTAGAGATGCTCTGCAAGTTCATCCTCACCAGATCGAGGTCCCTACTCCCCGAACCAGTCTCCTCCAACATTCCTTCTTTTGGAGAACTTCGACGCTGTAAAATTTGTTTACCAACCTGCAGCGTTTTAAATCTAACGTGCACTGACACTTATTCTCTCGCAGCGCTTCTACAGCGCCATAGTTTTTCAGCCTTTGCGCGAGGCTGACCACAAAAAAAGTGGTAAACCCTGTATTCCCACTGCCTACTGAAAAAGTCTTCCCCGTCACGGCTTCCTAACCTTCTACTGGAAAACTTCAGAACTCTGAAAATAGAATATCTGTACAAGCGACAAAAATACCTACTCTCAAATTCACAATAGACCAATCGATAATCCAGGAGCAGTTTTCATAAAGGTCGATAGAACGTAAACCTCTTTGAAAGGGATTTACTCCCTTGAATATTTCAGAGCAGTGCGACGTTGGACGTCTAGGTGTCTGAAAGTTCGAACAATACGGTGGTGAATAATGCCGGATAACTTTGAATAAGGAATACACAATGACGGGCTGAAGCCAGACTGCGATATCAAGACAACTCCAGGAAGTCAAACAACGAGCGGTATACTCATCCCAAGAGGTGTTTGTGGAACAGTTGAGCATTTACCAGCTATGACAGTTACATTTGCATAACAGTGGAAGGAAAGAGATTATTGTTGATTGATGCTGATGTACTAATTGTATTATGACCTTTTTATTTTTTTTATTTATTTATGTTATTGGCTCTGATCTGAGATCAACTGGCCAGTTCTATTTTGGATGGACATCTATTTTTTCTTTAATAATACGAACATTGTTTTATATTAGTTATAGTTGAAAGTTGCAGTTTTATTTTTAGTTTTTGTGTGCAAAAGTTGTATGATAATTTGTATGCACAGTTGTTTTCACTAGCTAGTATAGGGATCATATTAGCAGGTAACGGAATATAGTTTGACAATCTGTGATACAGGTCTGTTACCTCATTACTGATCAATTGGCATTCTAATATACAGTGCTGAGCAGTACCAATCTCTCCACATCTGCAGTGAGGGTCATAGCCCTATTCTAGTTTTGTATTGAGGGCTTAAGCAATGACCACACCTCAATCTGCAAAGTGTTCTCTCAAGTGGTCTATTCGTTTCTCTCTTAAACCAGGGTTCTGTTCTTATGTTCTGCTGGATCTGTTTGTATATCGTTCCGGATGGATTTCTATGGTAGTGTTCACTCCACTTTTCTTTCAGGTTCTTGTTTAATTTACTGTTCAAGTCACTGTAGGGAATTTTGGAATTCCTCATCAATATTACATCTGTAGTCGCCATCTTTGCTAGTATGTCGACTGTGTCGTTTTGAGGTATACCTGTATGTCCTTTAATCCATACAATTTTTACATTTTTATCCAAATTGTTGTGTCTGTAAATCAATTTCAATATGTTTGAGATGATATGATTGAAAGTCGGTGAAATTCTTAAATGCTCTAATTTCATAGCCGCATTCTTGCTGTCGCTGAGGATTATAACGTCTCTAAGCTCAGTATTACTGAGAGAATATTCTAGTGTATTATGACCTGACAAGTAATATTTAATGAAGTAACTTTTTTATGTTTCTTATGCAAAGGCTGAAACCCTATGGCGCTGTAGAAGCTTTGCGAGAGACTAAGTGTCGGTGCACGTTAAATTTAGAACGCTGCAGGTTGTAGCCGTAGGAAAACAAATACCCCGGCAGCTCATTCCACATCGTCGAAGTTCTCCAAAAGAAGGAATGCTGGAGGAGACTGATTCGGGGAGTAGGGACCTAGGCCTAGTAAGGATGAGCTCGCAAAGCATCTCTAGTATTCTACGTTCGGACAGCCTTTGGTGTTATTATCTAGGAGAGCTCACTCATATCTTTCGTGATAGAATCTGTAAAACAGGGACAGGTTAGCCACCCTTTTTCGATGTTCTAGGCTGTGGATGTTTTTTGTGAAGTTAGGCGTATCGCTTAGTCTAATTGCTCTTTTCTGAATAGTATCCAAAAGCTTTAGAGAGTGTTTTGGAGAGCATCCCCACACACGAGAGCAATGCTCCAGCGATGGTAGGATCTGTGCCTTGTAGAGCAGCAGTGATCTGGTGTATACAGCTTCCTACAGCGGAGCAAAACTCTAAGCTTCTGGGATGCCGTTTTAGCAATACTGACGACGTGGTCGTACCAGAACATGTTAGATATCACATAAGAATGCAAAAGGCAGTCATCCTTGGAACCCTTCCTCAACTTAGGCGCAAGATTCACTCACCTCGCGGTGTAAGAAGTAGTCACCGGGTAATGGAACAGCAGACTACTGTGTCAGAGCCTGGGCCGCAACTATTTAATAGTTGATGATTTTAGATAAGTAGGATGAACTTGAAGATCTGAGAGTCCGAAAATTTTTGATTTTCGTTACCTGAAGCTGAAACTCAAAACAACGGTATGTTATTAGAGCCCTTAAAGTATACGTGACACAGGTTATGTCCTTATAGGAAACCAGACAACGATTTCAGATTTGCAGAATGAACTTGAAGATCTGAGAGACCATTTTTGATATCTGTTACCTGAGGCTAAAACCCAAAACAACGGCCATATTTGTAATAAGCACTCTCAAGATACATGGCACGAATTTTCGATCTGATAGGAAGCCAGATAACGATTTTAGATTTTAAGTGTGATCTTGAAGATATGAGAGGCTGAAGATTTTTGAAATTCGTTACCTGAGGCTGAAACTCTAAACAACGGCCGTGTTTGAAGTAAGCACCCTCAAGATATTCCGGACACGAATTTTTCGTCCTGATAGGAAGCCATATAACGATTTTAGATTTTAAGAGTTATTTTGAAGATGGAATAGTCTGAAAATTCTTAAAATTTGTTACCTGAGGCAGACACTCAAAACAAAGGCCGGATTTGTAATTAGCACCCTCAAAATATACATGACACCAATATTTGTCCTGATAGGAAGCCAGATAACGATTTTAGATTTGAAAAGTAGACCTGAAGATCTGAGAGACTCAACATTTTTGATATCCGTTACCTGAGGTTAAAGCCCAAAACAATGGCCGTGTTTGTAATAAGCACCCTCAATATATGCAGGACACGAATTTTCGTCCTGATAGGAAGCCAGATAACGATTTTAGATTTTAAGGGTTAGGTTATCTTGAATATCGGAAATTTTTGAAACTCGTTACCTGAGGCTGAAACTCAAAACAACGGCCGGATTTGTAATAAGCACCTTCAAAATATCCATGACACCAATTTCTGTCCTGATAGCAAGCCAGATAACGGTTTTAGATTTTAAGGGTGAACCTGGAGATCTGAGAGATTGAAAATTTTTGGTAGTCGTTACCTTTTTTTTTTTTTTTATGGTCGGCCTCCCGCAAAGGCTGAAAGCCTATGGCGCTTTAGAAGCGCTGCGAGAGGATAAGTATCGGTTCACGTTAGATTTGAAACGCTGCAGGTTGTAGCCGTCGGGAAACAAATTGCCCGGCAGCTGATTCCACAGCGTCGAAGTTCTCCAAAAGAAGGAATGCTGGAGGAGACTGGTTCGGGGAGTAAGGACCTCGACCTGGTAAGGATGAGCTCGAAGAGCTTCTCTAGTGGTCCTGGTTCGGACGGCCTGAAACCCAAAACAACGGCCCCATTTGCAGTAAGGACTCTCAAAATATAAGTGACGCGAATATTCGTCATGATAGGAAGCCAGCGCCGGTACTCTGTAACTTAGAAACGTGTTTCTATGCACTATGTCCTATGGGATCGGGTGGCCTCGTAAATATGACAGCGTGCCGTGACAGCGTAGTAGACACGTGATAGGCACCCGAAACTGCCCGATCGTCACGGTCGACATGGTGATAGAAACATGTTTCTATCTCTTAAGTTAGAGAGTACCGACGCAGATAACGATTTTAGATTTTAAGGGTGAACTTGAAGATCTGAGAGACTGAAATTTTTTATATTCGTTACCTAAGGTCGAAACTCAAAACAACGGCCGGGTTTGTAATTAGCACCCTCAAAATATACACGACACAAATTTTAGTCCTCATAGGAAGCTAGATACCAATTTTAGATTTTAAGAGTGAATTTGAGGATCTGAGAGTCTGAAAAAATTTCTTGAAATTCGTAAGCTGAGGCTGAAACTCAAAACAACAGCCCGATTTGTTTGTAATTACCACATGACATATTTTTTCCGCCTGGTATGAAGCCAGATAACGATTTTAGATTTTAAGGATGAACTTGAAGATCTGAGTATCTGAAATTTTTTTATAATCGTTACCTGACGCTGAAACTCGAAACAACAGCGAGATTTGGAATAAGTACTATCAAAGTATACATGGCACGAATTTTAGTCCTCGTAGGAAGCCAGATAACGATTTTGGATTTTAAGGGTTAAGTTGAAGATCTGAGATGCTGAAAATTTTCTAAATTCGTTATCTGACGCTGAAACTCAAAACAACGGCCGAATTTGTAATTAGCTCTTATTTTGTGCAGGGTGCAGCTGCATCATTTTTTTAATCAAGTTTTGTACACCCCTCTTTAAAAAATTCAGGAGCCATCACAAAGAAATCTACCACTTACGAGTAGTGGTAAAATGTCGATCAAGCCTATAAGGCCACTTACTTTTTGTACACAATATGCAAAAAAAAAAATTTCATAGAAGCACCCTCACAATGTGTTCTTGCTTACAGGTCTGACTGAGGACTTTCCATGGCAGTTTCCATTTTCCCCACAAGAGTGAATATACCGTGGTGAGTACATTTTTCGAAAACCAGTTGATAGTATCAGTCAAAATATCTGGGATGCGATAAGTTAAGACGTTGAACACAATTATTTGATAACTAATTCTAATCAACTTCAGTTAATGTGCCTTCAGAATTTTTTTGGTGTTTATTAATAAAAATCGGGGATATATTTGTTTGAAATTTTGGAAGAATAACTTATAACTTGGCATAGTCGCAAATGCGAAAAAAAAATTACAGCACAAAATAGGGTATTAGTAGATATTTCGATTTAAAATAAAACATACAAGGTGTTACTTTAAAAAAAACAAAATAAAATGACCTTCAGGTTGCCGTAATTTAAAATTCTGCCAAAAACACCCTGTAGATGCATATTGCTGGTAGCATCCAAAATAATATTATTCGATATTCAAGTAACTCGCTGTATAATATTATTAAGTAAAGTTAAAGAAATATATCAAACTGGACGTATTACTTGCGACCTTGCAAATCCGGAAATTCATAGAAAATAAATTATCACTTGGCAACGCCGCAACCGATCCCAAAAATATTCAAGGGTTAAATAGACATCAATGATGGAAACTAAAATAATTAAAAAAAAAAGTGATAGTTCCATATAAAAAATCAAGTTGATCACTCACTATCCTACTTTCCCCCAATACCCCGTATATTTCAAAATATTTTTAGGATATGTGTCTTAAGTAACCATTTAGCTTTTGTATTCTCTGGTCAGCAATTTTACATGATTGTCCATTAGTATATAATATGTCCCAATTGGACTAAAAACCAGACTAATGAAATAAAATACGTATTTTCAAAAGCAGTAGAAACATAATTTATTGCATTGCGCTTATGAACAAATTAAAACATTGTTTAATCTTTTTAATTATATTTAAGTTATTGCTAAAAACCTCAAATTGTTAAAAAGATTAAATATCGATTCTACCGATACCTCCTTAAAAACTGCATCAGAACATTTGGTCAGAACTGAACATTTCCGAGATTAATGATAATACGGCAGATTTTTCTTTGAAAATTGTTGAGTATTGACGCAAATCAAAATCGCTGAAAAGCAAATCTCAGAGGTTATCAGTCATTCTGTTTTAGAACGCTTATTGGAAGCACCTGTATTCTCCCTTCAAAGACTGAAACATATTCGTATATAATTGAACTCAGATGTTTTGACTGGCTATTTCTTGAATTACTGTAACATATTCTTAGGACATTACTGTCACTTCATATATAGATCCAACAAGTGTAACTAATTTCAATCTATTAGAGAAATATTTGTAGGTGGATATTTTAGCTAAATATCTAAACTAATTGTATAGATTATGTGACCAATTATTTCAGTACCTAACTCATTTCGATGAGGTATATAAAGTATATTTTTGTATATTGAGTAGGCCTTGGTGGCTGTCGTTTACCAACTATTTTTAAAATGCACTGCTCAACAATAGCAACTGGCTTTAGAATTCTAGCATTCCTTTTATCTTTTATAAGGCCTTTACGGAAACACTGATCTGGATCCGGATAGATCAGTTATATGTCAAACAGCTGTCAAGTGGGATTTATGATTCCATGAATTTAACGGACATCGAACAACGAAAAAGTTGGTTTAACAATAAAAAACAGATGGTAAAGTAAAGCAGCTACTGATCTGAATCACCCGATCGCAATCACTTACTGTACAAGAGTGAACTACCCTATTTCTGACCGATCCCAGATCACTTTCCGAACGTCAGGATCAGTGATCCAACTAACCCAATCGGGTTAACCCGATCATAGTTTCCGTAAAGCCCTGCAGTTAATAATATGATTAAATATGTGATATTGTTCGATTTTTTATTTGATCGCCTTTTATTATACTAGTCTCCAGTACAATATATCTTCAGTAATGTACAATACAAAGATAATATGTATTTTTGGAAAGTAGCTGATAATAGCTTCACTGTATGTATTTGTATTTGAATTTTATTTAAAGATTTGGAAAGTTTGCAAATTATATGATTTATGGATCGCTTTCTCAAACTAAGGCCTTAAGCATAGATCTACGGGTGACATCCTGGTCTACGTTACTCACTTGTGGAAAAGAGCAATTGAAAATCATGGTGAATCCCGTGTTGTTGCTCTTGACGTATCGAAAGCCTTCGATAGAGTGTGGCATAAGGGACTTCTGGTCAAGCTTGGTGCTTATGGACTACCACCTGTTCTACGCCAGAGGCTGAATAGCTTTTTGAGCTACCGATCTCTGTTGTTGTAGTCGAATGCTGTTCATCAGACGAATTTTCAATAAACGCTGGTGTTCCTCAGGGATCTGTTCTATTCCCTACGATGTTTTTGCTGTACATCAAGGAGCTGCTGGAAATAATATCCAATCCAATCTACAGCTTCGCAGATGACAGTACATTAGTGTCGTGCATGGAACCAGGCAAGCCCCTATCATCCCAGGAGACGGTACGTCGGCGACAGCAACATGCCTCACATATCAACGTAGATATCAAAACAATTGTCTAACACCACAGAAAACCTATGAACGACCGTTTCTTTTGTACGAGCAGACAGACACGGGCCCGTATCATGTTTATGTTGAAAATAGCACAAAAGATGTTGGTAAACTCAATCCAGTCAAGGTGGGCGAACTAATATTAAAATCTCTCCCTGAAATAGATAATCAGATTAAACAGATAGAATCAATAGGATCTAATAGAGTTCATATAATTTTCAAAAATTCAATGGCAGCCAATAATTTAATCAAAGCAAAAAATGTTTTCAAAGTATACAATTTAGACTTTTATCTTCCGAAACTTATGGTTTTCAGACAAGACATTGTATCAGTGGACAAAGGTTTATCGGAAGATTACCTAATGAGTAAAATTCAGCCATTTGATTTTCGTTATAAATTCACAGTCAACTCCATAAAACGTATGCAGAGAAAAATTGAGGAAAATATGTTCCAATAAATAAAATTATTATTAGCTTCCACACCCAAGAACTACCAAAATATGTGACAATAAATCACGTCATTAAAAAAAACAATTGTCGAAAGGGAACTAGTAACTAAAGTACAGTTTAGCGTAAAAAAACTGAGGCAACAACACTGACAAAGAAGTCTCACGTTGGCTTACGAACTGTGGAAATGGAGGGTCACCCAATAGTCGAGTCACCTCCCGTAAAGCTTTGAGGATCAACATGTCCTGGCACGACCACGTCGTCAGTATTGCCAAAACGGCGTCCCAGAAGCTTGGACTTTTGTTCCGTTGTAGAAAGCTATATACACCAGAGCAACTATTGCTGCTCTACAAGGCACACACCAGACCATCATCGTTGAATTATTGCTCCCATGTGTGGAGATGCACTCCGAAGCACTTCCTGAAGCTTCTAGATACGATCCAGAAGAGATCAATTGGTCTAATCGATACGCCTAACCTCATGAAGGATCTCCACAGCCTGCAACATCGAAGAAGGGTGGCTGACCTTTCCCTGGTTTACAAATTCTGGCACGGAAGATGTAGGGTAAGGACAGGTGGTTCTCGTCTCTAGAAAGCCTCTCTTCTTCTTTCATTTGACCTAAGTATAATGAAACTACCAATAAAAGTATTTTTCAATTATAAATAAGATTATTTTTCTCTTCCTAAAATATTTTTCGGAAGGAGTTCGTAAGTTGTGAAAGTAGTCCGTGACTGTAAGAAGTTTAAGGAACCCTGTTTGAAGACATAATAATAATAATAATATTAATAACAATGTTTATTTATAAAATTTACAATACGTGTTCCATATATGTAATAAATTAAATAAACATCAAAAACCGCAGGAGGTGGAACACCTTGAACGCAGCAAACATGTAAATTGATGATATTATGTAAGTTTACATTTACATTTTGAGGGATACTTAATCCGAACGCATTTTAGTATAAAACATAAGCTAAACTCTAATTTTGACGTATGATTATTTTTTATTAAGTTCAATAAATGATATTGCTACTATATAAGCACAAAATATTTGTGTATTTGAAAACGGGGTAGTTCATGAATCCAATTTTTTATTTGTTTCTCGAAATGGCTTAACCTTCGAATTTCATATATGGTTTATATCTCCAAATTAATGCGACAATGAGGATATCTGGTTCTAGTGTTGAGCAGTGTAATTTTTAAAAAGTGGTGGAGGCGCTCAATTTCTCGATACCTGCAAATTGTAGCATGTCCTACAATTTCCTCACAAGAAACGTAGATCAGATAGTCTATTAGCAGTAAAATAATTGGGGTATTAGTTATATTTAAACACATCGTACTCGTACAGGTCTAGGTTTAGAATGCACATCGATTAGGTATAGCTGGGGTAATTCTAACTTATGTATTTATGTCGTTTTAACCACTTTTCTCGCTATTAACACTGATAATATAATGATTAGAAGTATACCATAGATATTACGATTGTATTTATCCTAATTTTATAGCTTAGTATACCTATATTTGTATTAGAACACATAGAAGGAGGATATTGAATTTGTTTCACCTTATATAGAGCCCTACCAAAGTGACAAGATTGTAGACAGTGTAGAATGTAATAACCCTCACAGGTCCTCTATAACAGATATATGGGAGTGAAATATAGCTATTTCCGGAAAACCAAAGAAAAGTGAATAATATACACTAAATTAATGATTTCTAATATTGTATCACAGTCGTCAAATCAAATCTCTTGTTTCAAATTTAATCCTTCGATTTTGCGTAATCAATTGCGAACGAAAAGCGCATTTAAAAATTGTAAGATATTCCTTTTTAATAGTTACAAAGCGTTACAAAATATAAACATTTAGCCATTGTACTGAAATATTGTATTTTCGTGTACTATATATTTCTTTGACACTAAATAGTACGGAGTCTCGAAATATAGTACAATGCTATAATTTATAGTACGTTTGGCAACCCTTACCTGGATTCCATGTGTATATTACCAAGGTAAATCTAGTCATCTGTTTAAAATTGGATCTTGAAGTCATAGGTCAGGTCCTAACTTATGAATTTGCACAAATTTTACACATCTATGGTTCCCAAGATCTGTAATAGAGTGACGAGGTTTATTGATAGCTGAACACATGTAACATCAATAATTAGAGGTATCATTTTGTAACATTTATTGTAATTATGATTAATCCACTTTTAGAAGCTAGTTGACCTACATTTAATATAGAATTTTGTGTAAATGGATATATTTGTGTGAACTTACATTAACCTTTCAGGCAATGAGCTTTTTGTATTATTACCCGAGAATATGTATTTATTATGAAATTATACAATACTAGTTGAATTCAGCAAAATTACAACTATATCAGCTAGAATTTCCAGAGCTATTATTTATAAAGTTTTCTGAAAATTTAATCATCAAATCTTTGTCGTTCCCTCCACTTAAAGAACTGATTCCTTTGCTGTAACGTTTTTTGTACATTTGCATGCATTTTCATCACTTATCGGTTAACTTTCTTCTACTTTTGTTAAACATATGGGGACTGAGTGAAAAATTAAAGCCTCTTTATAGGCAAAAACTCGGTAGTATTAAAATTATTGACCCATACTGCCTTACGGAGAAGGACTACAGCAGCACATCACTGCATGATGTTCCCTAAAATATACCTATATGATAAGAATATAGGAAAACTCAACTAATAGTTTTTTGTTCAAGTAATAATCTCCAGCTTCTGCTGTGTGCAACTTGTGTGCACCCAGCACCCAGTGTCTTTTTAGATAGGTAGTAATCTTGTTTAATAAGAGATTAATCACTCTCTGTGATCATTTTGAGCAAACTGCGACTTAAAACGCGTTTTTCGGCAAGGCAGTGAGTTAATCATTGGTCTCCACCTTTTATTGACAGACATACAGATCTAGATAGATAGAGATGGTGCTGTTAGTATAAACAGCATATAGAAGATGTCAGTATTTACTTTCTGTGCTCATCGCCTCCTGGTATCGGTCTGCCTCTTCTGTCTCAAATACTTGGGAAGACGAGGATTTTTTTTCATAATGACAAAATCATAATATGCATTTTTTTAGATTATGTCAAAATATTAGTGTTTTAATTCATCCATTCCTAGAACTCATCTATATATTGTATAAACATAGAAATTATAACCTACGATGGACGTTTTTGCTACGTTGACCTGGAGTAAATATGTATAATAGAGGTGTGTTTATTTGATATCTGCACTTTTGGGATTATTCGGGTTTTCTAGGGGTGAGTCAAGCTCAACGCCTCGGACTCTTGTGACCAAACGATACCACTTTTTGAAAAATCGACTTTGCAAGTGTATGTAGGTCGAGTTGGGCTACATCGTAAAAATAATGACGTTTATACAGGGTATCTAATAAAAGCGTGACATATCAAAGTTATGTTTTTTAAATGGAACATCCTATATATTATTGCATATATTTAGATTCCTGGGTGAATTTTAGTGTGACATACATGAGACTTTAAGCGAACCGTTTAGGTGGAAATCACAATTTTAGGTATAAATAGATGTCAGAAAAAAATTGAACATCGCAGCTATTATAAATCATGGAGGGCTGTGACTTTGCCGTATTGCTAAGAATGACATGTGTCAGCTTACGTTAGACAGTCGATTTCGAATTACATTTGTACTTGGAGAAATCGGTAGATCAATTAAGGAAACTTCAATCAGGGGTAACCTGATTTTTTCAAATGGGAATGCATAATTTCTTTATACGATCAAATGTGCAATCTGATAAGCTTTCTAATGATATCGGGTTGTGAATATCAATTTATGGTAGTTTTCATTAAATTCGTGATACCAATCAAATCGGTGTTTTTCAATTTCCCTACCTATAAACAAACTAGCAGGCCATGAAATATAAACAAACTCGTATTCAGATGTAATAACACAACTAACTTAGCAAAAAGATTCAGAAAAACTAGAGTAAAAGGACAAGATTATAAAAATTTCCTACAACAAATCAACTCTAACCAGAAACAGCGGCGGTAACATGTCTAATGTTAAAGAGAAGCTGGAGTACGACAGAAATGAACAATTTTTACAGCCTACTAGCGACTGCAATGTACTAGAGATTAAAAATTTCCAAAAACACTAAACACTTTGAAATGAAAGCAAAACTTTCAGCGATTGTTGCCTTCAGTCTAATATATTCAGACAAAATTTCACATTTAATGGTATAAAACAGTAGTCATTTCCGTGAAAGTCAAAAGTTATGATAATTCTCACTATCGTCCGTTAAATTGTTTAGTATCTATTAGGAAAATCGCAAAAAAAGGAATACTGACAAATCATATTTTAATTTTCTGTCAAGTAAACTATGTTTGATAATTTGGGCAAATTTTTAATTTATTCATTTTCGGCGATCTTGCTTATGAGTACTGAGGAATTTGCAGAACTTTAGTCAGATGTATCGGTTACAGCTTCTTTAAATCATTAAGGGTGAAATTTTATTCTGAAGCTGTTAAACAGTTAAATTACGTGGAAGATCTCATTTTATTTCAAAATTCATAATAGTTTTGTAAATTGTCAATCTTTAGAATATTGTAGTAGTCGGTATGCTATGAAAAATACCCATTTCTGTCGTACTCCAGCTGCTTTTTGACCTTAGATGTGTTATGTCTGTTATTTCTAGTTAGAATTGATTTGTTGTAAGTCATCTTTGTAGTTTTATCCCTCTACTCTAGTCCGTAACTATCTGCTAAGTTAGTTGTTTTGTTCCATCTGAACAGTTTTTTGTTTATATTTCATGGCCTGCTAGGTTGCTTACAGGTAGGAAAATTGAAAAACACTGGTTTTACCGAAAATCTGAAATTAAATTAAAACTACCAGAAATTGATATTCACAACCACATATCATTAGAAAGCTTATAAAATTTCACATTTAATCGTATAAAAAGATTAGGCATTCCCATTTGAAAAAATCAAGTTACCTTTGATTGAAGTTTCCTTAATAATTCTACCGGTTTCTCCAAGTACAAATGTAATTCGAACTCGACCGTCTATCGTAAGCTGACACCTTTTATGCTTAGAAACACGGCAAACACATAGCCCTCTAAGATTTATAATAGCTGCGATATTCAATTTTTTTCTGACATCTACTTATACAAAAAATTGTGATTTGCACTAAAATTTACCCAGGAATCTACATATGTAATAATATACAGGGTGTTCCATTTAAAAAACACAGCTGTGGTATGTCACGATTTTATCAGACACCCTGTATAAAAGACATCATTTTTAAAATGTAGTCCAACTCCACCTACATACACCCGAAAAGTTGATTTTTTAAAAAGTGGTACCGTTTGGTCACAAGAGTCCGAGGCGTTGAGCTTGACTCAACCTGTATATATTTCCTTACCATAAGCAGATTCAATATAAATGTTGTCACTGTGATGTCTACAGCATACCCACTCCTGTACAATAGGATTCAGAATGAAGACACCTAAAATCCACCAAAGATTAGTCACTGCAATTAACTACATACTTCGCAATTAAAATCTTATTCAAAGAAATACATGTACTTCGAGGAACAATTTTTACCACCGATATTACGTTCCGTGGGTTGTGAGTTGGAAATTTATGTTAATGGGCTGCCAGTTTTCACGAAAACGTGAAAAAACACTGCAAAAATCCGATGCAAGTTAGCAAAACAATGCTGTTGAAATGACACAGATTGGTTTGTTTGCCCGCAATCAGCTGACCGTGACGTCATGCCGGGTCATCATGGAATTGCTTTATATTTCCCGTAAAATATCATTTGTGCCTAAATCACGATGGATACTATCGAAATAAATTGAAATCAGCAATAAAACATAACCATCAGTTTCGATACCATGCTTTCCTAGCTTTTTCTTTATTTTTGAACCCTTAAAACTCACCCCAAATACTTCAATTTTCTTCATAAAGTCATAGGTTTTTAATAAATAAAATAAAGACTTGTTTGAGGCGTAATATTTTCGTAACAAAAAAAGCATAAAAGAACCCAGTGGGTCCTTAAGGGTACTGAATGACATATCATACCACGATTTCTGAAAAATTGTTTCTACTGCAAACACTAAAACCCACCTATAACTATTTATTTTCAATTTATAGATCCACAATTTTTATCGAAAAAAGTTCTTACCTTAATTATAGCCTCAATAAAAACTCAAATTCCTTAGAGGTAACAAGCTAGGAGTGGATTTTAGGGGTTGAAATATGAAACAAAAATGTTTAGAAAGCACGGTATCATAAGTCATTGAGTACCCTTATAATACCTACGTAGTTTTCCTTCGTATTTGTTTGTGTTACAAAAATATTAGGCGTCCAATAAATTCTTATTTTATTTATCGTATGCTTATGATTTTACAAAAAAAGTAAGTTTGAGTATAACATCAATGGTACCACAAGTTTTGAATAAAGTACAGATATCATTTATGTACGAAAACTTATGATGTGCTACTTGAAAAAAAAAGTTGGGATGAGTTTAAAGGGTTAAAGCACAAAAACACGTTTTGTAAACATGATATGCTTCGGTTCTTGCCTGAACCGTTTTCGTTACAGAAATATCATGTATCAAGGAAATTCTGGAACATCTGGTATACGATAAGTCTTTTACCAGATCAACTATATCACATAACTGGCCTTTTTTATTAAAACTGAACAGACTGTATGTCAATAGTTGGATTAGTAGAAGATCCGAATATAAAACGACCTTCACCGAACTGGTTAATGGATGAAAAGCATTTTATATTAAATTTAATATGTTAAGAAACATATCGCGAGTGGGTTGGCTGAAAAATTTCAGTCCAGGATATGATTAATTAAATATTGAAAAATTAATTTTTTTTAAACATTTCACTGGTTTGTTTAATAGACAAATCACATACCAATCGAAAGTATGAAGCCCATAGAATATGCAAACGTTAGGTTGGCTACGTTTTTCCCGTCCAAACTATAGGGTAGGCAGGTATAAACAGGTAAATTAATAATAGTAATTTGCACCGGTGAGGTTAATGCATGAAACTTATATCAAAACAAAGATAATTTTATTATAAACACGTCGATATAGGGTTGTCTGCAATAAATCAGTCTGGAATTCCGGTTGTCGAATTGGTATGTGATTTGTCTATTAATCAAACCAGTGAAATGTAAAAAAAAAATTAATTTTCCAATATTTAACTAATCAAATCCTGGACTGAAATTTTTCAGCCAACCCACTCGCGATATGTTTTTTAATATATTAAATTTAATACAAAATGCTTTTCATCCATTAACCAGTTCGGTGAAGGTCGTCCTATATTCGGATCTTAGACTAGATAAGCTAAATGTGATCCAAGTAACAAACGGATATTTAGAACAATGACTCGACATAGGCATTGTAGTTGAAATTCCTTTTTCTTTCTCCAAAAGGACGTACTTCATCTTCATAAAAACTCCATCTCGGTTCTATTCAGGAAAATATTAATTTCCATAGCTACGTCATTGCTGAGGATTCGAGTTTCGCCGGTAGTAGTTTTAAAAATGATGAAACGCGCAAACCGGCCTTTGACTACGAGTCCGGAATGTTTTAGATCTGAAATTCTAATTTAGGAGTTTATAGGACACGCAGATATACTGTTTGTAGTGGGGAGAGGGAGATATCCCAATCTGCAGTCTGATGATAGAGTAGTTATACAGTAATAAAACATTCTAACCGAAAGACGACCTGCACGCTGGGTGAATACGACAAAACAGCTGCTGGATATGAGTATCAAGAGTGCCACTGAACTGACAGTAAATCGCAAACGATGGCGAGCTACAGTTCTCAAAAATTTTTGTAATATTCGTGTCGGCAATACTCTAGCTCCGACTTAATGCATTTTACGAGTTCACAACATGTCTGTTAAGCCATTGTGACTATGATGATGAGAAAGACGGCCAGCACTAGAGTCAACATTTAGGTTTTGATAATAATGAATGAAAGAGTGAGTTAGGCTTTCTGTTAGTGAGAGGTACTAGTGCATAAGCCTACAAGAGTTCAGTTTTGTTTTTAATAGTCTATAGTGAGGCGGTTTTTAAACTGTTGTGTTAGTTGTACCTTGACTTGTGTGTGTGATCTATCTTAACGTCCTGATTGATGATTATTATATAAGAAAAACAAATAAGTGCAGCCCGGGCTCCGACACATCGAGCTGATCTTTTGAGATGATGTTCACTTCCGCGGTGCCGAAAACTCTATAACGAACATCGGCTTCCCTTGGTGGTTAAGAAGGACTATGTCGGGCTTGTTTGCCTGTACCAGCTCGAGCGTGGGGAACGAGTAGTTCCAGTAAATCCAGCATCTCTCTCTCTCCACAACGAACTCTATATCCCCTGCAGCGTGTGGTAGCACCGGTGTCTCATCGATACCGCATGAGTGCCTTAAATGAAAGTAGAGCACTCGTAGAGCCGCATTGTGCCGATGAACGTAAGCCGTTCCAGCGTACGTCTTACACGCCGACAAGAGAAGCATAAGTGTCTCTGGCGCCTGACGATAACGGCTGTCGCGTACATCTACACCCATAACCCTATTAAGGTATACCAATGTGTTGAAGTCTTTGCAAACCTTTATAGAGCTCTCAGTCTCCCCAGTAGACCTTAGGAAAGAGAAATTCAGCCGCTGAGACAAACCATACTCTTCTAGATGTTTGTATAGGATTCCGTGCATTGGGTTATCTTTGTGAAGTCTTGAAAGCATTTCACCTTCAACAGCTTTAATGCGGGTTTTTAGTTGCGCGGGAGGAAGTTCCGTAATGGACTGCTGACATCTCCGCTTAAAGTCGAGTGTGAGGCTAGTGATGTGATTTTACAACCTGTGATTTTGTCACAGCTCCGGGAACATCACAGTCACGACCTGATGCTCCGCTTCGACCAAAAAAGCCGTGACAGTGACGTCTTACGGCAGAACCCTATTCGGTTCAATGTCGCTGTCACTTCAAGACTTAGGAGCAAGATACTGTTTACTTCGCCCAGATTCCGTTTTGTCGCGGGGCTCTCATTTACATTAGTTAGTTACCCAGGCGGCAGGTATGGAGTCACCGTAATATACGTGGACCTATAAGGATACCCTTGACTACCTAAAAATTAGTTGTTTCAAATATTTATTTTAAAAAAACATCTTTGTTTAGTAGGTATTTTAAACAAAAATAAAAAACATTGTACAGACAAAAATCAAAGTTCGTTAAGTCAAACAAACACGAAACGAAAATTACACCTAGGATAGTCGTGACTACGGACACGCAGGAGTGACAGGAGTCACAGGGCACACTAACGTCGCACTGTGACTCCTGATGTTGGATCGCCGTTTGTCAGTGGCGATTGTGACATCCTTTAGTTTTGGTGTGACAAAGTCACAGGTTTTAATCACAATGACACATATGGAACAGTCACAGGTCGAAACTGTGACAGGAAAATCACACTTTAGCACAGCCCTATGTGAGGCTGAGCTCCTCGGCTGCTCGTTTTGCTGCGCAAAAAGGGAGGCTCGTTTATCCGTATTCTCGTGCTCTCGCACAAAGCGGAGCAGGGGATCGGTGGTCCTCGTAACATAAAACATAGTGGTCAGTACTACTCTGTTGTGCAGATGCTCTAAATCAATAGTTCACGCCCTCCCGGATGTCGTGGAAGGTATATCCGCGAGACAGAGCACCTAAAGTGTAAATTTCTCTCCATGTTCATCCTTTTGAGAGTCTTTATGTCGATTTGTCGCAGCTCTTCCACTTTCCTGTGGATAGCAAGAAAGCTGTATAATAACAATGGGAACGTATGTTTGAGGCAGCAACTTTGTTCTTGCCGGACAGTTCTGATGACCAGATCTGCCGGAGTCAGTGCAAATACTTGCGGCGGAGACACTCTTTGACCAATCCTGCCTCTTGGACATGACGCTGCGCTACTCCAAGGTAGGTATAAGTGTCTCCGGCATACAGTTGTCACAAGATGTTCCCATCAACGAGCTGCTCCTCGTCTCCATTATCTCCGCAGCGTCCTCTTTTGATATGAACCATGACACAATTTTGGTCTGTGCCGAACTTCGTTCCAATAGCTTGACTGTAACCGTGCACTGCACTCAGCGATTGCTGTAAATCGAGATGTTCGGAGTTTCAGGCCATCCATGTAAAACAAATGGGTGACCTTGTGCCTGTATTCTGTACAGGATACCGTATAAATCACTTGAACCTTTTTTCGATACCATTTACCAAAATGACGCTATTTTTCGAAATTCTTCGCGAAGCAGAGTTTTCACCCTCTCACCCCTCTAGCGGCAATCCCCCGATGTCGTAAACTTAGACAACCAATATCTACCATCCCACCAAATTCCATTTATTTCGTTCCGACCTTTTGTGCTCAAAAGGCTTTTCTAGGACTTACGATTGGCCAATATCGGTAGTAGTTAGCGATGTCTTCCTAAAGCCCGATTTTATCAACACGCATATTTAACAAAGACTTTGACCAATCAGAGCAGCCCATTCAAAAACATGCATCTATCAAAGTCGGCTGAAAATTATTGATTTTTCTTGAAATTTACTTCAAAGAGGTGAAAAAAGACATGCTTTATATATAATCGACCATTATGAATCCTCTAGTATCTTTTCAACTCTGATTTTCCATCCTAAATCCTTCTTAACAGCAAAGCTTTTGAGTTGCCAAAAGTATAACGTATAACCATATTTTCCTAAACTAGAAACCTTTCGTATAGTCAGAAAGTGAATAAGGTGCTTAATATAATTTTTATTTATATGCATGCCTTACAATGTGTTTCTGCGCTACGGTGCCTTTTACGCAGTGCCTTTAGAATCTTTACATCCTCTGTGAATATTTCTATAAGAAGGTCTATAACAAACATGCATCCATCATCATCATAGTCATAATGTCTTAACAGACATGTTGTGAACTCGTAAAATGCATTTACTCATTTTGCGAGTTTCTCTTGGGATATCTTTAAGATCTTTAATGCAGTAGTTTCCCATTTGCTTTCTGCATCCTCATGCCGTTGACCAGATGGTATCTACTGGTTCATCCGCCTTTAGGGGCAATTTCTCACCCCAAGGACAAGAAGATGTCCTGACTCTTCTCAACTCGTCCACCCAAAGCTGTTGGTTGAGAAGAGGTTACTGTTTATACCGACAGTAGTTCGGTTCCTTTTAGTCGCCTTTTACGACACGCGGAATATACGATGGGAGATATTCTAACCCGCCCCCACACGGGGGAAACATGCATCCAGTCCAGTCTATAATCAATCTGACTGCAATTGCAATTGGTAATTTATACAATAATTATAAGGTAAACAAACAAACAAAAATTTAGCATTAATTTGCAAATCAATCGCTTTGTTCTGCCTTTGTGCTATGTTTTGATCCATGGATTCTAAAATATTGTTGACAAAAGTGTCATCCAGCTTTCACGTTTTGTTTCCAATATTGATAAAATACTATATTGGATGATACTCATTAACATAGCCCTCAATACCCAATAGAAAGCTTCTGCTAAACAACATCCAATAGATAAGCTTTGTCAAAGTCTTTGTTGAATAGGCATGTTGATAAAATCGGGCCTAAATATCGTACTTTTTTTTTAGCCCAAATGTGTTATTTAGGCAGCTGCAGATAACAGACATATGAGAAATGTATTCTGTATCCCTTAGTATCTTCTAGCGATAGGGACAAAGGCAGTATATACTACTGTAGCACTCGGAAATATCAAGTTCCGTGGTATACGTAAATGAAAGCTGGTCTGGTAGCTTTTCCCTAGATGGTTATCCATGAGGACAGTCCTGGTAAACAAAGCGTTTTCTGTACACTCGAGAGTTGGCTTTAGGTAAACAGCCCAGATCCATCTAATTTGTGGTTATTTAGTTTGTTTTCTCATTCGCGATTTACTGGACTGAAATTTATGCGCGAGGATATTTGTTCTCATCTAATGTACCATCCCAGTTGAATTATGTGTAGGAAAAATTAAATACAGCATTCTATTTGGTTAAGCCAGTGCTCGCGACTATATGAAATGTCAGTACATTTCATATAGTCGCGAGGAAAATTAACTTTTCGTAACAGCTAAAAGCTAAAAGCTTCTAGGCTTCTACTACCACTTCAAACACGCCACTCATGGCACCTTATGTATATGTTACGGTTAAAGTGTTTACTTTGATAGTTTATATACTAGCTGGATAGTATACAAACTATATAAATGTCTCGTTATTTTGATGGAAGATTATATTTCTACTAAAATAGCTATAAACTATACAAGATATGCCGCTAAGGTGTATACCGCAAAGATATCACACATATTAACCAGTGTTTCTGGTCAGTTTATCAACTATCCACATCATTTGGATAAGGTATGCACCTAATATCTCTAGTAATACATAATAACCAATTCGTTGGTTATTATGTAACCAGTCCCCTTCGGTTAGTATGTAAACTAACTAAATTTCTTTGGCCAATTTAACAGAAAAGTGAGGTTATGTTTATGGCAAGTGCAAGTGTGACGTGTTGGTACTGCTTACTGCCGTGCCTTGTAAAATTTGTCTGGGAATAGGTATCTAATTATAAAAATAAAAGGTCCCAAAATTCAAAATTAATGAATGGCAGTGATTACGGTGTACTTCTGCAACATACCTATAAAGAGAATACGCGAACAAGAACCTAACACTAATAACAAGAATGATTATCATATCATTTATAGAGAATCGAATCGAATAGCAATTGTATGTTTTATCTATGAATAAACTTTACTTTTGATTAAAAATTATTGTTCTAAACTAAATAACCAAAGAGGATTGGTTAGTTTACATACTAACCAACGAGTTGGTTATTATGCAGTACTAGAGATATTAGGTGCATACCTTATCCAAACGATATGGGCAGTTTGTAAACTAACCAGAAACACTGGTTAATATGTGTGATACCTTTCTGGTATATACTTTAGCGGCATATCTTGTATAGTTTGTAAACTAGCGGGATAGTATACAAACCAACCAAAATTCATAGCTATTTTAGTAGAAATATGATTTTCCATCAAAATAACCAGGCATTTGGATAGTTTGTATACTATCCAGCTAGTGTTTAAACTATCCAAGTAAACACTTTAACTGTAACATATACATCAACTTCATAATTTCTAGACTATGAAATATGGAAGGTGCAGATGACATCTAGTCGATTCTAGAACGCATATCTGTTTTCTTATCTCCACATGACTCGAAAAAATAATATTGTGTAAGAATGCGAACTCGTTTGGCCAATCTGAGTATATCATTAGATGGAACGGTGAATTTACTATAAGAAGAGGTAGGAAGTTATGAGATAGCATCCCAAAATCAGGGATGAGGGTCACCATTCTAGAGCCAAAAAAATCCAAAGTTACCCCCTCTGTTAAAAAAATACGAAACAAGCAAGATTTTTCTTCTCAGTCAGGGAATACCTCGTGCGTTGATTAACTTGGAGACAGTGCTCACGAATTCGGCTTCTGTTCTAAATTTTGTCGTGCTTAAATGAATGGAATATTTTGCATTCATTGCAGATCTGCATAATTTCAAAAAAAAATAATTTTCTGTGAAAAAGTACAGTCGCAGGGCCACGCGGAGTACGACTGAGTACCAGCGATAGTTTTTTTAGAAGAATAGGAAATTATGAGAGAACATCTCAAAATCAGGGATGAGAGTTGGCATACTGAAACCGAAACAGTCGTCTTTTTTAAACAAAAGTCGAATCGAGCAAAATTTTTGGTTCGCAGTCCAGACAAAAACTCGTGTGTTGGTTAATTTGGAAATATTAGTCACGCGATTTCGGCCTCTGTTCCGAATTGGGCCGTGTTGAAAATAAATGAAATATTTTGCATTCCGTGCAGATCTGCATATTTCTATGAGAATGCAAAATCGCGCGACCAATCTGAGTACCCCATTGGATTCAGGAACAATTTTTTATAAGGAAAAGTAGGAAATAATGAAACAGTATCCCAAAATCATGGATGAGTGTTGGCATGCTAAAATGGAATACGTCCAAAGTACCAAATGTACCCCCTTTCTTTATCTAAGCTATGATCAGCCTATGACTTACATGACAGCATTATCACACAAATCACCAATACCACACAAGTATTTTACAATATCAGTATTTTGGGCTCAACATTTCTTTGGTCGTTTTTTTATAACAAAATATTACTACTGCAGTTAAAATAAAAGAATGTCGAACTTGACTGTAACCTTTATAGTTGCCATAAGGTCTACAACAGCCATTTTATTGTTAAATAAACTGCTCAACTTAATTAAAGGAAGGCTTCTTTGGATGTTTTTTTCTCCACCTGTTTGTTCTCGATGAAATTACGGTTTAAACGTGAATGTAGCCCTGAGTTTTCTCTAAACATTAGTTTGGTTTGCGTCGCGATCGCATATTATGTGCCGCTGCAAAGACAAGTAGAGTTATAGTAAAGCCCAGAGATATACCATTTGTTTACAAAGTGAGGATCTCCGCAAAAAGTGCCGACAGAGAAAGGGAACGGGGTCGGACTGGGCATTCGAATTCGTTGGAGTGGGCAACAACGAAAATGTTCATTCCATCCAATAAAGTGCTCATACATCAGTTGGTTGAACAAGATGTTTGAAACTTTATTATCTGTTGATAAATATATGGTAGAGACATTTCAATATAACCGTATAAACCATATGGTAAATTATTCCTTTCTACACTCAATTTTAACGTTCGATTCGTTGTTTTAGTTGTCCTCAAATTAATTTTATCGGACTGAAAATGCAAAAATAGGGAGGCAACCTTAAGACATCATGACCATACTTTTTTGCTATGCTTTCTATGACATATTGTTTCTCAAACTGTTCAGTGTGGAGGACCAATAATTCAGTTTTTTTTTTGTAAGTTTCTTCAAAGTACAAATCCTGTTTTATGAGAAAATCTTGTATTTCCGCCTTCGATAACGTTGAATTCGGAATTTTATACCTTTGTCTGGAGTGATAGCTTGCGTTGTCCGTTACGATGACGCTAAATGGCTTTAAATTGGAAATAAGGGTATACTCAAACCATTGCTCAAATATTCCCGAGCCCATGTTTTTGTGGTAGTCTATATTGCAGTCTTCAATTTTCTTTCCACATAATTTGAGTGCGTTTTCGACCTAGCCGTCAGATGATCCGCAGTATAAGATAACTATACGGGATCCTTTATTTGGTGGAACGCCTTTTAGCTAACACTTCTTTGTACCGTCGGTCCATCCCTTTTTAGCGGGATCATGGGTATCATACCAGGTCTCGTCAAGGTAGTACACTGACCTCCCCTCGTTCCGGTATTGCTCTATCTTATGCAAGTAATCGTGCCGCCATCCCACAATCCTTGCACTTTCCATTATAGCCATTCGTTTGTTCAAAGTTCTGTACCTAAACCCAATCTTCCTAATCCATCGCTGCAATGCACTCCTTGGATACTGTTACCCCATTCTAGCCAATTGTCTTTGAACGGATTCGATCGTGGGTAGTTCATTAATTTTGTACTTTTCGTACACAATATTCCTCAATAATTTTGTGATCGTGGGATCTAGTTCTTTTGAAACACCAGCATCAAACCTACGCTTCCTCTTTTGTGGCCCCTTTCTCAAAATTTCACATACTGTTGGATATGGAACGTGTGTTAGAATTGACGTCTTTTTGATCATACTCCCCTTATTTTCATTCTCTGGATCGTTCGTTAGTTCATTATCATTTAGTACTATTTGTTTTGCATCTGCGCTAAGATGTGACCTTTTGTGAGGTTTTAATTGGTCTACCTCCACCTCCCTCTGTTCAAATTCATTATCAGTGTCCGTACTATAGTCACTACTTTCACCACCGTAATGACAAACCGCCGACGTAGCTTCACTGCTGCAGGGTAATTCACATCGCTGTGAAATCCCATTATCTTCTCAAGGCCGAAACATACTCTAGCTGTCATACTTCCGAAAAAAACGTCCGATTCACACAGAAAAGTGACGCACAAAAGTAAAAGCAGATTGGCGTTGCTATCAATAATGGTAGCAATACCTGCCTAAACAATTTGACTAAGTCCGGTCCTCTTCATCGATCGAGTCGCTAATAATCCTGGAATGTGTCGGTCTTACCATAGTTCAGTCAAAATATACATCGTGAACGTCATCCGACAGGTTTACGTTCAAATACAACTTAGTGTTTCATTTTCACCATTCTAAAAGGTTACGTTTTGTTAGAAAATTAGTTAAAAGCACATTCCATGAATTGGTTACGAGTACGAAAGTAAAATAATGGTAACCATTATCAAAACTGTATCTATTCCAAATGATGAACTGTACTAAGAGATGGTATGCAGTTTTTATATAGCGCAAAACGTACACAAATGGTATATCTCTGGGCTCTACTATACTAGGTGTCCAAAATAAAAGTTGCAAGATTTTTGCTTGTCCGATACTTTGTAGACGAAAGCTTGTGCTATTATATTATGCATTATGAATTTCGACACTGCCTGAGCTCCGGCCAAAAAGTTACAGTATTGTAAACTTCGTGCTGGAAGTGTTAGCGCAGTGCTAAAATGGGCCCCCTCAATGTTTAACACTCGCGAGGCTTGTCAAGTGGCTATACTCAGTCAAAATAAAGGTGAAAGCACTAGAGCGACATATGTTGCTTGGTAGTATGACGTCACGGAGGTGTTGTAAACCTTTCCAACGAGAAGACGTGAAATGTAACAATGGAGTGAAGAGGAAAGTTAAACGCTGATACAGAGATATTAGGCTGGACATCTAACATTTAACATATATCAGTTTCAGCTATTTAGACAATTCACGGGGATTCCAATTGTGCGCAACCATAGGGGAGTCATGGTGACGCGTGAAGTTCACCCACTTTGGTGATGGTGGTCAATATTTTTCACATGGAAATGTGCCTCTTGCAATCCATTTGTACTGGATAGTGTCCCGTTCCACACACGCACGATGCGAGATTTCTCGGTTAAAATTCGAAAATACAGGGTTGCGAAGGTAGAGGTGGGTCGGAACCCTGGGGCCACATACGGCGCTATGATCATACGAACAGTTGTAGCGGACTTCATGCCATCTGAGCATTACAAAAGAATAATGAAAGTGGCTCATAAACTCAGTGAATTTGATCGTCAATCTTGCAGCAAAAATCTTGCAACTTTTATTTTGGACACCAGTTACTCACCTTGTCTTAGCAGCGGCACATTTTATGCAATCGCGACGCAAACCAAACTACTGTTTAGAGACAACTCAGGGCTATATTCGCGTTTAAACCGTAATTTCATCGAGAACATACAGGTGGAGAGAAAAAATCCAAAAAAGAGTTCCTTTAATTAAGTTGACTAGTTTATAAAAAATATAATTAAAATAATAAAAAACACGCTTTCAAAGAACATCAGATTAAAAAGTTCGAAATAATTTTTAAAATAAGCTCAAAACAATAATGGACGCAAAATACTAGTATTATTGTCAAAAAGCGTCGGGCGCTCGATTTACGAATGATGTGGCACAAAGCGTAAATATTTTTTCACAATCATACTAGTATTTTTCGTTCGTTATTGTTTTGAGCTAATTTAAAAAGTCATTTTCAGCTTTTTAATCCGATGTTCTTTAAAAGCATTTTTTTTGTTTCCGCTAACTACATTAATTTTTAATTTTTTAGTTAACTTTATTATTAAAGTGTGCTTTTTTAGTTTTTTCAAACTCTACTTATTGATTCTTTATGTAATGAAGATGAACAATTATTTTTGACCAATATCCATAGCTTGATCACTACCATTACTACATAAACGACTATTAAAGCTGTCGACTTTTCTGCATAAATTTCACAAAAATACCAACTCCAAAACAGTTGAATGTCACGCCTCTTAAGCTCTCGTCGCTACGCCCCTGTGTATGTGTAATATTAACAAACTTTAGGGTGTTTATGCCACCTCTTAGTTAGCTAATCCGACGGATTTGAAGCCGTCAAAATCGTTTTCTCGCCAAAGTTGGAGCGTTCAATGTTCGATCCAACCTCTTAATCTAAAAGATACCTACAAGCTCATAAATAAATAAACAAACATACAAGTGAAGCTAATATAAGCGTGTTAAAAAGACCCCCGAATTAGGACAGCAACTAGAATACTATTACTGTTGCGTGTGTTCTGGCGGTCGTGGTGAAGCTTCCACAGTGACTAGCATAAAACATAAACCTTCACGTAAAGGAGGCCATTCCATTAATTTAGGGAGAACTATAACTACTACTCGGAGATTCATAAAAATGTAATTTGTGAGCTCCATATACGCTAATGTCGCAATAAAAAGTTGGATAGAGGAAAGCTTACACTTTTGGGAGTTCACTTCTGAGATTATAACACCCGTATGCACCGTAAGTCAATTGCGCGATTATTTACGTAAACCTGGATTCGATTACTTGTTTATTATGCACCGCAAACTGACAATTTTGACACTGTCACTGTCAAAACAATCTTGCGAGCAGAACCTTGCTGTATCTCTAATCTAGATTAGTTAATCTCTTGACGGTGCATCGCTAGATGCCAAAGATTAGCAAAACGCGATTACGGAACTAGGATTAGAATCGTCAAACGGTGCATACGGGTGTTAGAGGTTGTTTGTTCATACAATACTTTCTAGAAAATCGTCTTCGTGGAGGAAAATAACGATATTAGTTAATTTTATATGTACACTTCAGCAGTTTGTGCTTCAACGCACATTACTAATAGTAATTGTATTACATATTCTTTCTTTCTTCATGGAAAATTGGCAGCATACAACCCATCCCTAAGAAAGGCAAAAAACCGATCCCACTAACTACAGAGCAGCGGCTCTTCTCAGCATCACGTCTAAGGTTATGGAGACTGTCATTAACACACAGCTCCTGAAATACCTGGACAACGATAACATCATAAATAATTATTGCCAGTATGGCTTCCGTAAGCACAGGTCTACGGGTAATCTCCTGGCCTATGTCACTCAGTTGTGGAACAGAGCAATTGAAAACTATGGCGAATCCCGTGTTGTTGCACATATCACATATCGAAATCCTTCGACAGAATGTGGCATGAGAGACTTCTAGACAAGCTTGCCGCTTATGGACTACCACCTGGCCTGCGCCAGTGGCTGGATAGATTCTTGAACGACCAAATTTGTTGTAGTCGAAGGCTGTTTATTAGACGTATTTTCAATAAACGCCGGTGTTCCTCAGGGATCTGTCCTATCCTCTACACTGTACCTGTTGTACATCAACGAGCTGCTGGAAATAACATCCAATCCAATCTACAACTTCGCAGACGACAGTACATTAATATCGTGCATGGAACCAGGAAAGCCACTATCATCCCAGGAGACGGTACGTCATAGGCGTAGTTAGGTGGGGGCTCGGGGGGCTTAGCCCCTCGAAGAATGAAATTAGCCCCCCACAAATCCTAAAATACTTCGCTCTGTTAAGTTTATTGTATCTAGGGCGGGAACTTAAGCCCCTCCAGATAAAGGGACTTAACTACGCCTATGCGGTACGTAGGCGACAGCAGCATGCCTGACAGATCAACGCAGACATCAAAACAATTGTCGAGTGGGGATTAGTAAATAAAGTACAGTTCAACGTACAGAAAATTCAGGCAACAACATTTACCGTGGAAATGGAGGGTCACCCCATAGACGAGTCACCTTCCCTCAAGCTTTGGGGGATCGACATCAACAACAACATGTCCTGGCGCGACCACGTCGTCAGTATTGCTAAAGCGGCATCCCAGAAGCTTGGAGTTTTTTTCCGCTGGCGCTGTAGGAAGCTATACACACCAGAGCTGCTGCTCTACAAGGCACAGATCCGACCATCGCTGGAGTATTGCTCCCATGTGTGGGGATGCGCTCCCAAGCACTCTCTAAAGCTTCTGGACACCATCCAGAAAAGAGCAATTAGACTAATCGATAATCGATAAGCCTAAACTGCGACTGGATTGGTAATCAGCACCTTGAAATTATCCGAAACGCGAGGTTTCATCTCAATAGAAAGCCAAATAAAGATTTTCGATTTTTTTAGGAACGCCCGCCCGTCCGAGAGATCTGAAACTTTTGATTTTCGTCAAACGAGACTGAGACTCAAAACAGTGACTGAATTTGTAATCAGCACCTTGAAATTATCCGAAGCGCGAGGTTTCATCTCAATAGAAAGCCAAATAAAGATTTTCGTTTTTTTTTTAGGAACACCCGCCCGCCCGAGAGATCTGAATTTTTTTATTTTCGTCAAACGAGACGGAGACTCAAAAGTGCGACTAGATTTGTAATCACCACCATGAAGTTATTCGAAACGCGAGGTTTCATCTCAATACAAAGCCAAATAAAGGTTTTCGATTTTTTTAGGAGCACCCGCCCGCCCGAGAGATCTGAAATTTTTGATTTTCGTCAAACGAGACGGAGACTCGAAACTGCGACTGGATTTGTAATCAGCACCTTGAAATTATCCGAAACGCGAGGTTTCATCTCAATAGAAAGCCAAATAAAGATTTTCGATTTTTTTAGGAGCACCCGCCCGCCCGAGAGATCTGAAATTTTTGATTTTCGTCAAACGGGACGGGGACTCAAAACTGCGACTAGATTTGTAATCACCACCATGAAATTATCCGAAACGCGAGGTTTCATCTCAATACAAAGCCAAATAAAGGTTTTCGATTTTTTTAGGAGCACCCGCCCGCCCGAGAGATCTGAAATTTTTGATTTTCGTCAAACGAGACTGACACTCAAAACTGCGACTGGATTTGTAATCAGCACCTTGAAATTATCCGAAACGCGAAGTTTCATCTCAATAGAAAGCCAAATAAAGATTTTCGATTTTTTTAGGTACACCCGTCCGCCCGAGAGATCTGAAATTTTATATTTTCGTCACACGAGACTGAGACTCAAAACTGAGACTAGATTTGTAATCAGCACCTTGAAATTATCCGAAACGCGAGGTTTCATCTCCATAGAAAGCCAAATAAAGATTTTCGATTTTTTTAGGTACACCCGTCCGCCCGAGAGATCTGAAATTTTATATTTTCGTCACACGAGACTGAGACTCCAAACTGCGACTAGATTTGTAATCAGCACCTTGAAATTATCCGAAACGCGAGGTTTCATCTCAATACAAAGCCAAATAAAGGTTTTCGATTTTTTTAGGAGCACCCGCCCGCCCGAGAGATCTGAAATTTTTGATTTTCGTCAAACGAGACGGGGACTCAAAACTGCGACTAGATTTGTAATCACCACCATGAAATTATCCGAAACGCGAGGTTTCATCTCAATACAAAGCCAAATAAAGGTTTTCGATTCTTTTAGGAGCACCCGCCCGCCCGAGAGATCTGAAATTTTTGATTTTCGTCAAACGAGACTGACACTCAAAACTGCGACTGGATTTGTAATCAGCACCTTGAAATTATCCGAAACGCGAGGTTTCATCTCAATAGAAAGCCAAATAAAGATTTTCGATTTTTTTAGGAGCACCCGGGCCCGAGAGATCTGAAATTTTTGATTTTCGTCAAACGAGACTGAGACTCAAAACTGCGACTAGATCTGTAATCAGCACCTTGAAATTATCCGAAACGCGAGGTTTCATCTCAATAGAAAGCCAAATAAAGATTTTCGATTTTTTTAGGAGCACCCGCCCGCCCGAGAGATCTGAAATTTTTGATTTTCGTCAAACGAGACTGAGACTCAAAACTGCGACTAGATTTGTAATCAGCACCTTGAAATTATCCGAAACGCGAAGTTTCATCTCAATAGAAAGCCAAATAAAGATTTTCGATTTTTTTAGGTACACCCGCCCGCCCGAGAGATCTCAAATTTTATATTTTCGTCACACGAGACTGAGACTCAAAACTGCGACCAGATTTGTAATCAGCACCTTGAAATTATCCGAAACGCGAGGTTTCATCTCAATAGAAAACCAAATAAAGATTTTCGATTTTTTTAGGAGCACCCGCCCGCCCGAGAGATCTGAAATTTTTGATTTTCGTCAAACGAGACTGAGACTCAAAACTGCGACTGGATTTGTAATCAGCACCTTGAAATTATCCGAAACGCGAGGTTTCATCTCAATAGAAAGCCAAATAAAGATTTTCGATTTTTTTAGGAACACCCGCCCGCCCGAGAGATCTGAATTTTTTTATTTTCGTCAAACGAGACTGAGACTCAAAACTGCGACTGGATTTGTAATCAGCACCATGAAATTATGCGAAACGCGAAGTTTCTTTTCAATAGAAAGCCGAATAAATATTTTCGATTTTTTTAGGTACACCCGCCGCCCGAGAGATCTGAAATTTTATATTTACGTCAAACGAGACGGAGACTCGAAACTGCGACTGGATTTGTAATCAGCACCTTGAAATTATCCGAAACGCGAGGTTTCATCTCAATAGAAAGCCAAATAAAGATTTTCGATTTTTTTAGGAGCACCCGCCCGCCCGAGAGATCTGAAATTTTTGATCTTCGTCAAACGAGACTGAGACTCAAAACTGCGACTGGATTTGTAATCAGCACCTTGAAATTATCCGAAACGCGAGGTTTCATCTCAATAGAAAGCCAAATATAGATTTGCAATTTTTTTAGGAACACCCGCCCGCCCGAGAGATCTGATATTTTTGATTTTCGTCACACGAGAGCAAGACTCAAAACTGCGACCGGATTTGTAATCAGAACCTCAAAATTATCCGAAACGCGAAGTTTCATCTCAATAGAAAGCCAAATAAACGTTTTCGATTTTCTTTAGGTACACCCGCCCGCCCGAGAAATCTGAAATTTTTGATTTTCGTCAAACGAGACTGAGACTTAAAACTGCGACTAGATTTGTAATCAGCACCTTGAAATTATCCGAAACGCGAAGTTTCATCTCAATAGAAAGCCAAATAAAGATTTTCGATTTTTTTAGGTACACCCGCCCGCCCGAGAGATCTGAAATTTTATATTTTCTTCACACGAGACTGAGACTCAAAACTGCGACTAGATTTGTAATCAGCACCTTGAAATTATCCGAAACGCGAGGTTTCATCTCAATAGAAAGCCAAATAAAGATTTTCGATTTTTTTAGGAGCACCCGCCCGCCCGAGAGATCTGAAATTTTTTATTTTCGTCAAACGAGACGGAGACTCGAAACTGCGACTGGATTTGTAATCAGCACCTTGAAGTTATCCGAAACGCGAGGTTTCATCTCAATAGAAAGCCAAATAAAGATTTTCGATTTTTTTAGGAGCACCCGCCCGCCCGAGAGATCTGAAATTTTTGATTTTCGTCAAACGAGACCGAGACTCAAAACTGCGACTAGATTTGTAATCAGCACCTTGAAATTATCCGAAACGCGAGGTTTCATCTCAATAGAAAGCCAAATAAAGATTTTCGATTTTTTTAGGTACACCCGTCCGCCCGAGAGATCTGAAATTTTATATTTTCGTCAAACGAGACTGAAACTCAAAACTGCGACTAGATTTGTAATCAGCACCTTGAAATTATCCGAAACGCGAGGTTTCATCTCAATAGAAGGCCAAATAAAGATTTTCGATTTTTTTAGGAGCACCCGCCCGCCCGAGAGATCTGAAATTTTTGATTTTCGTCAAACGAGACCGAGACTCAAAACTGCGACTAGATTTGTAATCAGCACCTTGAAATTATCCGAAACGCGAAGTTTCATCTCAATAGAAAGCCAAATAAAGATTTTCGATTTTTTTAGGTGCACCCGCCCGCCTGAGAGATCTGAAATTTTTGATTTTCGTCAAACGAGACGGAGACTCAAAACTGCGACTGGATTTGTAATCAGCACCATGAAATTATCCGAAACGCGAAGTTTCATCTCAACAGAAAGCCAAATAAATATATTCGATTTTTTTAGGAACACCCGCCCGCCCGAGAGATCTGAATTTTTTTATTTTCGTCAAACGAGACTGAGACTCAAAACTGCGACTGGATTTGTAATCTGCACCATGAAATTATGCGAAACGCGAAGTTTCTTTTCAATAGAAAGCCGAATAAATATTTTCGATTTTTTTAGGTACACCCGCCCGCCCGAGAGTTCTGAAATTTTTTATTTTCGTCAGACGAGAGCAAGACTCAAAACTGCGACTGGATTTGTAATCAGCACCTTGAAATTATCGAAACGCGAAGTTTCATCTCAATAGAAAGCCAAATAAAGATTTTCAATTTTTTTAGGATCACCCGCCCGCTCGAGGGATCTGAAATTTTTTATTTTCGTCAAACGAGACTGAGACTCAAAACTGCGACTGGATTTGTAATCAGCACCATGAAATTATGCGAAACGCGAAGTTTCTCTTCAATAGAAACCCGAATAAATATTTTCGATTTTTTTAGGTACACCCGCCCGCCCGAGAGATCTGAAATTTTTTATTTTCGTCAAACGAGAGCAAGACTCAAAACTGCGACTGGATTTGTAATCAGCACCTTGAAATTATCCGAAACGCGAGGTTTCTCTTCAATAGAAAGCCGAATAAATATTTTCGATTTTTTTAGGTACACCCGCCCGCCCGAGAGATCTGATATTTTTGATTTTCGTCAAAAGAGACTGAGACTCAAAACTGCGACTAGGTTTGTTATCAGCACCTTGAAATTATCCGAAACGCGAGGTTTCATCTAAATAAAAAGCCTAATAAAGATTTTCGATTTTTTTAGGAACACCGGCCCGCCGAGAGATCTGATATTTTTGATTTTCGTCAAAAAAGACTGAGACTCAAAACTGCGACTGGATTTGTAATCAGCACCATGAAATTATGCGAAACGCGATAGAAAGCCGAATAAATATTTTCGATTTTTTTAGGAACACCCGCCCGCCCGAGAGATCTGATATTTTTGATTTTCGTCAAAAGAGACTGAGACTCAAAACTGCGACTAGATTTGTTATCAGCACCTTGAAATTATCCGAAACGCGAGGTTTCATCTAAATAAAAAGCCTAATAAAGATTTTCGATTTTTTCAAGAACACCGGCCCGCCGAGAGATCTGATATTTTTGATTTTCGTCAAAAAAGACTGAGACTCAAAACTGCGACTAGATTTGTTATCAGCACCTTGAAATTATCCGAAACGCGAGGTTTCATCTAAATAAAAAGCCTAATAAAGATTTTCAATTTTTTTAGGAACACCCGCCCGCCCGAGAGATCTGATATTTTTGATTTTCGTCAAAAGAGACTGAGACTCAAAACTGCGACTAGATTTGTTATCAGCACCTTGAAATTATCCGAAACGCGAGGTTTCATCTAAATAAAAAGCCTAATAAAGATTTTCGATTTTTTTAGGAACACCCGCCCGCCGAGAGATCTGAAATTTTTGATTTTCGTCAAACAGGAGCAAGACACAACACTGCGACTGGATTTGTAATCAGCACCTTGAAATTATCCGAAACGCGAAGTTTCATCTCAATAGAAAGCCAAATAAAGATTTTCGATTTTTTTAGGAGCACCCGCCCGCCCGAGAGATCTGAAATTTTTGATTTTCGTCAAACGAGACTGAGACTCAAAACTGCGACTAGATTTGTAATCAGCACCTTGAAATTATCCGAAACACGTGGTTTCATCTCAATAGAAAGCCAAATAAAGATTTTCGATTTTTTTAGGAGCACCCGCCCGCCCGAGAGATCTGAAATTTTTGATTTTCGTCAAACGAGACGGAGACTCGAAACTGCGACTGGATTTGTAATCAGCACCTTGAAATTATCCGAAACGCGAAGTTTCATCTCAATAGAAAGCCAAATAAAGATTTTCGACTTTTTTTAGGAGCACCCGCCCGCCCGAGAGATCTGAAATTTTATATTTTCGTCACACGAGACTGAGACTCAAAACTGCGACTAGATTTGTAATCAGCACCTTGAAATTATCCGAAACGCGAAGTTTCATCTCAATAGAAAGCCAAATAAAGATTTTCGATTTTTTTAGGTACACCCGTCCGCCCGAGAGATCTGAAATTTTATATTTTCGTCACACGAGACTGAGACTCAAAACTGCGACTAGATTTGTAATCAGCACCTTGAAATTATCCGAAACGCGAAGTTTCATCTCAATAGAAAGCCAAATAAAGATTTTCGTTTTTTTTAGGTACACCCGTCCGCCCGAGAGATCTGAAATTTTATATTTTCGTCACACGAGACTGAGACTCAAAACTGCGACTAGATTTGTAATCAGCACCTTGAAATTATCCGAAACGCGAGGTTTCATCTCAATAGAAAGCCAAATAAAGATTTTCGATTTTTTTAGGAGCACCCGCCCGCCCGAGAGATCTGAAATTTTTGATTTTCGTCAAACGAGACGGAGACTCGAAACTGCGACTGGATTTGTAATCAGCACCTTGAAATTATCCGAAACGCGAGGTTTCATCTCAATAGAAAGCCAAATAAAGATTTTCGATTTTTTTAGGTACACCCGTCCGCCCGAGAGATCTGAAATTTTATATTTTCGTCACACGAGACTGAGACTCAAAACTGCGACTAGATTTGTAATCAGCACCTTGAAATTATCCGAAACGCGAGGTTTCATCTCAATAGAAAGCCAAATAAAGATTTTCGATTTTTTTAGGAGCACCCGCCCGCCCGAGAGATCTGAAATTTTTGATTTTCGTCAAACGAGACGGAGACTCGAAACTGCGACTGGATTTGTAATCAGCACCTTGAAATTATCCGAAACGCGAGGTTTCATCTCAATAGAAAGCCAAATAAAGATTTTCGATTTTTTTAGGAGCACCCGCCCGCCCGAGAGATCTGAAATTTTTGATTTTCGTCAAACGAGACTGAGACTCAAAACTGCGACTAGATTTGTAATCAGCACCTTGAAATTATCCGAAACGCGAAGTTTCATCTCAATAGAAAGCCAAATAAAGATTTTCGATTTTTTTAGGTACACCCGCCCGCCCGAGAGATCTGAAATTTTATATTTTCGTCACACGAGACTGAGACTCAAAACTGCGACTAGATTTGTAATCAGCACCTTGAAATTATCCGAAACGCGAGGTTTCATCTCAATAGCAAGCCAAATAAAGATTTTCGATTTTTTTAGGAACACCCGCCCGCCCGAGAGATCTGAATTTTTTTATTTTCGTCAAACGAGACTGAGACTCAAAACTGCGACTGGATTTGTAATCAGCACCATGAAATTATGCGAAACGCGAAGTTTCTTTTCAATAGAAAGCCGAATAAATATTTTCGATTTTTTTAGGTACACCCGCCCGCCCGAGAGATCTGAAATTTTATATTTTCGTCAAACGAGACGGAGACTCGAAACTGCGACTGGATTTGTAATCAGCACCTTGAAATTATCCGAAACGCGAGGTTTCATCTCAATAGAAAGCCAAATAAAGATTTTCGATTTTTTTAGGAGCACCCGCCCGCCCGAGAGATCTGAAATTTTTGATTTTCGTCAAACGAGACTGAGACTCAAAACTGCGACTGGACTTGTAATCAGCACCTTGAAATTATCCGAAACGCGAGGTTTCATCTCAATAGAAAGCCAAATAAAGATTTTCGATTTTTTTAGGAACACCCGCCCGCCCGAGAGATCTGAATTTTTTTATTTTCGTCAAACGAGACTGAGACTCAAAACTGCGACTGGATTTGTAATCAGCACCATGAAATTATGCGAAACGCGAAGTTTCTTTTCAATAGAAAGCCGAATAAATATTTTCGATTTTTTTAGGTACACCCGCCCGCCCGAGAGATCTGAAATTTTTTATTTTCGTCAAACGAGAGCAAGACTCAAAACTGCGACTGGATTTGTAATCAGCACCTTGAAATTATCCGAAACGCGAAGTTTCATCTCAATAGAAAGCCAAATAAAGATTTTCAATTTTTTTAGGAACACCCGCCCGCCCGAGAGATCTGATATTTTTGATTTTCGTCAAACGAGAGCAAGACTCAAAACTGCGACTGGATTTGTAATCAGAACCTCAAAATTATCCGAAACGCGAAGTTTCATCTCAATAGAAAGCCAAATAAACGTTTTCGATTTTCTTTAGGTACACCCGCCCGCCCGAGAAATCTGAAATTTTTGATTTTCGTCAAACGAGACTGAGACTCAAAACTGCGACTAGATTTGTAATCAGCACCTTGAAATTATCCGAAACGCGAAGTTTCATCTCAATAGAAAGCCAAATAAAGATTTTCGATTTTTTTAGGAGCACCCGCCCGCCCGAGAGATCTGAAGTTTTTGATTTTCGTCAAACGAGACGGAGACTCGAAACTGCGACAGGATTTGTAATCAGCACCTTGAAATTATCCGAAACGCGAGGTTTCATCTCAATAGAAAGCCAAATAAAGATTTTCGATTTTTTTAGGAGCACCCGCCCGCCCGAGAGATCTGAAATTTTTGATTTTCGTCAAACGAGACTGAGACTCAAAACTGCGACTAGATGTGTAATCAGCACCTTGAAATTATCCGAAACGCGAGGTTTCATCTCAATAGAAAGCCAAATAAATATTTTCGATTTTTTTAGGAGCACCCGCCCGCCCGAGAGATCTGAAATTTTTGATTTTCGTCAAACGAGACTGAGACTCAAAACTGCGACTAGATTTGTAATCAGCACCTTGAAATTATCCGAAACGCGAAGTTTCATCTCAATAGAAAGCCAAATAAAGATTTTCGATTTTTTTAGGTACACCCGCCCGCCCGAGAGATCTGAAATTTTTGATTTTCGTCAAACGAGACTGAGACTCAAAACTGCGACTAGATTTGTAATCAGCACCTTGAAATTATCCGAAACGCGAAGTTTCATCTCAATAGAAAGCCAAATAAATATTTTCGATTTTTTTAGGAGCACCCGCCCGCCCGAGAGATCTGAAATTTTATATTTTCGTCAAACGAGACTGAGACTCAAAACTGCGACTAGATTTGTAATCATCACCTTGAAATTATCCGAAACGCGAGGTTTCATCTCAATAGGAAGCCAAATAAAGATTTTCGATTTTTTTAGGAGCACCCGCCCGCCTGAGAGATCTGAAATTTTTGATTTTCGTCAAACGAGACGGAGACTCAAAACTGCGACTGGATTTGTAATCAGCACCATGAAATTCTCCGAAACGCGAAGTTTCATCTCAATAGAAAGCCAAATAAATATATTCGATTTTTTTAGGAACACCCGCCCGCCCGAGAGATCTGAATTTTTTTATTTTCGTCAAACGAGACTGAGACTCAAAACTGCCACTGGATTTGTAATCTGCACCATGAAATTATGCGAAACGCGAAGTTTCTTTTCAATAGAAAGCCGAATAAATATTTTCGATTTTTTTGGTACACCCACCCGCCCGAGAGATCTGAAATTTTTTATTTTCGTCAAACGAGAGCAAGACTCAAAACTGCGACTGGATTTGTACTCAGCACCTTGAAATTATCCGAAACGCGAAGTTTCATCTCAATAGAAAGCCAAATAAAGATTTTCGATTTTTTTAGGTACACCCGTCCGCCCGAGAGATCTGAAATTTTATATTTTCGTCACACGAGACTGAGACTCAAAACTGCGGCTAGATTTGTAATCACCACCATGAAGTTATCCGAAACGCGAGGTTTCATCTCAATACAAAGCCAAATAAACGTTTTCGATTTTTTTAGGAGCACCGGCCCGCCCGAGAGATCTGAAATTTTTGATTTTCGTCAAACGAGACTGACACTCAAAACTGCGACTGGATTTGTAATCAGCACCTTGAAATTATCCGAAAAGCGAGGTTTCATCTCAATAGAAAGCCAAATAAAGATTTTCGATTTTTTTAGGAGCACCCGCCCGCCCGAGAGATCTGAAATTTTATATTTTCGTCACACGAGACTGAGACTCAAAACTGCGGCTAGATTTGTAATCACCACCATGAAGTTATCCGAAACGCGAGGTTTCATCTCAATACAAAGCCAAATAAACGTTTTCGATTTTTTTAGGAGCACCCGCCCGCCCGAGAGATCTGAAATTTTTGATTTTCGTCAAACGAGACTGACACTCAAAACTGCGACTGGATTTGTAATCAGCACCTTGAAATTATCCGAACCGCGAGGTTTCATCTCAATAGAAAGCCAAATAAAGATTTTCGATTTTTTTAGGAGCACCCGCCCGCCCGAGAGATCTGAAATTTTTGATTTTCGTCAAACGAGACGGAGACTCGAAACTGCGACTGGATTTGTAATCAGCACCTTGAAATTATCCGAAACGCGAAGTTTCATCTCAATAGAAAGCCAAATAAAGATTTTCGATTTTTTTAGGAGCACCCGCCCGCCCGAGAGATCTGAAATTTTTGATTTTCGTCAAACGAGACGGAGACTCGAAACTGCGACTGGATTTGTAATCAGCACCTTGAAATTATCCGAAACGCGAAGTTTCATCTCAATAGAAAGCCAAATAAAGATTTTCGATTTTTTTAGGTACACCCGTCCGCCCGAGAGATCTGAAATTTTATATTTTCGTCACACGAGGCTGAGACTCAAAACTGCGACTAGATTTGTAATCAGCACCTTGAAATTATCCGAAACGCGAGGTTTCATCTCAATAGAAAGCCAAATAAAGATTTTCGATTTTTTTAGGTACACCCGTCCGCCCGAGAGATCTGAAATTTTATATTTTCGTCACACGAGACTGAGACTCAAAACTGCGACTAGATTTGTAATCACCACCATGAAATTATCCGAAACGCGAGGTTTCATCTCAATACAAAGCCAAATAAAGGTTTTCGATTTTTTTAGGAGCACCCGCCCGCCCGAGAGATCTGAAATTTTTGATTTTCGTCAAACGAGACTGACACTCAAAACTGCGACTGGATTTGTAATCAGCACCTTGAAATTATCCGAAACGCGAGGTTTCATCTCAATAGAAAGCCAAATAAAGATTTTCGATTTTTTTAGGAGCACCCGCCCGCCCGAGAGATCTGAAATTTTTGATTTTCGTCAAACGAGACGGAGACTCGAAACTGCGACTGGATTTGTAATCAGCACCTTGAAATTATTCGAAACGCGCGGTTTCATCTCAATAGAAAGCCAAATAAAGATTTTCGATTTTTTTAGGAGCACCCGGGCCCGAGAGATCTGAAATTTTTGATTTTCGTCAAACGAGACTGAGACTCAAAACTGCGACTAGATTTGTAATCAGCACCTTGAAATTATCCGAAACGCGAGGTTTCATCTCAATAGAAAGCCAAATAAAGATATTCGATTTTTTTAGGAGCACCCGCCCGCCCGAGAGATCTGAAATTTTTGTTTTTCGTCAAACGAGACTGAGACTCAAAACTGCGACTAGATCTGTAATCAGCACCTTGAAATTATCCGAAACGCGAGGTTTCATCTCAATAGAAAGCCAAATAAAGATTTTCGATTTTTTTAGGAGCACCCGCCCGCCCGAGAGATCTGAAATTTTTGATTTTCGTCAAACGAGACTGAGACTCAAAACTGCGACTAGATTTGTAATCAGCACCTTGAAATTATCCGAAACGCGAAGTTTCATCTCAATAGAAAGCCAAATAAAGATTTTCGATTTTTTTAGGTACACCCGCCCGCCCGAGAGATCTCAAATTTTATATTTTCGTCACACGAGACTGAGACTCAAAACTGCGACCAGATTTGTAATCAGCACCTTGAAATTATCCGAAACGCGAGGTTTCATCTCAATAGAAAGCCAAATAAAGATTTTCGATTTTTTTAGGAGCACCCGCCCGCCCGAGAGATCTGAAATTTTTGATTTTCGTCAAACGAGACTGAGACTCAAAACTGCGACTGGATTTGTAATCAGCACCTTGAAATTATCCGAAACGCGAGGTTTCATCTCAATAGAAAGCCAAATAAAGATTTTCGATTTTTTTAGGAACACCCGCCCGCCCGAGAGATCTGAATTTTTTTATTTTCGTCAAACGAGACTGAGACTCAAAACTGCGACTGGATTTGTAATCAGCACCATGAAATTATGCGAAACGCGAAGTTTCTTTTCAATAGAAAGCCGAATAAATATTTTCGATTTTTTTAGGTACACCCGCCCGCCCGAGAGATCTGAAATTTTATATTTTCGTCAAACGAGACGGAGACTCGAAACTGCGACTGGATTTGTAATCAGCACCTTGAAATTATCCGAAACGCGAGGTTTCATCTCAATAGAAAGCCAAATAAAGATTTTCGATTTTTTTAGGAGCACCCGCCCGCCCGAGAGATCTGAAATTTTTGATCTTCGTCAAACGAGACTGAGACTCAAAACTGTGACTGGATTTGTAATCAGCACCTTGAAATTATCCGAAACGCGAGGTTTCATCTCAATAGAAAGCCAAATAAAGATTTTCGATTTTTTTAGGAACACCCGCCCGCTCGAGGGATCTGAAATTTTTTATTTTCGTCAAACGAGACTGAGACTCAAAACTGCGACTGGATTTGTAATCAGCACCTTGAAATTATCCGAAACGCGAAGTTTCATCTCAATAGAAAGCCAAATATAGATTTGCAATTTTTTTAGGAACACCCGCCCGCCCGAGAGATCTGATATTTTTGATTTTCGTCAAACGAGAGCAAGACTCAAAACTGCGACCGGATTTGTAATCAGAACCTCAAAATTATCCGAAACGCGAAGTTTCATCTCAATAGAAAGCCAAATAAACGTTTTCGATTTTCTTTAGGTACACCCGCCCGCCCGAGAAATCTGAAATTTTTGATTTTCGTCAAACGAGACTGAGACTTAAAACTGCGACTAGATTTGTAATCAGCACCTTGAAATTATCCGAAACGCGAAGTTTCATCTCAATAGAAAGCCAAATAAAGATTTTCGATTTTTTTAGGTACACCCGCCCGCCCGAGAGATCTGAAATTTTATATTTTCTTCACACGAGACTGAGACTCAAAACTGCGACTAGATTTGTAATCAGCACCTTGAAATTATCCGAAACGCGAGGTTTCATCTCAATAGAAAGCCAAATAAAGATTTTCGATTTTTTTAGGAGCACCCGCCCGCCCGAGTGATCTGAAATTTTTGATTTTCGTCAAACGAGACGGAGACTCGAAACTGCGACTGGATTTGTAATCAGCACCTTGAAGTTATCCGAAACGCGAGGTTTCATCTCAATAGAAAGCCAAATAAAGATTTTCGATTTTTTTAGGAGCACCCGCCCGCCCGAGAGATCTGAAATTTTTGATTTTCGTCAAACGAGACCGAGACTCAAAATTGCGACTAGATTTGTAATCAGCACCTTGAAATTATCCGAAACGCGAAGTTTCATCTCAATAGAAAGCCAAATAAAGATTTTCGATTTTTTTAGGTACACCCGTCCGCCCGAGAGATCTGAAATTTTATATTTTCGTCAAACGAGACTGAGACTCAAAACTGCGACTAGATTTGTAATCAGCACCTTGAAATTATCCGAAACGCGAGGTTTCATCTCAATAGAAAGCCAAATAAAGATTTTCGATTTTTTTAGGAGCACCCGCCCGCCCGAGAGATCTGAAATTTTTGATTTTCGTCAAACGAGACCGAGACTCAAAACTGCTTCTAGATTTGTAATCAGCACCTTGAAATTATCCGAAACGCGAAGTTTCATCTCAATAGAAAGCCAAATAAAGATTTTCGATTTTTTTAGGTGCACCCGCCCGCCTGAGAGATCTGAAATTTTTGATTTTCGTCAAACGAGACGGAGACTCAAAACTGCGACTGGATTTGTAATCAGCACCATGAAATTATCCGAAACGCGAAGTTTCATCTCAACAGAAAGCTAAATAAATATATTCGATTTTTTTAGGAACACCCGCCCGCCCGAGAGATCTGAATTTTTTTATTTTCGTCAAACGAGACTGAGACTCAAAACTGCGACTGGATTTGTAATCTGCACCATGAAATTATGCGAAACGCGAAGTTTCTCTTCAATAGAAAGCCGAATAAATATTTTCGATTTTTTTAGGTACACCCGCCCGCCCGAGAGATCTGAAATTTTTTATTTTCGTCAAACGAGAGCAAGACTCAAAACTGCGACTGGATTTGTAATCAGCACCTTGAAATTATCCGAAACGCGAGGTTTCTCTTCAATAGAAAGCCGAATAAATATTTTCGATTTTTTTAGGTACACCCGCCCGCCCGAGAGATCTGATATTTTTGATTTTCGTCAAAAGAGACTGAGACTCAAAACTGCGACTAGGATTGTTATCAGCACCTTGAAATTATCCGAAACGCGAGGTTTCATCTAAATAAAAAGCCTAATAAAGATTTTCGATTTTTTTAGGAACACCGGCCCGCCGAGAGATCTGATATTTTTGATTTTCGTCAAAAAAGACTGAGACTCAAAACTGCGACTGGATTTGTAATCAGCACCATGAAATTATGCGAAACGCGATAGAAAGCCGAATAAATATTTTCGATTTTTTTAGGAACACCCGCCCGCCCGAGAGATCTGATATTTTTGATTTTCGTCAAAAGAGACTGAGACTCAAAACTGCGACTAGATTTGTTATCAGCACCTTGAAATTATCCGAAACGCGAGGTTTCATCTAAATAAAAAGCCTAATAAAGATTTTCGATTTTTTCAGGAACACCGGCCCGCCGAGAGATCTGATATTTTTGATTTTCGTCAAAAAAGACTGAGACTCAAAACTGCGACTAGATTTGTTATCAGCACCTTGAAATTATCCGAAACGCGAGGTTTCATCTAAATAAAAAGCCAAATAAAGATTTTCAATTTTTTTAGGAACACCCGCCCGCCCGAGAGATCTGATATTTTTGATTTTCGTCAAAAGAGACTGAGACTCAAAACTGCGACTAGATTTGTTATCAGCACCTTGAAATTATCCGAAACGCGAGGTTTCATCTAAATAAAAAGCCTAATAAAGATTTTCGATTTTTTTAGGAGCACCCGCCCGCCCGAGAGATCTGAAATTTTTGATTTTCGTCAAACGAGACTGAGACTCAAAACTGCGACTAGATTTGTAATCAGCACCTTGAAATTATCCGAAACACGAGGTTTCATCTCAATAGAAAGCCAAATAAAGATTTTCGATTTTTTTAGGAGCACCCGCCCGCCCGAGAGATCTGAAATTTTTGATTTTCGTCAAACGAGACGGAGACTCGAAACTGCGACTGGATTTGTAATCAGCACCTTGAAATTATCCGAAACGCGAAGTTTCATCTCAATAGAAAGCCAAATAAAGATTTTCGACTTTTTTTAGGAGCACCCGCCCGCCCGAGAGATCTGAAATTTTATATTTTCGTCACACGAGACTGAGACTCAAAACTGCGACTAGATTTGTAATCAGCACCTTGAAATTATCCGAAACGCGAAGTTTCATCTCAATAGAAAGCCAAATAAAGATTTTCGATTTTTTTAGGTACACCCGTCCGCCCGAGAGATCTGAAATTTTATATTTTCGTCACACGAGACTGAGACTCAAAACTGCGACTAGATTTGTAATCAGCACCTTGAAATTATCCGAAACGCGAAGTTTCATCTCAATAGAAAGCCAAATAAAGATTTTCGTTTTTTTTAGGTACACCCGTCCGCCCGAGAGATCTGAAATTTTATATTTTCGTCACACGAGACTGAGACTCAAAACTGCGACTAGATTTGTAATCAGCACCTTGAAATTATCCGAAACGCGAAGTTTCATCTCAATAGAAAGCCAAATAAAGATTTTCGATTTTTTAGGTACACCCGCCCGCCCGAGAGATCTGAAATTTTATATTTTCGTCACACGAGACTGAGACTCAAAACTGCGACTGGATTTGTAATCAGCACCATGAAATTATGCGAAACGCGAAGTTTCTTTTCAATAGAAAGCCGAATAAATATTTTCGATTTTTTTAGGTACACCCGCCCGCCGAGAGATCTGAAATTTTTGATTTTCGTCAAACAGGAGCAAGACACAACACTGCGACTGGATTTGTAATCAGCACCTTGAAATTATCCGAAACGCGAAGTTTCATCTCAATAGAAAGCCAAATAAAGATTTTCGATTTTTTTAGGAGCACCCGCCCGCCCGAGAGATCTGAAATTTTTGATTTTCGTCAAACGAGACTGAGACTCAAAACTGCGACTAGATTTGTAATCAGCACCTTGAAATTATCCGAAACACGAGGTTTCATCTCAATAGAAAGCCAAATAAAGATTTTCGATTTTTTTAGGAGCACCCGCCCGCCCGAGAGATCTGAAATTTTTGATTTTCGTCAAACGAGACGGAGACTCGAAACTGCGACTGGATTTGTAATCAGCACCTTGAAATTATCCGAAACGCGAAGTTTCATCTCAATAGAAAGCCAAATAAAGATTTTCGACTTTTTTTAGGAGCACCCGCCCGCCCGAGAGATCTGAAATTTTATATTTTCGTCACACGAGACTGAGACTCAAAACTGCGACTAGATTTGTAATCAGCACCTTGAAATTATCCGAAACGCGAAGTTTCATCTCAATAGAAAGCCAAATAAAGATTTTCGATTTTTTTAGGTACACCCGTCCGCCCGAGAGATCTGAAATTTTATATTTTCGTCACACGAGACTGAGACTCAAAACTGCGACTAGATTTGTAATCAGCACCTTGAAATTATCCGAAACGCGAAGTTTCATCTCAATAGAAAGCCAAATAAAGATTTTCGTTTTTTTTAGGTACACCCGTCCGCCCGAGAGATCTGAAATTTTATATTTTCGTCACACGAGACTGAGACTCAAAACTGCGACTAGATTTGTAATCAGCACCTTGAAATTATCCGAAACGCGAAGTTTCATCTCAATAGAAAGCCAAATAAAGATTTTCGATTTTTTTAGGTACACCCGCCCGCCCGAGAGATCTGAAATTTTATATTTTCGTCACACGAGACTGAGACTCAAAACTGCGACTAGATTTGTAATCAGCACCTTGAAATTATCCGAAACGCGAGGTTTCATCTCAATAGAAAGCCAAATAAAGATTTTCGATTTTTTTAGGAACACCCGCCCGCCCGAGAGATCTGAATTTTTTTATTTTCGTCAAACGAGACTGAGACTCAAAACTGCGACTGGATTTGTAATCAGCACCATGAAGTTATGCGAAACGCGAAGTTTCTTTTCAATAGAAAGCCGAATAAATATTTTCGATTTTTTTAGGTACACCCGCCCGCCCGAGAGATCTGAAATTTTATATTTTCGTCAAACGAGACGGAGACTCGAAACTGCGACTGGATTTGTAATCAGCACCTTGAAATTATCCGAAACGCGAGGTTTCATCTCAATAGAAAACCAAATAAAGATTTTCGATTTTTTTAGGAGCACCCGCCCGCCCGAGAGATCTGAAATTTTTGATTTTCGTCAAACGAGACTGAGACTCAAAACTGCGACTAGATTTGTAATCAGCACCTTGAAATTATCCGAAACGCGAAGTTTCATCTCAATAGAAAGCCAAATAAAGATTTTCGATTTTTTTAGGTACACCCGCCCGCCCGAGAGATCTGAAATTTTATATTTTCGTCACACGAGACTGAGACTCAAAACTGCGACTAGATTTGTAATCAGCACCTTGAAATTATCCGAAACGCGAGGTTTCATCTCAATAGAAAGCCAAATAAAGATTTTCGATTTTTTTAGGAACACCCGCCCGCCCGAGAGATCTGAATTTTTTTATTTTCGTCAAACGAGACTGAGACTCAAAACTGCGACTGGATTTGTAATCAGCACCATGAAATTATGCGAAACGCGAAGTTTCTTTTCAATAGAAAGCCGAATAAATATTTCCGATTTTTTTAGGTACACCCGCCCGCCCGAGAGATCTGAAATTTTATATTTTCGTCAAACGAGACGGAGACTCGAAACTGCGACTGGATTTGTAATCAGCACCTTGAAATTATCCGAAACGCGAGGTTTCATCTCAATAGAAAGCCAAATAAAGATTTTCGATTTTTTTAGGAGCACCCGCCCGCCCGAGAGATCTGAAATTTTTGATTTTCGTCAAACGAGACTGAGACTCAAAACTGCGACTGGATTTGTAATCAGCACCTTGAAATTATCCGAAACGCGAGGTTTCATCTCAATAGAAAGCCAAATAAAGATTTTCGATTTTTTTAGGAACACCCGCCCGCCCGAGAGATCTGAATTTTTTTATTTTCGTCAAACGAGACTGAGACTCAAAACTGCGACTGGATTTGTAATCAGCACCATGAAATTATGCGAAACGCGAAGTTTCTTTTCAATAGAAAGCCGAATAAATATTTTCGATTTTTTTAGGTACACCCGCCCGCCCGAGAGATCTGAAATTTTTTATTTTCGTCAAACGAGAGCAAGACTCAAAACTGCGACTGGATTTGTAATCAGCACCTTGAAATTATCCGAAACGCGAAGTTTCATCTCAATAGAAAGCCAAATAAAGATTTTCAATTTTTTTAGGAACACCCGCCCGCCCGAGAGATCTGATATTTTTGATTTTCGTCAAACGAGAGCAAGACTCAAAACTGCGACTGGATTTGTAATCAGAACCTCAAAATTATCCGAAACGCGAAGTTTCATCTCAATAGAAAGCCAAATAAACGTTTTCGATTTTCTTTAGGTACACCCGCCCGCCCGAGAAATCTGAAATTTTTGATTTTCGTCAAACGAGACTGAGACTCAAAACTGCGACTAGATTTGTAATCAGCACCTTGAAATTATCCGAAACGCGAAGTTTCATCTCAATAGAAAGCCAAATAAAGATTTTCGATTTTTTTAGGAGCACCCGCCCGCCCGAGAGATCTGAAGTTTTTGATTTTCGTCAAACGAGACGGAGACTCGAAACTGCGACTGGATTTGTAATCAGCACCTTGAAATTATCCGAAACGCGAGGTTTCATCTCAATAGAAAGCCAAATAAAGATTTTCGATTTTTTTAGGAGCACCCGCCCGCCCGAGAGATCTGAAATTTTTGATTTTCGTCAAACGAGACTGAGACTCAAAACTGCGACTAGATGTGTAATCAGCACCTTGAAATTATCCGAAACGCGAGGTTTCATCTCAATAGAAAGCCAAATAAATATTTTCGATTTTTTTAGGAGCACCCGCCCGCCCGAGAGATCTGAAATTTTTTATTTTCGTCAAACGAGACTGAGACTCAAAACTGCGACTAGATTTGTAATCAGCACCTTGAAATTATCCGAAACGCGAAGTTTCATCTCAATAGAAAGCCAAATAAAGATTTTCGATTTTTTTAGGTACACCCGCCCGCCCGAGAGATCTGAAATTTTTGATTTTCGTCAAACGAGACTGAGACTCAAAACTGCGACTAGATTTGTAATCAGCACCTTGAAATTATCCGAAACGCGAGGTTTCATCTCAATAGAAAGCCAAATAAATATTTTCGATTTTTTTAGGAGCACCCGCCCGCCCGAGAGATCTGAAATTTTATATTTTCGTCAAACGAGACTGAGACTCAAAACTGCGACTAGATTTGTAATCATCACCTTGAAATTATCCGAAACGCGAGGTTTCATCTCAATAGGAAGCCAAATAAAGATTTTCGATTTTTTTAGGAGCACCCGCCCGCCTGAGAGATCTGAAATTTTTGATTTTCGTCAAACGAGACGGAGACTCAAAACTGCGACTGGATTTGTAATCAGCACCATGAAATTATCCGAAACGCGAAGTTTCATCTCAATAGAAAGCCAAATAAATATATTCGATTTTTTTAGGAACACCCGCCCGCCCGAGAGATCTGAATTTTTTTATTTTCGGCAAACGAGACTGAGACTCAAAACTGCCACTGGATTTGTAATCTGCACCATGAAATTATGCGAAACGCGAAGTTTCTTTTCAATAGAAAGCCGAATAAATATTTTCGATTTTTTTAGGTACACCCACCCGCCCGAGAGATCTGAAATTTTTTATTTTCGTCAAACGAGAGCAAGACTCAAAACTGCGACTGGATTTGTACTCAGCACCTTGAAATTATCCGAAACGCGAAGTTTCATCTCAATAGAAAGCCAAATAAAGATTTTCGATTATTTTAGGTACACCCGTCCGCCCGAGAGATCTGAAATTTTATATTTTCGTCAAACGAGACTGAGACTCAAAACTGCGACTAGATTTGTAATCATCACCTTGAAATTATCCGAAACGCGAGGTTTCATCTCAATAGGAAGCCAAATAAAGATTTTCGATTTTTTTAGGAGCACCCGCCCGCCTGAGAGATCTGAAATTTTTGATTTTCGTCAAACGAGACGGAGACTCAAAACTGCGACTGGATTTGTACTCAGCACCATGAAATTATGCGAAACGCGAAGTTTCTCTTCAATAGAAAGCCAAATAAAGATTTTCAATTTTTTTAGGAACACCCGCCCGCTCGAGGGATCTGAAATTTTTTATTTTCGTCAAACGAGACTGAGACTCAAAACTGCGACTGGATTTGTAATCAGCACCATGAAATTATGCGAAACGCGAAGTTTCTCTTCAATAGAAAGCCGAATAAATATTTTCGATTTTTTTAGGTACACCCGCCCGCCCGAGAGATCTGAAATTTTTTATTTTCGTCAAACGAGAGCAAGACTCAAAACTGCGACTGGATTTGTAATCAGCACCATGAAATTATGCGAAACGCGAAGTTTCTCTTCAATAGAAAGCCGAATAAATATTTTCGATTTTTTTAGGTACACCCGCCCGCCCGAGAGATCTGAAATTTTTTATTTTCGTCAAACGAGAGCAAGACTCAAAACTGCGACTGGATTTGTACTCAGCACCTTGAAATTATCCGAAACGCGAAGTTTCATCTCAATAGAAAGCCAAATAAAGATTTTCAATTTTTTTAGGAACACCCGCCCGCTCGAGGGATCTGAAATTTTTTATTTTCGTCAAACGAGACTGAGACTCAAAACTGCGACTGGATTTGTAATCAGCACCATGAAATTATGCGAAACGCGAAGTTTCTCTTCAATAGAAAGCCGAATAAATATTTTCGATTTTTTTAGGTACACCCGCCCGCCCGAGAGATCTGAAATTTTTTATTTTCGTCAAACGAGAGCAAGACTCAAAACTGCGACTGGATTTGTAATCAGCACCTTGAAATTATCCGAAACGCGAGGTTTCATCTCAATAGAAAGCCAAATAAAGATTTTCGATTTTTTTAGGAACACCCGCCCGCCCGAGAGATCTGAATTTTTTTATTTTCGTCAAACGAGACTGAGACTCAAAACTGCGACTGGATTTGTAATCAGCACCATGAAATTATGCGAAACGCGAAGTTTCTCTTCAATAGAAAGCCGAATAAATATTTTCGATTTTTTTAGGTACACCCGCCCGCCCGAGAGATCTGAAATTTTTTATTTTCGTCAAACGAGAGCAAGACTCAAAACTGCGACTGGATTTGTAATCAGCACCTTGAAATTATCCGAAACGCGAAGTTTCATCTCAATAGAAAGCCAAATAAAGATTTTCAATTTTTTTAGGAACACCCGCCCGCTTGAGGGATCTAAAATTTTTTATTTTCGTCAAACGAGACTGAGACTCAAAACTGCGACTGGATTTGTAATCAGCACCTTGAAATTATCCGAAACGCGAAGTTTCATCTCAATAGAAAGCCAAATAAAGATTTTCAATTTTTTTAGGAACACCCGCCCGCCCGAGAGATCTGATATTTTTGATTTTCGTCAAAAGAGACTGAGACTCAAAACTGCGACTAGATTTGTTATCAGCACCTTGAAATTATCCGAAACGCGAGGTTTCATCTAAATAAAAAGCCTAATAAAGATTTTCGATTTTTTTAGGAACACCGGCACGCCGAGAGATCTGATATTTTTGATTTTCGTCAAAAAAGACTGAGACTCAAAACTGCGACTAGATTTGTTATCAGCACCTTGAAATTATCCGAAACGCGAGGTTTCATCTAAATAAAAAGCCTAATAAAGATTTTCAATTTTTTTAGGAACACCCGCCCGCCCGAGAGATCTGATATTTTTGATCTTCGTCAAAAGAGACTGAGACTCAAAACTGCGACTAGATTTGTTATCAGCACCTTGAAATTATCCGAAACGCGAAGTTTCATCTCAATAGAAAGCCAAATAAAGATTTTCAATTTTTTTAGGAACACCCGCCCGCCCGAGAGATCTGATATTTTTGATTTTCGTCAAAAGAGACTGAGACTCAAAACTGCGACTAGATTTGTTATCAGCACCTTGAAATTACCCGAAACGCGAGGTTTCATCTAAATAAAAAGCCTAATAAAGATTTTCAATTTTTTTAGGAACACCCGCCCGCCGAGAGATCTGAAATCTTTGATTTTCGTCAAAAAAGACTGAGACTCAAAACTGCGACTAGATTTGTTATCAGCACCTTGAAATTATCCGAAACGCGAGGTTTCATCTAAATAAAAAGCCTAATAAAGATTTTCAATTTTTTTAGGAACACCCGCCCGCCGAGAGATCTGAAATTTTTGATTTTCGTCAAACAGGAGCAAGACACAACACTGCGACTGGATTTGTAATCAGCACCTTGAAATCATCCGAAACGCGAAGTTTCATCTCAATAGAAAGCCAAATAAAGATTTTCAATTTTTTTCGGAACACCCGCCCGCCCGAGAGATCTGAAATTTTTGATTTTCGTCAAAAGAGACTGAGACTCAAAACTGCGACTGGATTTGTAATCAGCACCTTGAAATTATCCGAAACGCGAGGTTTCATCTCAATAGAAAGCCAAATAAAGATTTTCGATTTTTTTCGGAACACCCGCCCGCCCGAGAGATCTGAAATTTTTGATTTTCGTCAAAAGAGACTGAGACTCAAAACTGCGACTGGATTTGTAATCAGCACCTTGAAATTATCCGAAACGCGAAGTTTCATCTCAATAGAAAGCCAAATAAAGATTTTCAATTTTTTTAGGAACACCCGCCCGCCGAGAGATCTGAAATCTTTGATTTTCGTCAAAAGAGACTGAGACTCAAATTGCGACTAGATTTGTTATCAGCACCTTGAAATTATCCGAAACGCGAGGTTTCATCTAAATAAAAAGCCTAATAAAGATTTTCGATTTTTTTAGGAACACCCGCCCGCCGAGAGATCTGAAATTTTTGATTTTCGTCAAACAGGAGCAAGACACAACACTGCGACTGGATTTGTAATCAGCACCTTGAAATTATCCGAAACGCGAAGTTTCATCTCAATAGAAAGCCAAATAAAGATTTTCAATTTTTTTCGGAACACCCGCCCGCCCGAGAGATCTGAAATTTTTGATTTTCGTCAAAAGAGACTGAGACTCAAAACTGCGACTGGATTTGTAATCAGCACCTTGAAATTATCCGAAACGCGAAGTTTCATCTCAATAGAAAGCCAAATAAAGATTTTCAATTTTTTTCGGAACACCCGCCCGCCCGAGAGATCTGAATTTTTTTATTTTCGTCAAACGAGAGCAAGACTCAAAACTGCGACTGGATTTGTAATCAGCACCTTGAAATTATCCGAAACGCGAGGTTTCATCTCAATAGAAAGCCAAATAAAGATTTTCGATTTTTTTAGGAACACCCGCCCGCCCGAGAGATCTGAATTTTTTTATTTTCGTCAAACGAGACTGAGACTCAAAACTGCGACTGGATTTGTAATCAGCACCATGAAATTATGCGAAACGCGAAGTTTCTCTTCAATAGAAAGCCGAATAAATATTTTCGATTTTTTTAGGAACACCCGCCCGCCCGAGAGATCTGAAATTTTTTATTTTCGTCAAACGAGAGCAAAACTCAAAACTGCGACTGGATTTGTACTCAGCACCTTGAAATTATCCGAAACGCGAAGTTTCGTCTCAATAGAAAGCCAAATAAAGATTTTCAATTTTTTTAGGAACACCCGCCCGCTCGAGGGATCTGAAATTTTTTATTTTCGTCAAACGAGACTGAGACTCAAAACTGCGACTGGATTTGTAATCAGCACCATGAAATTATGCGAAACGCGAAGTTTCTCTTCAATAGAAAGCCGAATAAATATTTTCGATTTTTTTAGGTACACCCGCCCGCCCGAGAGATCTGAAATTTTTTATTTTCGTCAAACGAGAGCAAGACTCAAAACTGCGACTGGATTTGTAATCAGCACCTTGAAATTATCCGAAACGCGAGGTTTCATCTCAATAGAAAGCCAAATAAAGATTTTCGATTTTTTTAGGAACACCCGCCCGCCCGAGAGATCTGAATTTTTTTATTTTCGTCAAACGAGACTGAGACTCAAAACTGCGACTGGATTTGTAATCAGCACCATGAAATTATGCGAAACGCGAAGTTTCTCTTCAATAGAAAGCCGAATAAATATTTTCGATTTTTTTAGGTACACCCGCCCGCCCGAGAGATCTGAAATTTTTTATTTTCGTCAAACGAGAGCAAGACTCAAAACTGCGACTGGATTTGTAATCAGCACCTTGAAATTATCCGAAACGCGAAGTTTCATCTCAATAGAAAGCCAAATAAAGATTTTCAATTTTTTTAGGAACACCCGCCCGCTCGAGGGATCTGAAATTTTTTATTTTCGTCAAAAGAGACTAAGACTCAAAACTGCGACTAGATTTGTTATCAGCACCTTGAAATTATCCGAAACGCGAGGTTTCATCTAAATAAAAAGCCTAATAAAGATTTTCGATTTTTTTAGGAACACCGGCCCGCCGAGAGATCTGATATTTTTGATTTTCGTCAAAAAAGACTGAGACTCAAAACTGCGACTAGATTTGTTATCAGCACCTTGAAATTATCCGAAACGCGAGGTTTCATCTAAATAAAAAGCCTAATAAAGATTTTCAATTTTTTTAGGAACACCCGCCCGCCCGAGAGATCTGATATTTTTGATTTTCGTCAAAAGAGACTGAGACTCAAAACTGCGACTAGATTTGTTATCAGCACCTTGAAATTATCCGAAACGCGAAGTTTCATCTCAATAGAAAGCCAAATAAAGATTTTCGATTTTTTTAGGAACACCTGCCCGCCCGAGAGATCTGAATTTTTTTATTTTCGTCAAACGAGACTGAGACTCAAAACTGCGACTGGATTTGTAATCAGCACCATGAAATTATGCGAAACGCGAAGTTTCTCTTCAATAGAAAGCCGAATAAATATTTTCGATTTTTTTAGGTACACCCGCCCGCCCGAGAGATCTGAAATTTTTTATTTTCGTCAAACGAGAGCAAGACTCAAAACTGCGACTGGATTTGTAATCAGCACCTTGAAATTATCCGAAACGCGAAGTTTCATCTCAATAGAAAGCCAAATAAAGATTTTCAATTTTTTTAGGAACACCCGCCCGCTCGAGGGATCTGAAATTTTTTATTTTCGTCAAAAGAGACTAAGACTCAAAACTGCGACTAGATTTGTTATCAGCACCTTGAAATTATCCGAAACGCGAGGTTTCATCTAAATAAAAAGCCTAATAAAGATTTTCGATTTTTTTAGGAACACCGGCCCGCCGAGAGATCTGATATTTTTGATTTTCGTCAAAAAAGACTGAGACTCAAAACTGCGACTAGATTTGTTATCAGCACCTTGAAATTATCCGAAACGCGAGGTTTCATCTAAATAAAAAGCCTAATAAAGATTTTCAATTTTTTTAGGAACACCCGCCCGCCCGAGAGATCTGATATTTTTGATTTTCGTCAAAAGAGACTGAGACTCAAAACTGCGACTAGATTTGTTATCAGCACCTTGAAATTATCCGAAACGCGAAGTTTCATCTCAATAGAAAGCCAAATAAAGATTTTCAATTTTTTTAGGAACACCCGCCCGCCCGAGAGATCTGATATTTTTGATTTTCGTCAAAAGAGACTGAGACTCAAAACTGCGACTAGATTTGTTATCAGCACCTTGAAATTATCCGAAACGCGAGGTTTCATCTAAATAAAAGGCCTAATAAAGATTTTCAATTTTTTTAGGAACACCCGCCCGCCGAGAGATCTGAAATTTTTGATTTTCGTCAAACAGGAGCAAGACACAACACTGCGACTGGATTTGTAATCAGCACCTTGAAATTATCCGAAACGCGAAGTTTCATCTCAATAGAAAGCCAAATAAAGATTTTCAATTTTTTTCGGAACACCCGCCCGCCCGAGAGATCTGAAATTTTTGATTTTCGTCAAAAGAGACTGAGACTCAAAATTGCGACTGGATTTGTAATCAGCACCTTGAAATTATCCGATACGCGAGGTTTCATCTCAATGCAAAGCCAAATAAAGATTTTCGATTTTTTTCGGAACACCCGCCCGCCCGAGAGATCTGAAATTTTTGATTTTCGTCAAAAGAGACTGAGACTCAAAACTGCGACTGGATTTGGAATCAGCACCTTGAAATTATCCGAAACGCGAAGTTTCATCTCAATAGAAAGCCAAATAAAAGATTTTCAATTTTTTTAGGAACACCCGCCCGCCGAGAGATCTGATATTTTTGATTTTCGTCAAAAGAGACTGAGACTCAAAACTGCGACTAGATTTGTTATCAGCACCTTGAAATTATCCGAAACGCGAAGTTTCATCTAAATAAAAAGCCTAATAAGGATTTTCGATTTTTTTTAGGAACACCCGCCCGCCGAGAGATCTGAAATTTTTGATTTTCGTCAAACAGGAGCAAGACACAACACTGCGACTGGATTTGTAATCAGCACCTTGAAATTATCCGAAACGCGAAGTTTCATCTCAATAGAAAGCCAAATAAAAATTTTCAATTTTTTTCGGAGCACCCGCCCGCCCGAGAGATCTGAATTTTTTTATTTTCGTCAAACGAGACTGAGACTCAAAACTGCGACTGGATTTGTAATCAGCACCTTGAAATTATCCGAAACGCGAAGTTTCATCTCAATAGAAAGCCAAATAAATATTTTCAATTTTTTTAGGAACACCCGCCCGCTCGAGGGATCTGAAATTTTTTATTTTCGTCAAACGAGAGCAAGACTCAAAACTGCGACTGGATTTGTAATCAGCACCTTGAAATTATCCGAAACGCGAGGTTTCATCTAAATAAAAAGCCTAATAAAGATTTTCGATTTTTTTAGGAACACCGGCCCGCCGAGAGATCTGATATTTTTGATTTGCGTCAAAAAAGACTGAGACTCAAAACTGCGACTAGATTTGTTATTAGCACCTTGAAATTATCCGAAACGCGAGGGTTTATCTAAATAAAAAGCCTAATAAAGATTTTCAATTTTTTTAGGAACACCCGCCCGCCCGAGAGATCTGATATTTTTGATTTTCGTCAAAAGAGACTGAGACTCAAAACTGCGACTAGATTTGTTATCAGCACCTTGAAATTATCCGAAACGCGAAGTTTCATCTCAATAGAAAGCCAAATAAAGATTTTCAATTTTTTTCGGAACACCCGCCCGCCCGAGAGATCTGAAATTTTTGATTTTCGTCAAACGAGACTGGGACTCAAAACTACGACTGGATTTGTAATCAGCACCATGAAATTATGCGAAACGCAAAGTTTCTTTTCAATAGAAAGCCGAATAAATATTTTCGATTTTTTTAGGTACACCCGCCCGCCCGAGAGATCTGAAATTTTTGATTTTCGTCAAACGAGAGGTAGACTCAAAACTGCGACTGGATTTGTAATCAGCACCTTGAAATTATCCGAAACGCGAGGTTTCATCTCAATAGAAAGCCAAATAAAGATTTTCGATTTTTTTAGGAACACCCGCCCGCTCGAGGGATCTGAAATTTTTTATTTTCGTCAAACGAGACTGACACTCAAAACTGCGACTGGATTTGTAATCAGCACCTCAAGATTATCCGAAACGCGAAGTTTCATCTCAATAGAAAGCCAAATAAAGGTTTTCGATTTTTTTAGGAACACCCGCCTGCCCGAGAGATCTGAAATTTTTGATTTTCGTCAAACGAGATCAAGACTCAAAACTGCGACTAGATTTGTAATCAGCACCTTGAAATTATCCGAAACGCGGGGTTTCATCTCGATAGAAAGCCAAATAAATATTTTCGACTTTTTTAGGAACACCCGCCCGCCCGGGAGATCTGAAATTTTAGATTTTCGTCAAACGAGACTTGAGACTCAAAACTGCGACTGAACTTGTAATCAGCGCCTCAAAATTATCCGAAGCGCGAGGTTTCATCTCAAAAGATAGCCAAATAAAGATTTTCGATTTTTTTAGGAACACCCGCCCGCCCGAGGGATCTGAAATTCTGTTTGGTACAAACAACAGTAAGTACCAGTTCAGGTTAAAAGAGTTTTAAATAAAAGAAAGCTGAATGGATGATCACACCTTTACTTCAACATTACCTTTACAGTGTATATTTCAACAGTATACGGTTCTAACCAATAAATCAGTGTGTACTTACTGCTATTCTGAGTTACAGCCAACAGTATACAATAATTGCACACGCAAGAATACCTTCACCCTCCACGCGTAAACATAAACGGACAACAACTCCTCAAACGGTACGTCCTGTACGACGGATCCAAACAATCTCCCTGCCGGCGCAACGCGCAACTGTCACCCGGTAGCGGGCAGTACACAAAAGAATAGCTCGCCCAAAGACGTTAGACGTCAGGAATAGACGACTAAATGACCGAACACCTGGATAAACGGTAATAGAGCTAACACAACGGAATGCTGTAACGCGGCGTTAGAGAACGCCGTAACGCCGCGTCATCGAACGCCGTCTGTTTGACCGGGCCTTTATTGACGAATTGTATCTATCTATACAGGGTGGCCAATCAGGTGACGATAATAATTTTTTTAGATAGCCCGTACCGAGACCTATCCAAAACACCCCCATGTATGTGTACCGATTATTGATAGTTTTCGAGTTATGATTTTTTTTTGGAAACTTGGCTTTTATTTTTTTCCGCAATTATACTCAGTATTAAGCCTATTTTAGTATCCAATAAAGAGAACCTGTACATCCGAACAATAATTAAGTACATTTTGGGGCCAAAGTTTGAAATCTCTGTTTTTAGTCAGGAGACCAAAACCTTCAAAATAAAATTAAAAATACTTATGCCTGGTTCTAGAGCTCCAATCTAATCTTAAAAACTCTGCAAGACGTTGCACTTTCGAAATAATAATGAAAAAAATAGTACTTTTGGGGGCATTTTGCGCCGTAGGTGACTGTTAAAGGTAAAAAGGTGATAATTCACGAACTTCCAAAATGATTTAAAAAACTATTATTTTACTTTATTGTGACAAATTAAAGAAAAAATACTCATAACAACTAATAAACATGATAATCATTGATGTTTTAATCACTTTTAACAAACAAAATTAATACCTGTGCTTTTTGCTGTGTACTATTGAACTTCCGCTAAATTAAATTGTATGGAAAGTTAACAAAGGAAAAGAATAATAAAACAACAATCTGACTTTTAATTCCATGGCGAAATTAACTGGGAAGCGTTATCGTAGCATACGCCATCCCTTTTACTTCCCACACCGATAGGTGAGGGGAGGATTGTGATCGTGAAAATTTTAGATTTTGAGATAATGGGATTTTTGGGCGTTTTATTTATAATGTCTACATAACGAAAATCCGCGTCACTCATTTCCGTCGTTCTGTCTGTCGGTCTGCCTGTCGGTCTGTCTGTCGGTCTGTCTATCTGACCGCGTTTTTCTAGCCTCATAATCTCAGTAACCGCTGCATGGTGTGTGAGCAATATGCTGTGGGGTCTTAGTAAGTAATGCTGCTGTAATTTTGGAAATCGGTACATGGGCGGCGGAGTACTTAAAACGAAAATTTCAAATATTCCTCAAACTTCGTTTTTAGGCGTTTTAGAGGTTCTGGATCATTTTCTGCGTTTTCTTGGGTGGGGGTGGAATCTGGGTGTTAGGGGGGTGGACATTGCCTTGTCTATTACCGAAAATTAATTAACACAATTGCGCTTCGCCGACATGAGCTCGCAAAAAGCTACTCTGAAAGAAAGGGATGGCGTATGCTACGACATCGCTTCCCAGGTAATTCTGCCATGAAATTGGAAGTCAGATTATTGTTTATTATTCCTTTCCTTTGTTAACTTTCCATACAACTTAATTTAGCAGATGTTCAATAGTACATAGCAAAAACACTTCAAAAATCACAATTTGGGTATTAGTTTTTTTATTAAAAGTCATCTAAACATCAATGATTATCGGGTTTATTAGTTGTTACGAGTTTTTTTTCCTTTAATTTGTCATCGTAAAGCAAAATAATAGTTTTTTAAATCATTTTGGATATTCGTGAATTATCACCTTTTTACCTTTAACACGGCGCAAAATGTCCCCATAAGTGCCACTTTTTCATTATTATTTTGAAAGTGTAATGTCTTGCAAAGTTTTTAAGATTAGTTTGAAGCTCCAGAACCAGGCGTAAGTATTTTTAATCTTATTTTGAAGGTTTTGATCTCCTGTATAAAAACAGAGATTTGAAACTTTGGCCCCAAATTGTACTTAATTATTGTTCGGATGTACAGGTTCTCTTTATTGGATATTAAAATAGGCATAATACTGAGTATAATTGCAGAAAAAAATTGAAGCCAAAAAGCATTCTTGTTTTTGTTTTTGACGATTTCTTGGAAAAACTGGAAAATCTCAAATTTCAAAAAAAAATCATAACTCGAAAACTATCAATAATCGGTACACATACATGGGGATGTTTTGGAGAGGTCTCGGTATGGGCTATCTAAAAAAAAAATTACTATCGTCACCCGATTGGCCACCCTGTATACATACTCAAAAAATGTCACGTGTTTCAGCTGATTTTATTTATTATCAATCTACCCCCAGTCTCATAGATTGAAAATAAGCTTAAGCTATCGCTGCTACAGTAATGCGTAGTCACGCGATTTGCTGCTTACCGGAAGAAAAAATTACGTTTTAATGGTATCGGCACGACATGACAGGGCGTATTTACATAATTCCATAGCAAATTACATTACCTTTATCATCTCTCTGGATACACCATAGATTGTGCAGTTGATTGACCTGATGGTACCAGGCATACAGATGCTTAGATAGTATTTATAGAAAGAGGGATAGTCTTCTGCATTCAAATATAATTACGTAGCGATATTTAGATATGAATTAAACATAGAAAACCCGTACGTAGTATGCAGGTTGTTCAGTTTTTTGCTGATAACATCTCACAAATGCAAATAGACTATTGCACTTCAGTGGGAAGATGATTCTCAGATTTCCTACACCTGGTTAAATTCAAAGTAAGGAGAAGAATCTTACTTTTATAAGAGGATATATCAGTATATTGGTCTGTATGGCGAGAAGAACAGATGGAAAATCCAAAAAACTGCCTTGTCAACGAGAAGTGTTTTATCCCCGATGCTGTTCAACATATACACGAATGACCAACCTAATCCCAAGGAAACAAAACATTTTCTATTTTGTGACCATCGTAAATTGACCAGCACGTCATGAGGAAGGGTAGCGGGAGGTTCCCTCATGTAGCGATCGTCATTATCAGGTCGAGTTCAAAAAGGGATAGAAAACATAAGTATAACAGAGACATTGGATATCGTCTGCTGCGATTAATCAATTCTGATGCTGGACCGTCTTTAAGGTGGGAAATATAATCTGCTGTTACCGGTTGTAGACATAAGTTTTATGAAGTAGATAAATAGGATATTAAGTGAACATAAATTATTTGCCGTTTCCTTTATACAGGGTGTCCCACGACGATTAAGACAAGCAATATGTCGGAATTGAGCAGTAGTAGCGAATTGTAATTTTGAGCGTGTAAAGAAGGGCAAATATAGTATCTTTTCTTATTATTGTGTCATCCAATGAGGTATTTGTTTTTGGTCACGTGACGTCCGATTCAAAATTATTAATTGGACACCCTGTATATTTGTGACTTTTTGTGTTCCTCCCGATAACACAATTCCAACAAACTAGCGCACTTGGGGTCTAAGGTGATTAAATCAAGAGCTACAGGTATTTAAAGGACTGTACCACTCCATTACGAAACACTAACAAAACAATTTAACTGTGGGGGTACATGTTATAATCAATGATAGTGGTACCATCCTTTAAGTACCTGTAGCTCTTGAATTAATCACTTTAGATCTCAAGTGTGCAAGTTTGTTGGAATTGTTTTATCGGGAAGAAAACAAAAAATCATAAATATACAAAGTGTCCCATTAAAAATTTTAAATCAGAGGTCACGTGATCAAAAACAAATACTTCACTGGATGACACAATAATGAGAAAAGATACTACATTTGCTCTAATTTACACCCCCAAAATTATAATTCGCTACTACTGCCTAGTTTTGATATATTGCTTGTCTTATTAAGCGTCGTAGGGCACCCTGTATATGAAATAAAGCAAGTCCTAAAAGACGGAAATAGGATAGAATTATTGAGAGTTGTGGTCAGTTTACCTTGGTTTTACAGAATATCTATATGCCGACGATTCATCTATTGTCGCACAGGGAAGGACGTTTTCAGAAGATGAAGCGAAACTCATTGTCCTATCGCGCATGTCGGATTCCTATAGGGTCAACTGTCTGAAACTCAGACACCCGAATACCCAGGTATGTGCTTTCCATTTAAATTCGAGAGCCGTCAGAAGGAAACTATCAATCTAATGGGACGGGACCCTCATAGAACATACAACCCAGCCTAAATACCTTACAGTAGCACTGGACCAATCCCTAACCTATTAACGTTATTGTCACAACATTCGGCAAAAGGTGTCGACAAAGAACCAACAGACTTCCAAGCCGGATGGGATAGCTGTATTAGCTCAATCCCCACTTGACCTACATATATGATATTAACTTACACATATTATTACAGGTCATAATTTTGTATGGAATATTATTCTAAATTGTAAATGTATTTTAACGAATAATTTACAATAAACAAATAAATAAAAATAAATTCAGGAAAGCAAATGGGGCGCCAATCCTCAAGAATAAGAACTATGGCTGAGGTATTGTGCTTCTCAACAGCGGAGTACGCTTGTCCTGTCTGGAACAGACCCACCCACATCAAAAGTGTCGATAGAAACATACAGACTAGTGGCAGGATGTATGAAGGCCACACCACTAGAGAATCTTCAAAAGGCGGTTGGTTTTGAAGCTCCCGCAACTCGCCGACTAGCAAACAAACACACAGATAGAGTGAGGCAAATATTCAATCATCGCCACCCCCTTTACGAGGCTCCAGAACCGAAAAGGAGATTAAAATCACGGAAGAGCTTCTTGAATGTCGTCCCATAGAGCCACCTACCAAAAGGCTTCATCAGGCACCATTTGGACTTTTTTTGCTAACGGGAAACCGCTTGGCGAAGGAAGCCGGCACAGTGGCTCCGTGTACTCCCAACAGTGTCGGGCTCCGACTAAAACCCCTTGTCCTTGCTAAGTAGAACTTCCTGGAATTACATGTAGCATTGCTTCAAGACTGTTGCAGCTTTTTGATGTTTTTGGTGCTCCACTACTTCGCTTCTATTTTCTTTTTCCTTTCCATCGCAATTACGTCTCTCTCCCTTCGCCCAATAACCTGCCTGGTAAAATTAGCAATAATCTCCCAGTTCTCCTCTGAATTTAACATTTTTGTGATCACATTTTCAGGTCCCACCTTTCCTAGACTTTGGTCTACTGTGTCTCCATTGTATACACTCAAAAAATGTATGCTCTACTTCTTTTTCAGTGTGGGTGAATCGTTTCCAATATTGTTGGAAACTTCTATGTCCACTTATCATCTGAGTGAGAAAATAGGTCATATCTCTATGTTGCTTCTTCACCCATGGTTCGATTTTTGGTATAAGCCTCCTGGTCCAGCTACCACTGTTCTCCAGGTTCTCCTTTTGCCAAGAGTGCTGCCAACTTTCAATCAGGTTTTCTTTTGCTGTGTTTTTTCCTACAGTTTTTTTCCTCTTCTTTCTGTGCAATCAAAATATCTGCTGGAGGCTATTAACAATACCGCACTAGTCGAAACAGTTCGTTAGCCTCTTACTATTCTCATCATCATCATCATAGTCACAACGTCTTAACAGACATGTTGTGAACTCGTAAAATGCATTTGCCCATTTTACGTGTTTCTCTTGGGATATATTTAAGATCTTTAATGCAGTAGTTTCCCATTTGATTTCTGCATCCTCATGCCGTTGACCAGATGGTATCTACTGGTTCATCCGCCTTTAGGGGCAATTTCTCACCTCAAGGACAAGAAGGTGTCCTGACTCTTCTCAACTCGTCCACCCAAAGCTGTTGGTTGAGAAGAGGTTACTGTTTATACCGACAGTAGTTCGGTTCCTACTATTCTCATAGCCACCCTCATTTCTAATCCCAGAACCTTTTTCCTGTATACCTGGTCATGTAGCTGCCTCTTCCATCCATTATACACACACATCAGGATATACTCAATAACTAAAGAACCTCCAACTAATCTGGTCAAGTGGGGCATCACAGACGGAAATGACATAACGTGTGACTGCGGAGAGCCACAAACTGGCGAACATTTTCTGACCTGCGTGAACTGTCCAAGCACCTGAACCTTCGAAGATTTATAGCTTTTAGCTTGCCAGAGAAAATGCTTCAGATGTGGCTTGATATTGGGCCGAAAGAAATTGATTTGGATTCGGACACGAATCATTCAACTTTTGGCAATCGTAGTCAAGGTAATGAAACAATCGTATTGTATTGTCATCGGCTCTTGGTAAGTGTACAAGGTTTAAATTAAATCTGTTCATTTAAAGTGGGTCAAAATTGAGTCCAAAAGAGTCGATTACAAACAAACATACAAACATACAGGCGAAGCGAATAAAAGCGAGTTAAAAATAGACATGCCCGATGACGATTTGTAGTGTTTCTGCTATCCACATTCATATTATCATTATAATCGCTCCCTAGCTTCCGGTAGCTCTTCCACAAACTAGGTCGGCGATAACTCATCTCGCAGAATTTCCTACTACTGCACAAAGGACACGCGCTCAAAAATGTGTTGTTATAGCTGCACTATCTACAGTATCTACGTATATGTTAGGAGAATGTTTAGGTCTTCGATCTTGCGATTCAAATTTTGTTAATTTTATATGCTATTACTTAGCGAAGTCCTCACATTTTCCTAGTTACACGAACTCTTACATAATTTTGTGTGAAACACCTTCCAGCTAGTGCATACCCGTATGGATGGTTAAGTCACCAGACAAACATCGGTTGTCTTCTTCTAACTTTATTACTTTTAAGCATCGATAAATGCATCAATTAGGAGATTATGAAATACCCTGAGCTTCACTACTTCATCAATGACAGGCAATATGGATTCCGACATCAAAGTTTAATTGCGTGGCACGTATCCAGGATTTAGTTAGTTTCGGGTGGGGTCCAAGCACCTTTTATTGGTTTTGCTTGAATGGCACTTATCAGCAAAACAAAATATTAACCGGGGGGGGGGTGCAGATTAGGGGTTGCCAAAAATCGTTAGACGTGTGAATTGCATTTTTAGTAGCATTATATGACATTTCCCCCCTTTAAATACGTGCCTGTCGACTGCAGATCTCCTCGCTTACGTTCACATGTGTGGAGCGTACTCATCCATTCGTTTGAAGAGGTTCACGTCGTTGCTCTTGATATCTCAAGGTGTCTGGAAAAATGTGGCAAGTAACTCTCCTAAACGCTGTCCTTCCCATGGCCTACCTGTTACACTGAGCGGTTGGTTGTCAGACTTTCTCTATGGTCGCAAAATCTCCATTTTAGCTCTCACTGTACACGAGAGAGCTTATGCAGAGTATCTGTCTGTCCGTCCGTCTGTTCGTATACAAAAGATAGCCTAAACTACAGGTGCTAGACAAAAACTAAATACAGATTCAGAGCCGGCATGAAAAAACTAGTCCAGGAAAAATCCGGTTTTGTCAATATCACTTCCGGTTAAAAAAAACTTTTTAAAGCAACAAATTCCACAAATTCCGTTTGAATTTACTCAAGTAAATTCTTTCCTATATTTTTGGTAGACGGATTCGCTTCTCCTTTCCATTCAACGCTGGGGTATCACAGAATCGGTATTGGCTCCGATAGTGTTTCTAATCCACATAACGAAAATTCACGTCACTCATTTCTGTCGGACGGTCTATAATACCGTGTTTCTCATGATCTCAGTAACCATGGAGCATGGATTGTGATGAAATTTGGGTGGTGATATGCTGTGGAGGCGGCAGAGTAATCAGCAAAAAACAAAATATTTCAAATATTCCTCAAACTTTTTTTAGGCGTTTTAATTTTCTACTATTTTGGGTGTGGTAAAATTGCGGTGGTTGAGGATGGAAGGAGGGGGTGTAAAACTGAAAAATTTGTTGTATTCATAATAGGCTGTCCATTGACCTGTGAAAGGAAGACCTAGCGACATAATACACTTTTTTACAGAAACCAAGCGACTTTTGTCATTTATACAATACATACCTACGAGTATTGCTTTAGATAGCTCTGTTTTGTGCAATTATTGAAATTATTGAGTTGATTTTAATGAAATTTTGACACAGTATTGCCACCGTGGCGAGGATGGAAAACGCGTAGGGTTCTAAAGAAATCGTGTCAGTAGCGGTGCCACAATCATCAAAAAACTAAAAATATAAATACCGCTCAAACACCGTATATAGCCGATTTGTATGTTCCTCACCGTTTTCCACATTTATTTAGATGGGGTGTAATTTGGGTGGTTTGGGGCTAGAGGGTTGTGAAACTGAAAAATTTCTTGTATTCTTGGTGCGATCTTCATCGTCCTGTAAACGAACGAATGTGAATGCTGTCCTACGTTTAGCCAGTTAATAATTTTTTAAATTAAATCGTTGTAGATAATTGTGTAATGTTTTCAAAACTAGCGGAAATACATCAAATCGAAAAAATGTTTTAAGCAGTTTAATTATTATAAATGCTTATTTCCGATAATCCATGTTGTCGATACCGATACTTATAGAATCGATACTTATCTTCAAGTATCTGGAAGCATCAATACTTGACCAACAAATATTCAATTGGTTTCGCGTTTCTACCCAGACTTCTAATCTAATTCATAATGACATCATCAAGGTCAACTTCTGTAGGAATAATTCAATCAGCTGTTGGTTCCTTTGTGATGACATGTTGCAGATTACTGACGTCAGCGACGCCATTTTGGGATAGTTTCATTCAAAATGACAGGGGCGGGGTAGAATAAAAGTGTTATCAGTACAAAACGACAGAATTAAGAAACATAGTGAGGCGAAGGAAGCCTGATTGTAGCTAGTGTCATAACATCAATTTCTATGGCGAACAGAGTACACAATATGTACCTGGAAAAATAGCCTTCAGCTTTTCCGATGGAATTTCTTTTGGAACAGGCACGCTTACTGATTCCAAAGAATGACATTCATACTCATGAGTTTTACGGAAACCTCCAGACAACCCTCTAATATGAAATAGCATTAAATTTCAACCGTTTGTAAACATTATTGGCTCAAAGTGCATACTACAAAGCCTATAATTTTGGTTCAGTCTGTCAAAATTCGGGCCATATTAATCTTCTGTCTGACTCTCCATGAGCCACGTTCTAGCTCTAGGAAAATATAAAATTATTACTGCGTGGACAAGCATACAATAAGAACACAATTCAAATGCCCTCAAATGTAGATGTTAATTTATTAAACTACCACTCCACAGTATATTCTACTACAGTTTTTAAAGATCGCTGAGGGTAGTTACCATTACTTTCACCTGTACTAATAAATGCTAATTCTTACCTTGAGGGATCTTTAGGGACTCAAAAAAACTTATATCTTCATTAGAGTAGCTCTTCGAAGAGCACCTTATTGTAGCACACACATGTCCTGCTTTTAATTTTCCTGTTTTTATAACACTATTTGGTATACTTATCCATACACAAAATACTACGACTAAACAGCAAACGAAACAATGCTAGTTATAACGAGAAACTATTCAAAAGTCCGTAGCAAAACGCAAAACATCTCGAAAGGCAGCTCTTTTATTAGTGACGCTACCACTGTTACTACGCCTCGTTAAAGATAGCCGTGACCGTGCTGTGCCGCCGCTGTTTAAATCAGAACAAATCTAACCCAAAATGACGATGCGCAAAATGATCGGCGCAAAGCACCCTCAGACCTTGAAAATGACAGCTGATTGTTTGTTGAGCCGTGTCTTTGTGGTGTATCTCCTAGACTATATTCTGTATTGCGATAACCGGAGTATCTGCATAAATCCGGAGTTTACACGGAAACTCGAGTCGGGCAGCACGACGCGACGGGCGACGGGACGGTGGGAAGTGGGAAGGGACGGTGGGAAGGACGGTGGTAGCCAGGGACGTCTCCGCTTGCGACGAAAACACGCGAAACTACACCAACAACCCATAAATCAGGCCGTTTGGCTCCCTACTTTATGAGGATATCGCTCCTCACGGACGTATTCGGGCTATTTGGTGCCACGGGATCGATCCATCCGGGGGCATTTGCTTTGATGGCTCCTTTTAGTCAAAATTTGCTTAGCAGAAATTCACGAAAACGGTCTCTGAAGTGAATAAAATGATTTATGAAAGGTTGGGCCAACAGAATAGTCAGGTGTCCATATAGCTTACGTAACTGTATATCAACGATACCCTTATAATCATATTATCCTACTGGGGTGAGATTCTGAAGGACACTCCGATCAACTTAGGAATTTGGCAGCTTTCCTTGAAAGTAACCTACGCAGGCACTTCGTTGATTCTGATGATAGACGTGCAGCGTAGTTTTTAATATATTTGTACGTATGTATTAGGTGGTCCGATAAGAATTCAAAGTGCTGTATCGTAAATACTATTCGCTATAGTGACCTGCGGTAAAAAAATATTGCTATAATAATTGCTATAAGAAAAGCTTAAAGATATTTTCAGATTTCCAAGATTTAAATATTTAATGTGATTTTTCATTGAAATTCACCTAGTAAATACTATAAAAAATACATGCTATTTGAAAATAGAATTTACGGAAGTAACTTCTGTTTAAAACTTTATGGCGTATCTATTCAGATAAAGTGGTGGGGTGTAATTGAATGCTTCTTTTTGTAATAAACAGCAATAATCCCTACACAACTTTCAGATTTCAACAAACATTAAAAAAGCGTTTATTTTTCCATCAAACCCATCTTACCTATGATAATATATGTCTAATTCCTTGTGCTATCGCTAGCGCATTATTTGATATAATAACCGAAAACTGCAAAAATCTCTCTAAATGTGACTTTTTTCATAAGAATCTAAATAAACTTTCGAAAACCGTGTTTGTCGATATCTTATTCCTAAGCTGAAATATCGAATAAAGAATAATATGTAGTTATCATATAAGAAAAAGACGTTATTAGACCGGTAGTTATTGTTATTTATTAGTTTTTTTCAAAATTTAATGACACTATTTCACTATTTAACAATTTTTACATATTAAAAGTCTCTATGGCAAATAGTTTACGAGATATAGCACATTGCATTCTTATCTGACCATCTGGTATATATCTATCTTTAAACCGAATATTTTAACGTAATTCTTGCCCACCACAAAGCAAGATTAATATCCCATCACCAATACCACCATTTTAAAAGTTTATTCAAATATTTACCAAGTGCATTTACTATTTTCCAAATTATCAGACTTAGGCCCTTCACACACGGGTTGATCTAGTCGATTCGCACAACATGCTCGTTCTGCTCGATCCTGGGGACTAACAGTCGATTTCCGTCATCATCAAAATATTTTCAATAAGTAATACCAAAAAGAACAAGATTGCAGTCCCTCATTGATCAAGTGTGATTCGATTAATAACTCATAAATTTCATTTAACCCTTATACGATGAACAATATCATATTCTTGGTTTAAGATTATTACAGCTTGGCGCATAAAGAAATATATTGCATGCTTGAATGAAAGTAGACATTATTTGTCCAAGAATTTAGTGTGTAGCTCTATCCTAAAGCTAAATGGTTCGGTAGATACTACTGCTACTGCACTAACTCAGGCTATTATATCTAACAGTTTGTATACTCATATGTCGTTTTTTGCTTTTTGAATCCTGACCGTCGGTACCAAATATTTAGTAAAACAATCTTGGGATACGGTCAATTATTATATTTCTAAAATATAATTTTTTTCTTTACGACGTTTCGACGCTTCTATTAGGCGTCATCTTCAGGTATTAAAACTAAAATAAAATATCAAAAATGTCAAACAGATACAAAATGACTAACATTCACAATTAATTTTTTTTAAACAAAATTACAATTGAAAACAAATAATTAAATGCAACAGAAAACTTACATTATATCACAACAGTCATATGTATTATGCCGGGTGGTGTTGGCAATTTGGTTTTTAGTGAGAGACTGGCGTGGTGGAACAAAAATATCCAGCTGATAAAATATCCGTTAAAAAAATATATACAAGTACAAAACATAAGAAAATAATTAAATATCGAGGAAGGTAAATATTGATAAGATGGAAGAAAGTATAGGCTATGTTCCATTTATTAAATTTGCATATATGCATAAAAGATTGCTTGTATCTGTCCTGAAATTCATGCTGTTAGAACTTCTTTTCATATGTATCATCTCTAAGATGTTTCTTTTATACCAATCTTTCTCTTTGCATAAAGTTCTAACGTTGTTAAAATCGATGGTATGTTTGTTTTCTATAGCATGTTTGCTGAGGGCGGTAGAATTCAGGTTCTTATTTTTAATATCATACTTATGTTTATATATGCGTTTATTTAAATATTGCTTAGTTTGTCCTATGTATAAGTTGGGGCAATCTTTACAAGGTATTTCATAAACCAAGTTGCTATGCATGTCCTTTTCTAATGCAGGTTTCAGGCTTGAAAATACTGTACGGGTTGTTGTCGTGGCAGTATGGGCAACATTTACGTTAAATTTATTGAAAATTTTATTAATGTTTTCGGAGAGTCCAGGTGTATAAGGCATTGAAAAATATTTCTTTTTATTATTATCATTATTTGAATGTTGCCGGCGGTTATAAAGTTGATGAACTCTCTTCTTGATAGTGGTGTTTGTGAAGTGCTGTGGGTAGTTGTTTTGGGACAGGATATTCCTTACCTTTTTGAGATTGTCAGGTCTGTTTTTGACGTCAGAAAGCAAAATGGCTCGATCGGTGAGACTATTTATTACACTGGTTTTATATGTCTTCGGCACGTTAGAATCGAAGTTAAGGTATCTCCCTGACCATATTGATTTTGTAAACCAATTTGTTTCAATACAACTATCATAGAGCCATTTTGCTTTCTGACGTCAAAAATAGACCTGACAATCTCAAAAAGGTAAGGAATATCCTGTCCCAAAACAACTACCCACAGCACTTCACAAACACCACTATCAAGAAGAGAGTTCATTAACTTTATAACCGCCGGCAACGTTCAAATAATGATAATAATAAAAAGAAATATTTTTCAATGCCTTATACACCTGGACTCTCCGAAAACGTTAATAAAATTTTCAATAAATTTAACGTAAATGTTGCCCATACTGCCACGACAACAGCCCGTACAGTATTTTCAAGCCTGAAACCTGCATTAGAAAAGGACATGCATAGCAACTTGGTTTATGAAATACCTTGTAAAGATTGCCCCAACTTATACATAGGACAAACTAAGCAATATTTAAATAAACGCATGTACAAACATAAGTATGATATTAAAAATAAGAACCTGAATTCTACCGCCCTCAGCAAACATGCTATAGAAAACAAACATACCATCGATTTTAACAACGTTAGAACTTTATGCAAAGAGAAAGATTAATATAAAAGAAACATCTTAGAGATGATACACATAAAAAGAAGTTCTAACAGCATGAATCTCAGGACAGATACAAGCAATCTTTCATGCATATATATGCAAATTTAATAAATGGAACATAGCCTATACTTTCTTCCGTCTTATCAATATTTACCTTCCTCGATATTTAATTATTTTCTTATGTCTTGTATAGTAAAGCCCAAAGATATACCATTTGTTTACAAAGTGAGGATCTCCGCAAAAAGTGCCGACAGAGAAAGGAAACGGGGTCGGACTGGGCATTCGAATTCGTTGGAGTGGGCAACAACCAAAATGTTGATTCCATCCAATAAAGTGCTCATATATCAGCTGCTTGAACAAGATGTTTGAAACTTTATTATCTGTTGATAAATATATGGTAGAGACATTTCAATATAACCGTATAAACCATATGGTAAATTATTCCTTTCTACACTCAATTTTAACGTTCGATTCGTTGTTTTAATTGTCCCCAAATTAATTCTATAGGACTGAAAATGCAAAACTAGGGAGGCAACCTTAAGACATCATGACCATACTTTCTAGCTATGCTTTCTATGACATATTGTTTATCAAACTGTTCAGTGTGGAGGACCAATAATTCAGTTTTTTTTTGTAAGTTTCTTCAAAGTACAAATCCTGTTTTATGAGAAAATCTTGTCTTTCCGCCTTCGATAACGTTGAATTCGGAATTTTGTACCTTTGTCTGGAGTGATAGCTTGCGTTGTCCATTACGATGACGCTAAATGGCTTTAAATTGGAAATAAGGGTATACTCAAACCATTGCTCAAATATTCCCGAGTCCATGTTTTTGTGGTAGTTTATATTGCAGTCTTCAATTTTCTTTCCACATAATTTGAGTGCGTTTTCGACCTAGCCGTCAGATGATCCGCAGTGTAAGATAACTATACGGGATCCTTTATTTGGTGGAACGCCTTTTAGCTAACACTTCTTTGTACCGTCGGTCCATCCCTTTTTAGCGGTATCATGGGTATCATACCAGGTCTCGTCAAGATAGTACACTGACCTTCCCTCGTTCCGGTATTGCCCTATCTTATGCAAGTAATCGTGCCGACATCCCACAATCCTTGCACTTTCCATTATAGCCATTCGTTTGTTCACAGTTCTGTACCTAAACCCAATCTTCCTAATCCATCGCTAAAATATTCTCCTTGGATATTGTTACCCCATTCTAGCCAATTGTCTTTGAACGGATTCGATTGTGGGTAGTTCATTAATTTTGTACTTTTCGTACACAATATTCCTCAATAATTTTGTTATCGTGGGATCTAGTTCTTTTGAAACACCAGCACCAAACCTACGCTTCCTGTTTTGTGGCCCCTTTCTCAAAATTTCACATACTGTTGGATATGGAACGTGTGTTAGAATTGACGTCTTGTTGATCATACTCCCCTTATTTTCATTCTCTGGATCCTTCGTTAGTTCATTATCATTTAGTACTATTTGTTTTGCATCTGCGCTAAGATGTGACCTTTTGTGAGGTTTTAATTGGTCTACATCCACCTTCCTCTGTTCAAATTCATTATCAGTGTCCGTACTGTAGTCACTACTTTCACCACCGTAATAATAATAACCGTCTTTTATTAATGATAAATAACACAATGAATAAAAAAGTGAAAAAGAACAATATGGCGGAGTCTAGCTACAAGCTATTCTACTCAACCATATAAAAAAAATATATATATATAAACCGTCGTTGAAAGAAACAGTGCAGATGCTTCATATATACACACATATACAGATATATACATAAATCTCTCTCTATTTCATCAATCTATATCTTCTGGGTAACAATCCCTGGTTATTGTTGCACACCGAGACAAGGGCTTGCATTGCTTTGGTCAACCTACTGAGCACTTAAAAGAAGAAGTTTCAATTTATATTTGAATTTATTGATGTTGTAAGCCCTAAATTCATTAGGTAATAGATTGTACATACGTATAGCATTGTAAATGAACGATCTTTGGAACATTGCAGTTCTGTGCTGAGGAATAGTGAAAAAGAAATTTTGTCTGACATTTTTAGCATGTATTGAAGAACGGGGGATAAACTTGGCTGAGATATTGGGCGGATTAGGATCATTCAAAAGCTTATGTGTGAAAGCGCATAAATGTAACGTCCGTCTATTCTCCATATTGAGCCAATTGCTTTCCTTAATTTTATGTGATATTGGATCATACTTCCTAATCCCATGTATCAACCTAGAACAGCTGTTCTGAACCTTCTGGATTCGCAATTTGTCTGTTTGTGTGAGGCAGGGACCATAGATAAAATCACAGTGGTTGAAATTACTTAGAACAAGAGATTCACATAACGTTGTCTTAAACTTCTTATTGAGATAATGCCTACTATTATAAATTAATTTTAATGTTGATAATAATTGACCGTATCCCAAGATTGTTTTACTAAACATATGTCGTTTATCATATTCACACGCAATTTTGTGGTAAGACCTAAACCTCCGTTTACTTATCTGGTAGGTACTCCTACATTCTACTTACATAACAAAAGAAAAACCGGAAGATTGCTTGTCCTGTTATCGCGGAAAGTAAGGCAAGATGATTTGTAGAACAGCGAACGTTTTACGATGTTTGGTATGTAAGCAGAGATAAAATGCAGGATAGGTTACGGTACACATCGGCAAATAAAACTAAAAGCTGCTCATGCTACTCTGCTAACGAGAGAACTGGTTCATTGCGGATGACTACAACCTATATTTTGATTAATCGCAATACGGTACTTGATCATGGCCAAGATGCCATGCTGCGCTTTTCTGCATAGATACCTACCTGGCCAGAAATTCATATGCAGGGTGAATTCGGTAATTTGTTGTGTTTAGCATACAGAGCGAGTCTGAAGTATAGAACGCCTCACGGTTTGCATGATTTTCATGAATTTTGGGATAGGGAGGTTCTGCAATTCGGCCAATCTTGCGATGGTATTCATAAGGTTGTCAGATCTACCGTTTTTCCGGAAATATAGTAAACTTTGTTATTTAAAATGGCGCACCCTGTATATTTCTACTTTTACTTCCCACACCGATAGGTGAGGGGAGTATTGTGTTCGCGAAAATTTTCGATTTTGAGATAACACGCTTTTTGGACGTTTTATAATGTCTACATAACGAAAATCCATGTCACTCATTTCCGTCGGTCTATCTGTCTGTCGGTCTGTCTGTCTGTCTGTCTGTCTGTCGGTCTGTGCGCGTTTTTCTAGCCTCGTAATCTCAGTAACCGCTGCATGGATTGTGATGAAATTTGGGCAGCGATATGCTGGGGGGTCGTAATAGGTAATGTTCCTATAATTTTGAAAATCGGTACAGGGGCGGCGGAGTAATTAGCAAAAAACAAAAAAAATTAAATATTCCTAAAACTTCGTTTTTAGGTGTTTCAGGGGTTTCTGATCATTTTCTACTTTTTTTTGGGTGGGGGTGAAATTGGGGTGGTTGGGGGGTGGGGGGTTGTAAATCTCAAAAATGTGTTGTACTCATAATAGGCTATCCATTGACCTGCAAAAGAAAGACCTAGCAGCATAATACCCTATTTTAGGCCCATCCGAACATTGCCTTGCCTACTCCAGAAACCAAGGGACTTAGACTTTTCTGATAAATACATAGGAATATTGCTTCAGATCGTTCTGTATTGAGTAACGTGATAGGAATGGATTTTAATGAAACTTTGTCACAGTATTATTACCACGGCGAGGATGGAAAACGCGTATGTTCTGAAAAAATCGTGTCAGTGGCGGCGCAGCAATAATAAAAAAATAAAAAAAAAATAAAAACGTCTCAAACTTTGTTTTTAGGCGTTTTAGGGGTTCCTGATCATTTTCTACTTTTTTTTTGGGTAGGGGTGAATTTGTGGTGGTTGGGGGGTGGGGGGTTGGAAAACTGAAAAATTCGTTGTATTCATAATGGGCTGTCCATTGACCTGTGAATAAAAAACCTAGCGGCATATTACACTTTTTTAGGTCCATTTGAACATTGCCTTGCTCAGTATAGAAACCACATAGAAACCAAGGGACTTCGAATTTGTGATGTATACAGACATACGAGTATTGTTTTAGATCGTCCTATATTGCGTAACGTAATTATTCAATTGATTTTAACGAACTTTTGACACAGTATTACTGCCGCGGCGAGGATGGAAAACGTGTATATTTGGAAAAATCGTGTCAGTGGTGGTGCAGCAATAATAAAAAACTAAGAATATAAAAACAGCTCACACTTCGCTTTTAGATAGTTTAGAGGCCCCTGATCGTTTTGCATCGTTCAGTTGAAGCATGCAGAATGAAAACTGTGGCGTCCTAGTTTCTAAGGAGGGAGACGCAAAAAACTATTTACGAGAGTTTTTGTGTTGGACGTTTCTTTGCGGGAGGGTGGGCGTGATTTAGTTGCAAGGGGATTTCAGACTATAGCTTCATGCAATGGGAAAGCAATAAAACGAAATCATTATTATGTGTGGGAAGTACTGAGTCAATCAACTTGACTCCATTTTTTTGAATCGTTGAAAAATACTGATTATATTTTCTTTGTATCATATTTCCGATACCTAAACGTCATGATTTCAAAGTTACAACTAAATTTGCAGATGCTCAAAATGTTGTCCGTTTACTTCAATACAACAAGCCATGTGAATCTTGAAACTTCGCAGTACATTTTGCAACATGTTTGAATGTTTAGCAGTAAACTACCTATAGAAATCTTATTTTGTTGTTTTAACTTGGACAGATGCAATCCAAAGTTAGTTGTAACTCCGAAATTATGACGTTCAGCTATAGGAAATATTATACAAAAAAAATAGTCAGTATTTTTCAAGGATTTAAAAAATGTAGAAATATATAGGGTAATCCCAAAAATTCATGAACATCGTCCAAACCGTTTCTGAGATAATTGGGGCGTTCCATACTCAAGACTAACTCTGTATACAGTGTGCCTATTATGCATGGAATATAGCATATATCGCAGTAAATAATGGTTGTATAATTTTTTTACATAAGAGTTTAAGATTGTATGTCCCACAATACGGCAGTGTTGTTTCTGTTTCAGAAAACAAATGAGCAACGAGAAACGATAGGTTTTTTAAGTAGCCAGCAATGTACCGTTTTATAAGGCTCTTTTGATAGATGATTTTTTTTTTCTTTCAAATGTTGGTACCCAAATACAAAAAAAATGTTTTAATAAAATCAAAAGTTTATCAAATGTAGCATGTACTAAGTCTTGAAGACGAACTAAATCACCAATGAAATTGTTTTCATCATATTGGGTGTTAAACATTTTTCCCAGAATGCCCAGAATTTTCTTCGATATAGGTTAGGCTACTCAGCTACTGTCTTGCACTTAATGGTGAACATGTTAATCACCCATTGTGATGAAAATCATTTTGTTTCTAATTTCGTTTTTAATAAGAATCATACAGGCTCATTTGTTTTATTTTGATTGAAAAATGTGCTTTCACATTGGTGGGTTGAGGTGTTTACCTGCACGGGTATATCATACTTTCGCCTTATGTTATGTTTTTCCGGTACTTCTGTATGGAGCCGACGCGTGGATGATGAGTAAAATGGAGGCTTTTGAGATGTGGGTGTACCGCCGAATGTTAAGAAAACCTTACAAACATCGAAGTCCTGCGGCGAATGAACAAGGAACTTGATCTCTCAACCACTATAAAGAAGAGAAAAACCGCCCATCCTGGACATATCATGAGGAATAATAAATATACTCTTCTGAAACTAATAATAGAAGGCAAAATAGAGCCAAGGCGCGGACGAAACTCATGGCTGGAAATTGCCAGAGACTGGACGAGACTGGATTCATAACTCACGCTAACCTACGGCGTGTGCTGCAAGCTTTAACTGCGTGAGTCAGTAGTCACTATCGCTCATTGAACGATATACTATTATCATTTCTATGGTGTAATGTTCATGCTCTTCAAATTGGTGCTTGAACTTGCGTGAGTTGTACTGTGTTAAGCTACTTGATACAAGATACATTTTCTAACACGTATTTATCCTAAACTTCGGTATACAAAATTCGTTAGGAACTTCTCATGACATATAGAAATAGTATCACTGTTCACGACTGACACATTAATATTCAAACGAATCACAACAACTACATGTGTTTCCTTCCATAAGCGTATTCAAATCAAGTGGTAGCTAATTAAAGTTTTATTTATGGATATCGGTCTTCTATAGAAACCGATCAGGCGTGATCAGGCATTTGTATACGATTGTCTACTACCTCTTTTTATTTATAATCGCACAATGAAACGACGAGTGAAAATAAACACTTACCGTTTCGTTGTTTATTGGTACAGACGAACTATTTATTTTCTAAATTCATCTTGAAAACGGAAGAAAGTTTAATGGTTAACCACAATCAAAAATTAATAATCATTCATTATTAGACAGCACAGAGCATAGATTTGTTACAGATTCGTCCTGGAATTTCACTGTTGATCTTGAAAAATTCTTCTCATTTTAGATGCTTTCCAATGTACTGGTTTGCAAAGTTTGATATTTCTGTTGTTCTCCACCGATCGTCAGCACTTCAGACTCCATAGTTTAACAGGTCGCATTAACCAGCAGTTTTAATATAAAACTTTTCTTACTTCCCATAACAATAGGTAAGGGAAGTATAGTGATTGCGAAAATTTTTCATTTGGAGATAACATGCTTTTTGGGCGTTTCGGTCTGACGTTCTGTCAGTCTGTCTGTTGGCGTCTTTCTAGTATCGCGCACATTACTGCACATACGAGTATTGCTTTAGATCTATCTAAATTCATCTTGAAAACGGAAGAAAGTTTAATAGTTAACCACAATCAAACATTAATATTCATTCATTATTAGACACCACAGAGCAACGATTTGTTACAGATTCTTCCTGCAATTTCACTGTTGCTCTCGAAAAATTCTTCTCATTTTAGATTATTTACATTCTTTGATTTTTCTGTAGTTCTTTAGCGATCGTCATCTCGTTCGCAACATATTGTGAGGATAAGATGTATGCAAGAACAAAGAACTTGCAGCAATGGTAATATGAAGCATTTCTTAAGGGGCGGCCACACATAGCGACTTGCCTGCACGGCAGTGCCGCCGTAGTGCGTTTCTGAAATGTACTGAAGGAAAGTAATAAAATGTACTAGATTGTACTAGAGTCCGTGAATTTCATTGTGACCTGCAAATGAACCGACATGGAGTTGTTTAAGGACTGAAGACTAAAGCGCGCTATAATTCTCTGAAAAGCAAAAAAAAGCTCTCACACCTGCAACCGTACAATATTTTAGTTGTATGAGGAAAGAGGAATTACGGACCGAAACAATCAAATGATTTGATTTTCATTATGAGCTGGCAACTGACACTACATGGACGCTCTATAATTTTGTGAAGAGCAAAAACACCAAAAAAAGCTCTCAAACCTCTGCATTCTTTGAGATTTTTATTGATTTTTTGGAAACTGAAAATGAACTAGAATTCAGTCTTCATGTACTTTTGTACTTTGACGTCGGAAATGAACTAGAAATAGTACAAATTTACTAAAACAGCAGCACTGCTACACGGTACAGTTTGTACAAACAAGACGGTATACCGCTGAGTGTCCACACCATTCAAGTAAGCTCGCGCAAACCTCCATTTTCTCGACTATTTCATATAGGTGCTGCTATCCTTAAAACTGAACCCTATGGTCAAACCCTCAGGCTTTACCATGCAGACCAGTTCGTGCAAGCCAAAACTTTCAGCAGACTGAAATTTACACAAGCCGCGTTTTTCGGTTTGCGCGAGCTACCATCTTGCCGTTCACACGCACGGGCTTCAGTACGAGGTAAAGCATGCACGTGTGGCCGGGGCTTTACTTCACACACCGATTGGAATGGACTGAAAAATCAAATCATTTGATTGTTTCGGTCCGTAATTCCTCATTCTGAAATGGATGTACAACTAAAATATTGTACGGTTGCAGGTGTGAGAGCTTTTTTTTGCTCTTCAGAGAATTATAGCGCGCTTTAGTCCTTAAACAACTCCATATCGGTTCATTTGCAATGAAATTCACGGACTTTAGTACAATCTAGTACATTTTATTCAATTCAATTTATTTACTTCCATTAGGTACAAATTTTATACATTAATATAACTTATCACTAGAAGAAGATGGTTAGAAGAAGCTCTGTCTAGGCAAGTGTTGCCTGTCTTGCTGTGAGCTCCTTCTGCGGCCTTCGTAAAATTGTACATATGGTGATTTAACATGACTTGTACCGACAAAAATAATAATAATAATAAAATAAAATAAACATAGGCAGGAAAGAAAACCAATAATTTGTAAGACTAATGAAATAATAGATAAATTTTATTCACAGAAGGAGATTGTGGATGGTATACGGAAATGGCTATTGATTATACTTTTTATACTAAACTAGGATTATAAACTTTATTGTTCAAGTATTTTTTGCTATATTTAGTATTTTAATAAATTTATTAGCGTTGCACATTATATATGTTTTTATTGAATTCGTAAATCTTTGGTAGCTGGGAATCTGTTTAATATTTAAAGGAATAGAGTTATATAAGTACGGACCGAAAAATAAAAATGATCTTTGAGTTACTGTTTTTTTGTAAAATGGTACTGTCACATTCATGTTTGCGACAGACCTTGTTGTTGTTGATAAATGACTTTTGTGTGAAAGGTTCATGCTGTTTCTATACGACCAGATTTTACATTGATAGACATACAATAAATTAATATTTAAAATCTGCAGTTCATGGTAAAGCTGTGAGGTTAGGTAGAGTCTATTTTTCTTAAACATTATTTTTAAAAGAGAATTTTGAGTAGTTTGAAGTAGGCTGATAGTTGAAGCAAAGGCACCTCCCCACAAAGTGATACAGTATCTCAAAATAGATTCAGCAAGTGCAGAATATAACATGTATAAATTTTTCCCTGAAATAGTAGTAGTGAATAGTATTCTCAGGCGTTTATTTACGTGAACTATGTGATCATTCCACCGTAAATGTTGATCTAACATTACTCCCAAATACTTTATTGAAGATACTTTTTCTATGGCTGGACATGTACATTTCGGAAACGGACTGCGGCAGCACTGCTTTGAATCGTTCTGTATTGTGTAAGGTGGAAATTATAGAATTCATTTCAGGAAATTTTGACCCAGTATTATTACCCTGGCACGGATTGAAATCGCATATGGTTTTACTAATTGTTTAGTTTTGGTACAATAATCTAAAAACAAAAAATTTGACAACAGTTGGTTTTTAGGCAATTTAGATTTTGGATCGCGAAAATTTTAGATTTTGAGATGATACGCTTTTTATGATATCTACATAATGAAAATCCTGGTCACTTATTTCTGTCGGTCTATGTGTCTGTCGCTATGTCTGTATATTGGCGGTTATTTGTTTACTAGGGGTGCAGTGGCGTGCCGAGTTCTTCGAGGAGCCCTGCAATTTTTTTACGCCCCCCCCCTTACATAAAAAAATAGTATACTGCCTATACTGGGTCAAAACGAAACAACTGTATACGGTTATATTTCAAATCGTTTTATATTTGGTGTAACTTCAACTTTATATTTTAATTTTTTTTCATTCGAGTTTTGAAAGAACAAGAATGTTGTATAGGCCCTACAATGTGATTATCCATCTATAAGGGATTAAATAGAGTGCGGTAAAGTAAGAGGTAACGTGACGTAAGGTAATAAACCTGTGGAATCAGATGAGAGTGTTGCGTTACCTCTTACGTAACGACTATAAACACTCTCATCTGATTCCACAGGTTTATTTTCTTACGTCTGACGTTACCTCTTACCTTACCGCACTCTAATTTATACTTCAAACATATTAACGTACCAAGCTCCATCTACATCTATTATATGGCCACTATGAGTTTTAGGTTTAGAAAACTACAGAACAATGAACACTGGTATAAAATTAAGGGATTAAATAGAGTGCGGTAAGGTAAGAGGTAACGTAAGACGTAAGGTAATAAACCTGTGAAATCAAATGAGAGTGTTGCGTTACCTCTTACGTTACGACTATAAACACTCTCATCTGATTCCACAGGTTTATTTTCTTACGTCTTACGTTACCTCTTACCTTACCGCACTCTAATTTAAACTTAAGTACAAGCATTAAGTATCGTTTAGAGTGCGGTAAGGTAAGAGGTAACGTAAGACGTAAGAAAATAATCCTATGGAATCAGATGAGAGTGTTTATAGTCGTAACGTTTCTTCTTACTCTCTCTTACACTCTTTTAGTGAACTCCGCCATTTGAAGTGTATCTATACTTCAATAAAGTCTATATTATTATTATTATTATTATCTGATTCCACAGGTTTATTTTCATACCTCTTACCTTACCTCTTACGTTACAGCACTATAAATGCACCCTTATAGTTATTACTATGTAAAAAGCTTGCTCGAGGTAGTCGAGGTTGAGGCTGAACGGAGGCCCCTCGGTTTTCCGGGGGACCTTTGGGCACGCCACTGTAGGGGTATATTGAAGGGGCTTACATCCTTCTTTTACTCGTATCAATTGGAATGGTGTAACAGTGCATACCGGTCCACTTCGCGCACACTATACAGGATGCAGATCACCGGAAACTCATTTAAATGCAGACATATTGCAAGCAGGGCAGTACCAGACCAAAGAGTAGGTAACTAACAAGAGGAGACACCCGGCGGAATTCCTTTTATGTTTGCAATCCGCTCCCATTGACCTCGGACCTTTAAATTTGGGTGTGCAGTAGTTGCCAGATGTCTTGCAATACCTGAATTAGCGGGAAAAAGCAATGTTGCCATTTCCGTTTTTCAGTAATAACCTTACTTTTAATATGGCTTAAACGGAATGTATCCTGAAGGGATTGAAAATAAATAAATAATTTAAGTAAATTCTGTTTCATTACTCTATATGAATGATTGCACAACAGTTGTGATTTTTAATGATCTGACCGTCAAAAAGTACCAAACTAGGAAAATTTGGAGTTAAAATACCAATTTTTTTTTTGGGTCATGAATATTTTAGTGACAAGGAATATGGATCCTGAAACTTATCCTGTGATTTGTCTCTTCCAAATTATTGCCCAAAACTGGCCCATAAGTTGAACCAAATGCATCAAACAACAAAAAAAACTGTTTATTACTGTTTACTGACGTTTTCGCGACGTCTGTGACGTTTCTCATATCTCTGAAAATCTCTTTTAAATGTTTGTCTATTAGCTGTCAGAGCACAGTTCGCTTATGTTTTACGCATGTTATTCAATGTATGGACCAGTTTGTTGCAATAAAAGGCAACAAGGAACTAAAACATATTAAGGAGGTGATAGCATATCTTAACAAACAAGCAGAACAAATTAATAAAACAATAGTTTTTAAAAACACAATGATAGAAATCGAAATACAAACAAAACGCAATACGATATCAAACGCAATGGCGGAGTGCGGACGGCGGCGGCGGTTGGTCTTGGTTTGGCGTGGCACGTGGAATCGATGCGGCGTTGCCAATTCTTGTACGTCTATCGTAAAAATCTCTAGGTCCATTACATTGTGTATTTTTGATTATATTTACTTCAGGAGAATTAGCAGATATGATATTAAATAAAGATACCAGTAAATTTTTGTATGAATATATCACCAAACATAAACGGATCTTACCGAAAATTAAAATAAAAACAATATTGTAATGTGGTATGTTCCAATGATGGAACGAAATCGTTTTTCTTTTTTTTTAAATTCTGTGTCATCGGCATCGACTGCTTTGGTAATTAGCTTCAAATCTTTTTTCTGTCATAAAGTTATAATATTGACGTGGTATAATGACATAATAAAATATTAACCAGCAGCAAACGCATCTTTGAATATTATGAATGAAAGTAAATTTGAATAGGTAATAGGTACCTACTTATTTTGGTCAATAAAAAAAGAGTTAAAATATATCTAAATTATCAATATTGCGACGAAGTGTTTCTACTTTCTATCAATCTCCCAAATAATGACGTCGCAGGAAATGCGAATACAAATCTCAATGTGGCAACGCTTGACACCGAACTAGCTCGGGTCAGCTCGGGCGAATTCGAGGCCCTTTAAATTTGGGTGTAGCTGCATCTCTGTCTAATTTTATTCGCTCTGTCTGACTGTCTCCTCTTGTTAGTTACCTACTCTTTGACCAGACGTCGAGAGTGTAGGTAGTGGCAACAGCGATACGTGGTTTGCTTTGCACCCACCGAGCTTGAGGACCCACTCCGACTCCGCACAAATGTGTCCGACGAATACGGTCGCAAATCGTAAGTCGCAGCCTGAGTCTGACTTGGCTGCCTGTTTGTAAACAAAGGACTTTCTAGCGCGCCAGACACTGCTTGGCGTTTCTCAATCATGCTGTTTAGTGGCGGTAAATTAGAGCTTTCCCAAAAAGCTGAATCGGGCTGGAAAAGGTCCCGCGTCTGTACTTTTTCGAGAATTTTACTTCCCACACCGTCGGTCTGTCTGTCTGTCTATCGGTCTGTCTGTCTGCCTGTCGGTCTGTCTGTCTGTTTGTTGCGTTTTTCTACCCTCGTAATCTCAGTAACCGCTGCATGGATTGTGATGAAATTTGGGTAGCGATATGCTGTGGGGTCCTAGTAGGTAATGCTAATTTTGAAAATCGGTGCATTGCCGGCGGAGTAATTAGCAAAAAACTGATCATTTTCTACTTTTTTTGGGTGAGGGTGAATTTGGGGTGGTTGGGGGGTGGGGGGTTGTAAAACTGAAAAATTTGTTGTATTCATAATGGGCTGTCCATTGACCTGTGAATGAAAAACATAGCGGCATAATACACTTTTCTAGGCCCATCCGAACATTGCCTTGCTTATTACAGAAACCAAGGGACTTAGAATTTGTGATGTACACATACGAGTATTGTTTTAGTTTGTTCTATATTGCTTAACGCGAAAATCATTGAATTGATTTTAATGAAATTTTGACACAGTATTAATACCGCGGCGAGGATAGAAAACGCGTTTGTTTTGGAAAAATCGTGTCAGTGGCGGCGCAGCAGTAATAAAAAAAACAAAAATATAAAAACAGCTTAAACTTTGATTTTAGACGTTTTAATGGCTCCTGGTCATTTTATACTTCTTTTTGGGTAGGGGTGCATTTGGGGTGGTTGAGAGGTGAGGGGTTATAAAACTGAAAAATTTGTTGTGTTCATAATAGTTTGTCTATTGTCCTAAGGAAAAAATACCTAGCGACATATTCTTTTTTTAAATCCGTCTGAACATTGGCTTGCCTATTAGAGAAACCATGGGACATAGAAATTTGTGATGCTTACATATACGAGTGTTGCTTAGTTTGGTTCTATGTATATCGTAAAGCGAAAATGATTGAATTGATTTTAATAAAATTTCGACATAGGATTTACTATTGCGGCGAGAATGGAAAACGCGTCAGTGGCGGCGCAAGAATAATAAAAAAACTAAAAATATAGAAACAGCCCATACTTCGTTTTTAGACGGTTTAGAGGCTCCTGATCCTTTCGCGTCGTCCAGTTGAAGCATGCAGAATCAAAACTGTGGCGTCCTAGTTCCTAAGGAGACTATTTACGAGAGTGGGTGATGATTTGGTTGCAAGGGTATTTCAGACTATAGCTTTATGCAATATGAAAACAATAAAATGGTATCATAATTGTCTGTGTGAAGTGTGAGTCAATCAACTTGACCCATTTTTTCTTTACAGTTTAAATGAATGCCATTTTCGGGAGGAGTGAAGTGGTGGGGACAAAGCACTAGTAATGGGACTCCATGTCACATAGAATGGCATTGTTCCCAAGCTGGTCAACTCCCAATGAGGGGCCCACCCTAGCGTATTGCGGACGACATCGCGTGCCATGTTCTTTGCCTCAGCCGATTTCGCATGCGCTGTATCGTTCTGATCGACTTATGCTAACAAACTTGACCCTATTCTGAACGACACCTGTAGGATAATCACGGTCTGTCTAAAGCCTATCAACCTGGCGAGATGTCTCATGTATGGCAGAATGAAGTAGACAGTCGTTAGATAAAAAACACCATCTATAACCCTCAACATCCAGACTTAAATCAAGGAAGCATTTTATTATGTCAAAAAATCTACTGACAGACTCCAAATCAGTAACCAACGAGGTACTGTAGCAGCTGTAAAAATGGTACCTCTCGATATGTACCATGAGACCATTTTTACGTAGAAATCTCTGAAATACCATATTCTAAAACCAAAATGTCAAAAAATTACCATTTAGAAAATGGGGTTATTTTTACCCCTAACTCTTCCCGTATAATACGCCTCTAATTAAAATTATGAAATTCTGAATTCAGAATCAGATTCAGCGTCAAAAGTTTACCCATCGTACCTAATTTCGTAATCTTTTTATGAATGGTTTCGAGAATATCGAGGGAAAACCGTCTTCAGGGTGCCCCATGCAAAGGAGCGTAGCTCCCTTAGGAAGCATTTTCGGACCCATGTTCATATGACATTTTCTTTCTATTTTTCGGAGTACTATTCGTGTTTAAAGTTTGTTAACATACTTAATTAATACCCTGTATATATATTTATGTGAACCATCCCACTTGACGATGGTGGATGGAGGCACAGCATGTTGCCAGACCTCATCTGGGTAAAGTAATTGTATTTTTCACATATCCATAATGTAAACATCTAACGCTGTTCTGACGATACATTGCAGTCATTGCAATAATAATAAAAAGGCTAAAGGAGCATGCGAGGTAAATCCCAAAATAGCCTATTGCCTCAAAAGAAGGTACTTACCCAATGTTTTATGTATGTATACGTATTTTTATTATATAGGAATAAACAACTATTTTTTATAAAACGTGACAACGTCGCATCGACGGACCGCCGACCTTGGGCGAACAGGTATAAGCAACAGATAGTGGCGGCACGTGTTTTGGTTTGATCGTTCCTTGTTTATTGGGTGATTTTTGAGTGATTTTTGGATCTTATTAGTGCATAACTGAAAAGTAAACTATTTTAGACAATTCCAATTGTGATTAGTGCAAATGTTATCATCTGTCGGTATCATAAGATCCAGTGGGCTGTGACAGCTTCTTCTCTACTCTTACAACGTGCAACGGCGTCTGTGTTCACGCATGTACGAAAATCATCCTACAGCATCCACCTACGCTGTTGCAAATCACCTCAATACGGTATTTCGCATTGGAAGGTGTGGTTCACTGTGCAAACTACTTGTCTGTATCCGTACCATTACATAGCACACATTTTGAAGGAAGCGTCAGAAGAATAGATTCATGTAGACGCCGAAGATACAATTTTTTATGTGGGATTCTTTAGACGGACGAGTCCATATATGACCGAAAATCCATGGATACAACATATTTTATAACGTGGCCTGCATATTCTGCTTGCTTGCCTAGCGGCTTTTTAAGGCGAATCCTTTTTAAAACACAACTTGAAGTTTTCTTCTAAAATTATACAGTTTTGAGACCCTATACCCTGAGTTTTGATTAAGCGATCGATTTTTATGACTAATCATGACGTAATAGCATATTATTCAAGTACCCATAACAAAAATTGAATATCCGACGATAAGTTTTTGCCAAACAGGTCCGTTGAAATTTTACGCTCACGGAGATCCATTACGCCTTTAGAGCTTAAATGCCATATTATTGCCTATGTTTACTACATTTACAACAAGTTTCTCGTACCAATTGATAACTAGAAAGATGGGCATGTGCTTGCCGTAAAATGCACTGTTAATTATTTGGTGATTCTTTAAGATACATTCCTTTTTTTTCACGTTTCCTGAAGTCACTTTTTAAAACATGCTTATTTTGACACTATCTCGCGAAGTGATTTCAGTCGATAATGACGTGAGAGCATATTTTCTAATACCAAACATTCCAAAATCCGACAATGAAATTTCGTTTTATTAGGGTTTTTGTGTGGAGGTCTGCATTTTAATGAATATCCCTAAAAATCAATTTATTTCTGAAACATTTGTAAATCGGACCCTACTTTAAATGACTTTTTTTGTTGGAAATAAGCCGTACAGTCTTTTCATAAAGTATTTTCCATTCGTCATAAAACACCCTGTATAACACCGACATTAATCTTGCAAACAATCACATGCCTGTTAGAACATGGGCTTTGCATTTTCTAACCTATTTGAATTCGTTGATTCCATAATGAAAGTGCAAATTGCAAGTGTCTAGTTTTCCTGTACTATGATCTCTGTATGGTTGCAGCAGCGCCTCAGCCTCGGCCAATGCATTCGAGTTGAAGGTCATTGTCAATAGCCCCACACTTCCAGTGCTTCCACTTCCACTTCACGATATTCCTTGAACGCCTTGCGTTGCAGTGTGCCGTAAAGCAGTCCGCGTTCTGCTAAAGACTGTTTTTTGGACTACATAATTCCTTCTACAAGATTTAGTTCAATTTTTTGAATAAGCAATAGACCGATCTCTGTGGTCGAATTCAAACGCAGAAGGCTAGCAGCGGCTGCTTCGCTGTCAAAGGATCTGTAGATCATTACCGCTTGGGGACTCAAGAATATCGTGAAATTTAGTGTTTCCATTACCCAGTATACTGTACCGGGTGTCCCATTTTGGGCACTTTTACGGGGTATCTCGGTTATTTTTGAAGATAGAGAGTTGCGGTTTTCGCGACAGTGTACTACTTTGTTGTGAAACTAAAGATGCCGTCAACAAAGTTATCATGGCCCTTTTGGTTTTTGAGATACAGGGTGAAAACGAAAACTATCGATTTTGGGACCACCCTCGTATCTCGGTTGTCTTTTACCTCATTGAAAAGATTAAAAAACGGTCTTATAGAATTTTTTCTGTAGAATCCAGTGCTGTAGTTTGATTTTTTCTACCTCTAACCATTTTTCAGTTATGAAGCAAACATATATTTTTTTAAACGGGACACCCTGTATATTATTTTTTACGTCAATCGGAAATAATTCAAGCTTTTCAAACAAATATACTACTATGATTTTTTTCTGAAAACTAAGCTCAAAATTTCATTTTTTACTGTATTTGTAATAGTATAGGCCATGACTAATCTATTAAAAACAATATCCAAGTAAACAATTATTGAGTTACAAGATACTGAATACTTTTAAACTCAATTATTTAATTGTATTTTATACGCTATTAACTACTATTTGCGATAATGTTCAGTAAATATCACTTAAGACCAAACATTATATCTGAAGAATATCAACACACTATTAAATTTGAATTTGAATCAAAGTAAAAACTAAAAACATCGAGGAGCTTTTAAAGATGTGGCTCAAGTTGGAGACTATTTTCTCGAATGCAAATCTGGCACAATTTCTTATTCTTTTAACGGCATTTAAAAGAATTATTGGTCTAATGGTCTCCTTCGTGTTATAGCGATTAAAAATTCCCAAACTTGGATCCTGTGCAACAGTTGAAGTACCTAGCTTAGACTCGTATGGCTGGTAATTGTGTTTTTTTTAAAATTATCTCTACAGTTGATTTTTGTACCCCTACAGCTTCTTCTTTGTGCTTACAAGATGATGAATGCGTTGCTTATACAGGGTTGGGATAAAGTATGGAACCAAGCAAATAACTTTGGAACGGAAAGAGTGATGTTTGCTGAAAATTTGCAGGCAAGTGTAGTGACGTCTAATGCATCCGAAGACATTATGTTGGCTATTAATGTACTTCCGGTGTAACCGGAAGTACCGTCAACTTTTTTAATTTAAATGGGACACCCTGTATATTATTGCAGATTTGAATTCATCATTTTTTCCGAATACGTCCATAGTGGGTTTAGTATTTGTTTCTTAAAAAATTTGTCTCACAAATTCGTCCGTGGCGGTCTGCGGTCTTCCCGTTTGAGGTAATGTTTTTTGTATTTTTGTTTTTAGTCACCGTCAAACGTGTTATAGGACCCCTGTCGGGACGTAAATCATTAAAAGTTGACACACTTCTTTGTGAGTTCTCACGTGATCGCCAAAACCGACTTTAAATGACCGGCATTTTAAACACCTGAAATGATAAAGGAGCTATATCTTTCCCGTTTTTACAGAAACTAATGCTAAATCCACTATGGACGTATTCGGAAAAAAAAGATGAATTAAAATCTGCAAAAATATACAGGGTGTCCCATTTAAATTAAAAAAGTTGATGGTACTTCCGGTTAAACCGGAAGTACATTAATAGCTAACATAATGTCTTCGGATGCACTAGACGTCACTACACTTGCCTGCAAATTTTCAGCAATATCACTCTTTCCGTTCCAAACTTATTTGCTTGGTTCCATATTTTATCCCAACCCTGTCTGTAACCTAATACGTTTTTCCCTTTGCTCTCTATTCTCTTTGAAATACGTTTTAGGACGTGGTTGAATAAAGGATCCGTACCTAACTATATTTATTTTTAGACGAGCAATTATATCTGAAAACGGTTACTGTCCCTCTGGGTATCTAAGCTGCCATTATTATAAAAAATTGACAATAATTAAAATGAAAATACAGAAAGAACAAAGCTATATTTAATAAAAACATAACTAAAAGCGGACAGTCTCGCAAGTTTTTTACAGATTTGCTTTTTTGTTTTCAATAGATGAGTCGTAGCCCACTATCTATTCAATATTATAATAACACAATATTCATCATTTTAGTGAGACATGTTTTTTCGAATTTGAGTAGGAAGTCTCTTGTAAAGTAATAACTGCTTAGATGCTTATTATTTATAGTTGGTTAATTATGGCCTACTGCTACAAGTAAAGTAAAAATTGGAAAAATCAATTTTTGATTGATTGATTTTTTGATTTTTTTTTAATTTTCGAAATAAGTTAATACTAATGTATATTTTTTAAAAGCCTGAATTATTTCCGATTACTTCAAAAGTAACATTCAGGGTATTCCATTTAAAATAATATATGTTTGCTTCATAACTGAAAAATGGTTAGAGTAAGAAAAAATCAAACTACACCACTGGATTCTATAGAAAAAATTCTATCCCTTTTTTAAGCTTTTCCGATTTCATCCTGTATCTCAAAAACCAAGAGGGCCATGATACTTTTGTTGACGGCATCTTTAGTTTCACAGAAAAGTAGCACACTGTCGCGAAAACCGCAACTCTCTATCTTCTAAAATAACCGAGATACCCCGTAAAAGTGCCCAAAATGGGACACCCTGTACACTCTCAAACAAAAACTGCCCAAACGAGCACCTGACTGTATTCAGGCGCGTGTTTCCTTTAGAGACTAGGCGGGGTACTCCACTGAGCGACTTCTGGTTCTGAGAGAGACGGGAAGTTTTCATTGGCGTAGTAGGATCCGTAAAAAATCGAGATGCGGGTGCCTTGTACCACTTCCTACCCCAGTGCTTTTAGGTTTGCCAACTGTTCTTTGGGAAACAATATAGTTATTATAGTTTTTCTCTAATAGAGGAAAATTAAACGTGTTTGTACGAAAATGGAGTTCAAGGTTAAATTCTCTTGTGATATATTAATTTGAACTTTTAAGGTAAGCCAATACTTGAAAGCTGAATATGTAAATAAAAGTAGCCAAAATTCTAATCTACTTTGTCATTTAGGAAAGAAGTACCTGAAAAGAGCACAGAATTTTGGGAAAAATTTATGTTCCCTAATGGGTATAAGCCTCAAACCCGAGTTGTGTCTGATATACACTCACTTTCAAATTTTTTTGGCAATCATATGAATAAAGGTTAAGGGTCTAGGGCATAGCGCGCGAAATAGAGAATCCAAGAGAAGACGTATTCCCGTGTTAGCGAGAAGGCGTGGCCGCCTGTTCCTTTTCTTTAGTACCTACAGGGTGAGTTTTTAGTACCGGCTCGGTCGATAACTCCACTACTGTAGAAGATAGCGAAAAAAATTGTATATAAAAATTGTAGCCACGGATATGCTCCTTGCTCAGAAAATATTTTGATTTATACAGGGTGATCCATAACTACGTGGTGATGCAAACATTCATTTTTTTAAATGAGACACCCTATATATTATTCCATATTCAAATTCTACTAATGATTTCCGTTCTTCCAATATAGGGTATGTTACATTATACAGGGCGTTTCAAAAGTTATGACCATTTTTATATCCAAATCGCGGACAAATGAACGTACTGTATATCAAAAAGCAATTAATCAAAAATTATTTTTTTACATGAGAAGATTAGAAATATCCTCTAGTTTTAAAATACGTTATAAAAAAATCCCGCGACGCATATTCGTATACAGGGTGATGTAGAAAGCAAAATCTAGATTTTCTCTCTTTTTTTAAATGTAACCCCCAATATTTTATTATACCAAAGAATTGCTTTTAATATGCTCTTTCATCTTTGTATAACACTTACTATCGCTGCATTCATTAGTTTCTGAGATATTTCGATTTTTCTACAAATTTTAAATATACCTTCTATTTCTTTAATAAAATTAATTTATTTTGAGAAAATACTACCAAATTTTGTTTTTGCTCAACAAACAACTAAAATATAAGGCGATAATATTACTTGATCAAGTCAAAACACTGAACTAACGAGATAATATAGGTCAAGTGTGCTGAGGAAACAATTTTATAGACGTCATGCATAATTATCAAGCAGATGTATCAGGTAGGCTATGAAATATGAAACGACGAAGTCCAAATAAAACGATTCTTCAATCTTTCAAACGCATTAGTTTTAGAGTGCCTCCGTTCTGGATATTGCTATTCATAGTTGATATATTCTAGAGGCAAGTAGACAATTTCTCAAAGATTCTCCTAAATACCCTCAATGGAAAAATTAATTTTCAAAGCTAGTTTTTCAGACAGTACGGAATTATTGAGTAGGTTATGAAAACTGTCAATTTTTCAAAGCCTACCTGATAAAACTACTTGATAATTATGCATGACGCCTACAAAATTGTTTCCTCAGCATACTTGACTTTATTATCTCGATGATTTAGGGTTTTGACTTCATCAAATACTATCAAGACATTATAATTTAGTTGTTCGTTAAATAAAAAACAAATCAGATAGTACTTTCTCAAAATAAATAAATTTCAGTACACAAATAGAGGCTATATTTTAAATTTACCGAAAAATCGAAATATCTCGGAAACTGATGGACGTATGTACAACAAGTGCTATACAAAGATGAAAGAGCATATTAAAAGCAATTCTTTGGGATAATAAAATATTGGGGGTTTCATTTGAAAAAAAAAGAGAAAATTTAGATTTTGCATTCTACATCACCCTGTATACGAATATGCGTCTCGGGCTTCTTTTATAGCCGATTTTAAAACTAGAGGATATTTTTAATCTTCTCATGTAAAAAAAATAATTTTTGATTCATTACTTTTTTGATATACAGTACGTTCATTTGTCCGCGATTTGGATATAGAAATGGTCATAACTTTTGAAACACCCTGTATAATGTAACAATGCCCTATATTGGAAGAACGGAAATCATTAGTAGAATCTGAATATGGAATAATATATAGGGTGTCTCATTTAAAAAGTGCATGTTTGCATCATCACGTAGTTATGGATCACCCTGTATAAATCTAAATATTTTTTGAGCAAGGAGCATATCCGTGGCTACAACTTTTATATACAACTTTTTTCGCTATCTTCTACAGTAGCGGAGTTATCGACCGAGCCGGTACTAAAAACTCACCCTGTATATGTTTCCATGTGCGCCGCCAGAAAAAAAGCCAGAGGGGCAAAAAAAATCCTGGGAGGGGGAAAAAGAATATTTTGTGTCATAATTTTTTTTTGTGTTTAAACAAAAAATAGCTTAGAACATATGCAAAATAAAAGAGGTAAACACCTTAAAAAACAGAAATGCATGAACAATAGGATTGTACCCATACTCAGTACAGTATCTAAATTAAGAACAATAAAAGAACAAAAATACAGAACAATAAAGTTCAAAAATAATAAACGAACAAGAAAAAAATATATCTGAAAAAGTAACTAACTCTAAAACATAAGTCTGCACTTTGTATTCACTAAAGAAAGACTAGAGAAGTTATTCGGAATCGAACTTAGCTTCTTTCGGTCTTGGGCAAATTTCTTGATTACTGTTTTTATGAATTGCGTTTTATCACAGTCAATTTTTTTTTCTGTGAACGCTGAGCATACATATAAACCAGTCAATCGATTTTCGCTCATTGTTGATCTCAACCAAGTGCTGACCCTCCTTAGCATACTAAATGAGCGTTCAACGAAACAAGTCGTAGGTGGCAAAGAGAGGAAAATTTTAATTGCGCTCGCAGGAGGAGAGGAAAGTAATAGTTCCCAAATGTATGTATGTTAGATTTGATTTGCCAGGGGGGGCAAGTGCCCCCCCATTGCCCCCCCCCCCCGGCGGCGCCCATGTGTGTTTCTAAGGTGAGGGGAGGTAAGTCCAAAAGTCCAAATGTAAGGAAATATGTATGTATGTATGTGTGTATGTAGTTTGAAAAACAAGTGAGTTCTGTTGGAAATTGGAATCCGTGTTTTACATGGCAAATACATATGTATAAATGTGTACCCTGGCCCCTTAAAGTGAAGCTATAATACTGCAACGCGATATTTGACTTTCTAACACACCTGGTCAAATAAACTTCCCTGAACCCCATAGACAGACAGCATATGACGTTGAAAGTGAATTCATATGACCCTCTTAATAATAGAGCTTCTTTGAAAGGGTGTACGGGGCATTCTTGCTGTGCCATGTGCCTCCCCCCTCCTTGTACGGCTTCAGTACTGCCGATGGTTCAGGTCTCGACATCTGAAACATTAGGTGCAATTTACTATCGCCCGTTTTACCTAGGCACTAAAACCGCTTGAGATACATCACGAGCTCCAACGTTTTAAAGCACCTACGAGCAAGAAGTGGGGACGCGGACGATGGATGCAGCAGTTGAAATAAGCAGCTTTGTTGTACTTAAATTTAAACCAGACATAGTTCTCGTACTTGGGAATACTGGGAGTATACAATTTGCTATATCCGTTATCCTACCAAGCGAGCTTGAGATCGTAGGACATAATCATTGTAGAATCACAGAGAAGAGACATTGAATTTGTTCATTATACTTGATAGTAATAATAATAATGATGGGAAGGTAATGATTACCAGCAACAATTGGTATTATAAATAGTGATTGTCTCTATCCAATGGTAAAAATAGCTGTGAAACAACGCCAAAGAGATGATAATATTGAATACCTGGACACTCTACCTCAGGCACGTATTTAGAGGAGGGGGTCCCGACCCCCGAAACGTTATAAAATGCCGTCTAAAAAATGGAATCAACAAATTTGCACCCCCCCCCCCCCTCCCCCCCCCAAATTTAAGGTGGCAACTCTAATCTGGACATCCCCGAAAGGTCAACCAAGCGACACCCATAATTTGGACTCCCCCAAAACCAAATCCTGGATACGTGCCTCCTTTACCACTTCGCTAGTCAATCGCTACTTAAAGAAGTGTCGCATGTCACATCTGCGTAATAAATGTAGGAAAGCAATTCGTGTTTGATTGGAAATAATATCCAGTCCAATCTACAGCTTCGCAAACATTAGTATCATGCATGGAACCAGGCAAGCCACTAACATCCCAGGATATGGTGCGTCGGCGACAGAAACCTGCCTCACAGATCAACGTAGATATCAAACAATTGTCGAGTGGGGATTAGTAAATCAAGTACAGTTTAACGGACAGAAAGCTTAGGCATCAACACTGACAAAGAAGTCTCACGTTGGCTTACCCAATAATCGAGTCACCTTCCGTCAAGCTTTTGGAGATCAACATCAGCAATAACATGTCCTAACAGTATTGCTAAAACGGCAACCCAGAAGTTTGAAGTTTTGTTCCGTTGCAGGAAGCTGTATGTGTTCACACCAGAGCAACTACTGCTGCTCTACAAAGCACAGATCCGACCATCGTTGGGGTATAATAATAATACCAATAATTGCTCCCATGTGTGTGGATGCGCTCCGAAGCACTCTCTAAAGTTTATGGATAGCAATTGGGGTGACTGATCTGTCCCTGTTTTACAGATTCTATCATAGACGATGTTCCAGTGAGCTCTCCCAGATAATAACATCACCAGTTATGCTATGAGGCCAGTCACATGAGTCAATATACATACATATATACAGCAGCAATTCAAAATAACAAATCTATTATTTCCAAGAGAGCAAATGTGAACACCAACATAACTATATACAACAAACGAATTGAACAGGTCGACAAGTACAAATATTTAGGATGTTGGTTAAGAGGAGATTTAAATCAGAAAACAGCGATACGGTGCCGTATAGAAAACGCAAGATGCGCATTCCTCAGAACGAAAAAACTATTAACGGACCCCTCATTATCGCTTAACATCAGATATAGATTTGTGACAACTTACATATACTCAATACTATTATATGGAACCGATTCCTGGACAATGGGAGTCCGTTCGATGCGAGACTGGAAGCTTTTGAGATGTGGCTTATGAGAATGCTCAAAATACCATGGACGGATCATATTTCGAATGAAACTGTTTTAAGAAGAATGAATATGGATAGAGAGCTCCTGCGAATACTTAAAAGACGAAAGACAAGCTACCTAGGACATACATATATAGAGGTCGGAAATATGAATTTTTGAGATTGATAATGGAAGATAAAATTGAGGGTAGGAGAGGACCGGGCAGAAGACAGTGTTCATGGCTGAAAAATGTTAGGGACTGGACCGGTCTGAACTCACTGTTATAGTTGCACAGGATAGAGAACGATTTGCCGAAATTGTAGCCAACCTTCATTGAAGACGGCACCTTAAGAAGAAGAACAACAAATCTATTGAAGAAGCAAATTAGTCAAAATATACTAAAAGTAGTACTGGAAGAAGTGAGCTTCAAATATGGGACTATCTCATTAAAAACTGGTTATATTATGAAACTTAGTAAAGATTAGTATTGACTAGGTTTTGATTTACCTAAAGTACTTCTGCTTCTTAGGCATCGCTTACAATAATTATGGAGTGGTGGTAACTTCGTAAAAGTCACAACCTTTTGACCTTACCTTTGGATTTGTGGATGTGGACTTATCTCCCCTAATCTTAGAGACGCACACTATAGAAAGGGAATAGGCGGCCACGCCTCCTTGCTAACACGGGAATACGTCTTTTCTTGGATTCTCAATTTCGCGAACTATACCCTGGACCCTTAAGAAAAAGACCATTTCTCTCTCTCACCTTCTCTGCAGGACGAATTTTTACCATTTTTACTAGCGCATAAAAATCAATCCGGCAAGTAAATAATCACTTCTATAATATCTTAACGTCTTAATCTCGATAATCATGATGAAACTGGTATCAGCTGTCTACACGAAGAACGTTTTATAATTTCCCAAGTATTATCTCAGATATACTCCAATTATCGAAGAAGTTTGACTTTTAATAAGAATTCTGGGTTTCCCTTCATTATATAGTTAATTGGTATCATTTTTGATTCACTCATTACTGTAACTCTTGATTTAATTTTTTCAGGGTTAGTACTTACTTATTCTCCTGAAAACGCTGCAAATATTGTCTACCAATCCCAAGAAAATATATTTTAATCTTGTACCCGAATACAGACTACATAAGCAGCCAAAACTTTAGGCCTTTTTTATAACTGAGCAGACCGCGTAGGCAGAGCCTAAAGAGTACCGCGGCTGCTGGGAAAGAGTTATGTTAGGGGAAGATTGTTAACGCGGGATTTGAATGGGCCAATACCCGCAGGCCCAATAAATACATCTCCTGGAAGTCTATTCCAAGCCTTGGACACCCTGGGAATAAATGTACGGTTGTACCGCTCGGTTCTTGATGTATGAAGAACTACCGCCTTAGGATGAGATGCTGCGGTCGGGTGGGTGCATCTGATAGGAGCGGTGAGCGGCGGAACGATAGAGGATAGCTCAGAGGAGCGGATTCCGTTTGAATATAGGTAGAAGAGTGAGAGGTCACCAACAACACGCCGGTGAGAAAATGGCTGGAGGTGGCACGTTAAGGTCGGGTCGCTTCTTTCAATATTTTTATGTCATCCTCTTATGCGTCTAGATTTTGGGTTAATCTAGGAAAGTATAGGGTAAGAGGCGGTAGTGCAATAAAATATTTGGAATTACCTAGGATGCTGGTAGGTGAGTATTTAGAGATGTCTGTATAACTAGTTACAAACCGATTATCCATTAAAATGACCTGCTTCGCTGAATAACCTAAATATTATCTCAGGGTACTACAGAAGAAACAATAATAGATCACTTCACTTCACAGAATGGCACTTGAGACTGATTTGCGTTGTGAGTTTTCCGTTGATTTTTTTGTGTTTTAGAAACGTTGCGCATTGAAAAATATTTATCAGATTTTTGCTTGAGCATATCCAATCACACTGGGCTACATTGCACTGATAAATTGGAAAAAGGATTGCGATTCTATGAGAACCTTACTTAGGCTGAATAGTTTTGCTTTTATTGTATTTGTCCTTCTTATGTGGTATATGCACCAACGCTTCATTTGCCTCACCTTGTTTTTTTTGTAATAAAATTTTCATTTGTTAGTTTTGTGTGACAAGGAATCTATTCCAAGGTGTTTATTGTAAAAGAAGTTTTGATACCGAATCTTACACAGGCGTTTCTTTATCTTTCAAATATTCCTTTCATACATGATATGACAAACGGGTTTTTTTTCTTAGAGTTTCAATAGGCGAGTCAAATCTATTAAGTTCGGATTTAATTAATTTTTGAAGATAACAGTAAGTTGTAAAGTACATTTTCCAGGAAAAGTTTTTCCTTATTGAAAGTTGACTTATCTGATGAATTAATTAGTTCGGGTAAAAATACTGATAATGCCTCGCAAGTGTAATTAATGATTTCCATTAAGGGTCTAGGGTATAGCGCGCGAAATTGAGAATCCAAGAAAAGACGTATTCCTGTGTTAGCGAGGAGGCGTGGCCGCTTGTTCCCTTTCTCCAGCGTGTGTGTCTAAGATGAGGGGAGATAAGTCCAAAAATCCAAAGGTAAGGTCAAAAGGTCCAAAGGTCACCATAAAAATGAATTTCGAATTTCCAAGCTCCTGACGTTACCTTTAAACTTACAGTAATGACTCAAAGAGCAAATTGAAGAAGAAAGCTTGCGCTTGTGCAACTATTTAGCCTTTTTTTTGATATCGTGTTTGGTTGTTAAATTACAGGCATTTATAGAATGTATAATTTTGCATTGCGAGTTTTTTTGCACATTAGAAAACTTTTTTGAGAAAATAGAAAATAGCTGTCATTCATTAAGGTCTTCTGAAATATTATATATGTAGTTTGAAAATAGAGTGAGTTATGCGAGAAATTGTGAGTCCATGTTTTACATGGCAAATACGTATGTATAAATGTGTGTATCCAGGCCCCTTAAGTGATGTACTCTTCTTTTGATCTTTTCGAAGCATGATGCCTTCCTCTTAGTGATTATACTTCGGCAGATACTCAACTAAACAAGATCTTATCTAGCCAGGATGCCAAGTTTCATAGCTAAATAATGGCATACTCCATTAGTAGGTTTCAATGAATATTTTTGTTGTCACTATACTTTAGGTTAAGGGCTAATAACTTCTGCAGTAGCCTTAAACCAAAGCTAGATTTAGTAGACGCCAGGTCAATGTCGACCTGGATTAGTGGACTTAAATAAATTGGCAAAAACTTGATTATGTGATGACTGCAGGTTAAGCAAAAAGGTTTATAGAGGGTCCAGTCAAGTGCCGTATGTTATGGCTTTTGAACAGAGGCAGAGGTTATCCTTTTGGTGGGGTTTTTGAAGAGGAATTCTTATGGTCAGTATGCTAAAATGGTCGAAATGTCGGAAAACATCGGTTCTCCAAGACATTATGAAGGTTTCTGGACAAAGATGAAAAGAAGATAACATAATTCCTTCGATTATCGTACATTTGATTTTGATGTTGGCAGTGTTTTGCTATTTTCTTGTATATATTGCCATATTCAGTATTACTGGTGTTAAGATAGTTCAGTATTCATACTAAAGCTACATCCATTACAAATTCGATATTTGGATCTTATGACTATACAGAGTGTCCCAGAAGTCAACGTCAAGCCGCAACGGGGTGACAGGATTGGTTGTAACTGTCATGAGAAAAATCATTAAAAAAATCTATCCCATGTAGTTTGAAAATTATGAGCATTTAAAGAACACCTAGAAATTTGGCCAAATTATAACAATTTTTCGGTTACTGTAGTTAACTTTTATTATTTTTGTTCATTTAAGCTTTGGAACCGTAACCCTAAATAACATTTCTAGAAGCACAGTCAAAAATAATGACACAATTGCCCCAAGTTTTCTAGAATGAAGACTATTTATTAAACTATGAATTTAAAATTTTCAAAGTTTGCTAACTTTGAAAGGCCCTCGTTTAAAAAAAATGTACTAAAGTGCCTTGGCAAGTGCCATTAAAAGTTGGCGCATTTAACCAGGATTGTAAATTGGTAAAATACTTGTTAGTTTCGTACTAAAAAAAAACGAGTAAATAAAGGAAAACCTCAAGTAACCTGATTTTTGCTAACCCATTTCACTCAGGTCAGATGTTCTTTATTCACACAAGCTCTGGTAGGTTCTTAGTTTTACGGCAAAATGATGAGAGAAATGGATAATGAACATATCTGCTATGAGTGAGCGAAACAGATAGTGACGCCACTTTTAGTAAAGTCAACAAAAATAAGTAAAATTAATAAAATAATGAGAAATTTTGACCTAGTTTAGGTTTATTGGAATAAAGTCAGGCAATAAATATTCAAATTGTTTACCATCAGCCTCAATACACGCCCTACATCTTCTTAAAATAAGATCTACTTATTAGCCAGGCATATCCTCGAGAGTTGTTGTCCTCAGCAGCTTGAGAAATTGGTTTACGCAGCTCGGCTACGCTCTCAATGGTCTTTGAATAAACTTTTTCTTTGAGAGCATCCCGATAACAAAATTCCAGGGGATTTAAATCTGGGGAACGGGCTGGCCACGAGATAGTGCCTGAACGTCCACCTCCACCTCCCGAATATTCATAAGCATAATTCGCTGTGCAGCCATCTTGTTGATACCTCATGTGGCGACGATCTGTTAAGCGGTCTACAGACGTTGATGCATTCTGCGATTCAGGTATCGATTCTTTGTTTCATATCGCAAGTAGCAGCGTGTGCGGTACTGAATCACGAATTTAGTATCACTTGCGGTGTGCAGCGATTCTGGAATCCTATTATGGACGCTGATGCAGTGATGCAGGTTTTAACGTGTATAGTATTGCGTCGATACAAAGATATAAGCACACCCTACCAGTCTTGTGTTGCGTGAGACGTGCATGAAATATCAAGTCGATTCAGGCATTGCAACAGGTTTCGATTTGAATAAGAACTTATGCAACTGATGCAAGTTTCATGAAACCTTGATTCGATTGAGGAATCGCAGCTTACATCAACGTCTGTAGGCCGCTTAGCGGTACGTCCTCCAACAAAGTTGGTAAATTTTATCGTAAAAAATGTAGGTAATTTTGCCATTTAAAATTCCGGTTCACAGGCTTACTTTAAGGTGATACTGGGATCCGTCTTCTCGCATTAAATGTGCCTGGCTAATAAGTAGATCTTTCTTAAGAAAATGCAGGACGTGTATTGAGGCTGATGGTATACAATTTGAACTTTTATTGAAATAAAAAATATTATTTTCCTATCTGACTTCTCATCCAATAAACTTAAACTAAGCTAGGTCAAGATTTTTCATTATTTTATTAATTTTACTTATTTTTGTTGACTTTGCTATAAGTGGCGTCACTATCTGTCTTGCTCACTCATGGCAAACATGTCCACTATCCACCCCTCTTATCATTTTGCCGTAAAATTAAGAACCTACCAGAAGCTTGTGCCAATAAAGAACATCTGACCTGAGTGAAATGGGTTAGCAAAAATCGGGTTACTTGAGGTTTTCCTTTTTTTACTCGTTTTTTTCAGTACGAAACTAAGAAGTATTGTACCATTTTACAATCCTGGTTAAATGCGCCAACTTTTAGTGGCACTTGCCATGGCACTTTAGTACATTTTTTTTGAAGGAGGGCCTTTCAAATTCGGCAAACTTTGAAAATTTTAAATTCATAGTTTAATAAATAGTCTTCATTCTAGAAAACTTGGGGCAATTGTGTCATTATTTTTGACTGTGCTTTTAGAAATGCTATTTAGGGTTATGGCTCCAAAGTTTAAATGAACAGAAATAATAAAAGTTAATCACAATAACCAAAAAATTCATATAATTTGACCAATTTTCTTTAAATGCCCATAATTTTCAAACTGCATGGAATAGATTTTTTTTCTGATTTTTCTCATGATAGTTACAACCAATCCTGTCACTCCGTTGCGGCTTGACGTTGACTTCTGGGACACCCTGTATAGATAGAACCTCCCTTTGAGAAACATTCAGTTCCATTCATATTCAAGAAAACGGTCAAATAAACATATACAAATGGACTCAAAGCTTTTGAACTTATATTGTTATTCTGCGTAGGCTCAAAATGAATCTTTTGTCTCTCCAAGCAATACTATAGCATCTTTCAGAGTTCTCAATAATTGTTTCCAGTCTACATATACCTTTAGTCTCCAAGCCAATAGTCCAAAGCAAGCAAAATATCTCAAAGTGCTTGCAGTACGCTTTTCAAAGCACTACAACGTATTTACAACAGAACGTTGTTTAGAAAAGGCAAAGGCTTAGCTTGAGTTTTCATTGTTCATTGCAAATAAGAAGTTCCAAAAATTACTCTCCACCCCAAGCTCATACAAAATTAATTTTGCAAAGTTTACAATGAGAGTTTCTTGAGAGACCTTCATCGCTGCGCTGTTGCTTTCCACTTTCCATCCGAAACTTGAACGTTTTGTTTGCACACTTTCATAATTAAGGACTTTCCTCGAACTAAGACGACAGTTTCAACAACACAAAAAACCTGGAAGCGAAATGTCGCTTAACAAACAAGAAATTTGTTTTTCTTGCGGTTGACCGTTAGGCCTTATAAGGAGATCGTTAGACTGCGACACCAGCCGAAAAAAATTATTTCAATTTGTTTTGTAATTAAGTTTTTATCCGAGATTCGTTAGCTGATAATGATCGAGCTTGATTCCAGATTAAATTTTGTGATCTAATTAAGATTATATTCACATGGGAATCGGGCGTATACAGCACATAGATACATTGGAATTACGTGTTTGCAAACCAAATATACCATATACGTCCGCATGTTCATTCGCATGGCTGAGACATAGGGAAACAACCAAATATAGGGGATGTAAACGAATAAATTCAGCGGTTACAACTGGACGCTACTTCAATTAGCTGAGCTCAAAGATGGTATAGAATAGTATATTGTTCCACAAGTGGTAATGAAGGTAATAACTGACGAGGTTAAAGTTTGTGTGACTACTGTAAATCAAGTCCGTCGTTTCATCAAATACTCACACTTTGATCCATTGAAACCTTACATTCACTATTCCTCAACGACAGCAATGTTTTATTCAATATTAATGGTAAGGATAATGGATATATTTGGCAATTGTATCCTGTTGATGACAAGGTGTCATTTAATTTCAAGGGCTGATTCAATTACAGCCTTTCATTGTATCGAACCCATACTTTATAATGGACTAGTATCACGAGGTTAAGAACAATGATTTAATTGTTATAACCGCTTAGTGCATACAAAAATAAACATACTGCTACATTTCGTTACTTTCTGCATCATTTTGTTTTTTAGTAATTCCATTCTAAAGTTTAAAGAAAGGAATTCAAATTCAGCCAATCAGTGCCAACCGCGCGAATCATCAGCAGTGCATTGTGCCAAGAACAGCTCCGACTCGCAGACGGGAACAGAAGACAAGATAGATGAGCCAGCCCGCGTACAACTCCGGCATTTCGCGCGCCATCAGAATGCGGCAACACAGCACACATATCTGTCTTTTGATTGGCTGTTCGACTTTAGGGCAGTGACGTCACTGCCCTAGGAGAATTCAAATATTTTCTTTATTTTCACGGCTTTCCTGTGCCCAAAAAAATCGGAGAAAAAAATGAGATGCTGTTTATGACGTACTCTATCATATGCAACCAAAAAAAATTCATGATACTAGTCCATTGATTCTAAAATACTTTCATTCCAAACTAAATTTGTTTATACTACAAGTTATAATTGACTCAACAGATGAATGAGATAAAATCAATGGAAACTGATTTTTGATCCGATTCGAAGACTTTTTTTAATAGCTCTTCATAAATATGTATTGGATACAATAACCAACTTTGCCGTGAAAACGATTTTGACGGCTTCACTGACTAAGAGATGGCGCAGACATCTTAAAGTTTGTTAATATTACACAGAGGCGTAGCGACAACGGCTTAAAAGGCGTGACATCCAGCTGTTTGGGAGTTGGTAATTTTGCGAAACTTATTTAGGAAAGTCGGTAGTTTTAGTTATCGTTTATGCACAAATCGTAGATTATGCTGTGAATATTGATCAAAAACAACTATTAATCTCCATTACGCAGTGTATTAATAAATATAGTTTAAATTATAAGGTTAACTAAAAAAATTAAAAAACAAATATAGTTTAAAAGACTGAATCAAAGCTTTTAAAGAACATCAGGCTAAAAAATAAAAAATTATTTTTGAAATAAGCTTAAAGCAATAATGAACAAAAAATACATACTAGTATTGATTGTGAAAAAGCGTGGACGCACTGATGGCTTCAAAAATGCATCGTTCATCAGAAAAAGCAGCGATTTTGGTGACAGAATATGTATAGTAAAATTACTATCTATTTAAACACAAACAGCCGAGCGGCTCTGATGGCCTTGGCACTATACTTCAAAAATACTGTGGGACTGCCATAATACCCTAAAGACACTGGCGAAGACGAACAAGGTAACATTATCTTGAGTGCCTAGTCACACAGGAGTGGGTGGTAATGAGAGGGCCAACATGTCTGCGAAGAAAGGTGCAGAACAGCCTCTCATCGGGCCATAACCAGCAGCAGCATGTCGTATATTATAGGACAGCTGTCACTAGTTGGGTGTCAAATAAGCACTAGAAGTGCTGGGGCAGAGTGGTGGGGAATGTTCAGTCTAGAGGATGCTGAGGGACCCTCGTGTTCTAATACCGCAGACGCTCTCAGAATGAGCAGGACGTTGAGTGCACACCCGCAAAAGCTGGGGATTGATGTGGCAAACCCATTATGCAGGAAGTGCAGTAAGGCGACTGTCTCGAACATAGGCGTAGTTAAGTCCCTAAATCTGGGGGGGCTTAAGTCCCTGGATCTGGCGCGCTCAAGTTCCCGCCCTAGATACAAAGATTTAACAGAAAGGATTATTTTAGGATTTTGGGGGGGGCCAATTTCATTCTTGGGGGGGGGGGCTAAGCCCCCCCGAGCCCCCACCTAACTACGACTATGGTCCCGAACTCCTATTTGATGAATGGAGGCCAGGAATGAATACAGGAGAGTATAGTCCAATGCATCTCAAAGTTCCTCAAAGTTCGCAAAGCATCTAGGCTGGGACACTGTTTGATTCCTTTAAGTGAAGGTGCACAATAAGCCTTAAGGGCCTGGGTACATACACTTATACATACGTCTCGACATATGTATTAGCCATGTAAAACACGGATGCGCAAGTAAACGCACAACTCACTTGTTTATCAAATTACTTACATAGTATTTCAGGAGGTGAAAGTTAAGACCTTAATGAATGACATCTCAGAGCAATTTTTGAAATTTGTTGTTGTGCAAAAGACCCGTAATGCTAAATTGTACATTCTTCAAATCTCTGTGATTTAACAACCAAACGCGATATGAAAACACGGCCACAGAAGTGACATATAACACACCTTTGGACTTACCTCCCCTCATTTTTGACACACATACTGGAGAAGGAAATAGACGCCTCCTCCTCCCCTAACAAGGGGGTACGTACTTTCTTGGATTTTCAATTTTGCGTGCTATACCCTAGCCCCTTAAGGCTGCGCGCCAACTATTAGGGGAACGGAACCGTACCCCCCTTACCCCTAACTACTTAAACAAGTCCGTTTCCCTGTAGTATCAGATCTATTCGGGTTTTGACGAAAATCATTTGCAAACTGTCAGGAGCGTGCGCCGTAGAAATGACCGTGTTCGGATTTGTACAAACTGATTTGAAACCGGTCAAACGGCTGCCAGACGGATGCTCGGGTTCAATTTGTGAACGGTTTGGAAACGGTCAAACTAGTCAGAGATAGGGGGCATGAACCGTTTTCGGACTGCTACTTGCGCATGCTCAGTTCACTGGATACACGCTGTTGCTTCCGATCGTATCGTAACAGCTGATCGGTGGTTTTAATTTGTGTTCGGGTTATTTTCCACTCGGATCGGTTTTGAACCGTTTGTAAACCGTTCCCAATTTGCTCCGGCTACGCATCTAGTTTTGCGCAGTCCTTGGACAGTTTGCAAATCGTCAGCACATTCTAACCCGAATAGAGCTATCGTGTTTGGTTTTTTGTACGTTTTTTTGGTTCCAATTGAACATGTCGAATTAACGCTGAGCCGTCCCCGTTCAAATATCGCAGAGTGCGAGTACAAAGCATGTGGTCGGGTCAGAACTCAGAACAGCCGGCCGCCGTCGCCGTGCCGCGCCGGTTGTCGTTGTCGAGAACCCCGCGAAGAGCGAAGAGCCGCCGGAACGGCACGCAGACAGAAGGGCTGGCGGCTGGCTGCCCGCTGCCACCGATGGCAAGCGGGAAATCTGGCAGCGCTGGGCCCGGACACGGCCTGGAAGCGCACATACACTCAGTCAGGAAACTATTCGGCCGGTTCAGCCGGGATCGTCGAGAGCTACCGGGCTTGATGGTGTATCCCCACCACAGCGTCTACGTCACGCGAGAGACCACGGTTGCCAGATGATTTTTTCTTATTTCCCTAGATTTTTGACTACAAATTCCCTAGATTTCCCTAGATAAATATAGTATGTAATATATTTTGGGGTATAAATTAATTATTAGTCACTCAATTCTATATTTTTTGTTTTTGGTGATACTTTCTTACATTGTGAACTGTACTTCTGTGTGTAAGTTTTATTTCTCATTTTTGCCAAAGTCTGTTGATTTTCTTCTCAGGAGGATGGTGACGAGTGACGATATCGAATTGTCGTAATCTTTAGATGTAGATGCTTTAGAGCATCTAATTTTTGAACGTTCTAAAAAATGTTTAGCTCAAATAAGTAACCGTAATTAGATATGCTAAAAAAGAACAATTAGCAGAAAAGTGGTTTTTCAGGGTATTATACTTACTGTTCTATTTTTCAATTTAAAATCCAGAACATTACTCTATGTTGAAAAATGTCCTATCAGAAATGGAACTAGTAGGTCGTCTAGTATGTATAGTTTTAAAAATCTAACACTTATTATGTTAAAAATACAAAATATGATTTACTAGTTCTTATTTAATGAATAGCTTAGTCATTTTCTCTCCTTTATTGAATATATCAGTATTTCCCTATTTTTCATATTAAAAAGACAAAACTTTCCCTAGGTCTGGCAACCATGCGCGAGACGCTGAGCGACCGTCCGGTCGCGTTTGTAATCGTCAAATACCCGCAGGGATTTTTCATTGAATTTTGGGTTTTACGTATACCTAGCCAAGAATACCGTCTATAGTTACTGTGCACCTTTCTGCAATAGTAATTATATAGATACAGAGCGCATACCTGTGTTGTAATTTCCGAAAGATGTAACGAAACGGAATCAGTAGTTATGCGCTATACATCGAGATATCTTCACGATAAAGGATTCTTCTGTAATATGCACCAAACACTTCGAAGCGAGATTCGTAATTCGTACTGATATTGCTATGAGTTTAATAGTTCCCCGAGCTAACATATCTTCACAGATTTTGTAAAATACTGCTTAACAGTTACTGTAAAGTGCATGCATTCAAAACATTTTTTTTGCACGTCAACCTCGAAAACTCGCCCCCAACTTTTTGTTTTCAAATAGCACCCTATGAGTTTTCCTACATAAATTATATTCCTATTTTATTTAAAATCTTGTGATACTTTGATTTTATACGCAAATCTTTTTATTAAGCCTTAGACAAAACCTTCTTTTATTTATATAATGACTAAGCATAGGTTTGTGTATAAAATCAAAGTTACTATAAGATTTTAAATAAAATAAAAGACTTTTTTGTGTAGCACTATTGATTACTACATGAACAAAAAGTTGGGAGGAGTTTTAACGGTTGTAGTATAAAGAAAATGCTTTGAAAGCATACTATGTTTAACCCTATAGTACTTTCAAAAATTCCACTCAGCTTTTGTTTGAACCTTTTCTGTTAGGAGGATAATATCACGTGTCAAGGAAAAGTCTGGCGCACTCTGTATACTACAGCTCCTATATCCTCTTCTGCTACTACTGCTAATGCAATCATGACAGCTATAATATGACTATGTACATCATTTTGTGAATAATAGGTAATTTTATATCATTTGGGTGCGTTTAGGTTCAACTTTTAACTTTCTCACGTCCAAACGATTCTAGTTAAATAGATATCAACCGGCTCTATTCATCACAAGTTCAATTTCCTATAAATTCATTCCTATACATTACTTTTGTATATTTGACCGTTTTCTAAGTATTTCAAGAAAGTGCTCGTAGCGCCGGAATTTCTCTATTAATCCCTGCAGACACGTGCGGCGTCTGGTGCGACGTCACACGCAGCGCCATCAGGCCCGGTAGCTCTCGACGGTCCCGGTTCAGTCAACGAATTCGAATAGTTTAGAAGGAAAAGTCCATGCTCTATCAGGCATGCAGTGGCGTAACTAAGGGCCCGCAGCTGCAGGGAGGTCCCGTGGTTTTGGGGGCCTCGTAGTCCTGGAGGCCCAGGCTCCTCAAGCGCTATCGTTTATGCAACAAAAAAGTACTAAACCCTTAAAATCGGCGCAGTATCCGCAGTAAATGGAAAAATACGGCAAGACAACATATATCGAAAGATTTTTGGCTAATTTATCAGTATTCTACACCTGTGTGTTGGTTGTTCGTGTGACCTGTGCTCTGGAAGAGACCGAGTTAAATTAGTCAAAAATTCTTTGACGTTTTTTGTTTGAGAATTGCTTTTGAAAGTCTGTGACTCAACGCACATTGCTGTCTGCTGCGTGCAAACATCAAAGTTAAAGCCATGAAGATGGCAATAGACATTGCCGCAAGCTTGGCAGTTGACACCCCAAGATTTTCTCTTTAATATATGCAGGGTGAGTTCTAAGTTGATACTTTTTTTAACTGTGTACAGAAGTCGTTGAAACAAGCTACTTTTTCAAATAACTTCTTTTCAGCAAACTAAAAAATAAGCGAGATACAAAATAAAAATTGTAATTTTGGATTGTGTACCAATACGCACCTAGTCTGTTTATGTTTAGTTTTTTACACAGATTTTTGTCTTATCGATTAGGCCTTACACCTGTCAGATGAGTAGTAGTAGTCACTTTCTGTTTATTTTTGTTAATTTTAAATTGGCAAATCCTAAAGGCGGCACATTATTATGAATGCGACTTTCAAGATTTACTAACTTAAAATCAACTACGATAAACTAAAACTGACTAGTGTACTAATGGTCAGGTATAATGCGTGATGATAAGACAAACATTGAAGCAAAAAACTGAACATAGACTATTTACATACGTCTTAATACACAAGTCCAGACCTACTTTTTTTTGATTATGTATCTCGCTTATTTTTCAGTTTTCGGAAAAAGGTTATTCGAAAAGGTTGTTTATTTTACGACTTTAATACACAGCTAAAAAAAGGATTAACTTAGAGCTCACCCAGTCACCCTGTACATATACATAATATATTATGAAAAAAGAAGTCAGGGAAAATTTCTTGCGGGGCCCCAGGAAGTACCTTACAGAGGGGGGGGGAGCGAATTTAGGCATGTCCGCCCTGCTGAGCTGAAACGTTCTATCTGAATCTGACTTTTGGAATGTTTCGAGATATTAACGAATTAGTGTTTCCATATGTTTCACTATATAGATATTTTGCCAGAAAAACTAAACTTTGGCATATGTTACCATTTAAGAATATAATACAGTACATATATTTTTTTAAGATCTTTTTTTGTTAGTTAAGACGTTTTTCACTAGTAATCTGAAAAAATGGAAACGCATAGGACAGAAGTACAATGAGAAATATGTTTAATTAGCCTTTTAGTTGACTGTTTATTAAAATCAAATTTCGTGATTTGTATAATTTATTTGACGATGGCGATTACAAAACCGATCGCAGTTTAAAGGCTCGGTCAAACAGAGTGCGTTCTAGAACGCCGCGTTACAGCGTTCCGCTGTATTGTATTATTCCGGTATCAACCCGTCAAACAGAGCATGAACGGTTGTAGTGCATGTAGAACGCCGCGTTATATTTCGATACAGATTTTGCAAAGAACGCCCAGCGTTCTCGGTATCAGGATGACGAAGGAGCTGATTGAATCTGTTTGAAACCATCCTTGTTTATACGACACGGAAAACAGTTCAGATAAAAACATGCTTACATCCGAATCACTTGACATCTTGAAGAAAATTGGTCTATCTGACGTCCAGAGTACGCGGCGTTCTGACCGCCCTGACGCCGCGTTCTACACCGCGGTCTGTTTCAGTATCAACCCGTCAAAAAGAGCCCAAGCCATCGTAACGCTTTTGCTCAACCCGTCAAACAGACCTGTTTGGTACAAATAACGGAACGCTATAACGTGTCGTCGCGTTCAGAACGCCGTAACGCCGCGTTCAGAACGCCGTAACGCCGCGTTCAGAACGCCGTAACGCCGCGTTCAGAACGCGCTCTGTTTGACCGGGCCTTTAAGTTCGAGTCTCGTTTGACGTAAAATAAAGAAAGGTCAGACCTTCAAGTTTTCCCAAAAAGTCGAAAATCTTTAGTTATCTCTATATGAAGATCAAACTTCGTGATTTACATAATATGAGGGTGCTAATTACAAATCCGACGCAGTTTTCAGTATCATTCTTGGTTGGCGAAAATAAAAAAAAATCAGATCTATCAGATTCTTCACGTTTTCCTAAAGAATCGTAAATCCTTATTTGGTTTTCTATTGAGGGTGAAACCTCGCCTTTAATTTGAGAGTGGGGGGTGCAAAACTAGCTCGCGTCCGTAGTAAAATACTACACGTGCACCCTGGGTAATGCTAAATGAGCTAGAGCGACTCGGCAGCCAGACCAATTATTGGATTTCCTGGCTACAAACATGCAGACAGACATAGATCAAGAAGCCTCAAAAAATGGACCTTCTCAGGCCCAACTAACTAAAAAACTTGGCACTTCAGTTCGAGTATGCCATTTAAATGTAGAAGGCATTAGTCGAGCTAAAAGTGAATATCTATCCAAGCTCCTTTTAGATTATGACATTGACGTAGTCCTAATCCAGGAAACACACGCTCCGACTCTGGAAGACCTGCGCAGGAGAGGCAGAATCCATGGCTACGATCTTCTGGGCGCCACATGCCACGGTGTGTACGGTGTTGCCACCTACGTGAGGAGTAATATCGAGCATGCCAGCCTTATCTCAGCCAATACAGAAAATGAGATCCATTATGTCTCGATACAATTGGAGGAAACCATTATACACAATATTTACAAACCACCAAATGTGCCATGGCCACCGAACGTCCTGCCGATTACTGCCCACCCATCGATATATGCTGGAGATTTCAATAGTCATCATGGGCACTGGAACTATGCACGTGACAACGAGTGTGGTATTGCGCTCAATGATTGGGCTGAAAACACCAACCTGTACCTGGTTCATGATGCCAAGGATCTGGGAACCTTCAGATCGGCCGCTTGGCGGAGAGACTACAACCCGGACCTCTGCTTTGTGTCTAGAGACAGTAGGGGTCAGCCAATGCCTGCATCCAGGGAAGTCATACCAAATTTCCCACACAGCCAGCACAGGCCTGTGATCCTTGATGTGGGACTCTCTGTCCCAATAGCAAGATCTGTCCCGCGACCCAGATGGAACTTCCGCAAAGCTGACTGGCGGAGTTTTGCTGACCACCTAGATAAATACATCTGTTTTATTCGGCCAGAAATAGGGAACTATTCTCGATTTGTGGGGGCTGTTCTAGCTGCTGCTAAGAAGTTTATCCCCCGTGGATACAGAAGAGAATATATACCGGGATGGAATGAGCATTGCGAACAACTCTATGAAGAGTATAGCAAATCTGGCGACAGCGACATTGCGGACGACCTCCTCTTGAGCCTTGACGCTGCTAGAAGGGTGCGCTGGTGCGAGACGGTGGAGAATGCTGACTTCAAACACTCGAGCAGAAAGGCATGGAGTCTCCTGCGTAAAGTTGGCGGAGCCGCCGACAAACCTCGCCAAAAGCCTGATATCTCGGGTAACCTAATTGCCAATCATATAGTCGAGAATTCCAGAGCCCCCCGCGATAGACAACATACTTCTAGAATAAAACGAGAGCTCACCTCTCTAAAAGCCCAGTGCCCAGATGAATCCAATTTCTCTTCGCCTTTTACGCTGGATGAACTGGATGCTGCTCTGAAGCACACCAAACATGGCAAGGCACCTGGCCTGGATGACATACATCCAGAATTTCTAATAAACATGGGCAACGGTGGAAAAAAATGGCTGGTCCGTTTCTTCTCTAACATCCTAGATAACGGATTACTGCCCAAAGAGCTAAAGAGAACAAAAATAGTGGCAATCTTGAAACCAGGCAAACCAGCTGACCTTCCTCAAAGCTTCAGACCTATCTCCCTGCTGAGCTGTACCTATAAACTTCTGGAGAGGCTCATCTATAACAGAATTAGCGGCCTCGTCATGGAACATATCCCAGTTGAGCAAGCAGGTTTTAGACCACAGAGAAGCTGCTGCGACCAGGTACTGGCCTTAACAACCTTCATAGAGGCTGGTTTCCAGGAAAACGAGAAGACATCTATCGCATTCGTAGATTTAACCGCGGCATATGACACAGTTTGGAGAGAGGGCATGATATATAAATTATTAAAAACAACCCGATGTCGAAAAACTGTAACTCTCCTTAACACCATGATGAGCAATAGGTACTTCCGCGTTTACATGGGACATAACGTAAGCAGGGAGAGGAAATTGAGTAATGGCCTACCACAGGGTTCCGTACTAGCTCCCCTACTTTTTAACCTGTACATCTCCGATCTCCCCAACACCAGGTCCAAGAAATTCTGCTACGCGGACGACATCGCTCTTGCCTGTAGAACCAAAGATCTCGTACGAGCGGAGACAATTCTCACGGAGGATCTGGCCGTTGTAGGCTCTTACTTTGGAAAGTGGCGACTTAATCCCAGTGCAAGTAAAACTGAAGTATGCGCATTCCACCTGAACAACAAACAAGCCAGTACAGAGCTGAGAGTGCAGCTTAATGGAAACACTCTTCGACATAACAAGTATCCGAAGTACCTTGGTGTCACCCTCGACCGCACCCTTTCATACAAAAAACATCTTGAAAATACTGCTGCCAAGATAAAGACGCGTAACAATATTATTCAAAAATTATGTGGAACGACATGGGGAGCTTCAGCAGATACACTGCGCACATCAGCCATTGCACTGGTCTTCTCTACAGCCGAATATTGTGCTCCGGTGTGGCTAAACAGCTGCCACACCAATCTGGTCGACGTCCAGCTGAACCACACTATGCGCCTGATAACTGGAGCAATCCGACCGACACCCACCTACTGGCTTCCTTTGTTGAGCAACATATACCCACCCGCAATTCGTAGGAGCGAGGCCCTGCTTAGGGAATACCACAAGCTACAAGAGAACCTGGACGTACCCATACAGGAAGACATACCAAGCCTACGACGAAATAGACTCCGCTCACGGAACCCCCCGGTACGGCAAGCAGAACAGCTGAATGCCAGTAATATCGAAGTGAGGGACCTGTGGGATCAGAACTGCCAACGTATTGAAAATTTTGAGGAGCGCGAGTGGTTCCGAGGGTATACCCATAACACTGCTGGCACTGAACTCGACAGAAAGCTGTGGGTCAAATTGAACAGGTTCCGCACTGGACATGGCCGGTGCGCGGACTCACTTCACAAGTGGGGTGCCACGGAGTCTCCGGCCTGTGACTGCGGGGCTCCGAACCAGACAATCAGGCACATTAGGGATGAATGCCCCCTGCGTTCTTATCGGGGAAGTTGGAGCGACCTTATGAAAGCTGACGATGCAGCTCTTGACTGGATTAGGAACTTAGATATAGATATTTAGTTAGGTTCATGTGTAATTTTTTTTTCTGTGATGTTTGCTTTTTTTTTCTTTGTGCTATCACTTATTGGTTATTATATACCTGTATCTATGTTATGTACGCTGCCTGTAAGCCATACGAAAATAAATAAATAAATTTGAGAGTGCTGTCCTAACATAAGGCATTCTGTGTCATAATATTCTTTTATACCATTGTTTTTTGTTAAACTGAAACGACCCTTCTGGGACGATTGGACAAATCTCCTTAGTAATATTGTGACTTTTTGTAGATAGAACAGAACTGAATGTATGAAAAAAGTGATTTTTGATGTAGGTCTTAGGTTTGTTGACATTAGATCATTTGAAGATGAAATCGAGGTTAGATTTACGGAGTTGGGAGGGAGTTTTCTGCGAAGAACGATTCTAACACATTTTACTTTTTGTACGATCACGAAATTAGCCAAAATTCAACACATGTACACACAAACGATTTGAAACTTTCGATACGGTTCAAGGGACGGTACAAAAATATGCCGTTAGATTAGAACCTACTATTATTTTTGTTTTGATACCATGAAAATGTCTGCTTTGGTAATTCGAAAGACGCAAACCCTCTACTTATTAAATTACGCACATGATGTTAAAGGCACAAAGAACCTAATAGAAGGCTTATATTTTTAGCGCAATATTATTATTTTATACATTTCCTATTCTTTCTCGCATGGTTGCGGTAGTAGTAATAAGTATTGTTGACTGGCTGTTCTAAGTCAACACCACAACACCTGACCTATTATTATTCTGAATTCAGAAAGGACCCTACTATGCTACAGACTTTTGGAAGATTTTGGGTAACTTTTCGTCCCAACTGTTGCAGGTGCGGTGTAAATATGTTTGGTGTATAGCATGAGACCGACATAATGAGGGGGACAATAGTAACTTTGTTTTGTTTTCAAAGTCGTTTTCATTTCCATGGCAAGGTCCGTATATTTAAATATCTTCCCAGCGTAGGTGCTTTGGATATTCATATTAGGAATAGCAATATCTGTCAAATAGATAACTTGTCTGCCTTTGACTGAAGAACTATATCTGGCCTATTTGCTGGGATAGTCATCTTGACTGTATGTATTTCAACGTCCCACTATAGCTTGTATTGATTGTTTTCCAGCACTGATGACGTGTAATTGTAATACGGATCTGTGTTTCCTATTAGCTTGTTATGTTGTGCCTAGTGTTTGGTGTATGACTTTGTCTGAAGAGTTATGTCTAGCTGTGTACTCGGTTCCAGCGAGAGTTTTGCATGCACTTGTTATGTGATCCTTTTGTTGGTCAAGTTTTCTGTAATTATCGTTGGTTATGGATCTTTAATCATATATTTCTTGTAGTTTCGCAATCACTTGGTCCTAGATAGCAAGCATAAAAACCATGTAGTGCTTTCTGCGACCAGGTATTTATTTTTTCTTATTGTGATTGTGTGTGTCTGCTGCGTGGTCTGGACAAAAAACGGCGAGTGGTGTATAGTTTTTGTCTGCTTTCACTATTGCCTTATATAAGTCTGTATGTCTGAGTGTTTTTATTGATTTTGGGCGAAGTGAGAGAAGTGTATGTCTAGAATTCCTCAGCCCTCTTGTTTTCTGTCTATGATAAGCCTTCCCTTGGAAGCGTGCGGATGTGACATTCTGCGTTTCGTGAGTTCTGTTCCTAAGACTTGTTGATGTTTTCAATGTCAGTGTGCGACCATTCGATGATACCAATGGCGATGGAGTATGGGAGAACTATGGTTGTCAACTTTAAATTTGCATTAGGCGGGATCTCAGAGTAACAACTGAACATAGAGGTAGTAAACAACTAATTCTAATAGGCCAACATCTTTCCTTACGTTGTCATATCGACCACCAGATACGGCAATCATAATTTTTTACTATCGTCTTAGTTGTATAGTAGTATAGTATCCAGATGGCAACGCCTATGTAATTTTCCTGCGATTTGTTTACGGTAAACTCCGACTGTCAAACGTTTGTTTTGTTTGTGCGTCTTTTATGCTTGGTCAGTAAAATCGAATTCGCTATTTGTTGGTAACTGTAGTGAAGCTTTACGGACTTACTGTGCTATTTTCGAGTGTAGTTTACCAGTTTTTCGAGATGGGACAGTGCAGAGCAGTGTTTGTAACATGGGTTGCATTGGAAGAATTTTCAGGTTAGTTGGCAATGTTTGGGTGTGAAGTGTCAAAAGATGATGGCTTTGAGCACACCATTCTGAAGTGGTTTGTTTACTACCTCTATGTTCAGTTGTTACTCTGAGGGCGGTATTCAGGCATCAGGAAAGCGGAACAAAAGAAGAAAAAGCAGCACACTTAACAAATCAATCGAAAACATCTTTTATTTTCAGTAACATACTACATTCTTTCGCATATAAACTACATGTTGCGTAAGAAATATAAAAAATAAAATCAAACCTAGTAAAATTTCTTCAAATTGCGTTTGACGGTGCATTTTGCTCATGTTCATCAAAAGGTGGGACAATATGCGTCCCGCTTGAGCTAAAAGGGGTGATACATGTACGACCTTTAAGTACGCGGTTTTTAAGTTCGCGAACTTACTCAGCTCGACGTCGGTGACACACGTGAAGCTGAAATCACTCATTTTGATAATTTTCCTAAATAAACAAAACTTTTAACGAACGCCAAACACAACAAACGTTGCGCATCGATGGCCTGCCGAAGCAAAGTGGTGGCTCGCGGCTCGCAGTACGAGCCGAGACAAGCTACGGGCAAGATTTCAAACCGGATCGCCGGCGGTTTGCGCGACGGTTTTAAAGTACGCGTACTTACGGTGACAGACAGGCGAAAAAGATCGTCGAGCCATAAGTACGCGTACTTGCTCGTACGTGTATCACCCCTTTAACAGTAGGGGATAGTAGCTGCAGAAAACGGGGCATCCCTAGTGAGAACCGAGAGCGAAATTATTATGATTAAATTTACGCGATCGTTTACAGAAAAATTGCCTTATGAATCTTGATTCATCGAAATAGAAAACTGCTCCAATTTTGTTTACGATTCCCCAAATAATAATTTCACAGACGGCCGAATAATTCGGCGGCCAACTGTAACCCGTCCAGCTGCATCACAGCGGAGCGCTCCGATCCGACACAGCGAGGTGGGAGGGGGTGAGTTTAACCGAATTCGCGTCTCGTCGGCAACCGACAACGGACGACCAGTCGATCGTAGCGCGCCTTGGTTCGCGTGTCTGTCTCTTTCTCTTCTTTTCGTTGTCTTTCGCGCGAATTCGGATTGCTGTTTGTGTCTTGTTCTAGCTGAAGTTATGCTGTTTGAAACTCCTCCTGCCAAGCTGTTCGCCCCCTTTGGCTTACCGCCTCCGGGATCTGTCTTACAAGCACCAGTTCCTCCTGGGTAAGTCGGCATCTTTTCTTCCTTCGCACCACCGGGAACCATAACCTTTCTTCATGCAACGTTGTCGGTTGTCGTCTGACCGGTTTGTTTTGTCTTTTTAGAGAGGCTTGGGTCTCCTTTTTGGGGTTGTGTCCATGTTTATTCGAGTCTTGAACCCTGAATAATGGTCGTACTTCTGATCACATATCTTGGTTCTTAGAGCTAATAGTTGTTTGTTTGCATGAACCCAGTAACTAGCATAAATAGTTGGCTGTTGCTGTTAGCCATTAATTACATTATAGACAAAGTACTCTAGTCGATACTCTAATTTTTGTTGTGCTTGCGGTTATATTTTACAATAATTGTTGTTACAGACTTTTCATGTACCTATGAACTAAAATCAATGTGTAAAGATTAACTAAAGACTGTGACGCTGTACAGAAAAACAAACAATCTGACTTGTTTGTCGTCTTTTCTTTACATACCTATACCTAATAATAATAATATAATGTGTAAAAAATACTTGTGAAGTTCAGGATTTCAACTGAATGTTCTTTGTGAATGTGTATCCATTGAAAAACAATTAATTTGTATATACAATATCCATTTTGTTATTAGGGGTATACACCATTGTGTTTTTATCGGGGAGTTTACATTTTGCAATTTTCACAGAAAGTACTTAGGTATAAGTCTTGCAGTAGTTTTTACGATTCTCGACCTATTTGGATACCCAGAGAAATGTAGTGGCGCCATCATCAAGCAACTAAAACAAGTGATGGAAACATAGGTAAATTCCAGGATTATTTTTTCCTTGGGCGTTTAGAATGGATTCGATAATTATTGTGAAGCTCTATATTGTTTAATAATCCAATTACAGAAATTGAAAGTGACGTAAAACTCAAAGGCGGATCCACGGGGGGTGCTCGGGGGTCTCGACCCGTTCTTAGGAGGATGATAGGTCCGATGTTATTGTTTATTTTATGGTAAATTAAACCATTAATTGAAGAAGATACGAATGAAAGCTATTTTTTTTATTTATGTTATTGTCTCTAATGAAAGCTATAATAATATGAAGGAAGCAATTAAAAAAACCCTGTTTTCCACCTTGTCAACCCTAGGCAAAACACACCACATTCACAGTGAGACAATAATTACAAACTATGGACCTATTTGTTCAAAAAAGTTGAATACTTATAATAGGTACATACATCTAGGATTAGGCTCTTTCTCATTAGCTGTGGAATAATAATCATATGATTTTTGGCTCCAGTCAAGCAAAATAAAAAGGTGGAAATCTTAATCTGAACCCCCCCAAAACTAAATCCATATACTTTCATACTCATACATAACTTATTCATAGGAATAGTACTGCTAAAGAATACAAGTTAGGATTAATCTTTTTAGTGTGGGTTTTTTGTTTACCTGTAATCCATACTATAGATAAATCAGGGGAAATGCTTATAAAAAATTGTGATTTAAGAGGTTACTAGCTCTGTCCTGTCTAACATTAATGCTGTATTGGTTATATTTTATCTTTATGGTTGTGCTTGTGTTTAGTTTATGTTGATACACCTCATTCAGATATGTGCTGAGCTCAGATTTCTTATAATAGTGACTACTGAAATGCTTCAAACTGTTATTGTTTTTTAGATGTTTACATTTGATGCATTTGTCTTTATTTTAATAATTTATCACTTCAAATTCTTATTCTCGTAAATAATATTCTTTGTATTTTTTTTACAAATGTTTCTAACTGAATTCCTTGTTTCAAATATTGCTTTCATGCTATTAGTTATATGCTTTGTGTTTCAAAATGATTGCCTTGCTGAAAAAATCCTTAACCTGACCTGTCAAGAAATGAAAGTAGTTTTCACAAAATGTTAAATTACTTTCTGCATTTTAATCTCAAACACTAAGAAAAACATATGTTGAACATGATATAGTTCTCTGGTTTTTTAGGGATAGGAAGCATTCTTGGTTACCACAGATAGCTTTATTCAGGTTTGAATGTGCTGATGATTTGCAAACAGTCCATGGACTGTGCAAAACTATGTAAATGTGTATCCCCAGCACATTGGAAGCTGTTTATAAACAAACTGTTCATAACTGATCCCAGTTAAATAACCTGAACATAACTTATAATTATGTCTTGATGTGGTCAATAACTATTTTATAAACTTCTGATGTTGATGGTATATATATGATGGGGTGATAGTCAAATAATCAATTATTTTTTTGTTGTGTTTCAAACAGCTGCCTATGTGTTGACATGTTTGCTTTTTATATTATTGTTTCTTGAAAAGCAGAAGGATTTATTCTTATTTTCCAAGAAGTACTTTATTATTGCCTTGGGTTTACACACCCATCTCTATATAAGGCTAGACAAATTGGTTTTCTGTTTGAAACCTAATGTATCTGCAGTATCAGAGATTTGTAATACAAATTACATCTATAACGTTTATAAGCATATAACTAATGTGTCGTTTATTTGTTAACCTATGATTTGCTCACAGCAATTTGATTTTTGAGAAATTGTATGTATACTGGGTGTTCCACGACGATTAAGACAAGCATATATCGGAATTGGGCAGTCGTAGCGAATTATAATTTTGGGGGTGTAAATTAGAGCAAATATAGTATCTTTTCCTATTATTGTGTCACCCAATATATTCAGGGTGTCACATTAAAATCTTTGAATCGGACGTCACGTGACCAAAAACAAATACCTCATTGGGTGACACAATAATAAGAAAAGATGCTATATTTGCTCTAATTTATACCCCCAAGATTATAATTCGCTACTACTGCCCAGTTCTAACATATTGCTTGTCTTAATCGTCGTGGAACACTCTGTATGTAGGTATACAGATTACAGGGTATTTGGCAGATGGTCTTGAAAACGTAATCTGGAGATCATTTTGGAACTCTCTCTCAAGATCATATATTAGTGTAGCATTAGTATCTTCTAATAAATTTTTCACAGGTGCTCTAACAATTCTTGTAGTTTTATTTCATTTACTCGCCACAACTTAAAATAAAGGACCAGATTTCTGATAACCTTCAATGTTTATGTTGTATCGACTTTTTATTTTCACTTAGGTCCCTCTAGGCCTCGCTCTAGGCATTCCAAATTTTAAATCCCTATAGCTAACTTCTTTTGGGGTGTTGGTGCGCAGAAATCCGGAAAGATGTATTTTCCAAGGTATTTTCCGAGGTATTTCTTTCTGTAAGGTACAACTACTATTTGTTGAAAAATCTAGACAATGGTCTCACAAATTTAGTCATCCTTCTCTGCTACCAAATATTCAAAATGTCTCCTAACCTGAAAATCAGAATTTTAACTTCCTTGGATAGGCCTAGTTGAGTCCCTGGATCTGGGGGGGGGGGGGGGGGGGGCGGGGGTGGGCTTAAGTCCGCGCCCTAGATACAATCAACTCAGAACAAATTATTTTTCGTTTTTTGGGGGGCTAAGCCTTCACCTAACTACTCATATGCTTCCTTGGTGTCTTGTAGACCTCAAGTTATTGACCATAATAATTCATCATTTTCTATTCAAGAAACTTTCCCTAGTTTATCGTCCTTTAGCTGCGTGTTTTTTTATGTTATTTATAATTCAATATCGAAATGTGTACCTATTTATTGATTGTTCCAAGAAAAGTTCGTGTAACCCAAATGTCTGCGTTAAAAATAAATGTAGTAGGTATAGTTTATCGTGTCAATCTGCCTATTGAGGCATTTATCGATTGGTTGTAATGTAAATAATTCTATATTAGTCGATTTGTGTTCTAAAGATTTACCGACAATTTATATTCAGGACAGGACAAGGAAATAGTCTGGGATTGAAGGTTAAAATTTTTAACTCGATTTTTAATAACTCAACGTATTCCCGCTTTAGAAAATTATGACTACGCTTAAAAAAAGTAGGAAGAAAACTATAATAGAGCCAAGCAGATTTAGTTGGTACTTCCAATGCATTGACATTACGGACCGATTGGAAACTCGCACCTAAAGGCTGATTTCAAAACCTTATTTTTTGAATAAGATTTGGTTCCACTTTTTGATCCAGAATTAGAATATAAACTACAGTGTTTCGTGACTAACAATAGCGTGAATTTAGTCAAAAAACACCACATTTGCAATTTTTTTTATAATTGTCTGTTAGGAAATTTAAAAAAATACTTCGACATTTCTCTAGAACAATTCTTTTCCGTCATGGTCTATTTTTATAGCTCAGAAGTCTCAGTACTTCTCACACATAATGATATGATACCATTTTATTACTTTCCTATTGCATGAAGCTATAGTTTGAAATCCCGTTCCAATCAAAAACTCTCAGAAATAGTTTCTTGCGTCTCTTTCCTTAGGAACTGGGACGCCACAGTTTTTATCCTGCATGCTTCAACTGGACGATGTGAAACGATCATGAGCCCCCAGACGCAGTTTGAGCTGTTTTTATATTTTTAGTTTTTTTATTGTTGCGCCGCCGCTGACACGATTTTTCAAAAACAGACGCGTTTTCCATTCTCGCTGTGGCAGTAAATTCTGTGTCAAAATTTCATTAAAATCAATTCAATAATTTTCGCTCTACGCAATATAGAACGATCTAAAGCAATACTTGTGTGTATACATCACAAATTCTAAGTCCCTTGGTTTCTACAATAAGCAATAAGCAAGGCATGTTTTCTTATGTCGAAAACGCTACCGGGCATGCCGAAAAATTTTCAAAATGGCGGAATAAAAATTCATAGCGACTAGCAAATTTTCGAACTTCAAAGTGACAGTAACTAAATAATTTCAAACTTCACTGTCATAAAGACGTTTTTGTGCCCTATCTTTTGGTCCACTTTGGGTGCAGATGTATGATTTAATCGTGGGTGGTGATAGGCGTTACTCGGAAAAATAATAATATAACATAGCATTTTCTTTTCAGAAAATGAGTCAGGAGCTAATTTTTCCTTTGAAATGACACCTCGCACGTTGCTTTCGATTAAATTTGCGAAAACGGGCCGATACTAACTACTTACCCCTCCTTTGTCGGGGACGTTAAAAAATGCTTACAGCTGAACCATTTCAAACAGCTCTCACGTACGAGGTATATCCCCTTCTTAAGGCTTTATATGAAATATGGCTTGCCACAATTATCTTACAACCTAGCAATATTTTGTTAAACCTCTGATTGCAAAATTGAAAAAAAAGGCTTAACAAGATTTCAGCTAGCAGGGAATTAATAAAACTTCTCTGTTGAGCGTTCTATAATGGCCTTCAGAGAGCTGTGAAACAACTAAATGTGGGTGAAATGCACTAGGAACGAGCTTGCGTCTCTCTTCCATTATTGTCCTGAGAACTTTCAGTGGGACTCGACTGCTCTTACAACCCTCCCTTCCCCCAACAGCCCTTATTCGTTGAACACGTTTCTGAATCACTCTGAGTCACCACGGGTATATTTAGGTAGCGAAATGGTGTACGTTGTACAGGGTGTCCCACTCGGTGTCCCATTATCCAACAAAAGTCTAAAGTCAACATTTATTTCTTCCAAGCTAGAGATAGAACTGAGGGTAGTTTTTTATAGGACAGCATGCTGTACAGCTTGTGTGTACAGGGTGTCCCATTTTGGGCACTTTTACGGGGTATCTCGGTTATTTTAGAAGATAGAGGGTTGAGGTTTCGCGACAGTGTGCTACTTTTTTGTGAAACTAAAAATGCCGTCAATCAAATTATCATGACCCTCTAGGTCTTTGAGATACAGGGCGAAATCGAAAATTATCGATTTTGGGACCACCCTCGTATCTCGGTTGTGTTTTACCTTATTGAAAAGTTTGAAAATGGGTCTTATATAATTATTTTTTTTTTGAATCCAGTGGTGTAGTCTGATTTTTTCTTACTCTAACCATTTTTCTGTTATGAAGCAAACATACTTTTTTTCAAATGGAACACCCTGTATATTATTTTTGAAATCAATCGGAAATAATTCAAGCTTTTCAAAAACATCTATTAGTATTAAGTTATTTTGAAAATTACGCTCAAAATTTGATTTTTCCAATTTTTACTTTATTTGTAGCAGTAGGCCATGGTTTATCAACTATAATATAATAAACATCTAAGCAGTTATTACTCTACAAGAGACTTCCTACTCAAATTCGAAAAAAAAAAACAGAATCAAAATACATTTTTTTGAATAAGAATGTCTCATTAAAATGATGAATATTGTGTTATTATAATATTGAGTAGATAGTGGGCTATGACTCCTCTATTAAAAACAAAAAAGGAATTCTGTAAAAAACTTGCGAGACTGTCAGCTTCTAATTATATTTTTATTAAATATAGCTTTGTTATTTCTGTGTTTTCATTTTAATTATTGTCAATTTTCTATAATAATGGCAGCTTAGATACCCAAAGAGACAGCAACCGTTTTCAGGTATATTTGCTCATCCTAAAATAAATATACTTAGTTAGGTACGGATCCTTTATTCAACCACGTCCTAAAACCTATTTCAAGGAGAGTAGAGACCAAAGGGAAACAAACGTATTAGGTTACATAGAAGCAACGCATTCATCTTGTAAGCACCAAGAAGAAGCTGTAGGGGTATATATTTAAGTGATATAATGCAGTAAGTAATATTTACTGAACATTATCACAAATAGTAGTTAATAGCGTATAAAGTACAATTAAATAATTCAGTTTAAAAGTATGGAGTATCTTGTATCTTAATAATTGTTTACTTGGATATTGTTTTAATAGATTAGTCATGGCCTACTGCTACAAATAAAGTAAAAAATGAAAGCTTAGTTTTTAGAAAAAATCCATACTAATATATATTTTTGAAAAGCTTGAATTATTTCCGATTGACGTAAAAAATAATATATACAGGGTGTTCCATTTAAAAAATATATCTTTGCTTCATAACTCAAAAATTGTTAGAGTAAGAAAAAATCAAACTAAACCACTGGGTTTAAAAGTATGAGTATCTTGTATCTTAATAATTGTTTACTTGGATATTGTTTTTAATAGATTAGTCATGGCCTACTGCTACAAATAAAGTAAAAAATGAAATTTTGAGCTTAGTTTTTAGAAAAAATCCATACTAATATATATTTTTGAAAAGCTTGAATTATTTCCGATTGACGTAAAAAATAATATATACAGGGTGTTCCATTTAAAAAATATATCTTTGCTTCATAACTCAAAAATTGTTAGAGTAAGAAAAAATCAAACTAAACCACTGGGTTCTACAGAAAAAATCTATAAGACCCTTTTTTAAACTTTTCAATAAGATAAAAGACAACCGAGATACGAGGGTGGTCTCAAAATCGATAGTTTTCGATTTCACCCTATATCTCAAAAACCAAGTGGGTCATGATAATTTTGTTGACGGCATCTTTAGTTTCACAAAAAAGTAGCACACTGTCGCGAAAACCGCAACTCTCTATCTTCAAAAATAACCGAGATACCCCGTAAAAGTGCCCAGAATGGGACACCCTGTACAGGGTGATTCTCCAGTTGGTTAGAATTTTTTGTACTTGTAATCGGAATTTTGATTTACTTACTCTTCCAGGCTAAAAGATACTATTTTACTAGTAGCTAGTATAAACTCGGTGTTTTTTCAAATGGAATATGGTGTAATTTATTGAATTTTCATATATTTACCGATGCATTCTACGTAAACTTTGTTGAGGTCACTATGTCCCAAATATGAGCCGTTTTAGTTATTTGCAAACTTTACTATAATTTTTACCCATAAATGTCACCATGTGAATCAAGCTATTGTTTGGCAAGGAAAAGAATGCGGAGAAAAATTGGGCTGTTGTCAGATGTTCCGCTTGAAATTTTGTTCACGATCTGCTATTTTCAGTATTTTCCCATAATGTTACTGAACGATGATAAAAGTTGGTATTAGAGCCATTGATTCTTAAAACAGCCAAGGTTGTACTTATTCATAAGAAAGGCCCAGCAGATTTTGTTTATAACTATAGACCAATTGCTTTACTCCCCTCCCCGTGTTATCTAAAATAGTGGAAAGAATTCTATTCGATAAAATTATATCATTTTTGCAGCAACATAACCTTTTACATAGCGCTCAACATGGATTTCTCAAAGGTAGATTGACGGCGACTGCCATATATAGTTTCATAAATGTGGTATATGCAAATGTTAACAGAAACATGAAAACCCTCGGAATTTTCATGGATCTTAGCAAGGCATTTGATCTTGTGAACCATGAAATTTTATTAGACAAACTGAATGACTATGGTTTGAGAGGTAAACTAAACGACCTAGTAAAAAGTAATCTTTCTGGTAGATCACAACTAGTTGAAATAAATGGAGTTAGATCGGAAACTTTGCCAATAACCTGTGGAGTACCCCAAGGCTCTGTCCTGGGGACCTCTGCTTTTCCTGTTATTCATAAATGATTTACCTGAGATAGTCGTAAATAATAATTTAATTATGTTCGCGGACGATAATATAGCCCCGATAATAGCTATCTATATGTAGTAAAGAAAATAAGTTGGAACTAATAGAGCATGCTCAAAATATTATAAATGAATTTACCAAATGGTTTACTAATAACAGATTGTTTTTGAATGCTCAAAAAACTGTTTTTATGAATTTCATTCCTAGATGTAAAATGTAAAACCCTATCTGAATCTTATTTGATCAAAGTTAATGGTAAAAGTATTTCCCATGTATCTGAAGTAAAATTTCTTGGCGTAGTAATAATAGAGAATAATTTGGAATGGAAGGCCCATGTTGACATGCTATGTAAACAGTTATCTTCAGTTAGTTATGCTCTGTATAGATTATCCCAGCTGGCAAACAGAGAAGTTGTACTTTGTTACTACTTTTCTCATTTCTACTCCCGAGCTAGTTACGGAATTCTATTCTGGGGATGTTCTGCATACGCTAATAGGGTTTTTCGCCTTCAAAAACGCTGTTTGAGGAGCATAGCTGGTGTATCTAGGCTTGCCCCATGCAAGTAGATCTTTCAACATATACGTATCTTAACATTACCTTCGATTTATATCTTGAGTGTACTAACATTTGATAAATCAAACCCAGAACGTTTCACCCCAAACAATCACTTTCATAGCTATGATACTAGGCATGGTTCGGATTACAGTATTCCACATCATAATTTAGCAATCTTCGAAAATAATCCTTCTTTCATTGGCATTCACTTGTATAGTAAAGCCCAGAGATATACCATTTGTTTACAAAGTAAGGATCTCCGCAAAAAATGCCGACAGAGGAAGGGAACGGGGTCGGACTGGGCATTCGAATTCGGTGGAGTGGGCAACAGCGAAAATGTTCATTCCATCCAATAAAGTGCTCATACATCAGTTGGTTGAACAAGATGTTTGAAACTTTATTATCTGTTGATAAATATATGCACTCAACCAAAAAGGTACGTAATTATAATAAAAAAGTTTGTGCTAACAATAAACTGTTCATGAAATTCGCGCCAACCAACGCAACGGCTTTATGTATCTGTTACGCTCAATACCCGAATTCGGGCAATGCCCGAAAAAAATATGCAGAACTAGTTTTGAGCAAGGAATATTTCCCAAACCCGAAATATGAATTTTATACGGCTATTGAGCATTACCAAATAGGCAGAACCAGTTTTGCGCATCTTGAAATACACAGAACTAGTTTTGCGCAACTTGAAATGCACAGGATTATTTTCATTCTCCGGATCATTCCTTAGTTCATTATACACATTTAGTACTATTTGTTTTGCATCTGCGCTAAGATGTGACCTTTTGTGAGGTTTCAATTGGTCTACCTCCACCTCCATCTGTTCAAATTCATTATCAGTGTCCGTACTATAGTCACTACTTTCACCACCGTAATGACAAACCGCCGACGTAGCTTCACTGCTGCAGGGTAATTCACATCGCTGTGAAATCCCATTATCTTCCCAAGGCCGAAACATACTCTAGCTGTCACACTTCCGAAAAAAACGTCCGATTCAGACAGAAAAGTAACGCACAAAAGTAAAAGCAGATTGGCGTTGCTATCAATAACGGTAGCAATACCTGCCTAAACAATTTGACTAAAGTCCGGTCCTTTCCATCGATAGAGTCGCTATTAATCCTGGAATATGTCGGTCTTATCATAGTTCAGTCAAAATATACATCGTGAACGTCACCCGACAGATTTACGTTCAAAATACAACTTAGTGTTTCATTTTCACCATTCTAAAAGGTGACTTTTTGTTAGAAAATGGGTTAAAAGCAAATTCCATGAATTGGTTACGAGTACGAAAGTAAAATAGTGGTAACCATTGAATATTATCAAAACTGTATCTATTCCAAATGATGAACTGTACTAAGAGATGGTATGCAGTTTTTATATAGCGCAAAACGTACACAAATGGTATATCTCTGGGCTCTACTATACAATAAGCTACCTCTACTCTTAAGACTGTCTAATCTCTCAACCTTTAAAAAATGTGTCAAAGATATTCTATTGATAAAGGCTTACTACAGTGTTGAGGAATTTATGACAAACAATTTTAGTAATTTTTTCTAGTCTATTTTAGCTTACATTGCTATCTTAGATTAATTTTGTTAAAGTTTAATTTTGATAATTGTTTCTTTGTTGATGATATCACTATGTACTTTTATACTTATTTATATTGTAATCTTAAGCACTGCTGTCAGATTGACTTAGCCTATACTATTCTTGTAGTCCAAGGGACCAATAATTTTTTTTACTTTACTTTACTTGCAATATTTTAAATTAAAATATGTATATAGTTATTAAAGGACAACCCCCCCTCCCTTTCCACCTCATGGGTCTCTTGCATTCTCTACCCCGTCGAACACTATCTGTAGGTTGAAGACAACGTATCACCTGAAATTTCCTGGTGTCTTATAAAAATACCGTTTATCCATTCAAATGAAAAATTTCCTCGATTTACTTGGAGGGTGTTCAGACTTGACCTCAAATTTTGGGATACACAATGTGAAAACAAAAAGATTTTCAAATGTCACAGCCTGTCTCATATTAGGTTATAAAATACTTGAATAGATGTCTATGGACGAATATTATATTAGAAACAGATATTTACTGACTGTCAACAATTTCCAAGAAGTTGATCTTTTTTCTAGGATCTAGCAATCACTACTATTTTTATTATCACTTAGAGTTCAACATATTTCAACTGACTGATCTCGGAACGTCTTGAAGATATTCAATAAAAGGTTATTTTCACTAAATTAATTACTTTTAATTTAGAATGGTGTGAATTTAAACTGGTAGTGTGGACTATGTTAAGTTGTGGAGATCGTGAAATTAATTTCTTTTCTGGTCTGTAAAGAGCTGTCCCCGAATTCCCTCCAGCGCTCCGGCACTGTTTGGATTTAATAATGATAATAATAATAATAAACTTTATTTAAACTGGCGGGGAGTCTGATAAACAGGTATTAATTCTAACCAGTATATATAAAAGAAAAAAAAGTTACAAGCAAAGAAAGGAAAAGGACGAGAAAGAAAAGAAAATAGAGAAAAATGACATAAAACGAGAATAACAAAATACTACACAAACACATTAAAAAAGCGCATCGAGATCAAAAACACAAATATTACAAGACACAATCACATAAATGTATCATATCAATTTTATTATACCCTGGTAATCTACCCTGTACGTGCTAAACTTGGTACTAAATGTCTAAGGCTTTGGTAATACACAGTATTTTTGCTGCATTCTTGAAAGCCAGAAAGCTCAGTGTTTTTAGTGTTGAGGGAACCTTATTGTAATAGTGCACTGCAGCATAAGAAAATGAACATTTATAAATTTCATTTCTATGACGAGGAATATTCAGTGTCTCATTTACGAACCTGAGACTAGCTAGGTCACATTGATTTCCAAATTTTAATCTTCTAAATAAATAACTAGGCATTTCCTTTATAATTATCTTGTGACATAAGCAAATAAGGCAAATTTATATTCGAAATTCAGCATAGTTAAAAAACATCTTAACATATTTTGTATAAATGAAAGGTGTCAAGACTTATTTTCTATTTATAACCGTTTTACATTAACAATTCGTTCACGAAATTGTTCATGGAATCGATAGTTTTCTTCGAGGTCAAACTGATTGTGCAGAGCCTTCAGCGATTTGTTTTGATATTAAATTTGATTCGGTATTTTAGTTCCTGACACCACCAAAATTCAGATAGTTTCATCCTGCCCACAATTTGATTGTTTGACAAAAATCAGAGCAAGTTTTAACTTCAGAAAAAAATTCATAGATTTGAGTGACTTAGAATCAGAATCCTTTCTATTTTATTCTGGTTGAAGCTGTTAAAGTAATCCACGGGTTTATTTTCAGTGCAAATGTGCAATTACAATAATAGAATAGATATTATAGTAACATTTATTGTTCAAGCAAAATCCCTATAAGACCCTATCTTCCTACCAAGAAAATATTTAATATAAACCCAAATGCAAATGAAGCTGGCGATCGGCCATGTGCAATGTCTTTTACCTGAAGATTAATGCATAGTAGGTAGTAGGTAGATTTTACAGGCAGTCTGGCAGATCCTCGGTGGAAGGTCCCTGCTAAAACCAGTCCATTGCAATCGTGCGATGTTGCCAAATGCACCTATGGTCGCTATGCTTTTCTTTGTTATATTTTAACAGGGGAGGCTGACTTGTGTATGCCACCTGGTGAGGTGTGTGGTCTGATATTATTTAGTCCGGCTGTGCTTGAGCAAATTTGTTTAGAAGATTGCGTCGGGTGTCGGGATCACGTATTTTAAGTTACATGTGCAAAAAAGGAAGTTCTTAAACTCTGCCAGTAACTCTAATTTAGCCGGTATGAAAAGGTTTGAAAATGGCAAATCGCGTTTAAAAATAAGAATACTCTTTATTGACATGCAGAACATATCAAAAGGAGTTCAGTAAAGATCGTAGCAATCACCACGTTTACATGTGGGATTCAGTTCCAACTGAATTCGATTTTGGTATTGAAAACTGCATGTAAACACTACAAAATTGGGGACGAAAGTGAATTGAGTTTCAAGGTCGATACCTCTCTTTTCTAAGACCGAATCGTCGATTGCGTGTATGGCCTGTCTGAATCTGTTTAAGGTCGTCGATACGTCAGTTTTGTTATTCTAATGCCGGCTACAGGCGATCACTTTTACTGACAGTTTTCACTGAATACTATAAACTGTCAGTGAAAACTGACCGTGTGTTCCATAAAAACTGGTAGTTTTCTTAGTGTCAGTTAAAACTGATGTTACATTATGGAAACAATAATTTTAACTGAAGTGACGGAACTGTTCAGTTAAAACTGTACGTGTATGTGATTTGTATCAGATCTAAGATAATGGTCTGTCAACTGCGGTCTTCTACTTGTATTTTGTTATTGTTAATAATGGGGGTTACGAGAGATAACAAATGTAGGTAATTTTTTTCACCCATTCTGAGATAGTTGTGCCAATCATTTGGATATATTTTAAATTCTGTTAATGAGTTAACATGTGAATAAGCAGCTCTTTTTCTTAACTATTCTTTGCACCATTCTTTACGTTTATTTTTCCTCTTCTCATTATTTAAAGTTAACAAAAGACCACATATAGCTAGGGCCTCTGAATCATCTGACGACATCGTGAAAACTTATTCACCGTCAGTTAAAACTGAGCGCATGTAGACAGAACGAAGGTCAGTTTTTACTGATAGTTTATAGTCTTCAGTGAAAACTGTCAGTTAAAAGTGATCGTCTGTAGCCGGCATTAGTCGGGTATTAAAAAATTAGGCTAGGTTGCAGGTTATGTAAGATTTGTAGGTTAGGATAGTCCTAACAGATTGCCCGCAACAACAACATTTTTTTGTCTATGTATAGTTCAACACTTCAAAAAAATATAGTGCTTTTATACTTTTGTTCATTTATTTTTTATAAAAGTTATATTTTTTGCAGTTCGTGCATTATTTAATTAACAATTTTTTATCTTCGATAAAAGTGGCATGCGCTTTATTACACTCAATATTCAAGTTAATATGAATATAGCTCAATTTTTATTAAGGATAGAGATGCTCTGTTTCTATCTTCCCGCCTCCTGGCATTCGAGAATATTCCTTCTGTGAATGCCGAAGTAGCGGGAATAGACAGCAGAAACGAAATTACGAGTATTTTGAATAAATTTGGTAACTTAGTATATATTATGTATGTTTTAAAATATGTTGCCACTTTTGGGATGCATTTTTGTTATAGGTACCAAAATCGCTTATATATCGTTGAATTTTAGAAATATATCATTCACTATATTAATTGCTGAGTAAGATAATTCTTATCAATATTAAGTTTGGCCTGTCAACGAAGAATTTCTAATATTATCTCACAGTCGTCAAATCAAAGCTCTTATTTCAAATTTAATCCTTGAATTTTGCATAATCAATTGCGAACGAAAGAGGCATTCAATATGTATATAAAAAAAAAGATGAAACGAAAAAACACTTTCTCACAACCTTATTAAAGACCACTTGCGCCTTATTCTAAAGTATTCACTAAATTAACTGTTGAGAAAAATATACCTCTTGTATTTAAATTTAAATTGACTTGGATGCAGAATTTCATCGTCGCAAGATATTCCTTTTTAATGGTTTTAGCGTTGCAAAATATAATAAACATTCAGCTATTTTACGGAAATATATATTTCTTCGACGGTATATATTATGGAGTCCCGAAATATAGTAAAATACTATAATTTATAGTACCCTTGGCAACTTTACCGCCACCCCACGAGACGGATTTAAATCGATCTGACAACTAAGCATGTGAACACACGAAACGCTAGATATGGTATCCGTCAATTTGAATAATTTCCCATATAAATAAACGTAGTAATAGTCAGCGAAACACATGTCGGGTTTGAAAAAATCTGTTTAGTGTGTAGTTCTGACTGCTGTGCCAATGGATCCAATGCCACAGTCATCATCATAGTCACAATGTCTTAACAGACATGTTGTAAACTCGTAAAATGCATCAAATCGGAGCTAGAGTATTGCCGACGCGAATATTGTCAATAGTTTTGAGAACTGTAGCTCGCCATCGTTCGCGATGTACTGTCAGTTTAGTGGCGCTCTTGATACTCATATCCAGCAACTGTTTCGTCGTATCCACCCAGCGTGTAGGGGGACGGCCACAGCGCTGTCCACTCGGGGCATGACCCTGAACTACAAGTTTCTCCATATTATCGCTTCTGTGTATATGTCCGAAGAATGTAAGCATTCTCGTCGACACAATGGAGGATAGTCTGTTTGGATTACCGAGCTCATCCAGTATGGAAACGTTAGTTCGATGGGCGGTGTAAGGAACTCTCAGCATTCTCCTCCATGTCCACATTTCAAAAGCATCTATGCGAGCTCGATCTGCCTTTTTACCAGTCCAAGTTTCCGAGGCATACAAAAATATAGAGAAGACAAGAGACTGGACCAGCGACATTTTTGTAGCTTTAGTGATGTTATGGACACGCCATATTTTAGTAAGCTTTGTCATGGCCACACGTGCCTGTTGAATGCGCCGTCGAGTCTCATTTTCACAGCTACCCGAATTGTCGATCAAAGAACCGAGGTATACAAAACTTTGAACTACTTCACAACGGCCTATTGACTTTATTTCTCGATGATTATCATGCTCTCTATCTACGATTATAACCTTGGTCTTATTGTAGTTAATACCAAGACCATACGCTGCACTGTGTTGTTCTAAGATGTTTAATAGAGCTACTAGTTCTTCCTGAGAAGCTGCAATAAGGGTTGTATCGTCAGCAAATCTTAAGTTGGATATTTTGCTTCCGCCAATAGTTACACCGCCATTCCAGTTGTCTAATACCTGTCTCATCACAAATTCAGAGTAAATTTTAAGCAACATCAGAGATAATACACATCCCTGACGACCTCCTTTTTTGGTTGCAGTTTGACTAGACAGGTTACCATCAATTCTTACACGAGCCGAATTAGACTCGTAGAGTTGCTGTATGAGAAACACTAGGTGCTGAACTCCCATAGAGATGAAGATTTCCCACAGTTTAGGCCACTTTACGTATCAAACGCCTTAGAATAGTCCACAAAGCAGATAAAAACTGGAAAATCATGCTCTCTGGCTTTTTCAATAATTTGTCTTTAGTTTAAGATCTGTTCACGCGTACCACGTCCTTTCACGAATCCTGCCTGCGCCTGAGAAATTTGCCAGCCAACAAAACCCTCCAAACGAGATTAGTACCTTTATCCGTACTCATAGCTTCGACCTTAACTTTGGAACAGAGCTTCAACACCCATACTTCATGCCATTCAATACCGATTGAATAAAATTTTACCATAATCCTCACCAATAGACGTTGTGTAAACTGTGTAGAGGTCCGAGAAAACTAACCGGTTTATGATTGGCGTTTAATGTATATACCGCATATCTGGTTCACCTGGTTCAATGTTCATCGCAGAATTCTCGTCAGCCGCTACTACAACACAAAGACCTTCGGAAAGGTGAATAGTCTTTTGTTTATTTAAATGGAAATATAGTCTCGCGTCTGGGAGCCTTGAGATCGTTACTATACCCGAACGGTCGTGAACATCGATCTTGGTACATGGGCATCGCGGATGGGGGGCCCGAGAGTCTTAGTCGATATTATTATTATTCGTAAAGACTATTTTTAGTCCAATCGTTACGTCATAAAAAAGACTTTTTATTTTATTTTTATTTATTTATTTATTTATCCTCCTGCACACACCCAAAGGTACTTACAATGCAAGAGTGCTTACTGATTATAGCTACTTAACAAACACACTATGCACTCTAAAAATTGTTTTGTAAAATTACTAACAAAATCGTTTTTTACATATATATTTTGTAAAACTATTTTGTAAGATATGTTGTAAGATATTGCACATAATTTACTTGTAATATCACTAGATTATATTGTAAACCAATATACGTTCTATTAAAAATTTTTTAATGATTTATTTTGTAATTTCACCTCATTTTATAAAATTACTTTGTAGTCTTACAAAAAACCTATTATAATAGGTTTTAAGAAAAGGCTGTCATTATAACATATTTTTATTTTATGTATGAAAATAAGGTAACACAACATTAAAATTCTATACAAACACAAAATAAAAAATCAACTATTTCAGTCTTATCGGCTGACAAAAAAGCATATTATATCAGCTTATTGGTCAGGCAAACAGTTAGTTAACGTGCCAGTTTATTAATAAAAGAAATTACTGTTTTCCTACTGGAAGTGTGACTTGACTTTCTTCGTTTTATCCAATGAATCTTTAAACTTCAAACACAAATAGCACCACTACACGTTATATACTGGCACTTCCAAGACAAAATCCATTAAATAACGACCCGTCTGCTGTTTCTCAATTCACACAAGCCGATTCTTCTCGCCCGCCAGTGCTACCTTTCATCGGCAACGCGTAATCTGTACTGAGGGCAAGTGGTCATATAAAGCGTTTTAGTCAAATTACCATTAATACCAACCGAAGAAATGAATTCTTTTACTAACATTATTGAAGTATTTTTCTAAAGTAGTTATAAATTTACAGAAGAAGATTGTAAAAAAGCATTTTGCATAATGGCAATTATCTTGTAATTTTGTCTTACAAGAATGCAACACAGTTTTGTAATTTTACAAATATTTTGTGAAAAAATGAATTATTTGTATTTTTTCTGTAAAATGCTCAACCATTTTTACAAAATTTAGTAAATCTACAAAACAACATGACATAGTAAAATCGCTCCAATAGTGCTTGTAATTGTTTTGTAAAAATACCTACGTATTTTTCAGTGTGCTGGATTACAACCACTAGTCTAAAAAAAGAACAAAACAAACACAGAGACTTTGAAACAATAAAAATTTGCAAACATCTAATAGTGATTTCTTATGGAGATTATATTTGTATTCATTAGATCAATACCAGATTCCCTTAGATCAGTACCAGATTCCCTTATCAGTTTGTTACATTCACGAATCATATTATTTAATGGTGAACTGCTTGATACATTATCATAAAATAGCTTGACTTCAGTATTTCGAAGTGCAATTTTAGGAACATTGAATATAATTCTATTTATTAAATAACTGTGTTTATACCTAAGACTATTTAATACATACACAATAATATACAAATATAACACACTGCATACTTCGTCTTGTTCTTAATTTTTTCTACTAAATTCACTCAACATTGCATTATAAGAGATCATATAATTATGGATACACACCATGCATTCTAACAAACAGATATCTCAGAAATCTTTTTTGAACCTTTTCAATCATATCACAGTGAACTTCTGCCTGTGGTGTCCAAATTATGCAGGCATACTCTAAATGTGGTCTAACTAATGCATTGTACAATCTTATCACAGTTTTTATTTCAAAATATATGGAATTTCTAATGATAAAACCTAGGGCTCTCAGTGCCCTACCAACGATGATCTTACAGTGGCTATTGAACCTTAAGGTTGATTGCAGATGTACTCCCAGGTCCTTGCACTCAGTCTCCCTATCAAGACTGACAGCAAAAGGTCGTAAAGAAATGAAATTTGTTGGGATGGTGGACATTGGTCCCCTGAACCTACACCTAAGCAGGGCCGCGCCAAGTGTTTCTGCCATCCGTGTGCAAATGATAACCCCTATTATCCCAAGCTTTATGAGAGACGGTAATAAAATTTTAGAGACGTTTACTTTTAGGTTTTGTTAAAAATTTAACATTTTTTTACACAAATACCACATAAATAAAATTCCTTAAAACTAAGCAACAAAAAAACGAAACATATACAATACAATACAAAGATGTATTTATTCAGTATAAGCAAATAACAAATAAATACATTGGACAGCCACATAAGGGTCACAGCCCTTTTTGTGGGAAAAAATATGATTATGACAGAAAAATAATAGAGAATAAAAAGTATAAATACTGATACGAACTAGTACAGAATCACTGAACCCATATACACTATAAATATACTATACATTCAATATAACATACAATCCTATGAACAAAACATCTAAAGATACATACATTGATCCCATCAGGAGCACTCCAGTGCCAAACTAAAAGCATTGCTTGTCTTGTTAACACTGTAACGTGATGTCTGAAGAAATCAATGTGAGACTGCTATCTCAGATTTAATAATTACGAAAAAATACAATAAGCTAAACCAACGAACATAAGCTCATTGCCTACTATTACAAATCGCACAGTATACAATGCTCACAAATGAACAAAAAAAGCTGAATACCATTCCATTATTCAAGCAGCGGACATGGTGAAGACGGTGTTAATACCTAAAAGTCTGTGTATTTCTTTCCTAGTTTTTGATTTTATCCATTTTTTTGAGCTACTTTTATACATTGATTTTGAATTCAATTATGTACTTTAACCTTAAAAACAAAAACTTCCAGAAAACAAAATTAAATATTTTAAAAACCTTAAGTTTAATGCTTTAAACTTAAACAGCGAAAAAACAAAACAGATAATTATGTACTTTAAACTTAAAACAAAAAATATGATGCACCTATCTTTTTATAAAATTTATAGAAAAGACACTTGCCTTGCTTTAAGTGCTGCAAAATCCTTTACAATTTGGACTGTAGGTATTTATTTTTTCACATAATTCAGATTCAGTGGAAATTTATGCCAAACTATTGAGTCTTCCCTGGTTCATCAAGGATCTTAAGTAATTTTTAATGAGCTTTAGCTTTGAAAATGATCTTTCTCCGCTTGCAACTGATATTGGAAGTGTTAAAAGGATTCTAAGAGCAATTGAAATATTGAGAATGTATCAAATAAATCATTTTTAAATATGTGGGGTGGTACTTAACAGTAACAGGCGTATCGACGGAGAAGCGGGAGATTCAGGACTGAGCTGATCGCAAAATAATGGAGTCTAAAAAAGACAGAGTTATCCAGATGAACGAAATATCATGGGCGCTGCGCCGCCGCCCATTTAGGCTTGCCGCCCGTGTGCGGTGCACACCGTGCATACGGGGTTGGCGCGACCCTGTACCTAAGTTTGCGATCTTGGGGGGTTGCCGCTCGAGGGGTGGGGTGGAAACTCTGCTTCGCGACGATTTTCGAAAAATAGCGTCGTTTTGCCCTCGAGCGGCAACTCCAGAGGTCACAAATTAAACTCTCTAATTTAATCCTTTTTTCGATAGCGTCAACCCCTCGGGGGCAATCTTAGGTGCACATTCAAGGGATCACTGTCTACCATCCCACCAAATTTCATTTATTTCTGACCTTTTGCGCTCAAAAGATTTTTGTAGGACTGAACGATTGGCTAATATCGATAGTAGGTAGTGATGTGTTCATAAATGTCCTACTTTTTTAAAGCCCAAATATGTTATTTGGTCAGCTGTAGATAATAGAAATATGAGAAATGTGATCCTCTCAGAAGGAAAGGTGTTAAGAACTTTTTGATAGCGTTATCCGACTTAGAGGCGATAAAATTCTGATTTGAGTAACAATCACAGACCACCCCCTAATTTTTGGGCTCTCTAGAATGGAAACTATTGGTTGTACACGAAAAATGTAACGACCAAAATTGGGAAAAATTTGTTGTCTCTATAAATTATTTGAACTATTTTTCGATAGCACTTACCACAATGGCGCTGTTTGTCGAAACGCGTCACGTAACAGTTTTCACCCCCTCCCCCCACCCTCGAGCGCCAACCCCCAGAGGTCGCAAATCGAATCTCATCTTAATTAAACAACGCCGAGGTAGTATCATTTTCACTAAAGGTACGCACAAATAAAATATTTTTTGCAAGAGCACATTTGGGTTGTAAGTAGTAAGTAGCGGTATGTTCCTAAATTTCTTAATTTTTTTAAACCAAATGACTGAGTTTAGCAGCTACAGATAATGAAAAATTAGACGAGATCATTCTTTTAGTGAAACAAAAATGTTACACGACTTTTTTGATAAAGTTCTTCGCCTTAATCCAGCCTTAAATTCTGATTTTAGTGAAAACCAAAAACCAACCTCTAAATTTGGCGCACTGTGGGACCGAAACTATTGGTCGCACACGAAAAATGTAAAGACCAAAATTATGCAGAATTTTGTTCTCCCCATAAGTCATTTGAAGCTTTTTCCGATATCACTTACCAAAACGACGCTATTTTTCGAAAATCGTCGTGAAGCAGACCTCCCCCCACCCTTTGGGTGGCAACCCCCGAGGCCGCTAGTTGGGGTATAGGTCCGGGGGTTTCATCTACCATCCCACCAAACTGCATTCTTTCCGACTTTTCGCCGTCAAAAGCTTTTTTTTACGACGTAACCAGGTACTGTAATTTTCTTCTCTTTATTGTTAGCAATACTTCTCTTTGTTTTTTCATTATTATTGGATACAATATCGTTTCTGACTTTCTCCACCCATGATATTCTCAAAATTCGTCGATATCTCCACATTTCAAAACTTTCGAGGCGTTGGGTATCTATTTTTACTTCCCACACCGATAGGTGAGGGGAGTAGTGTTTCGATTTTGAGATAATACGCTTTTTGGGCGTTTTATGATCCATGACACTCGTTTCTGTCGGTCTGTCTGTCGGTCTGTCTATCTGTCGCGTGTTTTCTAGCCTCGTAATCTCAGTAACCGCTGCATGGATTGTGATGAAATTTAGGCAGCGATATGCTGTGGGGTGGTAGCAGGTAATGTTCCTATAATTTAGAAAATCGGTGTAGGGGCGGCGGAGTAATTAGCAAAAAACAAAAAAATTAAATATCCCTCAAACTTCGTTTTTAGGCGTTTTAGGGGGTCCTGATCATATTTTACTTTTTGGGGGGTTGTAAAATTCAAAAATGTGTTCTATTCATAATAGGCTATCCATTGACCTATAACAGAAAGACCTAGCGGCATAATACCCTTTTTTAGGTCCATCCGAACATTGCCTTGGCTATTACAGAAATCAAGGGACTGATGTACACATACGAGTATTGCTTTAGATCGTTCTGAATTTAATAACACGGAAAATATGGAATTGTTTTTAACGAAATTTAGACACAGTATTATTACTGTAGGAAGGATGAAAAATGCGTATGGTTTTCAAAAATCGTGTCAGTGGCGGCACAGCAATAATGAAAAAATAAAAATATAAAAATAGCTCAAATATCGTTTTTAAGCAATTTGAGGGTTCCTCATTGTTTCGTTTCGTCGAGTTGAAGCTCGCAGAATAAAAATTGTGTCGTTTTAGTTCCTACGGAGAGTTTTAGGAAACTATTTGCTAGCTGTTGTGTTGGATGTTTTTCGAGGACAGGCGGGCGATGATTTGGTTGCAAGGGATCTTAGACTATAGCTTCATACAAAGGGAAAATAGTAGAATGATATCACTGGAAGTACTGAGTCAATCAACTTGACTCCATTTTTTTCATTGTCGCCTTTGCCATCCCATAGTACATTACAGGCGAGCAACGTGGTTGAGGCTTTTTTTAAGGTCAGCCTCCCGCAAAGGCTGAAAGCCTATGGCGGTGTAGAAGCGCTGCTTGAAGATAAGTGTCGGTGCACGTTAAATTTGAAACGCTGCCGGTTGTAGCCGCCGGGAAACAGATTCCCCGGCAGCTCACTCCACAGCGTCGAAGGTCCCCAAGAGAAGGAATGTTGGAGGACACTGGTTCGGGGAGTAGGGACCTCGACCTGGTGAGGATGAGCTTGCAGGGCCTCACCAGTGTTCCTGGATCGGACGGCCTTTGGTGTTATTGTCTGGGAGAGCTCACTCGAACCTCTTCCGTGATAGAATCTGTGAGATAGGGGGATAGGTCAGCCGTATTAGGCGTATCGATTAATCTAATTGCTCTAATTTATGTGAACATTATGTGGACGCGCTACATCAGGAGGTTCCTTTACTTGGCAACGCATCAGCGATTATCTGGGTTACGTCTGGATGCAGTGGGAATTCCCGTGTCGGACAAACCCTTTGGGCTGGCCCGCCTGTTATAAAATCATTAAAATATCATTAAATACTCATTTTGTCACCTTATATATTTCATGTTTTGTATATATATCTTTAACATTCATTCTACACCATTCTATATCACAATTCTATCACAATTTTATATCATATTTATCATTAAAGCTTGTTGTCGTTAAACAGTCCACTTTTTTATCAAATATCGAAACACACAAACCTATCGAACAATATGAGTTATTATTGCACAAGCTGCGAAGAAAGTAGCACTAACCTTATCTATTTGTTTCTCAGTTAGCTCTTTTCTGAACAAGATATCATTTGATATGAATCGACTGAATTGAATCTACTGAATCAATTTTTTTTGACGTTTTTGACCATTCCTAGCTGATGCTAAAGCGAACATGTTCGATAAATTACCTAGTGGGTAAATCAAAACGTTCTAAAAATAAAATTCTTTATTTTTAAGGTGTTTGAATTCCCCTACTGGTTAATTTATTGGGGTTATGAAATTTTTAAACCGCATTTTTCTCGCCTGTATGAAATGTGGTAGTTTATGGCTATCATTATGTAAGTTATAAAATCTGATATTATCTTCGGTAAATATTTTCCATAAATGATAAATGATTTGTTGCATCCCCTCAAACATTTTTATTAACTTTCGTCTTTCTTCTTACTGCACGTAAACGCATATTACATGCAGGACTTTTTTTTCATAAGCTCACTTACTTTCCAATAACAAAATGTGTGTTTGGGACTTTTAGAGGTTTCTGATAATTTTGTAAGCCGAAGTGTGATTAAGTTGAACTGAATGTTTCCAGAGTTCGAAGGTATTTTTGGTTCCTATTTTTTATACGATCTTCTAATTTATTTGGCGATAATAAATCATGATGTTGACAATGTTTAGCGTAGAAATACTTGGAAATTGTGGAATGAATCCATTTAGAGAGGCTCAAAATATAAACAAAGGAGTGAAAATAATGTTTTCATGCTATCTATAAAGGTACAATGTGTATTCAAATGGACGGACAATAGCAATTCTGCCTACAGAGTCTACGGACTGGAACATCTTGGCATTAAACACTGACTTCCGGTCCTTGGATGTTTTACAATTCTTTACGCTGAAGGAAGATACTGTGTAGCCATTGTAACTTGATGGGCGAAAATAATTTGGTGAATGAATTAAGAATATTGCCATAGCTCTGAATTTATTTTAGATATCAAAAATTAAAAAATATGCTGTCTCAAATGAAAATACCCCAATGATACACTCAATTTTACTATAAATTAATCCTATTTCCTCATTTTACGTCTTATAAAGGAAACGTCAAATAATTTATATCACTTAACATCCTATTTATCTAGTTCATAAAACTTATAACTACAACCGGCAACACCAGATTTTCTTCCCCACCTTGAAGAAGGTGCAGCATCGTGATTGAATAATCGCTGCAGATAATATTTATTGTCTTGTTTTACTTATTTTCTCTATTTCTTTTTAGACTCAAGCCGCGCTAGTCAATTTATGATGGTCACAGTCAATCACAAACCAGGCTAAATTCTGACGGTGTGGCTACAAAACTAGCCCCAATTCAATGTATTACGTAGGCCTTGAGTTTGAATCAAAATGTGTGTTAACCGAAAGTTTATATAATCAGCGTTGACTTGAAAACTAAACAATATACATTGAGATTGCTTTAGACTATACTATTAAAAAGTTTTTTTGAAAAGATAATAAAACATGTGTGGTCCACCTTACTGAAAGAGAATTCCACTTTATAGCAAAAAACGGAGAAGGTCAATTAGTAGGGTTAAGCTAATAAGGCTTTTACTGTTTTCAGATATTCATACTTACAAATATGAAACTTCTGTAGTTAAAGCGGCCACACACTACGATTTCGAGATCTAATTAAGGACATTTCAACTTTTTAACGATTACGGATAATCATATAATTTCATCATCACATATACAAATACACAAAATATGTGAATATTGTATAAAACAAACAAGACACACAGAGAAAAATAAATAAAACAAGTACTATAAGGTCAAACACTTAAATACAGATATACTTGTTAATGGAATAATGGATAAGAAAGCTTTTCAACTCAGTTTTTAATACTCTTAAGCTGGTTATACTCTTTATATTGTCTGGTAACTTGTTGAAAATTTATGGACCAAGAATATCTGGTGATCTGCTGCCAAGCTTATATTTTTGTAAAAGTTACGTGAATATCAAATTTTTGTCATGTACCGAATTCATTAATATGTTTATTTAGTTTATAATTGTCCTTGGTATTGAAGGTATATAGAGCCATTTCGTAGAGAAACAGAGCCGGTAACGTTAAACATATTACAACAAAAGTCGGTGCTAGAAATCATCCCTTAAAGTTTTCGGATTCGTCCTGGGTATATAGTGTCTTCAAAAAACCTAATCTCGCGAAGCAAAAATGATTGACGAAAGTGAGACAATTTTTGCTCCCTGCTCCTGCAGGATGATTTTTTTGCTGTTTTCAAAAATTTGTGAAAAATACGGAAGCTGAAAGGACGAGGCATGTAAACATCATCATCATAGTCACAATGTCTTAACAGACATGTTGTGAACTCGTGAAATGCATTAAGTCGGAGCTAGAGTATTGCCGACACGAATATTATCACTAGTTTTGAGAACTGCCATCGCCATCGTTCGCGATTTTCTGTCAGTTCAGTGGCGCTCTTGATACTAATATCTAGCAACTATTTCGTCGTATCCAGCCAGCGTGTAGGGGAACGGCCACGGCGCCGCCCACTCGGGACGTGACCCTGAACTACAAGTTTCTCCATATTATCGCTTCTGTGAATATGTCCGAAGAATGTAAGCATTCTCGTCGACACAATGGAGGATAGTCTCTTTGGATAACCGCGCTCATCCAGTATGGAAACATTAGTTCGATGGGCGGTATAAGGAATTCTCAGCATTCTCCTCCACGTCCACATTTCAAAAGCATCTATGCGAGCTCGATCTGCCTTTTTAACAGTCCAAGTTTCCGAGGTATACAAAAATATGGAGAACGCAATAGATTGAACCAGCGACATTTTGGCAGCTTTAGTGATGTTATGGTCACGCCATATTTTAGTAAGCTTTGTCATGGCCACCCGTGCCTGTTGAATGCGCCGTCGAATCTCATTCTCACAGCTACCCGAATTGTCGATCAAAGAACCGAGGTACACAAAACTTTGAACTATCTCACAGCGGTCTATTGACTTCATTTCTCGATGATTACCATGCTATCTACGATCATAACCTTGGTCTTGTAGTTAATACCAAGACCATATGCTGCACTAAAATGTTTAATAGAGCTACTACCCAACTAGCAAAGACGCACTATAAGCCGCGAGTAAAAGGACTGTTCAGTTGTGAACTTGTTGTACTGTTGCTTCCTAAACACTAATTTGCTACTTAAATGCTGTACAAAATGCCATGTTGCTCCCAGCAGCATATTTGTTCTTTAACGAAGTGTTTAAAACGTTCTTGTAGCAACTTTGTACAACATTTTATGCGATAAATTTGGAACTGTTGTATAAAAGCTTATTAGAGCATTTATATGCAACAAATCACCTGCCTGCATAAAATAGCTACGTAAGAGCTCTGCAAGAATGACATTCCGAGCTGTTCGGCTCCTTTCGTAGTAATTATACAACAAACCTTCATCTTATTGCTTTAGCATGCGAAATGTATATTCTAATCAGCACATTGCTCTCAGCAGTAGCTTTTATACAATTGTTGTTTATAGCTGTTAAAAGCTGTTTTTGGCAGCTATATTGGACCGATTACCGAGCAGAAAGCCTTAGCCCGGTACATTTTTGTTGTATAATGTAGGTATCTAGAAACAGCTGTATAGCATTTTAAGTTCTGATGAGTATTTTAGGTTAAACGCATTTGTGAATTAATAGTTACAATGGTTGATTTTACGAAGTCGAAAAAAGTTAAAAGAATTGCCGCATTCCATATAAAAACGTAATTCAGAAAATAATACGCCCAAACCTGCTAGTAGAAATTCCAGTCATGGTCACAATCACTGGCAAGAAAACAATAACTCCAAATAATGCACAGCGCGAACAAATAATTGGCTTGAAGATCCATAGAAACAACGCTACTCTATAACAGCATTATTTAATTAAGTTAAAGGAGTAAATGTTGTATATCTGCTCTATATCTACTGCGAATGGGGTGAAATCGCAACTCAGTGACATATGGCTCGACTCGTCGGTGATGGATCTAGCCTAAGTACATAGCAGCCGACTGGCAGCTGTGAATTCAGAGCCCAAATTGCTGTATAATAACTGCCGATTACATCATTCTATCCTATAAGACGACAATCAATATGGACGATACTTTGACACTCATGAATATCATAACCAGCGGCCATATTGGTCAATTAATCAATCGATCAATGGATAATGCTCTGGAGGTTATTCAATTTTGTTTCAATAATCTCAAACTATATATTTTTATATAAATGCGCTCAAATGTAACAATAGTGATGATTCCAATGTAATAAAGACATAATATTGTAGTTTAAAATTGGAATTTAATATAGAACAATGATGAAAAATCCATCAAATACCGAGCGCGTGAAAAATTTGTCATTATTTTATGCAAAATGCACAGTAAAATTTCGTGTGCAACTAAATCAAGCCCTCTGGATGCATGCTATCGAATTTGTTAAGGATACACTATTAAAGATTATTAATGGCCGATATATCCACAAACAAGATGGATTCGGCCGTCTGGCCACCAGGAGTACCATCTTCTGCAGCATCGCTGCGCTAGATGGTGCCCCCGTGCTACGGTAATATCGTAGACCGTACAGCCAGCGCCGATCAGCTGACCGCTGTCCTTTACCTAATTCCATCCATCCACTTTACCTGTCCTAGTCCTCTTCCTTGCCCATCCTTACCTTACTCCTTCGAAACCCATTCTTTCCGGTAATCCCAAGGTGTTGGTCGTGCTGAGGGGATGGATGGCACTACAAAAGTGTGTCATTAACGGCCCGCATCCTCTGCGATACAGAGGCGTTCATCCCCTACGATAAAGGGGAAAATAAAAAATGAAATGTTGAGACAAAGCCAGGAAATGGAACCCCAGGTAGGTAGAGCTCAAACGAGCTCACAATCCTACACTGCGCCAGCAGTCTGCCCCATGGATTCTGGGGGGGGCAACTCGACATGCAACCCTGTAATATCAGGCGGAGGAAGAGAAGGTGTGGCTCCTTGGAGAGCTACTGCTAGGAAGGAGGATCCATTTAGCTGGGAAAAGACGGGACGTGTCCCTCGGTTCCTGGTAATGGAGAGAATGGATGGGGAAAACTTCAACAAAGTGAGCCCCTTCCTGATTGCAAAAAAATTGCATGGATTAATTGGAAATTTGAGAAACATCAAGAAAACCAAAGAAGGCTTAATTTTGGAAACCGTGTCAGAAGCACAAGCAAAAAGTTTGATGAATATAAAAGTGTTTGGTCCACACAATGTAACCGTAAAAGCTCATAGGACTTTAAATTTTTCAAAAGGAGTGATTACATGCCCTGACCTTCTAAATTGTTCTCTTCAAGAAGTTCTGGAAGGATTGGAGGATGAAGGCGTAACCGAGGTAAAAAAAATATACAAGAAAAAGGACAACAAGTTTATTGAAACTGCAAGTTTTATACTTACGTTCAATCGGCCTCGCATACCTCAGAAGATCAAAGCAGCTTTTTATTCCCTGGAAGTCCGCCCTTATATCCCTGGTCCAATGCAGTGCTTTAACTGCCAGCGTTATGGTCACTTCTCTTCTTCATGTCCTAATACGAATACGTGTGTTTGTGGACGAGCACCTCATGAGGGACCGTGTCCCGATCCTAAAATTTGTGTGAATTGTGGATTAGAACATTCAGCAAGATACAAAAACTGTTCAAAGTATAAAGAAGAAGTAAATATCCAACGAACTAAAACCTTAGAAAATATAAGTTATATTGAAGCTAAAAGAAAAGTTACCAGTCAAACACGTCCCCTATCATATTCACAAGTTACAACCACACAAAAAGAAACAGTAAAGACAGCTATCAATGAACTAATGCCCTTAATACGAAGCACAATAGAAGAACAATTCAAAAAAATAATAAATCTACCAGACCCCAACCTATTACCAAATATACCACCATTCCGAACACCACATATAAGAAAAGAACCAAATGTATCTGCTGTATCAGACACATCTACCACATTCAGCGAAAAAAGAAAAAGAGGAAAAAATACTCGAACAATTAATTACAGAGAAGGTGAACTAGATTCCGATAGTTCACATACAAGTACCGGTACAGACCAAATAAAAAAGAAAAAGGGTTGGCCTAAAGGCAAAGCCAGAAAACCGAGATCAGACGAGGGATCTCAGAATAACAACACTGATCAACCACCCACCCAACAAGTTGCAGAATAGTTTCGATATGTAGAATTGCCTTTGCAAACCAAAATACATAATTATATACTATCTTATTTATATTCTATCTTATTTATTTATACTTATTTATTGTTTGATCAATTTTTGTTTTATACAAGTTCTACCATATTTTATTCTATTTATTTTTATATTTATTTTTATACATTGGACTGTTTACTGTTATACACAAGTTCTATAATTTTATATTTATTTACCTAAACTACCCGTTAACTGTTTTTATATACTGTATTCTTTGTCCTTTTTTCTTTATAGAAATTGAACTACTGTAAGTATAGTCCTTTCAATTAATTCGAACAGATATCACAAATACAAACATTTCACTAAATGGATACACTGATTCAGTGGAACATGAATGGATGTGCGAACCACTATCCTGAGTTAAAACTAATTATGGCAGAAAGGACGCCATTCTGTATATGTATCCAAGAGACACATTTTATTCCGAACAAAACCTTCAACTTGCGTGGTTTCGATTGTTTTAGAAAAGACGTCGTGCCTACTCATAGAGCTAGAGGAGGAGTAGCTATTTTCATAAATAGTCACCTACGAGCGACAGAAGTCCATATAAGAACCGAGCTACAAGTAGTGGCGATACAAATACTTGCACCAAGAAAAATTACTATATGTAATATATATCTACCTGACGCAAATTGGAATCAAACACAAATAAAGGATATTCTATTACAACTTCCTAGACCATATTTGGTGGTAGGTGACTTCAACGCTCATAATCTGTTCTGGGGTTCTGAACACACAGATGTACGTGGGCGAATGATAGAAGAAATCATTTCAGAATTAGATTTAGTACTTCTGAATACTGGCGAAGGAACCTTTTTCAACTCGAGATCTATGAAATTCTCAAATATAGACCTATCCTTTTGCAGCCCCAATATCTCCCAAACACTGATGTGGAACGTTTTGAGCGATCACCTGTTTTCTGATCATCTTCCAATAACTATTAATTTTGCAACAACCTTCTCTCAACCTACACCACACCCTACATGGCAAATGAAACGAGCAAACTGGCAACTGTTTAGAAATAATATACAACCCTTTCAAATTGAAACATCCATCGATACCACCTTACAGACAGTAACCGATTCTATAATCGAAGCTGCCACACAAAGCATACCCAAAAAACAGCATCGTGGGAAAAATAAAACCGTTCCTTGGTGGAATAATGAAATCCATCAAGCACTACAAGAAAAGAAGGCAGCCCTAAGAATTTTCAAAAGAAGTCCTACACTGCAAAACCTAATCAACCTAAAAAAGTTGAGAGCCAAAGCACGCCTTCTAATTCTCAATAGCAAAAGATCCTCATGGAAGGAATACATTTCAAAAATTACAAAAGATACACCACCATCAGAAGTGTGGCATAAAGTCAGATCCGTTACAGGAAAACACTTTCTTTCACCTTCCCCCATTCTAGTTATTGATAACAGAGAAGTAGTTGATCCCGGAGATATTGTAGAAGCCCTTGCTATGCAATTCGAAAAAGCTAGTAGCTCCAGTAATTATGAACCACATTTCCTAAATATAAAAAATGTTTCAGAATCTATCATGTTGGACTATAACGAACGAAACACATCACCTTACAACTTACCTTTCACTATGGACGAACTAGATGAATCTCTATCAGAAACCCGCAATTCAGCGCCCGGGGGCGACTTAGTAAACTATGACATGATTCGAAACCTCCCTGGCACAGAGAAATTTGTATTGTTACAACTTTTTAACAAAATATGGAATGAAGGTTACTACCCAGAAAAATGGCAAGAAGCAATCGTAATACCCATACCAAAGATTGGAAAAGATGCAAAAGACCCAACAAACTATCGACCCATTTCATTAACAAGTTGCATGAGCAAGCTTCTAGAAAAAATGATCAATAGAAGGCTAGTGTGGCATCTAGAAAAAAATGGCCTGTTGTCAAAATTTCAAATGGGTTTTCGAAAACATAAATCTACCATTGATCAACTAGTTTACCTAGACACCGCTATTCAGAATGCATTTGCACAGAGGAAACACTTAGTGGCAGTATCATTTGATTTGGAGAAGGCATTTGACACCACCTGGCGACACGGAATCATAGATATATTGTATCAGTGGGGCATACGAGGAAACCTTATCAAATTCATCAATGCATTTATGCTAAGCCGCACATTTAAGGTGCGAGTGGGAAACACCTTATCATCTGCTCGCATACAAGAAAACGGTATACCCCAAGGCTCAACACTGAGTGCGACCCTGTTTATTATCGCTATTGATCGTCTAACACAATCTATAGGACCCGAAATAAGCAAATGTCTGTACGTAGATGATCTAACGATTTTTCATGCCTCGGAAGATATTGAAATCATTGAAGACAAAATCCAACAGACGATCGACCGACTAGTGAAAGAATCGGAAGCTATAGGATTCCGTTTCTCAACAACCAAATCATGCTGCATACACTTCTGTAGACTCCGAAGACCACACAGTGAACCGCGGCTGACAATGAAAGGTGTACCAATTGCTGTCCGAAATAACATGAAGATTCTGGGTCTGACTTTCGACAAAAAGCTGTATTGGAGAGAACATATTAATGAACTAGTCACTATCTGCAAGAGAAGACTTAACATAATACGATGTATGTCAAATATTACTTGGGGTGCTGACAGAGAGGTGTTGCTAACCTTATTTAAGATGCTCGTATTATCAAAGATGGAATATGGACTTGTGGTGTATGCTGCTGCAAGAAAGACCCACCTCCGGCTACTGGAGAGGATATATAATGAAGGCCTAAGACTATGTTTAGGCGCTTATAGAACAAGCCCACTCTCTTCGATACATTGCGAGTCAGGGGTACCCCCATTCAACATTAGGATCCAGCAATTAACGTTGAACTATGCCATTAACATCTGGGCACAACCATCTCACCTAAACCACAGAGAGATTTTCAATGAAAATAACGTAGAATTCTTGAACCGTCCAACCATAACGAGACCTACCGGGGTAAGGATCCAGGAAACCATCAATAGGATTGACGCGGAGCTTCCAAACACTTATGAGATCGGCTTCAGTGCATCACCCCCTTGGACAATTGTGAAACCGCAGGTATACCTTGATTGCGCAGTGTATAAGAAAAACGACATAAATAATACCACCCTCTTACAAACATTCCTCCACATAATTAACAGGCATCATGACGCAAAAGATATAATATACACAGATGGATCAAAAACTGACACTGGGGTGGGATGTGCTTTTGTGGGTAATAACATTGAAAGTAGCTTTACACTAAACCCAATCACTTCTATATTCAATGCAGAGATGTATGCAATATCAAAAGCATTGAGATACATAAAAAATCAAGAAGTAGGGACTTACATTATCTGCTCCGACTCCCTAAGTTCGCTTTATTCCATCGGTGATATATTTAGCTTCGACCCTATTATACAGGAAGTCGTTAATTTGCAACACCTCCTATACACAGAAGGCAAAATCGTGATATACGTCTGGTCCCCAGGTCATATAGGAATTTCTGGAAACGAACATGCTGATCGTTTGGCACGAAGAGCAGCAACAGAAGTAAACACAGAGGCTCCCGTACATCCAAAGGACCTGAAAAATTATGTTAAAAATAAGATATATGAATTGTGGCAACAGCAATGGGATGAATGTGAAGCCAAACTAAAAGCTTTCAAACAAACTATCAAGAAATGGTACTTACCTGGTCTACACAATAGAAAAGATCAAGTCGTGATCACACGTCTTCGAATTGGCCACACTAATCTAACACATAACTTTCTACTGCTCAGGTCCAATCCCCCCCAATGTGAATCTTGTCACTGTCCGTTATCCGTGAAACATATCCTCATCGAATGCCCTAAATATAGTCACGCGAGAGAAAGATTTCAAATACCGAACACACTAACGAATTGCACGAAAGACCAAAAAAATACAATCTCGCTGTTATCCTACCTAAAATACATCCGCATCTATTGGAAAATCTAAAATCTGAAATAATGTTACTACAATAAACCTACGTATGTTTATATTCAACTACACTTATTTAAGAAACATCGCTTGACAATAGAAATAATCCACATCAAAATCTCCATAGTAAATATAGCTCACATTTGAATTTTCATTTGAGAGGGCGGCTAATGACCTTTAGCAGTTGATGCCGCAAACTAAAAAAAAAAAAAAAAAAAAAGATGGATTCATAAGATATGACATGCCCTTAGAAGCTAGAAGAATTTGACTGTATAAAATATTTCTTCTTCATTTATGCAATATTTAGAGAATCATTTAATTACATTATAGTTGATTCATGCAACAAAACAATCGTGTAGATGTTGTAAAGATGAGAGTTTGGTGTCACATTATTGATGTACCCAAGCATTATACAGCTCCTAAGGAGCTGTTATGTAGTAGTGATGTAAGGATTCTTTAGCAGCTGCAAGAACGTTTATACAACTGTTGCTTAATAGTTGCAGGCAATCTTTATAGAACATCTTAAATGATTCAACTGCTCTATATGTTGTGCCCATTTTGCCTGTATAACTGTTGTGAGAACGTTTTGCAAACGTTCTTGCAGCAAACGCTGCTGTGAAAGAAATGCTGTGTAAACGTTCTTTCAACTCTAAAAAAACAGGGAATTGTTAGTTGGGTAGTTCTTCCTGAGAAGCAGTAATAAGGGTTGTATCGTCAGCAAATCTTAAGTTCGATATTTGCTTGCATGTAAACACTAACCGAGTATTCATTTCAAAAATCGTCGTTTTATTTGTTGACATTTTTTGGGACCACCAGTATACATACTGACCATTCCGATAAAGCACTAAAACAAATGAAAAAAAAATTAGGTAATTTTACATTTAGGAGGTGTGTTCATGAATAGAAACTCATACATATTAATATTCTAAACGCTGTGTGGTATATTTTGTTGTTGTTTGCTATCATTATTCAGAATCCTACTATTATATGCCCAGCGAACAAAAGAATCAGCCACCTGAACGACTACTAAGCTCTTACCGACAAAAGTAAAAGTGTTGTATACCACCTACAAAATCGCATCAGAAATATAGATTATTATATACTAGTGTTTCCACTACATTAAAATTAAACCCTTTGTCATTCGCTATTTGAGCGTAAAAACAAACAATAAATTATACGTACCAACAAATGTGCCCACTGACTGACTGTATTGAAATTATTTCTACGTTTTCCATTTCCATCAATCCATTTTTACATAATTAAATACAACATTTTTAGTGTAATGTATTTTACTTTAATATTGTATTTTATGCGTCATAATATTTAACTGTGATTCACTCTCATATTTTGTGAAAAAAAAGATAGTTAATATTTTAACGTAAATAATTATATGGTATAGTGCCAGGGAAATTTAAATTCCAAGCTTTCTGAGAACTATGCATCTTCATTAGGGAAGTTGTAATCTAGGTTTATGCTTAACCATGTCAGATTTGCTATGCCAACGCTCACGTGTAGTCTGAGAGACTACGACATTTAAAAGCTTACGATTAAAGCAAGAATTGTTGTAAAACAAATATTTTACTTAGCGAGTATTTAATACAAGCATAACATTGATCTGGCCTATATCAATTTACAGCCATTTCTTTCAAAATCCAAAACACACCAAAAACTTACCTGAACGGTCCGGCGTTGTCTGTGAGACTACATTCGAACGGTGCTGTTTTGTCAGACCAAAACATAGAATATGAACTACTTGGCTGAAATAAGAATTATTATATTTTATGGTCAGATACATTCATAAACACATATTTTATGCAAACATTTTTGTTAACTATTTCAATACTTTCACTATGAAATCCTAGGGTATGTATTTCTCTTTTTGCTACAGGCTTAGTATAATTATTACGCATTTGGCAAATTTGGGTAATTCCTTAAGAGATCAGAATATCCTGCAAGTGTTCAAGTCGTAATAATTAATAATAAGTCTTTATTAGGTGTTATGTACATGCATCCTTGTGCAGGCGAAGTCTAGTCTAGGCTATTCTACTCAACCTGTTCAATCTTAAACTAAACGACAAAAAAATTGCTTAATACTAGATCTTTGATTCTATGACTGTCATGATCATACTTTTTCAAACCATACACAAACCTGCAACAGGTATTTTGCAATCGATTTTTAGTAGCGATATCGAGGAAGGAGAGATAAACAACAATACAGTAAGACAAAAATGGGAAAATTAACGTCTCACAAAGTTTTTTACGAATTTTAAGGTTTGAAATGTACCTACTTATTACAAAAAAGTTGCTTAAGGGTTTAGTACCATTTCTTCAAAATCGCGAAACGTGTTCCTTGAAACGTAGTCTCATATAACGCCTACATTTTTCACAGAAGTCGAAGAAAGAGAAGACACCTACCAACGTTTGGTTATCAATTTTTATATTTAAGTCGGAGTGTCTGTTTTTTTTTTTGGGACAGAAAAGTAGTAGCGAACATTTGGATGAATTGAGTTTAAGATTGTTATTTTTTGAAAAATCACATATTTCCTGTAGATCATTAGTCAAATCGATACTGGTCTTCTAGACACCTTTCTTTCAAATCTGACTGTCGTCTGCATAATTCATTAAACTAGAGTAGGACGTCTTGAGTATTAGATCCGCAGTTTAAACCAAGAACAAGATTGGGCCAAGTATTGAACCCTGAGGAGAACTCGTGACGAGACAACACAGGGTTCAGAAATTTTGTCATCAAGTTGTACTACTTGACGACGTTCTGAGAGATATGACTGGAAAAATTATAACGTGACACGCGTACGAACTTTAAGTACGCGGTTTTTAAGTTTGCGAACTTACTCGGCTCGACGTCGGTGATACACGTGAAGCTCATTTTGATAATTTTCCTAAATAAACAAAACTTTTAACAAACGCCAAACACAACAAGCGTTGCGCATCGATGGCCTGCCGAAACAAAGTGGTGGCTCACGGCTCGCAGTACGAGCCGAGACAAGCTACGAGCAAGATTTCAAACCATTTGGAACGCCGGCGATTTGCGTGACGGTTTCAAAGTACGCGTATTTACGGTGACACACAGGCGAAAAAGGTCATCTAGCCATAAGTACGCGTACTTGCGCGTACGTGTATTACCCCTTTTAGATCAGTGAAACCATAGTAGGCCAATTTTGCACACAGAAGCTCGTGATCATACTGTTTCAAAGGCTTTTCTGTAATCAAGCAATATTACTTACCTATCTTACGTGTGTACCTGCATATTCGCGTCAAAAACCTCATTAGTTTTTTACAGTACACTCAGACATGTTCCATTAAAACAATCCGAATAGATTTTTAATTATGATCAATGGATACGCGCGCGGCATGAAAATCATTAATTATATAATAAAGTTATTATAAACGTTATGCAGGAAGCGGTAAACACTTTGTAATGTTCGTATCAGAAATATAAACATTTATTTGAGCAGAAATATCATGTACATTATTGATCCATGTGAGAAGCTTCCAGTTTTTCATTCACTGTTGTGGAGTTTGCACAGTATTTTGAGGTAAAGTAAATCAATTTTGGCATCACAGTTGGATTTCTAAACTTCAGTTTTCTGTATTGTTTCTGAAGATTAACCTAAAATGTGACGCTTATAATAAGTTTCAGAGGATAAAAACTAAAAGCATTAAGACCCGGTTTTTCAAAGTGTGATTAAGTATAAATTAAACTTAATCTTGAAATTAGCGCAAAATATGCGTTTTTCAATTGGCAGTTAATTCATAATTTGCTCGCAATTGGGGATTAATTACAAATTAAGTTAATCAGAGGTTTTGGTTATGATTACCAGGAATAATTATTAATTAAAATAGATTTGACAGTTACACATGTCAGAATTTACCATATTCTGATAACCTATAATCGCTGAAACTCAAAACAATGGCCGTATTTGAAATTGACACTTCCAAAGCATACACGATATGAGTTTTCGTCCTGATAGGAACCCAGATAACGATTTTAGATTTTCAGGGTGAACTTGAAGATCTGAAGGTCTGAACATTTTTGATCTTCTTTCCCTGATGCTGAAACTCGAAACAACAGCCGAATTTGAAACTGGCACTCTCAAACTATACACAATACGAGTTTTCGCCCTAATAGGAAGCCAGATAACGTTTTTAGATATTTAGGGTAAACTTGAATGCCCGAGAGTCTGAAAATTTTTCATCTTTTTTACCTGAGGCTGAAACTCAAAACAAGGGCCGGACTTGAAATTGGCACCTCAAACTATGCATGATACCAGTTTTCGTCCTGATAGGAAGTCAGATAACGATTTTAGATATGTTTCTTTCGTACGATAATATACGACACCTGAAATAAAAACAAATGTTTTAATTTAAACCTCTGCCGTTACATCGCTTGTAATTTAATTTGTTCTTGACATGCGACGTCTTGTGATCAGTAGAGAAGAACAAACTCTGTTTTTATGTTCTTAATGGAAATTAATCTATTTAATTGAAGTAAACGTAGTCCTACAAAAAGTAATTTTGTTTATTTAATTTAGAAAACATTTGTGCGGTTCACGGAGAATTTCTCCAGCACCGTAACATTTCCGACATTTTTAGCATCATTTGGTTTAACAAAATGTGGCAGCTCATAGCAAATGGCCGCCTTAGGTAGCGTGGAGGAGTAATTCCACTTACTCGGAAAACGCACGTTTCAGAGATATTCCTTAAAAGCATTTCCTGTAAACTAATCTTAAACTAATACCTCACAGCACACGGTTCCAGAGCAGAGAAAATCGCTTTCGTGTTTTTGGCGAAATCATTTTCCATTTCCACCAGAGTAAATAAAACTATGAACGAAATCAGAAATTACGTAAACTCGCAAACAAAAGTGCTGCATCTGAAGTTCTCTTGAACACAAATTATTGGTTTGTTTGCAACTTTGAGACTATTTGTACACATTACAGTTCATGTAGTGTCCAAAAAGTACCCTCCTCTGACACAGGTTTGAATGCCGCTGGTGCCATATTATTATTGCCCGCATTTTTACTATAATTTGTTTTAACATACGCTGGTAAGTTGTATTGAATCAGCCGCCTTAGATATCGAGGACTAATTTCGGAAAACGCACGTTTCAGAGATGTTCCTTGAAAGCATTTCCTGTGAACTAATCTTAAACTAATACCTCACAGCACACAGTTCCAGAGCAGAGAAAATCGCTTTCGTGTTTTTGGCGAAATCATTTTCCATTTGGTCCACCAGAGTAAATAAAACTATGAACGAAATCAGAAATTACGTAAATTCACAAACAAAACTGCTGCATCTGAAGTTCTCTGGAGTATTCACTGAACACAAATTATTGGTTTGTTTGCAATTTTGAGACTGTTTTGTATACATTACAGTTCATGTAGTGTCCGAAAAGTACCGCCCTCTGACACAAGTTTGAATGCCGCTGGTGCCATATTATTATTGCCAGCATTTTTTGCATCATTTGTATTAACATAATCTGGTTATTTCGGAAAACGCACATTTCAGAGATATTCCTTAAAAGTATTTCCTGTAAACTAATCTTAAACTAATACCTCAGAGCACATAGTTCCAGAGCAGAGAAAATCGTTTTCGTGTTTTTTGCGAAATCATTTTCCATTTCGTCCACCAGAGTAAATAAAACTATGAACGAAATCAGAAATAACATAAATTCACAAACAAAACTTCTGCATCTGAAGTTCTCTGGAGTATTCATTGAACACAAACAGTTTTATCCTTTGTTATGCAGAACTTCAAAATTAAGTCTGGTTAACAAAATTCGGCTGTACAAAATTATTATTAGACCTGCAATTACTTACGCATGTGCGGCTTGGTGTTTTATAGCTAAGACGCACATGCGAGCTTTGCAGGTACTCCAAAGTAGGATCGTGAGAACTATTACAAATGCCCCTTGGTATGTTTCAAACGAGACCCTGCATAAAGATCTTGATATTCCTTACTTAAAGGACTATATCAAAACACAGGCGCAGCGGCGCTATGAACAAGCGGAATCGCATAGCAACCCTTTGCTGCATGACTCAGTGGACTACACGATCGAGCAAGTCCGCAAACATTCCAGGCCGCGGCTCGCACTGTAACCAAAATTAAGTCGTGGAATTTTAGATCATATAAATTCCCTTTTTAGCAATATCCGATCCCAACAAAATTACGTTTAGAGCATCAAAATTACCCTAGTTAGTTTAACGATGCCTATTTTAACAGCTGCACTTCTCTCTTTGATCTTCTTCTTACTTCCTCTCTTTCTTCCTCCTTTTCTTTTTTTTTCTCTATAACATTGTCTGGTTTCTGGGTGACTAGGCCGACAGGATGACAAACTGACTGACGAACTATGACATAAAGGCAAAGGTCCTCCGGACCGCCTTAACAGTTAACGACGAATAGTATCATTGGTTTATTTGCAATTTTGAGACTGTTTTGTACACATTACAGTTCATGTAGTGTCCAAAAGGTACCGTCCTCTGACACAGGTTTGAATGCCGCTGGTGCCATATTATTTTTGCCAGTATTTTTACTGTCATTTGTTTTAACATAATCTGTTAACTCGTATTGAATCAGCCGCCTTAGATATCGAGGACTAATTTCGGAAAACGCATGTTTCAGAGATGTTCCTTAAAAGCATTTCCTGTAAACTAATCTTAAACTAATATCTCATAGCACATAGTTTCAGAGCAGAGAAAATCGCTTTCGTGTTTTTGGCGAAATCATTTTCCATTTGGTCCACCAGACTAAATAAAACTTTGAACGAAATCAGAAATTACGTAAATTGACAAACAAAACTGCTGCATCTGAAGTTCTCTGGAGTATTCATTGAACACAAATTATTGGTTTGTTTGCAGTTTTGAGACTGTTTTGTACACATTACAGTTCATGTAGTGTCCAAAATGTATCGCCCTCTGACACAGGTTTGAATGCCGCTGGTGCCATATTATTATTGCCAGCATTTTTACTATCATTTGTTTTAACATAATCTGGTAACTCGTAATGAATCAGCCGCCTTAGATATCGAGGACTAATTTCGGAAAACGTACTTTTCAGAGCTATTCCTTGAAGCATTTCCTGTAAACTAATCTTAAACTAATACCTCTCAGAACACAGTTCCAGAGCAGAGAAAATCGCTTTCGTTTTTTTGGCGAAATCATTTCCCATTTGGTCCACCAGAGTAAATAAAACTTTGAACGAAATCAGAAATTACGTAAATTGACAAACAAAACTGCTGCATCTGAAGTTCTCTGGAGTATTCATTGAACACAAATTATTGGTTTGTTTGCAATTTTGAGACCATTTTGTACACATTACAGTTCATGTAGTGTCCAAAATGTACCGTCCTCTGGCACAGGTTTGAATGCCGCTGGTGCCATATTATTATTGCCTGCATTTTTACTATCATTTGTTTTAACATAATCTGGTAACTCGTAATGAATCAGCCGCCTTAGATATCGAGGACTAATTTCGGAAAACGTACTTTTCAGAGCTATTCCTTGAAGCATTTCCTGTAAACTAATCTTAAACTAATACCTCTCAGAACACAGTTCCAGAGCAGAGAAAATCGCTTTCGTTTTTTTGGCGAAATCATTTCCCATTTGGTCCACCAGAGTAAATAAAACTTTGAACGAAATCAGAAATTACGTAAATTGACAAACAAAACTGCTGCATCTGAAGTTCTCTGGAGTATTCATTGAACACAAATTATTGGTTTGTTTGCAATTTTGAGACTATTTTGTACACAGTACAGTTCATGTAGTGTCCAAAATGTACCGTCCTCTGGCACAGGTTTGAATGCCGCTGGTGCCATATTATTATAGCCAACATTTTTTGCATCATTTTTGTATTAACATAATGTGGTAACTCATATTGATTCAGCCGTCTTAGATATCGAGGGCGAATTTCGGAAAACGCACGTTTGAGAGATGTTCCTTAAAAGTATTTCCTGTAAACTAATCTTAAACTAATATCTCATAGCAGACAGTTCCAGAGCACAGAAAATCGTTTTCGTTTTTTTTTTTTGGGAAAATAATGTTCGTCTTGGTTCAACACACTGTGGATCGATCATGAACGTCCGTACGCTAAAGCTGAAACTGTAGATATTGTGCTGTAGATCGCCAATAATGAACGTACGCCTGTGCAAGTTAAGATCTAGAGGACTGTGACAGCTGCGTCTCTACTTTTAGAGCGGGTAACGCCGGTTTGTTGACAACCAGCATGAAGTCTAAGCATTTGGGGTGGTATTATTGGGAATACGCATAATAAACTAATGTTTTCCAAAATTTTCTTAATGAAAATTTGGAAAACCTGTTGGAAAATTCACCACTGGAGTTTTTAAGAATAATAATGTGGTTGCAGTTAGATGGAACGAAAGCACATTTTAGTATTAGAGTTCGAAACACTTTGGATGAACGGTTTCCTGCCAATTGTTTCGTCTGTGAGCTACGCCACCTACGATTTTTCCAATTCCTACGCAATAATTACAAAACCGTAAATATCTTGAAAACCATCAACCATGTGTGCTTAGACAAAAGTGAAAGAGAATTTAATTTCACATCCACCGATGTGAAAATGATCATATAATTATCATATTTGAAAAAAAAAGTTTTTAACGTTTTTAGCTTTTCAAATTTGAAAATTGCTAGTCTATTGATTTAATGTTCTTTTGAAATAGTGAAACACAAGTACGTTTCTTGGTTGTTTCAAAACCGAAAACCGCATCTTTCTATCGTGTTTAGTTTCCGAGATATTAACTTTTTTTGTAAAGTGCTACAAACGTCAAATTTTGTAAAAATTGCTGAATAACTCCGAAAATAGGCTTCGTAGACATAAACAATGGTTAACAAACTGGACCTAAAAATCGATGCTGAATTCAAAAACGTAATAATATACAGGGTGTTCTATTTAAAATAAGGAAATTGATGCCTACTTCCGGTATATCCGGAAGTCCGCTGTCTTTGAAATTACGAGTATTTTCTAAATGTAGAGCATTTGAACAGAAAGGTTTTTTTTTTCAAAACATTTTCGTCTATTTTAAACGGCATGGCCGCTGGAGAGCACCGCGCGCTTATTGGACCACCCTGTATAATGACGTAATAATATATTTTCTAAGGACTAATATCAAAAATTCCAAAATCTCACAATAATATTTTGTTTTATCAGGATTTTCGTTTGGAGGTCTGTATTTTAATGAAAATCTCTAAAATTCAATTTCTCTTGGAAACCATTAGGAATTGGACGTGGCATTTATTATATGGTCAATTTTATCTACTACCACCACCCCAAATATCTGTACTTAATTCCCAATCACCCTGTTTATTAAAGAAAGTCGGAGGACGGCTGTTTTCAGATCTACACGAACCGTGACGTGTACGTGGCAATCCGAAATTGCAAACAAATCAATAATTTGTACCGCATTACCCGCGGCTTTTTTTTTGCTTTGTCGGTTCACAAAATCAGCGCCGACTAGCAGACATAATCGAAATTGTCCAACGAATACCGCAGATAATACCACACGAAGCAGTTTTGTTTATTACGAACGAACGTCCAAATGCTAAATTTACGTAATTTCTGATTTCGGTCATTGCTTTATTTACTCTGGTGAACCAAAGTGGAAAATGATTTTCCCAAAAACAAACCGAACATACCGATATGACGATGTACATGGCGCTCAACAGCAAACTGGAGATCACGTCGTTCACCCCGTCCGTCGTCTTCTAAAGCTGCGTTTCCACCAGAAATGTGCGAGGATGTGCTACGAGGAATGTGTTTTTAATGAACCTATCCTCGCTCAGCACAGCTCTGGTGGAACCGGCATAGCAGAGCGAGGTTTTTGTACGTTCAAAACAAGGTATGTTAGCGAGGAATGTGTGCTAGCAATGTGTTTCGAGAGATGTGTGCTAGAAATGTGCAACGTTCATCTGGGCACAGTTTCACAGCTCCGCTACACATCCTCGCTGCGCTCATTTTCCTAGCACATCTCTGGTGAAAACGCAGTCTAAGGTGTTGGTATCCGAAAAAACCTGGACTTGTTTGATGCCACTCAGCATGCCATTTTCGATGTTCTTGGCACCGATCTAACCGTTGGCGATAGAGATTCACGACTTGACTTGATTTTCAAGCTACTTGACTTGACTTGATATCAAGTCAAGATCAAGTCAAGTAAAGTAGTTACACATCAAGCAAATTGAAAATAAAGTTTTTCAAGCTAACTACTTGATTTTTCTTGAAAAAATAATTCTTTTTTGATATTAATCTGATTAACTGCCAAAACGCAATAACAGTAAAAATCTCTGTATATAAAGATATAATCTTTTGTTAAAAAAAAACATCCAAAAACGAAAACCCCAACAGACTTAGTTAAATAATGAATGGAATATGAAATGAAAATACCAAATATTCGGAATTCTGACAATAATATATAGAAAAACAACAAAATGGGGGTGGGTTGGCTCAGTGGTTAGAGTCGAGGGCTCGTGACCGGAAGGTCCCGGGTTCGATTCTCCTTAGAGGCGGATGTTTATTTCTGGGTTTTTCAATCAAAAATCAATATCCATAAAAAAGCTCAGCGAAGAATCCCCACCTGAGCCTTCACTGTTGGCTTCTAATTAACAGTGCTGTTCCTAGAGTGGCGCCGGGAAACAGTAACAAAGCCTACACAGAACACGAGGCTAACGACCAGGCAATCGATGCCGATGACACAGAAGTCAAAAAAAATGTATATCCACATTTGCCATCCATGATTTGAGACACATAAGACTTCTAACGGAGTTAGCACCTAATCGATTTCTTGTTTTGGTAAGAGTTAAGGCAGCTCTAGAGAACTGCCTTTCAACTGGAGCTGAAGAAGCTGGCGTTGCCAAACAGTCTTTGGCCATTGCGGCAAGGTTTGGAGAAATACATTCGTGTTTTTTCCACCATTCTAAAATATCTTCAGTACTGTCCCTTGCCGCTTGAATACTATTTATAATCTGTTCATCGGTTTCATCTCGATCAGGTTTATTATATATTAATGCAAAAATGATGGAAAAAGGTACTGGCAAATTCGTTCAATTAACGACCATTCTGTGTCGGTTGGCTTTAAAGTTTCAAAGTCATCGGGTGCCTGCTTGCTGCTTATTTTAACGCTTCGATTCGCATTTTACAGATCGATATCAAGTAATATCAAGTAGTCTGATTTTATTTGATATTAAGTCAAGTAGTTCAGATCGAAAATCAAGTCAAGTCAAATATCAAATTTTCAGAAGCTTGAGCTTTCAAGTCAAGACAACTATTTAAGAAAAAACTCAAGCTACTTGGCTTGATGAATCCCTAGTTGGCGACGATGATTTGCAGTGAGTGGAAGCGCTAGATGCGGATGATATGATCTGAAGCTGAAGCCCTTTCCACGCAATCTGTGGTACACAGTTCGGATACGAAGGGACCTCCCTATAGCTGCATATCAAGCATCAGCGACAGCTCGAGTGGATCGCATTCTGTATCGAAATGCCAGTAGTCGATGATAACGATCTTGCCGGTCTACGTACTCCATAACCTCTAGCTCACTGCATTTGCCCTTCCATGCATCACACTGTTACAACTGACAGAAGCATCACGTTCTCGTTGATCTACAATCCGACCCCGTACAAAGGATGTTAACTGCGTAAACTAGGCCGGTGGTCTTCTAGGGGGCATTTTTACACGACCAACTAGTCTCTCGTCACATTTCGTAGTTTTTGGATCGACAAAAAGCTGTGCTTTGTTCTTAAACATATAGAGCTGTTTGGGGGTGTCATGTTGACAAATAGTGTCTGAATGAACGAGCGTCAAATGTGTAGTAGAGAGGGTACTGCTAAGCTATGCACAATTTTTTTAATGCAAATATCCCCTTTTTACTTCCCACACCGATAGGTGATAGGGAGTATTGTGATCGCGAAAATTTTCGATTTTGAGATAACACGCTTTTTGGGTGTTTTATGTGTCTACATAACGTCTGTCTGTTGGCGTTCTTCTGCCCTCGTAATTTCAGCAACCGCTGCATGGATTGTGATGAAATTTGGGTACCGATATGCTGTGAGGTCCTAGTAGGTAATGCTGCTATAATTTTTAAAAGCGATGCAGGGGCCGCGGAGTAATTAGCAAGAAACAAAAATAATTAAATATCCCTCAAACTTCGTTTTTAGGCGTTTTAGGGGTTTCTGATCATTTTTTACTTTTTTTTGGATAGGGGTGAAATTGGGGTGGTTAGGGGGTGGGGGGTTGTAAAACTCAAAAATTTCTTGTATTCATAATAGGCTGTCCACTGACCTGTGGAAGAGAGTTCCAGCGGCATAATACCCTTTTTTAGGTCCATCCGATCATTGCCTTGCCTACTACAGAAACCAAGTGACTTGTTTGAAATTTAGACACAGTATTATTACCTTGGCGCGGATGAAAAATGCCAATGATTTTCAAAAATCGTGTCAGTGGCGGCGCAGCAATAATAAAAAAACTAAAAACATAAAAATAGCTCAAACTTTGTTTTTAAGCAGTTTGGAAGTTCCTGATTGTTTCGTTTCGTCTGGTTGAAGCTGGCAGAATAAAAATTGTGTCGTTTTAGTTCCTTCGCAGAGATTTAGGAAACTATTTACTAGATTTTTGAGGACAGGCGGGAATTGATTTGGTTGCAAGAGATCTCGGACTACAGCTTCATGCAAAGGGAAAATAATAAAATGATACCACTGTTATGTGTGGGAAGTACTGAGTCAATCAACTTGACTCCATTTTTAGGTGTTCGGATTTCACTTACGAGTAGTAGGTCTGTATATCTACAACCTAGGATGGTGTTCTAACTGCAGCTGCTGCTGCTGCAAATCTTCACATTACAGTCATCACCTCTTGTTGCACAATATACTATTTTGTATTGCATGATAAGCGTGAGTGAATAATCAAGGTTATCGTGAGGATTGTAATTCCCCTCACGTACCCCGTATAGGAATCAAATCAGCATAAATAATAGGAAAAATCCCGGGAAAAACCTTGCAATGCCGAAGAGGTTCTTGAGAAACGGCAAAATAGAATTAATTTATTGTAGAAGAGATACACGAGCGAAGAGCTAGTTTGACAAATAATACAACTTCCGTTCCCCAATAAAACTCCCGCAAAGTTTAGAAATATTAATATCGATTCTTATCCCTGAAGGCAATCGTTTGTTCTACTTTCGGTGAAACGAATCATATTACGAAGTTAGTAGAGTTACATAAAGCTATTACGCTGAACGTTTTGAAACCTTTTGGGTATTCGAAATAGGTCAGCATTTATCTCATACCAGGCTTTTTCGCTTTATAAATTTGGTGGTTTTACCTCGCTGGATATAACAACGAATTTTATTGTTTGAAATACAAGGGTGAAGTTTTGTGCAGCTCAGCTCTCAGACTGAGAGGAAAACATATCATTGGGATTTTTGTCTAATAATATACTGTGTGACTGAGAAATTGCAACACTCAGTATAAGCCCAGATATATTTATCATTTTTTATCGGCTTACTGTTCACATGAACTGTAGTAAACGATAATATTTTATCTTCAAATACCACACTATTTTTCCATTTAACAAAAAAATGGAGAGCAGCCCATTGAAAAACATGCATCTGTCAAAGTTCTCTGAAAACAATTGATGTCTCTTGAAATTTACTTCAAAAAGGTGAAAAAAGACATGCTTTATATATAATTGACCATTGATAATTGTGAATCCTCTAGTAACTTTTCAACTCTGATTTTCCATCCTAAATGGGTGAAAACTTGCATTTTCCTGTTTAACAAAGAGTTTAGCAATTGCTAATCTCGACAAATCAGATTCCATAAAACCGATACATTTGATCACTGGATCAAATGTACTGTTAATGTAATGATAACGATGACAAGAAATTGAAATCACTGCATTATTTTGATAAAACAATAATTTACAATCGATAATAATTAACTAGACATACGATTTAACAAGTGTGTATTACTGGTTGTCTATCCTTCTTGACAGCAAAGCTTGTGAGTTGGCAAAAGTATAACGTATAACCTTATTTTTCCTAAACTAGAAACCTTTCGTATAGTCAGAAAGTGAATAAGGTGCTTCATATAATTTTTATTCATATGCATGCCTTACAATGTGTTTCTGCGCTACGGTGCCTTTTACGCAGTTCCTTTACAATCTTTACATCCTCTGTGAATATTATTATAAGAAGGTCTATAACAAATATGCATCCAGTCTATAATCAATCTGACTGCAATGCAATTGGTAATTATACAATAATTATAAGGTAAACATTAAAAGTCTATCATTAATTTGCAAATCCATCGCTCTGTTCTTATTTTCTGCAATGTTTTGATCCATGAATTCTAAAATATTTTTGATAAAAGTGTCATTCAGCTTTGACGTTTTGTTTCGAATATTGATAAAATACTATTGGATGATACTTATTAACATAGCCCTCGATACCCAATAGAAAACTTCTGCTAAACAACATCCAGTAGAAAAGCTTTGTCAAAGTCTTTGTTAGATATGCATTATGCGTGTTGATAAAATCGGGCCTTAGGAAGAGATCGTTAACTACGACCGATATTAGCCAATCGTTAAGTCATAGAAAAGACTTTTGAGCGCAAAAGGTCGAAAAATAATGAAGTTTTGTGGACATTTTGTAGACATTGGCCCCCGAACGTATACCCAAGTTTGCGACCTCGGGGGGTTGCCGCTAGAGGGGGGGGGGAGGGGTGAATTTTGAGAAATAGCGTCGTTTTGGTAAATGCTGTCGACAAAAAATCACAAACCACCCTCTAACATTGGGGTACTGTAGAATGGAAACTAGTGGTCGCACAGGAAAAATTTAAAGACTAAAATTGTGAAGAATTTTATTGAACTTCACCGGGGCGCTATTTGTCGAAAAGCGTCACAAAACAGTTTCCACCCCACCCTCGAACGCCAATGCCCAGAGGTCGCAAATTGAATCTTATCTTAATTAAACAACGCTGAGGAAGTATCATTTTCAGTAAACACATGCACAAGCAAGATATTTTTCCTAACAGCACATATCGGTAGTAGGTAACGGTGTTCCCAAATGTCTTATATTTTTTTTAAATCAAATGCTGCAGATAATAAAGATATGAAAAGATATCATTCTTTTAGGGAAACGAAAATGTTACACGACTGTTTGATAAAGTTTTTCGTCTCAATTCGCGATGAAAGTCTGATTTTAGTGAAAATCACAAATCAACCCCTAACTTTGGCGCACTGTAGGATGGAAACTATTGCTCGCACACGAAAAATATGATCAAAATTATGGAGAATTTTGTTCTCTCCATAAATCATTTGAAGCTATTTTCGATATCACCAATACGACACTATTTTTAGAAAATCGTCGCGTAGCAGAGTTTTCACTTCCCTACCCTTCCCTACCTCTCGAGCGGAGGGGTAGGCAGGTCCCAAGGTTGCAAACTTAAATGTGCATTCAGGGGATCAATGTCTACCATTCCACCAAATTTCATTTCTTTCTCAATTTTTTGCTGTCAAAAGCTTTTTATACGACGTAACAATTGGACTACTATTGGAGTTGATTCTTCCTGCTTCCATAAGGGCAGTTGCGACAGGATACCAAATCTTCATTTCCAACACTCTACCATATTGAAGCATATTGTATTACAAATTTTCAAGCGACATGACAGAAGTTAAGGTTAGAATAAAAAGTGCTCTAAAAATATTCTTTAAATGCCGCTAGAGGAGTGGATTCATCAACATGGAGGACTGACCCATTATCGACCTTTTGTGATTTTTATAAAATAATTATGGCAAATAGGTTCGTTTGTTATTGTATTTAGTCCTACCGAATTTATGAACCGCCTATTTTTCTAAGTGTTCAGATTTCATTTACGAGCAGTATATTTTCGACTTAAAAGTGCCTATATGTATAATTTCACCAGAGTTATTTCCCACACCGATAGGTGAGGGGAGTATTGTTATCGCGAAAATTTTCCATTTTGAGATAATACGCTTCTTGGGCGTTTTTTTATGTGTACATAACGGTGATCTACGTCACTCATTTTCGTTGGTCTGTCTGTCTGTCGGTCTGTCTGTCCGTCTGTCTGTCGGTCTGTCTGTCGGTCTGTCTGTCGGTCTGTCTGTCGGTCTGTCTGTCGGTCTGTCTGTCGGTCTGTCTGTCGGTCTGTCTGTCGGTCTGTCTGTCGGTCTGTCTGTCGGTCTGTCTGTCGGTCTGTCTGTCGGTCTGTCTGCCTGTCTGTCTGTCGCGTGTTTCTACCCTCGTAATCTCAGTCACCGCTGCATGAATTGTGATGAAATTTGGGCAGCGTTATGCTGTGGGGTCGTAGTAGGTAATGTTCCTATAACTTTGAAAATCGTTATACGGGGGGTGGAGTAATTAGCAAAAAACGAAAAATTCCAAATATGTCTCAAACTTCGTTTTTAGGCGTTTTAGGGGTTCCTGATCATTTTCTACTTTTTCTTAGGTGGAGGTGAATTTGGGGTGGTTGAGGGGTGGGGGTTGTAAAACTGAAAAATTTGTTGTATTCATAATAGTCTGTCCATTGACCTGTAGAAGAAATACCTAGCGGCATATTACACTTTTTTAGGTCCATCCGAACATTGGCGTGTCTATTACAGAAACCAATTTTGTGATCTGTACATACGAGTTTTGCTTTATTTCGTTGTATGTATATTGCGTAAAGCGAAAGTTATTGAATTAATTTTGCTAAAATTTTGACACAGAATTTATTACCGCTGCGAGAATGGAAAACGACTCTATTTTTGAAAATCCGTGTCAGTGGCGGCGCAGCAATAATAAAAAAAGCCAAAAGCATAAAATCAGCTCAAACTTCGTTTTTAGATGGGTTGAAGGCTCTTGATCGTTTCGCATCGTCCAGTTCAAGCATGCAGAAAAAAACTGTGGCGCCCTAGTTCCTAAGGAGGGAGACGCACGAAACTATTTACGAGGGTTTTTGTGTTGGATGTTGTTTTTGCGGGCGGATGGGCGATAATTTAGTTGCAAGGGGATTTTAGACTATAGCTCCATACAATGGGAAATAATAAAATGGTATCATCATTATGTGTGGGAAGTACAGAGTCAATCAACTTGACTCCATTTTTTTAAGACATAGCGGTTCACCTTTTTGCGGATGAATATCGACTTCTGGGACACCCTGTATGTTTAACGACATCGTCAACGTCCTTCTGTCAGGTTTGCTATTGACTGGAACGATCGATTCAAAGCCTCTTTTAGACCGTCTCAGGGCACGTAATCCCTTCGATTCTCGAATGTCACTGAAAATACATTACATGGGATTCACATACTTCCCCATTTTAATGGCTCGTTCCAAGCGATTTTATGTCATACGTATGGTAAACGATATGGAAGCCTACTAGATAATGAACGAATCCCTATAAAAGGAAAAGCTGAATGAAACCTTATTTTTACAATCGGATTAGGTATTTACAGGATGTCAGGAAATACGTAACATAATTAGATTGCATCTGCTACACATGCGATACATTAACGAGTAGAATAAATTGAATTTTCCATTATCGTTCTATCTATATTAGATTCTTTAACAGGTGAAAATTAGTTGCGATTGAAAATCCTCAAACTCCTTTCACAGCAGCCGCGCTACTCTGGTATTTAGGCTCTGCCTACGCGATCTGCTCAATTATAAAAAAACTCTTTTGTAGTCATTACAAGGTTGTGTTTATAAGCATCAGACATAGAAACCTGTGGATACGACACCAGATAGACTCTTTTTTGTGGACACTTAGTTAACACTACCGACATTTGGTTTATGCTAAAAAGCAACGTAATTTCACTAATTCGTCCGAAACTAATCACAGACGACGTCGTTTCGCTTTTGTTAAAGCTCGGCAGTGTGATCTATGTCTCAGACGAATAAATGAAATTGCATGCTAGTGACTACTTTTTTAAAGTATTGCTTCCCAATATCTATATGTTGCTACTAGTAGTAGAGTTTTGCCAACTAGGCACTAGCATGCAATTTCATTTATTCGTCTGAGACCTAAATCACATTGACGAGCTTTAATAAAATCGAAACGACGTCGTCTGTGATTGGTTTCGGATGAATCAGTGAAATTGCTACTCTTAGGACATGTAACAATATCAAGCCTCTTCTTGGTTCTGAATTCTTTATTTCCGTATTGGGTGATTGACCAAGATCGCAGCACTTCCATCCATTGGGTCCCTTGTATATCCTACCAAGGAATAAGAATCCCTCAGGACTAAGTGTTGAGCCATTCCAACCTAGTGAAAAACTTGGTGATTCAGCTCAGCGGGATTTCTGGACATGGAAGGTCATCATTCCTCCAGAATGGATTCTCGCTTTGATAAGACAGCTGGGCTCAACAGTCTCTTCCTGTTCACCTTCCCATGCAAAGAGGTGCTTCTTTAGCTGGCAGTGCCTCTTCTCGGTTATAGTATTTTTTTTGGTCCAAAAAGTAAACTTTCAACATCACCATATATGTGCCTCAGGATAAAAGAGTATTAAGTCACAAAACCAACATTTTACAGGAGGTGGTCTAGAAGTTCCAAACCTCACATTAGCACATTTCTCTCGATTCGACTTAAACAATGTGGAACGCTTAATCTTCTATTTGAAGCAGGATCTAATTAGGACATGAAATGCATACCATAGGCCTATTGGGGACACTTTGGTACACCTTGAGTTCCATATCTTTTTTTTTTAAGAATTTTGGACTTGAGATTCTTTTATTCTTATACTAAGTCAATTGCTTGTACTTAACATACCAGTGAAAGGGACTTGATATGTGCATTGTATACTATGTATAAATACCATCGAATATATGGACCTGGTATGGGTACCTTTGTTCCAGAACGTTGTTGGTGGGGGCTGGACTTGGAACATAATCGGAGGCTCTGTTGTGTAATACGATTTTCACCTGAAAGTAGTCAGAACTTGAATCTGCCTGAAAAACCTTATCTCTGTTGTTAGCATCGATAGTACTTCGTACGGTATTGCATTTAACAGATGACTTAATACATGATACTTTTTGACATGAACCTAGATTTTGTTATCTTGGACTTGATACTCTCTTATCCTGAGGTACAGATATACTCGGACTGGTCTCCGACTCTATGGTTCCCTAAGCGCACTTGGAAAGATCCTATAACGTCTTTCCCCCTGGAAGAGACAAATGGAATGAGGACATAGTTTCACGTCACGTCTGACCCTCAACTGTTCACTGACAGTTCAAAGTCAGAACTGGGCGTATCACACACCAGGGCTATTAGGTACACTTGAGAGTGTTCATTCCACACCCTCCTAGTCAGGCTTCCCGTAGGATCCTAGAATGGAGCAGGAATGATCTGCGCATTCTGGTCTGTCTGTTGACAGGACATTGTTGTCTGAGAAACCACTTGCAGAAAATATGCCTGGAGTAAACGTCGGACTGTCATGTCGTTTCTGGCAGTGGCGACTCGTGAGCCAAAATATAAAAAATAACCGAAATTTATCAGTATCTTAAAAATATAATAAAACAACAGTAAAAACACTTACCCAACATTTTATTTGAATACCACCTATGTACAAAAACAAAAAATACACTTTTAAATTGCGCGGTATATAAAATCTAATCGTCTTTCCTTATTTTTTGCAAAAGTGTCAATGACTTGTTTGTTAAAATTGTCAATGCAGAAACTTTCTGCTTTGTGGAGGGCGAAACAGCGGAGCACACATTGTGCTCCTGTCCATTTCTGGTAAATAGAGACTCTCGGAACACGCCCATCAGGTGACATCAGCTGCTGAGGATGCCAACCACTCGTATTGGCGGAGCGTGTCGACGCCTGCCGAACAGACCAAGAACCAACAGTTCAGCGAAAGTCTTACTATAAAAGTTAGATTCGGCTGATCATCGGAAGTTTTTTCCATTTGCCCCATGGCCATATATTTTCTCTTTGATTTATCTCCATCCCAAATCACCTTGCTTCCGCAACTATCCTTGGTGTAATTTTCTGTAGTTCTTTCTTTGTTTTTGCTACTAGTCTTAAGTCATCTGCATAGACAAAAGATGTTATCTAGTGCATCTCATTCTCTCTCCGTCACCATTCATTTTGAACTTTATTTCACGTAACCACCTTTGTCCCGACCCAGCGTAAAGAAACCTGCTTCTTTGCACCTAACAACTGGCAGTGTTTGCAAACTCTTGCCCGTAATTGTTCTCATATACACCGCATCAATGTTGCAGCAGCTCAAAGAGGCTTTTAGGTCCTCTCTGCACATAAATTGCCACAGCCAATATCTTTAGGAAATACAGTTTCTATCTCTCCATCTATCTCATGTTCCAACCGGAAGTGAATAATTTTGTACCTTCTCATTATTATTGTTATTAGTTTGCACAACAGGCCATGAAGGCTTAGGGCAAAAATGAGTAATTTAAAATTGTCTTTGGATAGTTTCACCACCTATTTGTGAGTATATCCTGCACTATTCCACGCCACCTATTTCTGTCTGCCGTCTTATCTTTCCAGTGTTTAATATTCATTTTCCTTAAATCATCTTCTGCCTTCTTCAGCCATCTCTCCCTTGGTCTACCCTTCCCTTTTTTCCTATTGGTCTCCGGTTGAGGGCTAGTTTTGCCACTCTCATCCCATTCAGCCTCTCCACATGTCCTAGCCACCTTATTCTCCGCGCTTCGATAACTGTTATAATATTGGGGTTCTGTCTTCCAGTTCCTGGTTTGTTCTTCTCCTCCATCCCTCGTTTGTCCTTACGCCTCCATAAAAAGCTCTCAACATTTTTCTTTTCCATCTTACAATTTTTTCTTCCTCCTCTTTGTTCATAGTCCACGTCTCACAAGCATATGTCGCTGTTGGTCTTACAACAGTTGTGTACATTCTTTCTTTGGTCGTTCTGGATACATATTTGGATTTCATATGATTTTTCAGGGCTCCATACTTCTGGTTTCTTTTGATGATCCTTGCCTGTATTTCTTGTTTCTCCTGACCCTGTGCTGCTGCTCTATGACTACCCCTAGGTGCATAAATTCCGTAGCTCTTTCAAAAGTATATTTCATGTTGTTGGCCATAAAAGTTAGGTTCGGCTGATCATCCGAAGTTTTTTTATAATTGCCCCATAACCATGTATTTTGTCTTACTTTGATTTATCTCCATTCCAAATCGCCTTGCTTCCGCAACTATCCTTGCCGTAATTTTCTGTAGTTCTTTCTTTGTTTTTGCTACTAGTTTCAAGTCATCTGTATAGACAAAAGATGTTATCTAGTGCATCTCATTCTCTTTCCGTGTCCCTCCATTTTGATCTTTATTTCACGTAACCACCTTTGTCCCGTCCTAGCATAAAGAAACTTGCTTCTTTGCACCTAACAACTGGCAGTGTTTGCAAACTCTTGCCCGTAATTGTCCTCATATACACCGCATCAATGTTGCAGCAGCTCAAAGAAGCTTTTAGGTCCTCTCTGCACATAAATTCCCACAGCCAATATCTTTAGGAAATACAGTATCAATCTCTCTATCTATCTCAGGTTCCAACCGGAAGGGAATAATTTTGTACCTTCTCATTATTATTGTTATTAGTTTGCACAACAGTTAATGAAGGCCTAGGGCAAAAATGAGTATAGTCTGATCTTATACCGCTAAAATTTATGTAATTTAAAATTGTCTTTGGATAGTTCCACAACCTATTTCTGAGTATATCCTGCACTATTCCGCGCCATCAATTTCTTCTGCCGTCTTCTCTTTCCAGTGTTGAATATTAATTTTCTTTGAATCATCTTCTGCCTTCTTCAGCCATCTCTCCCTTGGTCTACCCTTCTTTTTTTCCTATTGGTCTCCGGTTGAGGACTAGTTTTGCTACTCTCATCCCATTCAGCCTCTCCACACGTCCTAGCCACCTCATTCTCTGCGCTTTGATAACTGCTATAATATTGGGATTCTTATACATGTCTTCCAGTTCCTGGTTTTTTCTTCTCCACCCCTCGTTTGTCCTTACTCCTCCATAAATAGCTCTCAACATTTTTCTTTCCCATCTTATAATTTTTTCTTCCTCCTCTTTGTTCATAGTCCACGTCTCACAAGTATATGTCGCTGTTGGTCTTACAACAGTTGTGTAAATTCTCTCTTTGGTTGTTCTGGATACATATTTGGATATCATAAGATTTTTCAGGGCTCCATACTTCTGGTTTATTTTGATGATCCTTGCCTGTATTTCTTGTTTCTCCTATCCTTGTGCTGCTGCTCTATGATTACCCCTAGGTGTATAAATTCCGTGGTCCATCCAAAAGTATATTTTATGTTGTTGGCCATAAAAGTTAGGTTCGACATCATCCGAAGTTTTTTCCATTTGCCACATGACCATATATTTTGTCTTACTTTGATTTATCTCCATTCCAAATCGCCTTGCTTCCGCAGCTATCCTTGCCGTAATTTCTGTAGTTCCTTCTTTGTTTTTGCTACTCGTGTTGAGTCATCTGCATAGTGTAAGACAAAAGACCGTGTCCATTCATTTTGATCTTTATTTCACGTAACCACCTTTGTCCCGACCCAGCGTAAAGAAACCTGCTTCTTTGCACCTAACAACTGGCAGTGTTTGCAAACTCTTGCCCGTAATTGTCCTCATATACACCGCATCAATGTTGCAGCAGCTCAAAGAGGCTTTTAGGTCCTCTCTGCTCATAAATTCCCACAGCCAGTTGCGTTAGAAAATACAGTATCTATCTCTGTATCTTCTCTTTCTATTGTTGAATATTAATTGCCTTTAAATCATCTTCTGCCTTCCTCTGCCATCTCTCCCTTGGTCTACCCTTTCTTTTTTTTTATTGGTCTCCGGTTGAGGACTAGTTTTGCCACTCTCATCCCATTCAGCATCTCCACATGTTCCAGCCATCTTATTCTCTGCGCTTTGATGACTGCTATAATCTTGGGGATCTCATACATGTCTTCCAGTTCCGTTTGTTCGTCTCCTCTATCCCTCGTTTTTCCTTACGCCTCCACAAATAGCTCTCAACATTCTTCTTTCCAGTCTTATAATTTTTTCTTCCTTCTCTTTGTTGATAGTCCACGTCTTACAAGCATATGTCACTGTTGCTCTTAACAGTTGTGTAAATTCTCTCTTTGGCCTTTCTGATACATATTTGGATATCATAAGAATTTTCAGGGCTCCATACTTCCGGTTTCCTTTGATGATCGTTGCCTGTATTTCTTGTTTCTTGTTGTTGGCCATAAAAGTTAGGTTCGACTGATCATCGGAAGTTTTTTCCATTTGCCTCTGGACCATATATTTTGTCTTACTTTGACTTATCTCCATTCCAAATCTCCTTGCTTCCGCAGCTATCCTTGCCATAATTTTCTGTAGTTCCTTCTTTGTTTTTGCTACTCGTGTTGAGTCATCTGCATAGTGTAAGATAAAAGACCGTGTTCATTCATTTTGATCTTTATTTCACGTAACCACCTTTGTCGCGACCCAGCGTAAAGAAACCTGCTTCTTTGCACCTAACAACTGGCAGTGTTTGCAAACTCTTGCCCGTAATTGTTCTCATATATACCGCATCAATATTGCAGCAGCTCAAAGAGGCTTTTAGGTCCTCTCTGCACATAAATTCCCACAGCCAGTTTCGTTAGGAAATACAGTATCTATCTCAGCATTCTCAGGTTCCAACCAGAAATGAATAATTTTGTACCTTCTCATTATTATTGTTATTAATTTGCACAACAGGTCATGAAGGCCTAGGGCAAAAACGAGTACAGTCTGATCCTATACCGCTAAAATTTATGTAATTTAAAATTGTCTGTGGAGATAGTTTCACCACCTTTTTCTGCACTATTCCACGCCACCTAATTCTGTCTGCCGTCTTCTCTTTCCAGTGTTGAATATTAATTTTCTTTGAATCATCTCTGCCTTCTTCAGCCATCTCTCCCTTGGTCTACCCTTCCCTTTTTCCTATTGGTCTCCGGTTGAGGGCTAGTTTTGCCACTCTTATCCCATTCAGCCTCTCCACATGTCCTAGCCACCTTATTCTCTGCACTTTGATAACTACTATAATATTGGGGTTCTTATACATGTCTTCTAGTTCCTGGTTTTTTCTTCTCCATCCTTCGTTTGTCCTTACGCCTCCATAAATAGCTCTCAACATTTTCCTTTCCCGTCTTATAATTTTTTCTTCCTCCTCTTTGTTGATAGTCCACGTCTTACAAGCATATGTCGCTGTTGGTCTTACAACAGTTGTGTAAATTCTTTTTTGGTCGTTCTGGATACATATTTGGATTTCATAAGAATTCTCAGGGCTCCATACGTCCGGTTTCCTTTGATGATCCTTGTCTGTATTTCTTGTTTCTTGTTGTTGGCCATAAAAGTTAGGTTCGACTGATCATCGGAAGTTTTTTTCCATTTGCCCCTTGACCATATATTTTGTCTTATCTCCATCTCAAATCGCCTTGCTTCCGTAGCCTTCCTTGCCGTAATTTTCTGTAGTTCCTTCTTTGTTTTTGCTACTCGTGTTGAGTCATCTGCATAGTGTAAGACAAAAGACCGTGTCCATTCATTTTGATCTTTATTTCACGTAACCACCTTTGTCCCGACCCAGCGTAAAGAAACCTGCTTCTTTGCACCTAACAACTGTCAGTGTTTGCAAACTCTTGCCCGTAATTGTTCTCATATACACCGCATCAATGTTGCAGCAGCTCAAAGAGGCTTTTAGGTCCTCCCTGCACATAAATTCCCGCAGCCAGTTTCGTTAGTGCGCTCCTAATGACGTAACGTGCTCGACGTAATCGTCGGGAAGGGACCGCGGACAGTAATTTCGTTGTAATCTACCAAGAAACACTCTGCTGCTTCCCTTGAGTGGGTGCTATGGATTGCCAACAGTGCTGGTTTTTCTTCCTACTTCCCACGTTGGGTTGGTTGGGCTTTTGTATTAGAAATAATGTAGTGAACAGTGGACTGCATTATTCGAACTTCAGTTACACGTAGGGTTGCCGATTTTTTTGCAAGAAAAAAGTATAGTAGGATTAAATGCTAAGTAAATTAAAACAAAAAAACTTTTTTGAAAAAAGCTTTTATTTACAGGTTCTAAAAAAAGAAAATAAACTGTTCCTTAAGGCCCGATTTTATCAACATGCAGATTTTAACAAAGACTTCGACCAATCAGAGCAGCCCTTTCAAGAACATGCATCTGTCAAAGTACTCTGAAAATTATTGATTTCTCTTGAAGTTGACCTCAAAAAGCTCAAAAATGACATACTTTATATACAATCGAGCATTGTAAATTATCTAGCATCTTTTCCAGTCTGATTTTCCATCCCAAATCGGCGAAAAATTGCATTTTCTTGTTTAGTCTAAAGTTTAGCAATTGCTAATCTCAACCAATCAGATTCCAGATTCCGTTTCCACTTGATCGCTGGTTTCATGCTGTATTACTGTATTAGATGATATGATGACAAGAAATTCACTCATTGCATTATTTGGATAAAACAATAATTTACTATCGATAATAATTATGAATGCCTGCAATATATCTTTGTTTTATAGTAAAAAGAGGTAAAACTAGCATTTTGTAACATTTCAAAGGTTACAGCTACTTCCCAAACGTATGTGCATTACTGGTTGCCTATCCAGAACCCCAGAACGCCAAAGCTTGCATTTTTTAATTAAAATTAAGTATAACCCTGTTTCATGTACAATGCACCTGTGAATACTTCTATAAGAAGATCTATAACAAACATGCATCCAGTAAACGAAAGACTGATTCTTCATAAAAGTATGTATTTTCATATAATCCATCTGACTGACGGACGTGGTATTTTTAATTATTAAATAAGGTAGGTAGTTGCTGTGATTGATACAGGTACATACAATAATAAAATTATAATGTAAACATGGAAAATGTGGCATTAATTTGCAAATCAATCGCTTTGTTGTGATATCCTGCTATGATTTTGATCCATGAATTTCTAAAATATCTTTGACAAAAGTGTCATCCAGCTTTGACGTGTTGTTTTCAATATTGATAAAATACTATTGGATGATACTTATTAACATAGCCCTCAATACCCAATAGAAAGCTTTTGCTAAATAACATCCAATAGAAAAGCTTTGTTAAATTCTTTGTTAAATATGCATGTTGATAAAATCGGCCCTTAGAGTGTTAACTATCAACTTATCCCTCATTATACACAATTTATATGATCATAAAAGCTTGTCGCGAGGTTTGCGTAAGTGCCTATAGGAATTCAATTAAACTGAAATTGTAACACACTTAAATTTAGCAGACCAAGTTAGTCAATTGAATAGGTACTAGTTAATTTACACAAGTATATCGCGCGACAAGCTTTTATGATCATCTAAATTGTGTATAATGAGGCTATAAGTTGATAGTTAACACTCTAAAGGAACATTCTATTTTCTTTTTTTAGAACCTTTAAATAAAAGCTTTTTTTAAAAAAGTTTTTTTGTTTTAATTTATTTTTTACTTTTTAGTTAGTAACTTGCATTTATATAAAAAAAAAAAACAAAATTTTTATTTATTCTCGGTAAGCCCTTTTATTTGATATCTATCTTGTACCCATATTGCAGAAGTGCATTAAAAAGAACTGTTTCGCCATCTTGGATGGTCCACCATAGTAGATTTAGAATGACGTCGTATTATTTTTCGAGTCACTCTCAACAAGCCCTTTCACTGTGCAAAGATTCTCTTCTCTCAGGCCGTAAACGAGGTTCATGCAGTGATATAACAACTCACCGACTTTGAATAGTATATTTTCACCAAACTCCTACAACAAAACACATCATCGTATTATATCTAAAAATACATATTTGCCATCATTTGAATGACAGTTTCTAATAACTTAGAATTTGCGCTATCCTGATATCCAATCATTTTCGTAGATTTCCTTTTATTAGAAATCATGAAAACCTTAAACTGAACTAAAAATATAGACCTAGTCTAAACATAACCTTAAAACGGTGTTGATGGAGTTCACTAACAACACGAATTTATCCCTTTATTCCCAAAGTCAGTCCAGCACCCCAAATGTTCCTTTACAACCTATTATTGGAAAATCGTTACCGCGGATCTTCTTTACCACTTACGTCGCTGTCACAGTCATATACACCGGCTGTCCGGTCTACCCTTTGTGGTTGCTCAGTGCTCCAGCGGTTCGTTAGCTACCCCCTAACCTCATGTCGATGTCGTCACCGTCGTCGAACAACTTGGTGATGACCACTGCGTAGGTTGTGTAAAGGAACTCGTACAATTCGATCCAGAATCTCATGTGACTGCTGCCAGATTCTTGCTCACACAGCAAGCCTCTAGTTGAGAGCCAAATCCAAAAACTCTCTTCTCTCAGGTCGTCAGGTTCATGCAGTGATAAAACAACTTGCCGGCTTTGAATAGTATTTTCCCCAAACTCGCACAACAAAATGCATCGTTTGGCTAAAAATGACATCAGTCGATCCATTCGATCTATTGTGTCTATTGTCAGTGATGACATTCCTCTCATTAGATTGTCATTCCCCTTAGCATCTACTGGGCGTTCTCATATCAATATGGATACCCATATTGTAGAATTGTATCAAATAACTATTCCACTATTGGATTTAGAACGACGTCATATAACTTATCGTGCATTGTCATCCAAACTAAACGCGTATACAAAATTTCAGCTCAATCGGTTGTAGATATCAGCTTCAAAATTGAGTTGCAAGATTCCACCCGAACAAGCGTACATACATTGCAAGTTAAATAAAAGCTTTAAAAAAAAATAGTATTTTGGAGAAAAAAAACAGTATTTTATTTTTTTCATGTTTTAAAGGCATATTTATTCGAGCTTTTCCCAAAGCTTACCAAAAGATTATCATTTCTGAGGGCCTCATCACATTTTGAGTCAAAATTGAAATATATGAGTACCTTATTTTTCATTAAATTGGTTGGTTCCTATAATCTCGCGACTTCGCATTTATCACAGAAAATGCCCTTACTATGGATGCCGCAGTGGCAGGAAAAGAAAGTGAATAAGAAGTAATTTTGGTAATATCAACGAATTCTTCTGAAGCATTTACTAGTAAATAACTTCATTTTTTGCCAGTGCTCATGTTGATAACATCTTTTTATGGCTGCGGATAAAGCTACGGGATCAATGTTAATATAAAACAGTATATTAGATTTTTTTTTAAGCTAGAATAATACGCGATTATCCAGATTTTGCTGTCTCAGCAAATATTTGGTAGAATATTATTGAGGAAAGTCGACAGTTTTAATTATCGTTTATGCAGTTATGGTAATGATTATGCTATGAATATCGATCAAAAACAATTATAGGCACCATCATTTTCCAGAAACGTAAAAGAAATGGTCGAGTGGCGAACATTGTGTATGTAGAAATAAAATCTCAGATGAAAATCATTTTGGATTCGAAAATATAACGACAACTATAGTAGAGCTATTGCCAGTTCGGCATAGGAAGCGAAAATAAATTGGGAAACTTAATATTCCCCAATTTCCTGACCGACAAACTCTAATGCTTAAGATAATGAAGGCAGCATCTGATATATGAAAATAAACGAATCAATAAATCAATAACCGTTTCATATATCTCACTCATAATTATTATTTGCCATGAAAATATATTATGAAATCTCAGAATATTCCGCTAGACGCCCTTTGGCATTCCTGGTTGAACTATTCATCTGTTATTAATTTTGTTTGAAATTGCAACGCCTACAAAAATATTTCCAATCAGCAATACTTCAATGTTAACAGCCATTTGAAGCTAATTCAAACAATTCATAGGTTTCCATTAATATTATCGTTTATTTAAAAGAAATTAATGCACTATCAGTTAATAATTGCGAAACATCGCTTTTGCTGTTTCAGGGTGGGAAATGCTTTGATCGATTCTATGCACATTATCAAACTGGCCGAATCCAGTCAATACGGATGTAGCTATAATCTGGTTAATTTAAGCCGGACAGTAATAATATATTCCGATTGTGAAACGACTTTGACCTGCTATGACGAACGTGGCTTGTTATTTGTTTAGGAATTGAAAGGAACTGAAAGATTTGGAAAAAAAATTTCTTATATGTTTTTAAGGGACGCTTCGACTAATACATAGTCATCAGGCATGAGAGATACGAAGTTGTCATTATTTGTAGGAGCATGGTAGGAGTCTGGCGAGATATCGGCCACAGGACACTAGCGCGCCGCGGTCAGATTGGTCCTAATCCCACCGGTCAGAAGCTCGCAAAATATTTCGATCACCAGATGGGCCATAGGACACTAGCGCGCCGCGGTCAGATTTGTCGTAATCCCACTGGTCAGAAGCCCCCAAAATATTTTGGATAATAGACAGGTATGTGGACACCAGCGCGCGGGGCGGCGAGGTAAACTTATGTCTTATAATTCTAACAGATTTTAATTCATTCCTCATTTTTTGCGATCTTGCTAATAGTTACTGAAGAATTTGTAGAACTCCAGTCTGAGGTATCGTTACTTTTGACTTGACAGAAATGAATTACTTTTTTATATTATTAAATTTTGTTCTGAACATAATAAGTTGATCTGATCACTATGAATAGATGCAAATAAAGAAGTTGGTATTATCAGCAGACCGAAATGTCTTAATAATACCTCACAAAATTTAAATTAATCAGAACGTGCTCTAATTTGTGACAAATTTGATCGATTTCTTGACGATGTAAAAAAGTCCGAGAAATTTACCTTCACAGCTTGTTTTTTGGGAGCATCATGGTTGTGCTCATTATTTCTTTTTTAAGAGCGATCTCTTCCGATTGATCCATCAGCAAAGATGCTATGCATCCTCTTCTAGAGCATCTGTAGGCTACACCACGGGTGGTTTCTTTATCTCTTCGGAACGTATACTCTTCAAGGACTATTAATTTCTTCCCTTTCACACTTAACACAGTCTCCATGATGTAAAAGTAGAACACAAACAATACTCACAAACAGCAACTATGGATTGCAAACTACTGAAATATGTTCATTAAGGGTAGTTTTATATACCTACAGAAGCCGGATAGTCATTTAAAATACCTAATCTAAGAACTACCGCCTGTCAAGTGTAACAAGAACCGTGAGAAATATGAAATAGACAAGGATAGCCAGAGACGAGAGGATATGAAATAACATGTGCGTGTGAGACAGCGGCGAAATTCCCAAGTCTCTTGCTATACTTGTCAGGTTGTAACTGTAAGCTACCGCAAGTCGTAAAAAGACAGATCAAAGTTCGCAAGAATAAAAGGGATGTGGTCATTAGGAATAACCAAGCTTAATTTTCCTTCGGCGCGCAAGTGACCGGTACCGATGAAGGCACCCTTTTTGTAAACAGGTAAAAATCAAACAGCGCGCTCGTGACCGATCACCGAGATATCAGTTAAAGATTTTTTTCACTCTTTGTCTCATTCCGCGAAGTGTGTACCTTCACCAATTTTAGTTTTCTGCTTACAACTGTCATAAAAGTTGCGTTGCAAAATATTCTCTTTATTACAGCAGTTGATAGCATATTTAATGGCATACCATATTTTTTTTTACAGAATCTCATCTGGTGGTTAACATAGTTTCATATTTTATTCGCTGATTTCATTACGAAGAGCGTATACTTACACTTTTTTAAAGCCTTTGATGTTCATGAGGTATTCGACGCAGCACGCAAATACCGTTGGATTCCAAGCGTAAAGTCTCATTACCAGCAAATCTTAACGCCTACTCATTTTTAATTAGAATTTTTCCATGTGGATATTATAAGTTGCTGCGGGGGTTTGCAGAGTAATATTTATTATTGTTGAGATCTGTTGGGTACAGATTCATTTCATCTCTTCTATACGTAGCATTTTCCACATTTTAAAGTATCTCTTAGTCTGCTGTTGGATGTTTGTTGATCATAAAGGACCATAACATTTTTGTAGGGATGTTTCTAAACTTAAACAGACAAAAATCAATGAAACTAGAAAATTAAAAAAAAAGAAAGAATCAGTTGTTAGTATCTAGGTGCACGTATTCCAGTTACAAATTCTGATACTTTTTAGCTTTAGACTATCATCCAAAGTGTCGTCAATTCTTGAAACAGGGTACGAATCCTTTTTGGTCAGATCGTTGAGACGCCCACACAAAACCTTGTTGATCCCCCCTTCTTTCTAACAATAACTATTGAAGAGGCCCAAGGTCTAGATGATGGCTCGATCACTCCTCGTTTCTGCATATCTTTTACCAAAATTTGCAGTTTATCAGTCCTGATAATGGAAGTCTTCGTGGGGGCTGTTTGACTGGCTGGAAATCTCCACCAGATGGGTGCGCCCTAGGTCATCATCATCTCTAGTGAAAATCGGATGAAATTCTGGTAACAGTTTCAGGACCTTCCACGTATTCTCGTGTCGCAAATTCTAACAGTTTCTATCATACAAAGCTTGAAGACTATCTGAGATATTTTAGTCTTTATCATCTACTTTTTCTGCTGTACCATTTGGTCTTCATATCCATGCTGCTGGTTCTGGTCTACCCAGCGCCTTACCTTTCTTGATTTGTACTGAATTCCTAGATACATTTACTGCCCTTACATACTTGGCTAATTAAATAAGTTTATTCCGGCGAAGCCTAAGCTCCGGTTCAAACATGCATGGTGTAAGATTACGTTCAAGTGCCTTGTGTGTACATATATATAGGGATTACAATTTCCTTTTGTGATTGAATTGTAAAATTTCTTGGTGACACAACTTTCATTTTCTCTAGCTGAACAACTCAACAGCTAAGTGACAGTTTTTTCGAATCTCCAATGCTTAAGGCATTACAGGTAAAGTTTATTACGCAGTAAAAACTTTGCAGAAACTCGGCACCAAGGATGCAATCACTTGTGACTGAAGCGACTAAAATGGGATGCTTTTTCCCGAAATTGCCGATGCAAATTTCAAATTCTTCAACACCCAGCTCTGGTATACGGTCTCCACTAGCGGGCTTCAACAACAATCTATCCATTTGCGTTGTTCTGCTTGACGACTTCCTTCGAATCTCTTGATTAATGTTAGGGCCTATTATAGTCGCATTTAGTCCGGTACTAACATCTTGCATGGTACATTTTCTATATAACCGTCAACTATTTTGCGATGTAATGACCATTATATTTCAAATGCGCACGCGCCCAATGTTTAACAATCAGGATACGTTTTTATAACTAACTTCCATATGTCTACTGTTGTTTGAAGTTTATAGACAAGGTATATGTTTTAAAACGTCTTTTTCGGACTTCCATTGTGTATACAATTTTTGAGTACAATGTTTCGATTGATGTACTATCTTTAATCGTCTTCAGGTGAACTATCTAACATATTCCTTTCGTTGCTATTTATTCTCGTCTAGCTGACATATCGTTTTTACGTGGTTTGTTCTGATCGGTCGGCGCCGCGTTCTGCTGTATGAGTCCGTCAGTTCTTGATGACGTGTCGTTCTTCGCGCCTTATTCTGACCGGTTGCCGTGATGTTCTGGTTCAATGACGTCGAGTTATTATTTACCATGGTCACTGAGTTCCATGGTAGTGTCCAAGGCTGTTCTGCCAAGTTTTTGTTTCCCTATATTTCTTATGAGGGGCTGCCATCAGTGTGGTTCTTTGTCGATAAACTTGGTGTCTTTCCAAATAATTTGTCTACACGTGATCTGCTATTCTGAACTTCCTGTCTCTGCTCGCTGGGGGTTCTGGCGGTGCTCCTTGATTCTCACTCCTAGAGTTCTTTTCGTTTCTCCAATGAATACTTTGCCGCATTAACATGGCACTTCGTAGATGCAGTTTTTAGTTTCCTTTCCATTCTTGGATTTTGTTTTCGTTAGCAAACTTAGGATATTGGTGCTTCTTGAGAATCGTGTTTTTATATCCTTTCCCTACCCTTTTGACTGCATCTGATAATCCTTTCACGTATAGCTGAGTGAGTGTTGTGTTCCTTATATTTCTGCTGGTACCATCTCCTTGTACTGTTGCTTCCACTAGCTTCTTGGGATATGCGTTCTTTGACAGATCTTCTTTAATATGACGTAGTTCTTCTTCTAGCCCCTGTTGTGTTTCTTGGCTTGATCGACCAAGGTCCCAATAAGTCCTTTCTCCGTTGTTGTTGGATGGTTTGAGGTATAGTGCATCAGCTATTGTCCTGTGTGTGTTGGTTTTCTGTACACTTTGGTTTCTATTTGAGCATTTCTCCTCATCATCAAGACATCGCTTTTGTTGTTCTCTTCATCTTTTGTGAAATTTATGGATGGTTTCATGTTGTTGAGATGCGAAAAGAACGTTTTCAGTTGTTTGTCTCCACGGTTCCCGATTATGAACGTATCATCAACATAGCGAATCTATGGCTCTGGTTTGACGTTTGAGCTTTCAATGGCAGTTGATTCGAACCATTCGATATATCAACTTTCGATCTGTAATCTATTCAGCTTAATTCAGATGAACACGACATCCGACATAGACGTACTGATATTGTCGTTTAGTCTATAAAATGTATCCATTCACATGAGTCATATATTTTCGTACGAAATTTGGTTACAAATTTGGGGAATTTGTATCTTCATAGCTGGTACCTGTAGGGGTATGCAACCTATTAGCTATATATATGTTTATGTTGGGTTGCCTACCTAAGAGCAAAGATCAGTGTTGAACCAGACCTAGCGTGATCAATTAAATCCCGACAAGTACCTTTTAAAATACAAGCAAAACCCATGTATAACAGTACTTATGTTAGTTGCCGAGGTTCTGTCAAGACAATTTAAATTTCTAAATAAGTGATTTGAGGTTGTTAGAAATCAAATCCAATCCACCACATACCTCGATTTCTTACCAATATTTTACACTTTTAGGTGCACGGTTGAGTATAGTTAACCGGTGGAGGCTATTTTTGATGATTGATTATGATTTGATGATCCAAATATGTTTTACTGTATTTAAATACCTCAACGTTAAGTGAGTGTGTACCCAGAACAATAATATACTACTAAATAATAGAATAAGTAATATACCTTGCCGTGGATCTAAATTTCAAGCAATGCATTACGTGGTATGTATATAATTAAAATATTTTTATGTGTCTATTAGCTTTATCTCCGGCAACAGATTATGGTACGCTCCTTGCTTCTTCATGTTTTTAAAAATGTTTCGATCCCAAAGTCTTCGCTTTATTCCTCTTTTCTTGATTTTCATCCATGTATAATAAGAGGGATAAAGGTAATATAATTAGTGAATTCACGTATTGTGCTCGCTTCATTATAATTTTCAAATACAAATTCATGAAGAATGGAGATTGTCAGCTGTCAAATTACATACGACATCGGATAAAAAGTTAAAATATTTTCAACTTATCCGATGGTCATATAAGAGTTAAAATCATCGGACATATGTTTGGCGCCAATTCATTTTGAATATTTCAACCAATAAGAACAGTTTCGTACCGTCCGTCGTATCGTTGGATGTTGTGTGCATCTGAATTAAGCTTAACGTTACAATGACGTGTCACGATGACTGTCAAATATCACGGACAACTTAAATCTTGCGTCCTTACTGAAACACCCTCTATAACCTGTCAAGTGAGGTCATATCAGTTCTACTAAGTACTTGGCAAAATTATAATTAAAATTTATGCCCGCTTCGTTTTTTGTCTTCTCACGTCGCGTGGACGTGAAAGAACCTCGTCCTGGGCTTTCCGAGCAAATTGGATTTGTCTATCAGAACCGCCACCGTATTGCCCCTCCTAACCCCCGGTACGCTGTTCTATTTCTGCTAGCGTCAGCCTTGTAGAGATTTATGGGAAGGGCGATATGTGAAAACAGAGAAATACCATTTTCAAACTACGTACAAACTCCGGTTAATGTTGATTTTACCGTCTAAAGTCGCTGTCAGAAGCGAGCGGGATGCAACTTTGGATAATGTAATGAAAATTGCAACTGACGTATGATCTTAACACACATTACCCTCGAGATGTATAGTATGGCATATTGTTGTACCAGCAGCACGACTCTATTGAAATTCGCTGATTTTTACTTCCCACACCGATAGGTGAGGGGAGTATTGTGATCGCGAAAATTTTCGATTTTGAGATAATACGCTTTTTGGGCGTTTTATGATGTCTACATAACGAAAATCCACGTCACTCATTTCCGTCGGTCTGTCTGTCTGTCTGTCTGTCTGTCTGTCTGTCTGTCTGTCTGTCTGTCTGTCTGTCTGTCTGTCTGTCTGTCTGTCTGTCTGTCTGTCTGTCTGTCTGTCTGTCTGTCTGTCTGTCTGTCTGTCTGTCTGTCTGTCTGTCGCTTTTTTCTAGCCTCGTAATCTCAGCAACCGCTGCATGGATTGTGATGAAATTTGGGCAGCGGTATGCTGTGGGATCGTAGTAGGTAATGTTCCTATAATTTTGAAAATCGGTGCATAGGCGGCGGAGTAATTAGCAAAAAACAAAAAAAATTAAATATTGCTGAAACTTCGTTTTTAGGCGCTTTAGGGGTCCCTGATCATTTTCTACTTTTTTTTGGGCGGGGGTGAAATTGGGGTGGTTGGGGGGTGGGGGGTTGTAAGATTGAAAAATGTGTTGCATTCGTAATAGACTGTCCACTGACATGTGAAGGAAGACCTGGCGACATAAATAACTTTTTTTGGTCCATCCGAACATTGCCTTCCTATTACAGAAAGCAAATAACTTAGAATTTTTTCTGATGTAAACATACGTTTTAGATCGATCTATATTGTGTAACGAGGAAAGTGTTGAATTGATTTCAATGAAATTTTAACACAGTATTACTACCGTGGCGAAGATGGAAAACGAGTATGGTTTTTTATAAATCGTACCAGTGGCGGCGCAGAAATAATAAAAAAACTAAAAACATAAAAACAGCTCAAACTTCGTTTTTAAGCGTTTTAGAGGTTCCTGATCATTTCCTGCGGTTTTTTTTGGGTGGGGGTGAAATTGGTGTGGTTGGGGGGTTGGGGGTTGAAAAATTAAAAAATTTCTTGTACTCATAATAGGCTGTCCACTAACCTGTGAAGGAAGATCTAGCGACACAAATCACCTTTTTAGGTCCATCCGAACATTGACTAGCCTAATTTTCTGTATACATACGAGAATTTATTGCGGTTTAAATTGTTTTGTATTTTGTAACGTGGACACTATTAAATTGATTCTAATGAAATTTTGACACAGTACCTACATTGTTATCGTGGTGAGAATGGAACACGCGTATGTTTGTTAAAAACCGTGCCAGTGGTAGCGTAGCAATAATCAAAGAACGAGAAGTATGAAAACAACTCAAATTCGGTTTTTAGATGTTTTAGGGATTCCTGATCATTTCCTACCAGTTTTTGGGGTGAGGGTAAAAGTAAGGTGGTTGGGGGGTGGGGGGTTGTAAAACTGAGAAGTTTGTAGTATCGATAATAGGCTGTCCATTGACTTGTGAAGGAAGGACCTATCGGCATATGACAATTTTAGAGGGGGGGGGGGGGGTGGCGATTATTTGGTTGCAAGGCATCTCAGGCTAAATCTTCCTGCTATGGGAAAATAATAAACTTGTATCAGCGTAATGTGTGGGAAGTACTGAGTCAATCAACTTGACTTGATTTTTTATCCAAATATTCTTGTGCTTAAAGGCGCGTCCGCATTATGCCGAGCGGCATGGTTCGGCCTAGACCGAATAAAAAAGAAGGCCTAACCGAATCAGTACAAAGTATGCAGTGTGACGAGCCGATCGACTTTTGTTGAACAAAAAAATAAGGTAGTCTCGTGGTTGTCCATGCTAGAAGGTGGTTCATCCTCAATCGAAATTGATTTTTGTGAGTGGCAAGGAGTGGACAGACGAACAAAACTTGAGTCTCATCGAAATGTACCGTGCCCGTCCCTCCTTGTAGGACAGCTTAAATGCCAACTACAAAAATTAAAACCGGAGACATGATGGTCTCATCGAGATCGCCGTTGCATTTGGAGTCGAAAAGCAGGAAATTGAACGCAAAATAAAAAATTTGCAAAGCCATTTCTTAAGGGAAAGAAATGACTGCAAATTCGGGACGTTTACACTGCATAATCAATGTGGACCTCCTGCCGACCCGAATGGGCCGAACCTGGCATAGGCCGACCGGCCTGATTCGGCATAATGTGGACGTTTTATTGGACATGCTGCTTTAGAGAGTCTTCGCTTATACATTTTAGGACAGGGCCGGGATAAAAATTTATGGCTAATCGAATGAAGAGCAGTACTTAAAGTTCGTTGCAATAGTTTTAACGGAGATCTTCAGTTTACATAAAATAATAAAAATCTCTATTTGGCTTTCTTTCAAGATGAAACCTGGTGTTTTTGATAATTTGAGGATGCTAATTACAAATCTGGTCGCAGTTTTCAATTTTAGCCTCGTTCGAGGAAAATAAAAAATTTCTGACCTTTCAGATTTTCAGATTTGCCTACAAAATTGAAAATCTTTGGATTTCTATTAAGAGAAACACTCGTATTTTGGATAATTTGAGGGCGCTCATTACAGATCCGGTCGGTCGCAATTTTGAATTTCAGTCTCGTTTGACAAAAATCGAAAACTTCAGATCTTCAGGTTTGCCTAAATAAAAATCGAAAATCTAGATTTGGCTTTCTGTTAAGATGTGACCTCGTGTTTTGGGTAATTTGATTACAAATCCGATCGCAGTTTTCAGTTTGTGTCGTTTGACGAAAATAAAAGATTTCTGATCTTTCATATCTTCAGTTTAATGTTGATTTTACCGTCTAAATCGCTGTCAGAAGCCGGCTGGATGCAACTTTAGATAATGTAATGAAAATTGCGACTGACGTATGATCTTGACACACATTACCCTCGAGATGTATAGTAGAGCATATTGTTGTACCAGCAGCACGACTCTATTGAAATTTTCTGATTTTTTGTCCGAATATTCTTGACAGCTGTACATTACCTTGCAGCAGGCTGCTTCAGTGTCTCTGCTTAAAGCTTAAACGTATCAGGGCAGGGTTGGAATAGAAATATTCATGCCTAAAGGAATGGTCAGCAGTACTTAAATTGCGTTGCAGTAGTTTTAACGGAGCCTATTTAGCTAAAAATTGATTGAGAAGCTTCAAAATAGAAAATTTTTAAGATTTTTGTATTTTGTTTTCAGTTTGAGTCTCGTTTGACAAAAATAAAAATTTCAGAGCTTTCAGATCAGATTTACATAAAAAAATGAAAATTTTTATTTGGTTTTCTATTAAGATGAAATCACGTGTTTTGGATAATTAGAGGATGCTGATTACAAATTTAGTCGTAGTTTTCAGTTTCAGTCTCGTTTGACGAAAATAAAAAAATCTGATCTTTCACATCTTCAGGTTTACGTAGTATTTGGCTTTCTATTAAAATGAAACCTAGTGTTTTGGATAATTTGAGCATGCTGATTACAAATCCGGTCGCAGTTTTCAGTTTTAGTCTCGTTTGACGAAAATAAAAAATTTCTGATCTTTCAGATCTTCAGGTTTACCTAAAAAATTGAAAACTTTATTTGGCTTTCTATTAAGATGAAACCTCGTGTTTTGGACAATTTGAGCATGCTGATTACAAATCCGGTCGCAGTTTTCAGTTTCAGTCTCGTTTGATTTCATTGAGATGAAAGCTCGTGTATTGGATGATTTGAGGATGCTGATTACAAATTCGGTCGTAGTTTTTAGTCTTAGCCTCGTTTGACGAATACAAAAATTTCAGAGCTTTCAGATCTCCAGATCTACATAAAAAATTGAAAATCTCTATTTGGTTTTCTATTAAGATGAAACCTCGTATTTTGGGTAATTTGAGGATGCTGATTACAAATCCGGTCGCAGTTTTCAGTTTCAGTCTCGTTTGACGAAAATAAAAGAATTCTGACCTTTCAGATCTTCAGGTTTACCTAAAAAACTGGAAACCGTTATTTGGGGCTTGGCTGTCGCAGTTTTTAAAGTTTTAGTCTTGTTTGAAGAAAATACAAAATTTCTGATCTTTCAGATCTTCAGGTTAATATTGATTTTACCATCTAAAGTCGCTGCTGTCAGAAGCGAGAGTACCGTATATTCATGTACCAGTAGCGCGACTGTATTGAAATTAGCTGACTTTTTTTCCGAATATTCTTGACCTGTACATTATCTTGCTTCAGGGTATCCGCTTAAAGCATGAACGTTTCAGGACAGGGTCTGAATAGAAATATTCTCAGCGTTCCATTATTTTATTTTTATTAAGATGGAACTTCGTGTTATGGATAATTTGAGAATACTGATTACATATCCCGTCGCAGTTTGAACTTCGGTCTCGTGGAACGAAAATAAAAAATATCAGATCGTTCAGATCTTTAGGTTTGCTTAAAAAATCGAAAAGCTTTATTTGGCTTTCTGGTACATTAAGGTAAAACGTCTTGTTTCTGGATAATTTGAGGGTGCTGATTACAAATCCGGTCGCAGTCTTGAATTTCAGTCTCGTTTGACGAAAACCTAAAATTTCAGATTTTCAGGTTTGTTTGAAAAATCGAAAATATTTATTTGGCTTTCTATTAAGATGAAACGTCCTGTTTTTGTATAATCTTCGGGTGCTGACTACAAATTGGAACGCAGTTTAGGTTTCAGTCGCTTAGTCGAAGCACCCCACTAAATTGCAACTTATGACGTGTTTTTGTACCTCTTCAGTGCACTTTGACAAAGTTTACGGAATACATATAAGTTGGATCACTCCGCAAAAATATCAAAACGGCCTGCCCCTTGCCCCGTCAACCCGTACACCGGTAGCAGTGTACCGACGTCAGCCAGGAGATACGGGGCGGCGCAAAGTAGAGGTTGAACGTGTTTAACGCGAAATGTATATAGTGTCTCAAAAACATCGGATTTTGTTATCTCGGATTTGTTTGCAGGAAATGGATAATCTTTTTAGAAGTTTGAGAGTAATCAATTTCGCGAGAAAAGATATTACCAATAAATTTAAATTTATTAATGGATGGAGAATGATAATCAGATCCATCCTTATTTTGAGGTAAACCTTGAAATGTAAGGGATATAAGTACAGGGTATTCCACGACGATTTAGACAAGAAATATGTCGGAACTGGGCAGTAGTAGAGAATTATAATTTTGGGCATGTAAATTAGAGCAGATGTGTATTTTTTGCCATTGTACTACCCAACGAGGTATTTGTTTTTGGTCACGTGACATTCGATTCAAAATTATTAATGGGACACCCTGTATATTTGTGCCTGTGATTAGTTCAAGAGCTACAGGTACTTAAAGGATTGTATCAAGCCTAAAGAGTATACTCGTATAGTGAGACAAAATATTCATTCGGTGGTCTTACCATACCACCCAGGGACATTCTAAATTATATTTTAGAGCTCGAAAATATTTTTATTGATACCTTTGAGAATTTCGTTTCTGCAGTAGCAATTGGAATTTCACTGAAAAGCAAAATGTCAAAAATAATTTGTTCATATCCATGTAAAGCATTTCCACATGATTATCTTTTAAAATTGTACATACGAGATATACTATACCATAAAATGTATATACTTTGATTTCAAAAATAAGCCAGATAAACAAAACATTAAGGTAAAAATACTACAGCACAAATAGCTACAATATGTGAAATCATTTGAGATTCATTAGCAATAGTTTTACTAGGCTTTATTTTTGATATCCATTTATGTAACTTAGTGCATTAGCAAAATAAACGTTATATTTGTATTTGTATGTCTAAATCGGCCGTCAATACATAGTTTTTCAATGACCCTCGTATATACGTACAACCCAGGCGTTAGCAAGTCTCCGCTAAAGGACCCTCGTACTTGAGCAAAAACCAACGCAAAAACTAACTGGCGCGTGCGGCCGCGGCATCGCTTTGATGTGAGTTCTTCAAAGTGCCGACGGAGAGTGATCCAATTTATATGTATTCCGTAAACTTTCACTTTGAGGATCGGATATTTTCATCGTCCATTATGTGGACGAAATGTGCAGTCATCCCCGATAACTGCGTATTTTGACCCGTGGATTCCATAAACTATCTTGTTTACATCAACAATAGCTGTTGGCGACTTCCTTTCCCATTAAAACTTTAGATAGCACGAACCTGATACTTTATTGTTTTTAGTTTTAGTCACGGGTATTGTCGACCTTGGAATATTTGTAATGATATTATGTAACGAGCTGCATCAATTATCTTTTACCTTTTTAAATTCATTTTCCTATCAGAATAGAGGTCAACGGCGTCTAAATACAGGTTGTTTATGGTATCACCGATGTCAATTTGACTGGGAGCTTGATTAGATTATGTCATGTTTACTGAGACAATTGAATTATGACAATGTTATTTAGTCTAGTATACGTCTAATCAGAATCGTGATTCGTAATAAATTAATTAATAAATTACCAGAAGTCATAACGTGAATGATGATTGTGTTATAAAATAATCTTTATATATAGTTACCTCCTCATAGTAAGAAGACCTTTCACAAGATTGTGGTCCTTTGTAATATAGTATCAACCACCTTTTTTTATGGTCAGCCTCCCCAAAGGCTAAAAGCCTATGGCGCTGTAGAAGCGCTGCGAGAGGATAAGTGTCGGTGCACGTTATATTTGAAACGCTGAAGGTTCTAGCCGGCGGGAAACAAATTCCCCGTCAGCTCGTTCCACAGCGTCGAAGTTCTCCAAAAGAAGGAATTCTGGAGTAGACTGGTTCGTGCAGTAGGGACCTCGACCTGGTAAGGATGAGCTCGCAGAGCCTCTCTAGTGTTCCTTGTTCGGGCGGCCTTTGCTGTTATTACCTGGGAGAGCTCACTCGAAGATCTTCCGTGATAGAATCTGTAGAACAGGGACAGGTCAGCCACCCTTCTTCGATGTTCCAGGCTATGGAGGTCCTTTGTGAGGTTAGGCGTGTCAATTAGTCTAATTGCTCTCTTCTGGATAGTGTCCAGAAGCTTTAGAGAGTGCTTTGGAGCGCATCCCCACACATGGGAGCAATACTCCAGCGATGGTCGGATCTGTGCCTTGTAGAGCAGCAGTAATTGCTCTGGTGTGTACAGCTTCCAACAGCGGAACAAATCTCCAAGCTTCTGGGATGTCGTTTTAGCAATACTGACGACGTGGTCGTGCCAGGACATGTTGTTGTTGATGTCGATCCCCAAAAGCTTGACGGAAGGTGACTCGTCTATGGGGTGACCCTTCATTTCCACTGTTGGTAAGCCAACGTGAGACTTCTTTGTAAGTGTTGTTGCCTGAGTTTTCTGTACGTTGAACTGTACTTTGTTTACTAATCCCCACTCGACAATTGTTTTGATATCTGCTTTGATCTGTGAGGCATGCTGCTGTCGCCGACGTACCGTCTCCTGGGATGATATGCACGCGATATTAATATACTGTCGTCTGCGAAGCTGTAGATTGGATTGGATGTTATTTCCAGCAGCTCGTTGATGTACAGTTTTTAACCTTTTTGGGGCACTTTTGTTGTTTATTGTATTTTATTTATATTTACAATAAACGCTATACAAATACAAATATACAACAGTGTAGGGGATAGAACAGATCCCTGAGGAACACCGGTGTTTATTGAAAATACGTCTAATGAACAGCCTTCGACTACAACAGACAGAGGTTGGTCGTTCAAAAACCTATTCAGCCACTGGCGCAGGCCAGGTGGTAGGTAGTCCATAACCAGCAAGCTTGACTAGAAGTCCCTCAAGCCACACTCTGTCGAAGGCTTTCGATATGTGCAACAACACACCTGCCAAGTATCTCCTCCGTCAAAATTTTTTACCACCTTCTTGAGAAATGATTAAGGTCCATACTAACTTTTAAAACCTAATTCTGAGCACCTTTTATTTTGTCATTTTGATTTTGAGATTATTGCTACTACGCCAGGGTAAAATATTTGTAACTCAGTATAAGCTGCTTTATTTATAAACACATTTTGGAGTTGTTTAAACCCCTAGATTCAACTACTTGAATTTATTGCCTCCAAATCTTTTTTAAAAATGAAAGTTTTTCTTTAATAGAGTATTAGAGTATAGGTGTGAAAACTATATACTCAGACTTACTTATTTACCAGCTTTCCATTAGTCAAAGTGTATTTTGCAAGTGCACGTCGTGAAGTTTTTTGCGTATTTTAACCTCTAAGCCATTTTAAGTCTGTATCAGTACGATCACAAATAGATGAAAAAACAGAAACAAATATTGAGGGAAATAAAATAATCATTCTCATTTTCGTTTGCATTTCAAAAGAATCATATCTACTACAAAATATAGCTGTCTCAGTATTGTTATAATACTGCGATTTTCGGTTTAGGGTAGCAATAATTTTTTTGCGCTTCATTTTAACGCTAGATGTTATTGATGATTCTTGGACTTTTTTTTATATTACACTGAACGAGTACTAAAAAACTTTGGTAAAGTCTAACTTTCCGTGACACCCTGACTTTAATTGAGGGGTATTTTCCGATAACAAAAATGATTTAACCGACCACTGATGTTTTGCCTCCAAAGCAGCATTGAGAATTCTCACTTTTTTCTATGAACGAGAATACATATTCGTGCCAAAGCTATGACGCAACAAATGTCAATGGCTGCTCACTCGTTTTAGAACTGTGACGTCAAAATTTATCCAAACCTGGAATGGAAATCCACTTGTATTGCTTCAGTGGGAAATACAGGGAGTTTTAATGAGTTTTCTTTGGAGGTAGCAATATCATATTGATTTTTTGCAAAGCAAGCAGAAGGAAAAGGAATAATTGGATGAAAGTTGTCTATTTTAGCTATCAAAAACGTCGACCTGAAAAATAACCTACACATATTGCAGAATTTTTGCTTACTATTGAAGCAAATTTTCAATAAATGAATGAGTTTTATACACTTCTATTTTTTTTAGCTATCACCGTAGATGTAATTGCATGAGCAGCTTTATAAAAAATCAATGTTTTAGATGCCTATATATGAAATTTTTTTTCTAAAATTGTAGCTAAGCCTTTGGTGTCTTTCTGTTTATTAATTAACACTATCATTTCCATGAACATTTTACTAAAAACCTGTACATACTAGTTTCAGCAATGCAGTATAATCAAGAAGGCTAGCCTCTTCAGAATTTATTTATATGTCTGCTGTTTGATAATATAAAAATTAAAAAAATATATGTTTTTACGTTTCACCATAGCAACATCAAGCTGTTTAAATTATTTACATACTTTCCAAATAGTGTAACTGCAGTAGTTATTCTTCGGTTTGTCGAACTTGTTTTGTTAAAAAATATGTAGGTACTTAGAACATTGGTATTCGTACCCAGGCTAATATAGATATCTTACGAGGGGTAAAAAAGAGCTGCATAAAATGTGTACACCAGAAATCAATTTTATTCCACAATAATAATTCCAGCAAATATCCGTAAAAAACCTTGGAAATCCATAGAAATTAGTAGAGAAAGAGATTAATTATCTATTCAGGAAACAGACGGTTGGGTTTAGGTCAAGAAAAAGAGGGAGTCTCTTTCACTGTTTCGCCGACGTTTCGGCCTTTATTAGGCCATCTTCAGGCAATCAGTGATGGACTCCTTGAGTCAGATATGGTGATTGCCCTGAAGATGGTCTAATAAAGGCCGAAACGTCGGCGAAACAGTAAATGATGACCCAAACCGAACCGTCTGTTTCCTGAATAGTATTCACGAGCTGATTAATTATCCATTTAAGTCAATGCACAGGTCGCAATTTTAGAGGATACAATTATTATTATTAGCAACCTTAAAAGATGAATGTTCTATTATCCATTTGCGGATTACTATGTGCTCTGACACCCAGGCAGCATTCAAAGCAATGAGTGTTCATAGGTTTACATCAAGGCTCGTTTTGCAATGTAGAAAGGTCGGTGTCACTTATGTGGGTGACTAGTCATGCTGGAGTTTGCGGTAATGAAACGGCGGACGCTCTCGCAAGGCGAAGGTCGAGGAATAATGTCCTGAGTCCTGACTTGGGGCTGGCAACAGGTACCATTAGAAGGAAAACAGAAGTGTGGTAGCAAAATCAGCATCTCTCGTCGGAGGTCGGCAGTCATCAAGACAATTCTAATTTTTGATGTAGCTGCTCTGAACAGGTCTATTGAACTGCAATGGAACCAGTCCCGGAGGTTGTTCAACCATGATATGCATCGTCTCCCAACCGATCTTTTTCCCTTACTTTTTCCCTGCATTATCAGTCTCAAAATTTCATACCTACTTCCCGTCATCACATGTCTCAAGTATTCGAGTTTTCTCTTTTGAATGTGAATGACCAATTCTGGATCTTTTTCTACTCGCAGCATCACCTCATGGTTGGTAATTTTATCCGTCCACGGAAGACGGAGTATGTCTATATACCCACATCTCAAAGGCATGCAGCTTTCTTCTATTTTCTTTTTTGAGGGCGCATGCTTCGACTCCCTACAGTAATAAAGAGAATGTAAAGCATCGTACGGTACGAAGTCTTACGTTTAAATCAAGGTTTCTATTCGATAAGAGTGACCTCATCTTCGTATAAGCTGTTCTTGCAATTTCTGTGTGTCTATTTATTTCTGCAGTTTGATCATTCTCTTCATTTATAATTGTACCCAAGTATTATTGATATTTTATGACTCTTTGAATGATCAACGTTTGTCGGTTCTTTATTTGTTTAGTGATATTCATATATTTTGTCTTTTTTAGATTCAAGGTGATTCCGTACCTATTCATTACTATATGTATTGATCCCTTCCATAAGGTTTTGCAAGTCTTTCAAGCTGGTTGTAATTATAAAAGTATCTTCTGCATATCTGGGATTATTTATATTTTTCCCATTTATCACTATCCCAGCTTCCGTGTTTGCTAGTGCTTGACTGAAAATTTCTTCCGAGTAGATATTAAACAGTAATGGCGAAAGTACGCATCCCTGTCTAACTCATCTTCTAATATCTATTTCCGTAGACTGTTCTTCTTCTACTTGTACTGTTGCTTTCTGTTCCCAGTATAACGTTTGGGCAAGTTTGATAATTTTTCTGTCAATACCGTTAGCTAAGAGGATGTTAATTAATTTTCGTGTTGCACCCTATCGAAAGCCTTATCACAGTCAATGAAACAAGTGCAGATCAACGTTCATATCGCGGCATCTTTGTATTAGAACATTTATGGCAAGAAGTCTTTCCAGAATTCCTACTTCACCACGGAATCCAAATTATGCTTCGCCAATTTCTTCTTCGGGTCTTCTATATATCCTGTTGTGTAATATTTCAATGAATACCTTCAAAGTGTGCAACCATTCCTCCGGTATAATACTCGTCTGATAGATAGAATTATATAATCCAGTCAGCACCTTCTATGAATTTTAGTAGCTCAACAGGTAGTTGGTCAGGTCCAACTGCTTTGTTATCATTAGAGTTTTTAATAACGTACTCGACTTCTTCTACAGTGATTTCTTAGCATCGTTTTGTTTTTATGTCCAATGGTTTTCCTCGCTCATCTGAAAATAGTTCCCTGATTCTTCCCATCTTTCTAACTTTGCTGTTGTATCCAGAAGTATGCTCCCGTGTTTATCCGTTATTAATCCTTTGTGTCTTTTTCTACCTATTCGTGTAACCTCCTTGATATTTTTATGCATGTTGAACATGTCATATCTTTCGTCAAGTTTTTCTATGTCCATACATGGTTGCACCAAGTAGTTCTCCTTTGCCTCAAGTCGTCAAGCTAGAGAATTTATTTTAGAACCTCTGGCCAAAGTGAAGTTACTTGTGGCCCTGCTATCTAAAGTGTATTCAAATCCGCCGTGCAGTGGTTGTAAACAATAACACGCGCTCGGCGGCTGGCCTGTGGATGTCAGTCGCCAGAGCCGTATTCAAAACAGCAGCCAAAGTCCATAGTATCGGATGTTGAGTAGCATTTATGAATCATATTTTTCCATCACAGCTGTATTGATGTATTTTAGATTTTATATATTATTCTTACCTTAGGATCCTTCATTTTTGGGAGTACAGTTGAGAAGGGGTCAATACTTCAGTCAATTATATCCTCCCTATCGATGAGAATACTTTTCCTTCCTCGTTTCCCAAATACGAAGTTAAGCTTCTTTAATAGCTTATAAAACATGGTCCGCTTAAAATTGGGCAAGTCATTTTCGTCATTCACCTGTTTCAGGACTTTGTCAATAGTCGGAAGTTTATTTCGGAAACAGAACTGATGCACCTTTCTCCTAATTGCACTTTTATCGCCATGGTCCACAAGGTCAATGCAACTTTTGCGATGCTGATGTTAAAGGTGCAGCAAAAGAGTGTCTGGTTCTGATTTTTTCTGGGTTTCGTATTTATATACGTTTAATATTACCTCCTTAAGCCTCACGTCAAAATGGCTCTTTTTTGACCTCTTCCTTGGTGGACTCAAATCCTGACTTGTAGCCACAACCATGGGTTCATCTGCAGTGTCTGTGCTACTAAGCCTCTTTCTTGGTAGACTTAAATCCTGTCTTGTAGCCACATCCATGGATGCATCTGCAGTTTCTGTACTCCTAGACATCCTTCAATATCTCCTTCATCTTATCGGGGAATAACATAAACATCACTAATAGCTATTAAAACAACAGAACAACACAGATAACACTAAAATTCGCACAACAGCACGGCAGGTATGCGATGATAAAAGCACGATGTACGCTATCATTAACACGACGCGTCGTATACAATGATAAACACACGGAGCAACTGAATAAAATACAACCCTGTACTCTGTCCAACGACCCAGACGGGCGGCACAGCGGCAAGCCGCGAAGGTGATTATTGCCTTTCGACCAATCGCAATGAATGCCGCCTTATTACTCGGGTGGCGTGCGTGGTATCCTGTTTGTTTACAATATTCTGCACCTTGGATTTGAATACGGTATAGCTATAACATCAACAGACGTCATTTGTATGTGATGGAGGTGGCAAGTGACCCAACATGTGCAAGCTGTGGCGAGGAGGAAAAGTCCTCGGCACATATTCTATCGCTGTGAAGCCTTTAGGTATCACAGGCAGACTACACTAGGGCTGGATTCAAGGCCATTCTCACCTTTCCGACGAAGGCCTAGGGAACTAGGGTTGAAGAGGTGCAGAAGAGCACGCTTATAAGGCCTATACACTGATACACTGATAGCTCTTATCACTAGAAGCCTCTCTCCTTCTTTCACTAATTTATACCCGTCGAAACCTACAATATCTAGACACGAACTGTGAGAGAGGGAAGGCGACTGCAGAATTGTACAGTTTGAAAATTCATTTTATGGTATCAATCCCACAAACATCGTCGCTAGCCGCTACGTTTTTAATCCTACTATCAATATTATTCATTATTCATGTAAATAAAAATCGAGCAATCAAGCTTTTGCTGATCACAAATGTTTTTAGCGGCGATGCAAACAATATTTGTGCATCGGCTGTAGACTCGATGCGTATATTATAGAATTATTTTATTTCCCTTCTATGTACATATTTGCATTAATCTGAATATGGTTTTACTTGTTGACCAGTAAAATGCCATGGATTAAAGAGAGCTATAGGGCGATTCAGAAGTTACAGTAAACAAATCATACAAAAGAGGGCTTATAGCAAAGAAAATAGTTAAGATGAGGGAATCTTGGGGTTGTGATCAAAATTTTGAATAGATACTACGGGTCACTGCATAAAGGAGACTCTGGTGTTATCTGCCAAGCTTTCAAGAATGTTTTTTGCCATCTTCAAGGCTTTCTACAATAGTTAGAAGAAATAAAGGAAAATTGAGTTTAAATATTGTAATTAAAATAAAAAATACAACGTTGAGTTTGCTGTTTTTTGTGCAGTTTCTTACCAGCAAACCTCAAAGTTGTGAGTATTTGTAGAAAATTAATTACAATGTTTAAACTCAATTTTCTTTTTTCTTCTTCTAACTATCGTAGAAAGCCCTGAAGATGGCAATAAACATTGTCAAAAGCTTGGCAGTTAACACCAGATTCTGATTTATGCAGTGAGCCGTAGTTCTGTTTCCAAAATTTTGACTACAACCCCAAGATTTCCTCATCGTAAACAAACCATATATGGTTATATGATCTATTTCACATACTGTTTTTTTTTGCGAGAAATTAATTTTTTTGGATTTGTGTGACATCATTTTAGAACTTATAAAGCGTTCTCAGGCCCTTCCGTATCCACCTTTTACTCCTCAAATGAATAGTGACAAGTTCTTTTGAAATTATTATCGCGCAATTCTCTTTTTTTTTTTTGGACACGGAATAGCCGAAAAAATGAGGAAAATATTTGAACCCGTCTAGGACCATGACGTCATGGTCCCTGTGGAAACAGCCAATCGGAAGACGGATAATATGTGAGCCGTGTTGCCATTCTATCGGATCTAAGGTCGTAGGTAGTATATTGTTCCAGGAAACAGATGGTTGGGTTTAGGTCAAGAAAAAGTCTTTTACTGTTTTGCCGTCGTTTCGGCCTTTATTAGGCCATCTTCAGGGCACTAAAAAGTTATTTCTTTATAATTAAACAGACAAATATACATTACAGTTATAAAAAAATTGAATACCTATATAAAATGACAATAAACAATAACAAATTAAAAAGGAGGGGGTGGTAATTGCTATTTAAAAAAACAAAAAAAAACTAATATACAATATACACAATAAACGGGTAGTACTTACACCAGTGATGGACTTCCTGAGTCAAATATGGTGAAAAGGCACATGTAGTATAAAAAAAGTATGTAAGGGCAAAACGACACGTAATAAATAAATAAGACAATAAGACGGAGATTGTCTATTCACAATCGATGTGTACGCCGGACTGGCAAAAATCATAGGTTTAAAGGAATTCTATAGGGGCACAAAAAGGTTAGCAAGAAACATAATATTTGAATATTTATATAAACATTGAATACAGGGCGAAGTTGAAAACAGAAAATGTAGAAAAAGGGGTGGGATGGGGTAATGTAGAACAGTGTTAACTATAAAAAAGAAGAAATAAATGTGTGGTTAATTCTTCTTGGGTATTTTGCTGATCAGTATATTGTTCCCTTTTTTTTTATACATGATTCAGTGACCGTGATCTAGGTTAAGGTTCGTGGTCCGTCATTTGTTTGGTGAGCGCGTTTGCGGTATTTGTCTTTTTCGTCCAGAATCCTGACATTTTCCTTTCTGTTGTTTTGGGCTGTTTTTTGTTGTTTTTGGTCGTTTTCTGTTGTTTCAGGCAGTTTTGTGCTTGTTTTCGGTTGTTTTGAGCTACTTTCTGTTCTTTTATGTTGTATTGGGTTGTTTACTTTTGTATTTTATTTTTTTGTTAGTTTTTTGAGCTGTTTGAGAGCTGTATTCAGTTGTTTTGTTTCATTTTCTGTTATTTTAGGTTATTTTTGGTCGTTTCTGGCTGCTTTCTGTTTGTTTTCTGTTATATTTGGTTGTTTTCTGTTGTTCTTGATCATTTTCTGTTATTTCTGCATATTTTCTGGTTATATTCTATGGTCCTCTGTTGTTTTCTGTTGCTTCCGGCTGTTTTTCAGATAATCTGCCTAAGGTTGACGTGGATATGATATGATGTAATATGGTGAACGACTACCTATGTAAATAATATTCAGTTCTTCAATACAGATATGAAAAACGTGAACACTAAGAATTTTCAAAATCTTTAAATATCATTTGCGGTAACAAGCAACATAATAATTTTTTGTTTGCAACAGTAATATACAGGTCCTTTAGGCATATCTCCTTTCTCAATTGAAAAGAACGACAGTTTATGCTGTTCAGTATTTCTTGGAATCGCACAAAATATGTCGATTAAGTTCTTCCGTCATGAAGGCACAAAGCATACTGTTTCATTTTATTATCTGAAAATAAAAATAAACTTCCAATATTGGTTGACATTTTGTTGAAAGGTTCGTGTTTCCCAGCTGGAAATAATACGGCAGTAAGGACAACGTATGATGAGTATCCACTAATGTGAAAATGTGTAAACGATTCAAATTTTCGAAATCAATCATTCAAAGAACAATAATTGAAGACAAAAAAAGCTTCGATTTGAGACAGGGAAAATTGTAAGGTTAGGTTAAATATTCCTTTATTTGACAGCCAAAAGATGAAACACACAGAGCATCCTCTTGACGGAAGACAAATCATAAAACCGTAGTTTGTGTAGTGAAAATTGAATCAATACAGCGATTTGGGAGTTGACGAGGCAACAATGCACTGCTTCGCAATGATTGGCTAAATTTGAATTCTATATTTAAAATTTTAAAATGGAATTTCTAGTAAACCAAATGGTGCAGAAAGTAACGAAATGCATTAGTACACCTATTTTTGTATACACTAAGAGGTTATAATGATGTAATCATTGTTTTCAAACCCATGAGACTAGTCCATTGGAACAGCTTGTTCGAAAGCAGCATCAATCCATAAAACGTACGGTTTTTTTTGCTGTATTAATAGGCGTATACCTTGTGATTTATTAATCTTAGCTACCATATGTTCTTAGATGACGATTCTATGCATTTTACCCACCCTTTATGTGTTATATTCAATGGTACTATATCCTATCCACCTATTACTATTATCTGTACCTCTTATAACAAGTATTTTCCATTTCACCATACATTAACTACCATAATAATAGCTCTGGAGAGGACTAGCCTTACGTAGTACGTGCTTGAGATTTTATTGTTATTTGTAGCAAATAGAGAAAATAACCAAACTTCGCAACACCTTAATTTGTGCTGCCAAATTAGCGTTGTAAGGGCTGTGTACATAAATGATAGTGTTTGTGTTATAATCTAGATTTAGAAGTAAGTAGTGTGTTATTAATATACATTTTCAGGGGTTTCTGTGAATGTATTGACAGGAAGACGAAGCAGAGTGGTCCAAATAGCTTCAGAATGACTCATACGGAACTGACTTCGTTATCATTAAATAATGCATACATGATACTGACAGATCAAGGTTTATAAATATATAGTCTAAGATCCGAATATAAGACGATATTCACCGAACTTGTTAATGGATGAAAAGCATTTTATATTAAATTTAATATGTTAAAAAACATATCGCGAGTAGGTTGGCTGAAAAATTTCAGTCCAGGATATGATTAATTAAATATTGAAAAATTAATTTTTCTTAAACATTTCACTGGTTTGGTTAATAGACAAATCACATATCAATCGAAAGTATGAAGCCCATAGAATATGCAAACGTTAGGTTGGCTACGTTTATCCCGTCCCAACTATAGGGTAGGCAGGTATAAACAGGTAGATCAATAATAATAATTTGCACCGGTGTGGTTAATGCATGAAACTTATATCAAAATAAAGATAATTTTATTGCAAACAGGTCGATATAGTGTTGTCTGCAAAAAATCAGTCTGGAATTCCGGTTGATGGTTATATGGTTATATGATTTATTTCGCATACTGGCTTTTTTGTGAGAAATTAAATTTTTTGAATTTGTGTGACATCATTTTAGAACTTCCGGTTGTCGAATTCTAAAGATCAAAATAGTGCTGCCAGTGAATACGTGCGCCAGAGAGGTCCGAGCGAACTATCCCGTGTATTAACAAAGGACGCAACATAGCAGCTGCATGTAGCTCGGCCATTGAATGAAAGAGAGTGCGCATGTCATGTGTGTGCTATGATTGTTGCTATTTATAAACATTAAATTGTGATAAAAAATGGCTAATAAGTGTTTTCTATGCAATTCGGACGATGATGTTATTGATTTTAACGATGAAACGTATGAAAACTGTTCGTTGAAATTAAATTTTCGTAAAAAGAAAAGTTTTAAATGCAGTGGCGTTGAGTTAACCAATGCATCACTCGATTTTGTAGATTATCATACCACGTGCTACAAAAAAGTGACTGCTTTGGGTAAAAAACATAATGAAGAGTTTAATAACTTTCTTGGTGAGAATACGGTAAGTGCATAATAATTTAACCTTCAAAACTATCTTAGTAAATACATCTTTTAAATTTTTTTAATTGTGAAATAATGACATGGAAGATTCATAAATTTATACATTTTTGATTATGTTTCATTTAAATAAATCATTTCAATTTCACGGACACATGACATGCGCACTCTCTTTCATTCAATGGCCGAGCTACACGCAGCTGCTATGCTGCGTCCTTTGTTAATACACGGGATAGTTCGCTCTGACCTCTCTGGCGCACGCATTCACTGGCAGCATTATTTTGATCTTTAAAATTCGACAACCGGAATTCCAGACTGATTTTTTGCAGACAACCCTATATCGACCTGTTTGCAATAAAATTATCTTTATGTGCATTAACCACACCGGTGCATATTACTATTATTGATTTACCTGTTTATACCTGCCTACCCTATAGTTGGGACGGGAAAAACGTAGCCAACCTAACGTTTGCATATTCTATGGACTTCATACTTTCGATTGGTATGTGATTTGCCTATTAACCAAACCAGTGAAATGTTTAAAAAAAATAATTTTTCAATATTTAATTAATTATATCCTGGACTGAAATTTTTCAGCCAACCCACTCGCGATATGTTTTTTAACATATTAAATTTAATCTAAAATGCTTTTCATCCATTAACCAGTTCGGTGAAGGTCGTCTTATATTCGGATCTTCTACTAATAGTAGTATACATTATTATATTAATATTATTCCAATTTAATTATTATAATATAACGTCTTTATTCCCAAGAGCATATTTATTATAATTTTTTGGTATCAGGTTTCATTCTGATCCAGATATACAGGGTGTTAATCCAAACTGCAGATTTTTTTGATAAACATAATTGAGATTCATCCAAACTTACCTCAGTGCAAAAGTTGATAATAACCGAATCAGTTGTAATTATCATTTCGTTTATATGCTTAATAACAATTCATCAACAGGATGAGGTAACGGCATGAAATGAGGAACTTGGGGCTTTATTGAGGCAAAAAATCCAAATTCGTTTTTAGGTCGGATACCACTTGTAGAGGGCACCACTTACTATACTTAAATCTCTTTAAAACGATCTAACTTTTTTATGTCACGGTAGGTATATTAGTGTAAATGTTGAAGTTTTATGTTTTTTCATACATTTCTAGGTGAAAGAGGTATACTGGCGAATAATCGTTTTCCAGTTCTTGAAATATTTTTTACATATTAAAAAAACTTTCAAGGACCACGAGTAAGACGCAAAATGTCAACAAACCATAGCAAATTTTGACAGTACCTTTTTTTTATGGTCAGTCTCTTGCAAAGGCTGAAAGCCTATGGTGCTCTAGAAGCGCTGCGAGAGGATAAGTGTCGGTGCACGTTAGCTTTGAACCGCTGCAGGTTGTAGCCGTTGGGAAATAAATTCCCCCGCAGCTCATTCCACATGTGGTGGAGATTGTTCGGGAAGTAGAGACCGCGATCTGATAAGGATAAGCTTGCAGAGCCTCTCTATTGTTCCTTGTTCGGATGGCCTTTGGTGTCGTTATCTGGGAGAGCTGACTCGAACATCTTCCGTGATAGAGTCTGTAAAACAGGGACGGTTCAGCCACCCTTCTTCGATATTCCAGGCTGTGGAGGTCCTTTGTGAGTTTAGGCGTATCGATTATCCTAGTTGGCCTCTTCTGGATAGTGTCCAGAGGCTTTAGAGAGTGCTTCGGAGCGCATCCCCACACATAGGAGCAATACTCCAACGATGGTCGGATCTGTGCCTTGTAGACTAGCAGTAGTTGCTCTGGTGTTTACAGCTTCCTACAGCGATACAAAACTCCAAGCTTCTGGGATGCTATTTTAGCAATACTGACGACGTGGTCATGCCAAGACATGTTATTGTTGATGTTGGTTCCTAAAAGCTTGACGGAAGGTGACCCGACTCGGCTATTAGAAATTAGCATGAAACCAGACAGAATTTGTTAGTGATGAGAGATAGGACTTCCCAGAAAAGAACAAAAATAGAGATAGGCTTACATGTAATGGTTGGGACGTTACGTTCACGTAAAAATGGTTAAAGAAATATAATCTTCAACATTTACACTAGCACACCGTGACATAAAAAAACTACTTTATGCTTATTTTTCTAGTGACCGCGACTATAGATTATGGTTATTTTCCATGGGTTTCGGTCAACGATTGAAACTATAACTTTCCTTCACTACGTTTCGGTTTATTTTAATCTAAACCATCTTCAGGTGTCAAAATGTCTGTCTGTTTCTTTCCTTTGCAATTTCGGTTTGAGTCTTCTTAAAATCCTTGAAAATATGGCTGCTACTTGCATTCATTTTGGCTCTTCTCACCAGGCCGAGAACTTTATGCTTATTTTTCTAGTGACCGCGACTATAGATTAAAATAAACCGAAACGTAGTGAAGGAAAGTTATAGTTTCAATCGTTGACCGAAACCCATGGAAAATAACCATAATAAAAAAATCTACATAACCTTAAAGAGCCTTAATGTATAGTAAGTGGCGTCCTCTACAAGTGGCATGTGAACAGAACGGATTTGAATTTCTTACTTCTCCTGTTGATGAATAAGTGAGCAAAAACGAAATGTTAATTACAACTTTGACTTCTTTGGATTTTGGTTATTATTAACTTTTACACTGAGATAAGTTAAATCTCAATATTTTTACCCAACGAATCTGCGGCTTTTCTGTGTACCATTGATTAGCGAACACCCTGTATACATTCAAAACTCTTATCTATTGACATGTGTCAAACAGCGGTGTCAGTATGAGTCATCTGTATGTGCACTCTGCCTTGTCTTTCCCCTAATATCTCATCCGCTCATCTAACTGATCAAGGCCAACCCAAAAAAGTAATTCCGTGTATTGACGTTGAATGTCTGATCCCCTCGCGTGGGGGGGTGAGACGGGGGAGGGCCGGTGGATAAGTGGAAAGCAGAAGACCGGAATATCGATTTTCCACACCTTCAGTACCAGGAATGTGGAGGGAAATCACCACACGCTGAGCTGTGTGATTATTCGAGGAAGTCGTAGGAAGGGATGTTCTTTCCGAGAAATACAGAGAGTTTAAAGAGATTTCAGCTTTGAGGGCGATGTCGAGACTCGAGAGTGAACTTGAAAGTTCGTTTGCACAGTTGAACGTTTTATTTGAGGAGTTTTAGAAGTCATGACATACAGGGTGATTTTTTTGACGTATTAGACGTTTGCCAGTTGTGGTTAAAAATCAGATATTTGCCTTGCGTTTCCGCCTGCCTTTCTAAAATATACTTGAAAAGATGGAATTACCGACCGAAACTACTTTCTACGGCCGAAACCGAAACCGAATTTCGCCCTCCGTCTCAGTTTCGGCCGAAACCGAAACGTCAATATAACGTCAGTAAGTTTTTCGTGGATATAAAAATGAATAACGTTTCATCAGCATTATCACACCTTATTTCAAATAAATTATTTATGCTTTTTGGAATAAGAAGTTAATCTGAACCAAATATCATTTCATATTTATATTATGTTTTGTATCTACATTTCTGAAGTACCTACGTGCTAAGTACAACTACTAAGTATTTTTTAAGGTATAGAGTTTTCTCTGAATTTAATAAACTTACAGCTATTGTTGACTATCAGTATTCATAACTGAACAACTTTCTTTGCAAGTATGTAGCTTCCTCAGTCTGAATAAATTTGACTAGTAGCATTAAGTAGGTAGTTGTTCAGTGGAATCAAACGTCGGTAAGGCAGACGTGAATTTTAGGTGAATCTTCCTCAAAGACAGAAATGGACTGAAATTCTAGTGAGAGTAATATCTGCGTTTCTTTGCAAGCTTGGCTCCGATAAGCAGGCTTCTTAACTTATGATAAGTTATTACCATCATCTACCCAGCAAAATGACACTTCTTCTCTTGAAGATTAGTGCTCCGAGGGCGTCCAATCGCAGCGCCAAATCCATCGAATTTAGTTTCGGTTTCGGCCGTAGTTTCGGCTGGATGGCAGCCGAAACTGAAACTAAACCGAAACCCGTTTTTTGGCCGAAACTAGGCCGAAACCGAAACCGAATGTTCGGTCGGACACTAGATGGCATGTTTCAGTATCGATCGATCAAAAAATATAGACCTTTCTAATCACGAAACATTGACAAGATAAACAGCCGCCAACTTCTTTCAGTGATAGTCATATTGCGATTACTTGTCAGAGAATTTAGGTGCATCAAGACTGGGGCAATGAAATTTAGTAAATTAGCAAATGCCATCATCAAGTACAAAGGTAACGAAACCATGTGGGGGCGGCTTAGAATAGCTCCCATCGCATCGTATATCCTGCGTGTCGGAAAAGGCGACTAAAAGCAACCGAACTACTGTCGGTATAAACAGTAACCTCTTCTCAACCAACAGATTTGGGTGGACGAGTTGAGAAGAGTCAGAACACCTTCTTGTCCTTGGGGTGAGAAATTGCACCTAAAGGCGGATGAACCAGTAGATACCATCTGGTCAACGGCATGAGGATGCAGAAAGCAAATGGGAAACTACTGCTTAAATATCTCAAAGATATCCCAAGACAAACTCGTAAAATGAGTAAATGCATTTTACGAGTTCACTATATGTCTGTTAAGACATTGTGACTACGATGATGATGACAAAGGTAACGGCATCAAGCAAATTCTGCGCCAGTCTACTCATAAAAATGTACATCAAATAACACAATGTCAAATCCAAAGATTCGGGACGGTAACTATTTATTTTGCACATTTAGGACGTGTGCACTATTGTTTTATATACAGGGTGAGTTTTTAGTACCGGATCGGGCGATAACTCTACTGTAAAAGATAACGAAAATAGTTGTATATAAAGATTTGTAGCTAAGGATATACTCCTTGCCCAGAAAATATTATCCATATCATAACTACGTGGTGATGGAAGCATATTTAGATTTTACTGATGATTCCCGTTCTTACAATATAAGGTATCGCAACATTGTACAGTGTATTTCAAGTTTTAAATATTTAACGAATCATTAAAATATAAGGTCGTAATAGTATTTGATGAAGCGAAAACCCCGAATTATTGCGATAAGTCAAGTATGTTGAGGAAATAATTTATAGACGTGATGCATGATTATCAAGCAGATCTATAAAGTAGGATTTGAAATATTAACTGACCCAGAGCGAATGAAACGATTCTTTAATCTTTCAAATGCATCAGTTTTAGGGTGCCTTCATTCTGGATATCGCTGTTAATATATTCTAGAGAGAAGTAGGCAATTTCTCAAAGATTCTCCTAAATACCCTATATTTGTCTTCCATAGAAAAGTTCATTTTAAGACCCGATTTTCACACAGTATGAAATTTTGAGAAGATTATAAAAACTATCAATATTTTAAAGCCTACCTGATAAATCTGTTTGATAATTATGTATCACGTTTATCAAATTATTTATTCAGCATACTTGACTTGTATTATCTCGATAATTCTGGGTTTTGACATCATCATATTATAATGGGCTTATATTTTAGTTGTTCCTTGAATAAAAATAAATGTTTCTCAAAATAAATGAATTTTAGTACACAATTTAAAGTACGTTTAAAAATTGGTAGAAAAATTGAAATAATTTGGAAACTATTGAATGTAGGTATATGAAATGCTATAAAATATGAAAGAGGATACTAGATGCAATTTTTGGTAAAATAAAATATCAGGGTTACATTTAAAAAAAGAGAAAATCTAGATGCTTCGTCCTACCTCAGCTTATCGAGTTTTATATAGCCCGGGGTTAAACTAGAAGATATTTTTGTCTTGCCATCTACAAAAATAGTTTTTGATTCATTAATTTTCAATATACAGTACGTTAATTTAACAGCGATTAAAAATGGTCATAACTTTTGAAATACTCTGTAATGTTCCAATACCTCATATTGTTAGAACAAGGATCATTAGTAGAATCAAATATGGGATAATATATAGGGTGTCTCATTTTAAAAAAGACAAGTTTGTATCACCACGTAGCTATGAATCACCCTGTATAAATCAACATATTTTCTGAGTAAGAAGCATATCCTTAGCTACAAGTGGTGTACACAACTTTTTTCACTGTTTTCAGTAGTAGTGGAACTATCGACCAACGATCCGGTACTAAAAACTCGCCCTGTATGTTTAAATATGGTGCTTCTGGGTTTAGATACTCGTATGTCACTGTCGTAATCCAACTGGCGTACTTGCTAAAACATTGGCCGGTTCATGTTTGATGTGAGGCCATCACGAGGTGTTAACTGAGTCTATAATAAATTAATTTTAAATAGTCTTAAATAAAAATACAGCAATTTAAGCACAGAATTTAAGAGCGTCTAAAAATTACTATAAAATACCATCAATTGCTATCTTGTAAATATAGTATGTTAGAAAGGCGGGTCGAAACGGAGAACGATTTTCAAAACTCTATTTTATTTCCAAAATGGCAAATGTCTAACGCGACTTGTAACAAATCACCTTAGGTCGGCATTATCTTAAGAGATATCAATGCCGAACTCCTTAAACTCTTTTTTTTTGTATCTGAAGCTTACAGTAGAATATGAAACACGAATGCTGATTCATTCTATTTTTTGCTCGGAAGGCTTGAAAGTCAGCTCTTAAACATAAACTTCAGATGCCTCATAATCAAAAGCATGTCTCAGTAAATAAAAAGAGATCAAACTGGAGAATCCCTACGTTTGTATGAATAACTGTGACTAAATCCACGTAGTGAACTTCTTTGGGTGGCTGACCTTAATTTGCATAAGCTCACGCAAAGTGTGTAAAAATATCCCATACAATTATCAATCTGTAATCTAGATTCTACTTATGTTATGGTTCAGTCAATATTTACCCTTGCTTGTGCTTATGCAGTTCAATAGAAACGGTGTTTTATCCACTTGTAACCTACTGATGTATTCTTTTAGAACAGTTCTAGTATCGAACGCACTTGATCTATTTTAAATTATGATGATGAAATTACGGGTATGCTATTTTATGATATTTTCAGCTAGGTTAAAGGTTACTGACCGTCGTTGTTTGAAGAAATGAGGATTTTTTTTATTTGAATAAAATATGCTTATTTTTTTTAAATATGCTTATTATTTCGCGAGTTGTGTTAGGCTACTTAGTTGTTATTTTTTTAGGATTAGGTTAGCAATAAAAGAAAAATTCGCTATTATTATTTTTCCATGCGACGTTTTGAATAATATATAGTCGATCTTCAGGCATCATAATGTCGAGGTTTTCATCGTATTAAACAACATGACAAGAGCATCGCTGGCCGTGTCTTTATTTATATCTAGCGATATCTTACCATGTCGCTGCTCTCTATATTTTAAAGGCATTCGATCAACTGTGACCATGTACTCTTCTAAACAAGCTTCCGTCTTACGGGCGCCCTGTTAAGCTTTGCGGTTGGCTCGCAGACTTCCTCTCAGGTCTGAAAATCTCTGTCGTGGTAGACGGCTTTTCCTCTTCTTTCCATACCATCAATGCTGGGGTTCCGCAGGGATCGCTATTGGCTCCGACATTGTTTCTGCTTCACATTAATGATCTACTCTAGCACTACAAATCCAATCCACAGTTTTGCGGATGACAGTACGCTGCATGCAGGCATCATGAGCAATACACCGATCTCTGTGGTCGAGCTGGAACGCAGAAGAGTGACAGTGGCAGCTTCACTTTCAAAGGATCTCGATACCAATACCGCATGGGGGGTCAAGAGTATGGTAAAATTTAATGCTTCTAAGACCCAGTATTGTACGCTATCAAACAAGAAGTGCCCAAGCCAACACCAGGTTCTAATGAACAACCGGGCTCTGCCAAGGAGTGACTCATTCAAGCTGTTAGGAGTCAACATTACAGAAAATCTGATCTGGCACGAACACGTTGCGTCAATTGCAACAGCTGCGGTTAAAAATCTAGAGTACCTATTTAGAGCCAGAAAGTACTTCTCGCCATGTAACCTCCTCAGTCTATATTTATAAAGCCCAGTTAAGATCAGGCCTGGAGTATTGCTCTCATGTCTGGGGAGCTGCTGCCTTTACTACCCTGTCTATACTAGATGCCGTTCAGAGAAGGGCAGTTCGACTAATTGGCGACCCAGCCTTAACGCGCCACCTTCAGCCACTTTCTCACGGGCGTGCTGTTGGTGACCTCTCACTCTTCTATCGATATTCCAACGGAATCTGCTCCTCTGAGCTATCCTCATCGTTCCGCCGCTCACCGCTCTTATCAGTTGCAGCCTCGCGACCGCTGCATCTCATCCTAAGGCGGTCGTTCTTCATGGATCAAGATTTATTCCCAGGGTGTCCAAGGCTAGGAATGGACTGCAAGGAGATGTATTTATCGGACCTGCGGGTATTGGCCCATTCAAATCCCGCGTTAACAAACTTCCCCTAGCCCTTTCACAACAGCCGCGGTACTCTGGTATTTAGGCTCTGCCTACGCGGTGTGCTCAGTTATAAAAAAAATTGTTTGATACGATGATGATGACTATATATTAGTCGAAACGCATCATGGATAAAGAATAATAAGGAGTTTTCGTTTTATTGCTGACCTAATACTAAAAAAATTACAACTAAGTTAGGCTATATGTTGTTACCCTTACGCTTAAGCAGGGCTTAAAAATATTCTGTTAAAGTTAGCACGACATTAGATATAATGAATATTGCCTTGTGTAATATAGTTTAATAGAAGTCGATAGTGGCTTCTATGAAGAGATATCAATGTGAAAATTAATGTGATACTAGAACTGTTACCAGGAATGAATCTAGTTTAGTGAATATGTACCATATCACATTCAGTACGACAGCTGTTTATAATGTATGACATAATATTCAAGAAAATTACAGAAACGTCGGAATGGACGTGTACTCTCAAATTCCTTGCTATGTTTTGGTGTATTGTTGTTGAATTTTAGTCTGTGTTTACTTGTTTGATAATATATTACTTTGAAAGGATAATGCTATTGATTAGATTAACAATTCAAACCTGTAGGTACATTCTCTTTTAGCGTAGTCAGTAACATATTAGATGGATATAGTGAGTAGTATTTTAGATATTGTACCTGACTTATATTCAGTTCAGTTTCTCAGCAGGAGGCAAGGAAGTAGACAGCAAGAGTATACCGGGAGTCCTAGAATTTCCTTGATACGTGATATTTTTGAAACAAAAAAAAAGTTCAATCGAAAACTGAGAGGCATTTTTGAAAGTACTATCGTACCATGCTTTCAATGAATTTTTTCTACTTCAACCTTTAAAACTCTCCCCCAACTATTTTTTTCATATAACATCCAATAGTTCCTTCCTACACAAATTAATTCCTTATTTTATGTGAAATCTTGTATCTTTGATTTTATACATAAATCTATTTTTTTTTTCGTAAGAAGCATAAGATAAAAAAATAGGAATTTGTTTGAGGCGTAATATTTTCGTAACAGAAACAGATAAAAAAGAAAACTAAGTGGGCGTTTCAAGGGTACTGCCTTTGAAACTTTTTTGTACTGTATTAAAATAAGGATTTGTTTGAAGCGTAATATAATAAAAAAGGATTAAAAACTCCATCTATGATATGATAGGTCATTCAGTATGTTTTTTATACGTTTTATCAAACTTATATTATGCCTATAATTTCATGATTTTACGAAAAAAAAGCATGTTTGCGTACAACATTAAAGGTACCACAAAATAAATAAAATAGCCATATCACTTATTTTTTATGTATCTATAGGGTGCTATTTGAAAACAAAAAGTTGAGGTTGAGTTTACGGGGATGACGTACAAACAAATATTTTGAATGCATAGTACAATAGACTCTACAGTACCTTTAGATCTACATCTTAGTCCTTGCTTGAACCGTTTGTCGTTAAAAAATATCACGTGTCAATGAAATTCTGGGACATCCAGTATAAATACCATACTTTGCCTCTTGATTCTGATAGTTCCTGAATCTCGTAAAATTTGATTCGCAATAGCAAGAGCGGAATGTAAATAAGAAGAAATAAAATGATTTGTTTGAAATCGTAAAAAAATGGATTAATTCTGACAGATTTTTTAACGAACCCGAAGTAGTCCCTTTTCATTTATTCATTATTTTTGCTGACAGTAGCTGTTTGTCATATGGTACTTTATTGCCTTAGTCACCATATCGAATATTAAAATAAAAGATTTTATTTTAATATATTTTTACTTTTAATAATATGTATTATCATCGGTTGTTAGCTCATTGCTTGATTCAATACTGTAAAACACACATTCGTTTACATATTGTACCACATATTTTACTTTTCGTATTTCATTCATCCTAACCTCAGTTTTAGTTATGTAGTGAGGAGGACGAAGTTGCTGCAGACAATCATCGATTTTGAGAAACAAAAAGTAATCATAACGGAATTTTGTTAATTGCTGATTATATTCATAGGCTGAATATACATATTGTTAGATTGGTATTGATAAGAAGTATTTTCTTAGCCTTTTGTGGCTCTATTTCAACTCTACATGTTGATAGGAAAAGAAACATATACAGGCAAACTGTTCTAAAAAATTAAAATGTTTTCATAGTACCTAATATGATTTCTCTTGTAAGTATAATCTTTCAGCTTTCCTTGAATTAAAAAAATTGATCATGACATTTCAAAGAACATAAAAATAATATTGCGATAATTCTTTGCTTAAAGCTTGAATTAATGTTGCCTAATAAAAAAAACCAAAAGTCAGTGGCGTATGTTTTTTCTCGATAATATTGGGACGCCGGCAGATTTAAGAATTTTCATTTGTTTAAGCCTAAATAAGGTTTTTGTGACTTCAAACAGCTTTATTAAGTTTCAACAAAATGGTTTAAAAAATGGTCAGACTGAAAGATTTATCTAACCTTGACAGATGGTTTGCCTCGACAACCCTGTAGGTAGGATTATCTTGCCTGCCAGTTACCTCCAATTAGAACCTAAGCAACTTACGTAAAAAAAATTTCACATTTTCGTCTTGAAATTAAGTGAGCATTCACCTCCTTGAATTTGTTAGAAATGTTAGGAATCACCCTATACAACGTAGCGAGAAACTACGGCAACAAGCTATTTCCTTTGAAACGAATAAACATATACAGGGTGTCCCGCGACGATTAAGACAACCAATATATCAGAACTGAGCAGTAAAAGCGAATTATAATTTTGGGGGTTTAAATTACAGCAAATATAGTATCTTTTCTTGTTACTGTGTTACCCAATGGGGTATTTGTTTTTGATCACGTGACGCCCGATTCAAAATTTTCAATGGGACACCCTGTATATTTGTGACTTTTTGTGTTCCTCCCGATAAAACTATTCCAACAAACACACTTGGGGTCTGAAGTTATTAATTAAAGAGCTATAGGTACTTAAAGGATGGTATGACTACCATTGATTATAACATGTACCTCTACAGTTAAATACTTTGGTAGTGTTTCATAATGGTAGTGGTACAGTACTTTAAGTACTTATAGCTCTTGAATTAATCACTTTCGACCCCAAGTGTGCTGGTTTGTTGGAATTGTCTTATTGGGAGGAATACAAAAAGTCATAAATATACAGGGTGTCCTATTAAAAATTTTGAATCGGACGTCACGTGACCAAAAAAAAAACACTTCATTGAGTGACACAATAATAAGAAAAGATACTATATTTGCTCTAATTTACACCCCCAAAATTGTATTTCCTACTACTGCCCAGTTCTGATTTATTGCTTGCCTTAATCGTCGTGGGACTCCCTGTAGTTATGAAATTTTAGGGTTATGAACAAGACTGTTTACTGCTTTTCTGAGAGAATCTGTCAAAGCTATGACGACATCACTCAGTGCACCGCAGCCATCTTGAATTTTTTCAAATAGCAACGTAGGTTGAGTGATACATCACAGAAAAGCTTATTTTTTCCTTTTTTCAAAACATGTAAATAGCTACAAAATCCTGTAAAATTTCGGTTTTATTATTTTAATTGTATTTTGTACTATTTTTAAACATGTGTCACAAAATACAAAATGTCAGATTCTTTTTATAAGTACAATGTTTACATACTATTTTTAAATAGCAAATTGATTTAGTATTTTTATTCGGTTTTTACAGTATTTATTTTTTTTAAGAACATCACTCGACCTACGTTGCTATTTGAAAAAACAAAAGATGGCGGCGGTACATTGAGTGATGACGTCACATAGCTTTGACGGGTATTTAAAAAAACGCACTATACAATCTCGATCATAACCCTAAAATTTCATAATTTTATATTTATTCGTTTCAAAGAAAATGTCTTGTTGCCAGACTTTCTCGCTACCCTGTATAATATGAATAACAATAGAACTTATTTACTATTTTTGAAAAGAGGAAGAAGTAAGCTTTTCTGTGATATATCACACGACCTACGTTGCTATTAAAAAAATCAAGATGGCGGCGGTACATTGAGCGATGACGTCACATAACTTTGACAGGTATTTTAAAAAACGCACTACAATCTCGTTGATAACCTTAAAATTTCATAAGTATTTTATATTTATTCATTTCAAAGAAAATGCCTTGATGCCAGACTTTCTCGCTACCCTGTATAGTATGAATAACAATAGATGTGGATGATGTTTGCAGCGACTCCGTCATATCTTGTGGTAGTAGGCTTCTTAGATCTATTCGTATTGTAGCGTAATTGACCATGTGATATATATATATATTATCTGACCACTTCTACTGACTGCATCACCTCTAACGCCTGAGTAGCAAGCAATGTTGCACGTTCACATAATGCGAGCAAAGACACTCATGCGACATTTTTTTCACTTCAAGTGCATCAGGTGCGAGAGAAGAGGACGGAAGAAGAGAGAGGATCAAGATGCAGCTCACGGAATGGAAATGCTTTAGAAAGAGACATAGTCAGAGGAAGACGACGATCGAAGGTAACACATGCCAGGGCATCTGTAGGGGATTAGCTGTATAGACAAGATTTATTATAGAGCATAGAGCGGCTATATTTGTATTTATGTTAGCGCCTCCCCACACGGGTCGATTAGTTATGTGGTCGACGCGATTCCTGATGTGCGTCTACTCGCGGCTGCTCATGCAAAGCATTAGAGCGCCACTAACGGGTCGTTTGCTGGTCGTCCCGAGACGTACGTTTTCAATCTCCTTTAGTTTAGCTCGATTGGTTCATGCAGCTTGCACCTCTCATGATATTCGAGGTTATACCACAGCATACTAAACACTCAGCAAAATACCTCTTGAGGATTTCGTATATAAAAATGGTTTCTACAGAAGTTGACTTTGACGGCGCTATTATTCATTCATTTATTTATAATGTGCATACAAATACAGCCACCTCGAAGGATAAATGTACATCAAGATTTTGCTAACCTATGATTTGGCTTGATCTATCATGGATTATGAGCAACTAACAAAAAGTATCGTTACCAATTCGTCATTTTTTGGCCAAGTGTCGATGCTCCCCGATACTTGAACACAAAGTATCGATTCCCTTAAGTATCGGTATCGACAACATGGATTATCGAAAATTCACATAATTAAAAAAAATTAAACTGCTTGAAATGCTTTTTCAAGATGGATGTATGTCCACTAGTTTTTATACTCTTTAAGATATTTTTTCAAGTAGCTGAAGTGGAACTTGACTTTTTAAGATAGAACCAATAATTACTTTTTATTAGTGGTGTATTTAGACGCAATCAACAACGAGTACCAGAGTACCGGAACCCAGAAGGAAGTCTAGTTTCATTATGCACCGAACCACGGCTTGAACTACCCAAAGCAACAAATACAGAAAGAATGACCTCAAGAGCTCAAGATTTCCTTCTTTATAAATAAAAAATTGGAATAACACCTTTACCCAATGAATAATAGATGGCGGTAGTAGTATAAATAAAGTTAAAGGTTAAAGTTGAATGAGCCGATTTGACAAATGGTAGCTTCAAACGTTGATGATTAATCAGTAACACTTCTAAGTTAATTTTGACCAAAAATACTACTGACAATCACAAACATGCAAGTGAACGGTTACACCTTTTAGTGAGCTTCCAGTTTTTGTTCACTAATTACTAAAAAAACATGGACTAGCATAAAATTTAGCTCCAAAGCGTGCTGACTGATCACCTGTTATCTATCAAATCAGTTAAATCATCTCGGGCGGTGGGTTGATTCAGTGGTTAGAGTCGATGGGTCGTGACCGGAAGGTCCCGGGTTCGATTCTCGTTAGAGGCGGAAATTTATTTCTGTTTTTTTTCAATCAAATATAATACATAAAAAAACTGAACGAGAATTCCCACCTGAGCCTTCACTGTTTGCTTCTAATTAACAGTGCTGTTGCTAGAGTTGCGCCGGGAAACAGTGTAACAAAGGCTACATAGATCACGAGGCTAATGGCCGAAGGAGTCGATGTCGACGATACAGAAGTAAAAAAAAGTTAAGTCGTCTCAATCGATCCGTAAAAATAGTTCCTAAATAAAGGAAAATGTTTTAAAAAAATAATAACAATCAAGTTTATTATATCAATAACATTAATCTAGATGTCAGAGATCTGTTAGTAGGTCAGTAAACGTGACAGAAACTTATTGAAGTATCGCAATACGTCAATCTGGACTATTTAGAACAAATTCAAATTGAAGCTGCAGAATTTTCTCCCATAATGCTCAGAAATTATTTTCAAGCTCTTCGCTTTAGGTTAGACTACTACCTTACAGTTATTGGTTAACATTTTGAACACTATTGTGATAAAAATCATTACTAATAATTCAGTTTAGCAGCACACATACTTCCAGCGCATTGTTGTCCATTTTAAAAATCATATACTACCTACTTACCCACCTACCTACCTACTACCCTTCGAGGGTGGCATGAAATGAAATAAAAAATCTCACAACGTACGTTTATGCATTTTATCTCAGCAAATGAGAGCGTCGACCTTGCGTTAATGGTGCCCACCGACGTTTATGCCTCTTTTGACAGATTGTAATCCAAAATGGCGGGATGCGCGTATGGTTGTCGCCAATTTGAGATATTCTGCTGATTGTTTTATATGCTGTGATTATACTGCCAAATCACTTTTAATGTAGTAATATCAGGACATTAGAAGCTTCTGGGCTCCAAGGGCTTACGGATAAATCATTAAATAAGATAAAGTTCGAGTGTAAACTAAAATTTCTAAATTATTAATCCACACAGTACCATAGGTCGAGCATCTCGTACGACTATAAACGCGTCGACCAGATCGACTCATGTGCGGAGGCGCTTACTATGATGCTATTTCGTAGTACTTCGGCATCATATCAAAGATATTACTTGCTTGCCAATCTGCAAGATGGAAATATATATTAGAAGTTTGCACCAAAAACGAACAACGAGCATCAATCCAATGTTTCTGGTTAGAGGGTGTCAAAAAGATGAGAATTTCAAAAATAAATGTTGTCTTCAGTAGTGGTTGATTATTGTTCCTTATTGTCCCTTATTGTCCCTCTATTTTCATCAGAACACATTCTATCGTTCTCTGACTCTTTGACACCCTCTGACAAAAGGAATGGGATATCTGCTAGTTGTTCCTCTTTCGTGCTAACTTCTAATGGGGCAGCTACAGGCGCGGATTTAGGATTTCTTCTACACATGGACGCGCTATAATTTTTTGAAGAGCAAAAAAAGCTCTCGATGCAACTTTGCTGTTCACATATATAGAACCCGTGCTTCCATGACAGGTCTAGGGGGGACACCTGTGCTACCGCGGTCTGATCAGCAAAAAATAAGCTTTGCTTCCCTAGAGCTCTAGCGGGCTAGGGGGGGCGTAGGCCACCCTATAAATCCGCCACTGGGCAGCTATCTATCTGAAACAAAAGGGAAAAAAATAGTTTTACTTATAGGGATTAGGTTCAACCTTTATAGCATGGTTACAACAGTATAGGAATAAAATAACCGTGAACGGAAGGCAGTGTGCACAGTTTAGGCAGAGTTACATCAGTTACGTCAAAAGCGTAGATAGATCATTTTTTACTTACCTTCGTAAATCAAAAAGTATTGCAAACAGCATATCTTCAGAACTAAAGAATTTCTAAGGCCGGTCACAGACGCTCAGTTGTAACTTACAGTTTGGAGAGCACAGTTAAAAGTGTACAGGGTCTAAGAAGCACACACAGGTATAAGTTCATTACATATAGTAAGAGACCGCCCATTAATCACGTGCGGCTTTGAAGGGGGGTGGGGAGGGGAGGGGATCACAAGGGGGCAGGGGGTCTAGTAGGATATCACATGTATTTAATTTATCGTCAAACACATTATAATTTTGATTAAAATAATACATATAGGTAACTATATTAAGTTATAAATCTTCATAGTATGTCGTTAATTTGTTTTTCGCATGATTACACTATTCGTTTATTATTACTTGTATGCCAATCGAAAACACGCTGCGCTGTAGCCTTTCTAGAATTTTTTTATGGTCATCCTCCCGCAAAGGCTGAAATGTGTCGGTGCACGTTAGATTTGAAATGCTGCAGGTTGTAGCCGCCTGCAAACAAATTCCCGGCAGCTCATTCCACAGCGTCGAAGTTCTCCAAAAGAAGGAATGCTGCAGGAAACTGGCTCGGGGAGTAGCGACCTCGAACTGGTAAGGATGAGCTCGCAGAGCTTCTCTAGTGTTCATAGTCCAGACGGCCTTTGGCGTTATTATCTGGGAAAACTCATTCGAATATCTTCCGTAATAGAATCTGTAAAACAGGGATAAGTCAGCCACCCTTCTTCGATGTTCCAGGCAGTGGAGGTCCTTTGTGAGGTTAGATGTATCGATTAGTCTAATTGCTGTCTTCTGGAAACTTCAGAGAGTGCGTCCGAGCGCATTCCCACACATGGGAGCAATACTCCAACGATGGTCGGATCTGTGCCTTGTAGAGCAGCAGTAGTTGTTCTGGTGTATACAGCTTCCTACAGCGGAACAAAACTCTAAGGTTCTGGGATGCCGTTTTAGCAATACTGACGGCATGGTCGCGCCAGAACCGGTTATTGTTGATGTTGAGCCCCAAAAGCTTGACGGAAGGTGACTCGACTATGGGGTGACCCTCCATTTGCACAGTTGGTAAGCCATCGTGAGACTTCTTTGTAAGTGTTGTTGCCTGAGCTTTCTGTACGTTGAACTGTACTTTATTAACTAATCCCTACTCGACAAATATTTTGATGTCCACGTTGATATGATAGTGGCTTGCCGGGTTCCATGCACGATATTAATGTACTGTCGTCTGCGAAGCTGTAGATTGGATTGATGTTATTTCCAGCAGCTCGTTGATGTACAGCATAAAAGGTGTAGGGGATAGGACAGATCACTGAGAAACACAGGCGTTTATTCAAAAAAACCGTCTGAGAATAGCCTTCGACTACAACAGAGATCGGTTGTTCAAAAAGCTACTCAGCCACTGGCGAAGGCCAGGTGGTAGTCCATAAGCAGCAAGCTTGATTCACACTCCACACTCTGTCGAAGGATTTCGATATGTCAAGTGCAACAATATGGGATCTCACCACAAATCCCCAAAGGGAGGGGGGGGGGGGTAAAAAAATACTAAACAAAAGATCACGTGATTAATGAATATATAATGAATGAACAATAATAAATTAACTAAGTTCTGCTATCACTGCATTTGATTTAAAACGCACCATCGTTCATCATAAAACGAAACACACTTCACAAATTGGACGGAAAACTGCGCACTGTAACTCATCACACGCAACGTTCAATCCAATCTTCCAGTTGAAACGATTGAAATTCCATTTTAGTCCTTTTAACTGTACAGTTAATTTGAATGGAGACTGAATTACCCACTCACGTAGGTGTGGGTGATTCATTAAATGTTATGCAGTTCAAACTGTCAAGTGGAACTGAGCATCTCGTCTGTGGCCGGCTTAAGATTAAAGTGATATATTTGCCCAATCAAGAAAATCCAACCTGTACTGGCAGAATATTTAACAATACACATTAGCAACCATTAGAAATTACTCACTGGCGTCATATCTACTTGATCTAGGCCATAACAAATTTGGCAATGTTATAGCCTTGACTCGGCCAAACGCGGTACAGATTTCCTGAAATAACGCTAGTTCTTAATTTCTTTACACAGTTTTCGATGAAACTCTTGCGGTGCACTACAAAAACGATTTTTATGCGTTATTATCAATTTAGTATAGGTGAGTGAATTTGCGTAAATATGGCAAACATTCAAATTCCACAATTTTGTTTTATTTGTTGATTTATCCAATTAGATCGAACGTTTTCTGGGTCGTATACATATTCATGTATGTGATAATGTGTTGGTACACTTGTACAGATCTAAAATCTATATATGGGGTAGTGGTCACTGCACAATGTCAAGTAACGGCAACGTTAGAATGACGCTGAATATTCTCTTAACACCTTATGAAGCTCATGATATGGTCATAGCTAGTTTCACATACAAAAACTAATATAGTTTTGGGAGTAGTTTTTGATATACCGATTTTATTGCCAGGCTAGCAAATTGCTGGATGTCATTGTTATTGGGTCAAGCTCTTATTTCAATTTTCAATCATATATAAAAACTGGCATGCTGCATAATGGATTGAATATAAATCGCTTATGAATACTCAATCAGTCTACTCTATGGTCTTTTTGTCATAGCTGGGCATTTTCTAATCGATTTGTAGTTATATTGTTGGTGATTGCATTTGATTAGGATACAGGGAAGATTCAACTGCTACTCATGGTATTTGTCATTGCCCAAGGTATATATAATTAATACAATATCATTTATTTACATACACAGTTACAATAATAATTGTATTGGAATAGCTTGGTTTGGGAATTTTCATTGGCATTGTCACTAGAAAATTCTTCAGTTCCATCCTGTATTGGAATAGTCGGCTATTTTTTAATTTCTAAATGCTTAAATCTACCTTGAAAAAATCTGTCACAGGACCCTATTCATTATAGAGGCACAAATTCATCTACCCGATAAAAACAATGCGTGTTGAAAAATTGTTTAAGTTTATACAGGGTTATCACGTTATTCGACACGGAGCATTATGGCTAAAGTATTTGATAAAAAAAAAATAATAATTTCGGGAGGATAGAGACCCATAAAGGCTACATTTTAAAAATATTCTCATGTTATACAGGGTGCCTCAAAAACACGAAATGTATCAAAGTTATGTTTTTTTAAATAGAACACCCCTCATATTATTGCATATTCAATATCCTTGGTGAATTCTAGTGTGACTTTATGTATCATAAATGAGACTTAAAGCGAACCGTTTAGGTGTAAATCACCATTTTCGGTATAAGTAGATATCAGGAAAAAATTGAATATCGCAGAGATTATAAAATATGGAAGACTGTGACTTTGCCGTATTACTAAGCATAAAATGCGTCAGCTTTGATGAGACTCTCAAATTTAAATTACGTTTATGCTTGGAGAAATCGGTCGATTAATTAAGGAAACTTCGATCCGCGATAACTTGATTTTTTCAAATGGGAATGCCTATTTTTTTTTACACGGCTAAACGTAGAATTTGATGACATTTCTAATGATATAAGGTTGTGAATATCAATCCGTGTTGAATAACGTGAATAACCCTGTATATAAACTGGACTAATTTATTAGAAGGCTTAAGAAAAATAATTAAAAAGGCCTTATGTTATTGGGTGACCTAAATGCCAAAAATTAGGATTTATTTAAATTTTAGTATGAATTTTTTTACTATTTCTAGTATTAAAACTATGATTATTACAATTTCGCTTGAATTTGTCGAAATTAGTGAACGTATACAGACCTCATAATTATTAAAAAAAAAATGTTTACAAGTCTCGGTATGCGAAAATCTTGCTATAGAAGGTATCTGTTTCGAAGATGTCTTCAAAAGAGGCTGATAACTTTTTAGCCTCGAGTGAACATTAGCTCCATAATTTTGAGTTAACTGCTGCATTGGAAAAGCAGTTTTTAACTGTCCTAAAACATAATTTTTCAGAAGAATTCACAATGTGCCTTCCAGTTCAGTAGGGTTTTTGGAAGGAATTAATAAATAGTTTTTTTAACGTTCGTTACTGCACCCGAAATCTTTGAAAATGAATGAAATGCAAAGGAACGAGGTTTGATCACATCATATATTTCGATTTCGTTAGAATTTTTGTTAATAATCGTACATTTTTTTTGCCACCCAACGATAATAGCGGTAGCTGTAGTTGAAACCAAATGTGCACAAGTCTGACGACATTGAAAAATTACATGGTAACACCAGGATCAGTTTTTTATAGAAACATTGGAAACTCCTTTATAAATGTCAAACATTTTGACTCTCCTAAACAAGCTTCCATCCTGCGGCCTCCCTGTTAAGCTTTGCGGTTGGCTAGCAGACTTCCTCTCGTGTCGCAAAATCTCTGTCGTGGTAGACGGCTTTTCTTCTTTCTTCATCAATACTGGAGTTCCGCAGGGATTGGTATTGGCTCCGACATTGTTTCTGCTCCACATCAAGGATCTAGTCTCCAGCAATACAAACACAAACCACAGTTTTTGCGGATGACAGTACTTTGCATGCAGGCATCATGAGCCGACCGATCTCTGCGGTCGAGCTGGAACGCAGAAGACTGGCAGCGGCTGCTTGGTTTTCAAAGGATCTGGAGACCATTACCGCTTGGGGGCTCATGCTTCCAAGACCCAGCTCTGTACGCTATCAAATAAGAAGTTACCAAGCCAGCATCTGGTTCTAATGAACAATCATGGTTTGCCAAGGAGTCACTCATTCAAGCTCTTGGGAGTCAACATTACAGAAAATCTGATCTGGCATAAACACGTAGAGTCAGTTTCAACAGCAGTGAAAGCATGGGTACCTATTCAGATCCAGAAAGCACTTCTCACCATGTAACCTCCTCACGCTATGTATAGCCCAGCTGATACCTGGCCTGGAGTATTGCTCTCATGTCTGGGGAGCTGCTGCCCCTACTACTCTGTCTATACTATAGACGACTAATTGGCGACTTGGCCTTAACGCGCCACCTCCATCACTTTCTCACTGGCGTGCTGTTGGCGACCTCACTCTTCTACCGATATTCAAACGGAATCTGCTCCTTTGAGCTATCCTGTTTTAGTACCGCCACTCACCGCTCCTATCAGATGCACCCGCGCGACCGCTGCTTCTCTTCCTAAGACAGTCGTACTTCATACATCAAGAAGCGAGCGGTACGACCGCACATTTCGTCACCTTCCTTTCAAAAGAGCCTATAAAAAAAATGCTGAAATGAATGACCATTGGGTAGCAGTAATCTGCAGCTACGGTGTATCTCAAATAATCTCGAAGACGTGTCTTTTTCAATTTTGACACGTAAAGAATCTTACAAAGAGGCCCATCTCAAGATAGGCCAGTTGCAAGGAAACCCCTGAAAAATCACTAAAAATGAGATAAGCCTTTTGTAAGGAAGGTGACGATTTATTCTCAGGGTGACGGCTCAACAATCAGCTGTCTTACTCAAGGTCTGAGGATGCTTTGCGCCGATCCCTTTGCGCATCGCCACTTTGGGTTAGATTGATTTCAACAGCGGTGGCACGGCAGGGTCATGGCTATCTACATATCATATGAGTATAGGGACAAATAATATAGACCTCAGCGCAGATATAGTACTTTATGGGAGGTAAACATTACGGACAACATAAATTTTATGTTATCTTTAATGTTTTCCTTCCTTTTACACCGCATGGGTTGAGTATCATTTTTCAATTCTGTCCTGTTGTACACTTGTTTCAACTCCGCCCCTGTCAGTGTGAATGAAACTATCCCAAAATGGCGTCGCTGACGTCAGGTATTTGCAACACGTCATCGTGAAGGAACTGACCGTGAGTAAGACAGCTGATTGTTTATTGAGCCGTGGCCAAGGCTTGGATTGGACTGCAAGGAAATTTACTTATTGGGCCTATTCAAGTCCTGCGTTAACATACTCAGTCATAAAAAAAACTTTTCTAAAATTCTGGTTTAAACGTGCCTGATGAAGCTTTTATTTTTTCTTCTTTACTCTGGGTTAGATAATTATTTTTAATTACTTAGGCCCAGTTTCACAATCAGTGGTCACTCTGATGGTTTACTAACCTCGACCTGCGAGTTAACTCGAACAATGGCACGCCTCTTGTTTCACAATCATAAAATGACGTAGGGTTAACTGACCGCGAGTTGTATTTTATTTTTAGCGGTTGGTTGCACCGTGTCCGCAATATTTAAAATTCTTCTTAGTTCCTTCGTTATGTGTTTCGTGCTGGTGTTTTGTGTTTTTCTGACAAGACTGTCAGAATGAGTTCGTTGAGTTGTCAGTTCCATGCGATTTCCAACCTCATTTTGGTTTTTTTCACGGCCTTTTTTCATTTCATTCGCAGTTATTGGGTGTTTGGCATACATCCAAGATTTTTAGGTTGGGTTGATGTTTGGACTGCTTGGCATTGTAGTTGTTTCTGGCGCCTTTTTCAAATAATAGCTGTGCATATACCCGTGTCAGCGTGGAAAAGCCGAAAAGAGCGAACACCTTTTCAAAAGATGAAGAATATCTGTTCATTTCGTTAGTAGAAAAGTACAGGCATGTAATAGAATGCAAAACAAAAGGTGTAACAACATGGCGCGAAAAAGACAACGCTTGGAAAGAGATAGGAGAATTTAATTGCAAATCTTCAAATAATAGCCGCAGATCTGTGAAGGTGCTGAAAGAAAAATACAAAAATTTAAAAAAGACCAAGGGGTCATGGTCATATTCCTCAAAATAATTGACTCTAGGTCTCATTGCTTCTTCATTATTGCTATACGCATTTACATCATAACCATCCATTTCAAATAAAAAGAACTATGGAAATGGTTAAGGTAAACGATAAAATATGAAACTTCAAACGCCTAGTAAGTAGCAGAACCAAAGTGACATAACCTAATGCGCATGCGCCGTCGCAAACCTGGGGTTTACTCAAGAATTTCTTGGGGTCAAGTTAACTCAGAGTTAACCTCAAGTAAAATCGAAAACTACCATTTGTGAAACATGACATCTAGGGTTAACCTCCGGTCAACACATAACCTTGAGTTAACCCATTATTGTGAAACCAGCCCTTAGTACGTAGACTTCTAGTTTTCTGTAGAACTAAGTGGTGTAACTTAAAGACGGCAAATAGACATTTAAAGAAAATAATGTACATAATAGTTCTTTGTGTAATCGAGTAAACATTTTCCCTCAACATAATATTAAACAGATTATTATCTGTATTAACGTATTGGTCGGATTCAATATTTGCAAATATCATTCTCAACAAACCCACAAGGCCGACATTGAATTATTATAATAAACAGTTTACCACCTTGAAATGTTACCGTATTCGGGATTTTATTGATGGTTTTTGCATTGAATCGTAAATCATCATAAACATTGTAAATTCAAGCACATTTAACTGTGACCAACTTTGCATGCAGCATATAAATTCGTCAATTTCATCTCTATCTGATAGGCCAATAGACATTTTACTAATTTTTAAAGTAACACAAATACATTCTTATCAATTTCTTATTTTTGTTCTAGGTAAGTTGGTTTTTAATGAGGGAAGTACTGTGCCGGATTGTGGTAAGTCATTCCACTGTTTGTATCCCAAAGCACTGACTCTTGAAGCGATCTATGATTTATGATTTCTTTTGTCAATACTAGGCGAAGATTTCACAAGAAAATATTCTTGAAGCACACTAACAAGCAAACAAAGCAAACAGTGGCGTAGCAAGCGATGAGGGCACGCCACTGCGCGCGCATCAACTGTTCAACGGATTGTTTGCGTAATTTCTGAATTGCTGATATACAGATATACAGGGTGATCAATTTATACTCCGAAGTTTGATACTCCGTTATTATGGTAGATACCAAAAAACTTTCGAAAAAAGAATTGTAGATAAGGCTAAGGTCTACATTTTAAAATTATTTTATAACATACAGGGTTATTGATGAAGTCACGGCATACCAAAGTAGTGTTTTTTTCAAATGGAACACCCTATATATTATCCTAAATTTGAATTGTGCTTGCTCCCCCTATTCCGGAAATATAGGGTTTTATCAGGTTTTACAGGGTAATTTTAGAGATATGGCCACCTTTATGTGAAAATCTTAATAAGTAAATAAGTAGAGTAAATAGTTTATTTCCCAACAGAACAAAGTTCCAATTACAGGAAAAAGTATTCATAAAAGAACAAGCAGGAAACAGAAAAAATAAAAAAATGGCTTGAAGGCCTTATTAGAAAATTCAAATTAAGCATGGTGCATAAAAGTAATAAGTCCCATCAACATACATAAATTAAGAAACCAAAAAGCACTAATTTATCACTCATACATTAAAAATAAAAAAAACGAAAATGAATGAATGAAATGAATTCATCACCCGGTATCTTAAAAAATCAATAACTGGAAGCTTGATTCTCAATGCTAGAATAATTTTGTGGTCGTCTAGTTTTTTTCTAAAGTTATCAAGTTTTTGCTATCTTTGGTTTTGTATACAGGATGAACCATAACTGGCGACCATAATTTTGTTTATTATTTTAAATGGAACACCTTGTATTTTATAGCATCGTCAGAAAGTTCTTACAAAATACTACCACTTTTATTAATCATTCCCAATGCTTAAACGTAACAGTTATGGAGCTATTTCGATTTGAAGTAGTAAAACGATTCCTACTAATACTACATTTTTGCCAAATACTGAAAGTTTCTCAGAATTGGCCTTTGCTACTGTGTCTGTTATACTGTTTGGCCTTTCTTAGAAAAGAACTGAGTCAAAGATGGAAGGACTCAAAGGACGGGAATGAAAGAACTAAAAGGAAGTCGTATCAGGATATCAACTAAACATTTGTAGCTTCCGCTAGAAAAATCGTCGGTTTATAAGACAATAGTCAATCACCTTTGCATGCTTAGCCAAAATCTATTTTCTCCTTTATAGTGCGTTCACACATAAACCTTCTTGTAATAACTAATACAGTCTTGTTAAAGATTCTGTAGTTTCATTTTCAGATAATTTTTGTTATTGACATGTGCTTTTAGATTTGTTAATTGCCAACTGTAATAGCCAATTGAAACCGAATCAAAACTAAAATATTAATTTCAATTATTTATCAAATATAACAAGCATAGCATCCATGGCCAACTCTAACAAAAACAAGAATTTGGCAAAAATATTGTTTTGCTACTTCAAATCGAAACAACTCGATAACTGTTACATTTAGGTATAGGGAATGCTTATAAATGTCAAGGTATTTTGTAAGAACTTTCTGACGATGCTCTAAAATACAGGGCTTTCTATTTAAAATAACAAAGAAAATTATGGTCTTGAATTTTGATTCAGTCTGTATGCAAAATCAAAGATTGATAAATTTAGACAAAACTAGATAACCAGGAAATTATTTTATCATTGACAATCAAGCCTCCATTTATTAATTTTTTAAGATACAGCGTGATGAATTCAGATGATGAATATTTTCAAAGTGGCTATATGTCTGAAAATACCCTGTATAACGTATAACCCCATAAAACGCTATATTTCCGGAATAGGGAAAACGAACGCAATTCAAATGAGGGATAATATGTAGGGTGCTCCATTTGAAAAAACACAACTTTGATGTGCCGTGACTTTATCAATCATGTAAATAATTTCAAAATGTAGATCTTTACCTACAACTTTTATTGAGAAGTGTTTCTTGTATCTCTCATAATGACTGATGTATCGAACTTCCGAGTACAAGTTGATCAATTTAGAAGTATAATTATTTTTCTGATTTTCCCGAAAACGCATCGACTAATTTTAAAAAATCAAACCTCTAAATAAAGGACTTCAACATACCTCTGACAAGCGCTATCAGTCGATACCCTCATCATTTGAAATTTTTAAGCGGTTGACCTTGGGGGCAGAGGGACAAAGGGGAGAAGTAGTTTTTGGTTAAAAAGTTGTCCCACTTGACAAATCTTTTGACGTGTCTCGGCGTTTTTTCTTTTTTTTTTATTTATGTTATTGGCTTTGATCTGAGATCAACTAGCCAGTTCTATTTTGGATGGACATCTATTTTTTCTTAATAATACGAACATTGTTTTATATTTGTTATAGTTGAAAGTTACAGTGTTATTTTTAGTTTTTGTATGCAAAAGTTATATAATAGTTTGTATGCACAGTTGTTTTCACTAGCTAGTATAGAGATCATATTAGCAGGTAACGGAATATAGTTTGACAATCTGTGATACAGGTCTGTTACCTCATTACTGATCAATTGGCATTCTAATATACAGTGTTGAGCAGTACCAATCTCTCCACATCTGCAGTGAGGGTCACCGTCTAGCCCTATTCTAGTTTTGTGTTGAGGGCTTAAGCAATGACCACACCTCATTCTGCAAAGTGGTCTATTCGTTTCTCTTAAACCAGGGTTCTGTTCTTATGTTCTGCTGGATCTGTTTGTATATCGTTCCGGATGGATTTCTATGGTAGTGTTCACTCCACTTTTCTTTCAGGTTCTTGTTTAATTGACTGTTCAAGTCACTGTAGGGAATTTTGAAATTCCTCATCCGTATTCCATCTGTAGTCGCCATCTTTGCTAGTATGTCGACTGTGTCGTTTTGAGGTATACCTGTATGTCCTTTAATCCATACAATTTTTACATTTTTATCCAAATTGTTGTGTCTGTAAATCAATTTCATTATGTTTGAGATGATAGGGTTGAAACTCTGTGAAATTCTTAAATGCTCTAATCTCATAGCTGCACTCTTGCTGTCGCTGAAGATTATAACGTCTCTAAGCTCAGTATTACTGAGAGAATATTCTAGTGCTTTTTGAATGGCTGTCAACTCAGCTGTATATATTGAACAATCTGGAGGAAGTTTGTATAATTCTTGATATTTTTTATTTTCATGGTAGAAAGCGCATCCTACACCGTTTGTCGTTTTTGAACCGTCTGTGTATATGTGTTCACATTGATCTCATTTTTCTTCTATCTGCTGTTTAAATTTGATGTATGCGGGGATCAGCTTGATGAAAGTTCGTATATTCTACTCCTAGTTCCAAGTTGCAGTTCTTGTATTCTGTGGTAAAGTAGGGATGTAATACGTTGGAATATATTTGATCTCTGATTGGTAATAAGTACTCATAGCTTTCTATAAGTAAAGGGAGTTTTTTATGCTGCCAATATTTGCGTTTTTTCTTTTAATCAGTTGTTTTCGATAAATCCGTGGTAGGAGGTTTTCATGTAATAAAACTATCTTTAACTCTTAGTGACATTATTTTCCTTGATTTTGTAGAATTTTGAAAAAAAGCTCATCAATGGAGAAGTTTACTAAATTTTTTTTATCGATTCAAAAGAAAATATAAGAAAAATAAAAGAAAAGCGTGAAAGAAATATGAATATATCTCTAAAGACAAAAATGTTATAATGTTTCAAAGTCGCGCTCCTCAGAAATATTTTTGGCGCGACTGACCGAGTGGTGTGACGTCATGTCTCCGTAGCCAGTGCGGGCGGCCGCTGCCGCTGAGCCACACGACGCGACGCACGTATCAGACAACGCACACAGGCACAGCGTGGTGGTGGCGTGAGCTGAGCAACCAATAACCAATCGTCTCATTTGTTTTCTAGTTTAGTGCATATCAAATAATATTGCTATGATGAGTGACATTAAAAAAGGATGTTATAAAAAGTTTTGCATTGTTCCAAAGTGTGTGAGCACAACGATTAAAACACCTTATAAAATTTTTTCCCACGTACCTTTGCATGCAAAAGAAGTGATGAAACGGGATTTAATAATACCAAAAAGTATAAAATATGTTTGTGAGGATCATTTTGATGTGAGTATGTATACTATTGTATTTATCTTCTATTGATAAGTATTAATTATCAACTGTATATGGATAGCCTCACTGGTTGTTAAAGATTACTTTACCTAATAGTAAATTAGTTACACTTGTAATATGTATTCTGAATTACTTTATTGTGTTATATATTTTTATATTTTCGGATTCGTAACTTATGTTTTTGTTGTTATAGCTTGAAAATGATACTGAAAATCTAATCAAATATAAACTAGTTGGTGGTACATTAAAGCTGAAAACTGAAGGCTGCCCTCATAAGTTTGACTGTCAAAAAGTTGTTCATCCTAGAAGAAAACTCGGAGCATATGAAAAAAGGCGACGCGCAGAATGTTTAGAAAAATTTATTGCAGAACGATGCTTCATCGACCTCAAGTTGGCAACCTTTCGAAGTAATTCAGTGTCATTCAATATACCTACAAAGAGCCGGATGTACTAGAAAATCCACTATCTAGGGATTGCGCAGTGAATGTATCAGATAATCCCGACAACAAAATTTAAACAAAGTGCAAGTTGACATCAAAGTTAAACAAAAAGATCAAAAAGTGCAAACAATCATGAGAAGGAAAAAAACGAACGATACAGAATATAAGTGTCTGATGACCATCCCCCAATCACCCGAGAGTTCTCCTTCAAAAGAATCAGTATCTTGCTAAGAGTTGCTACAGTTCAGTTAGTTATATTTTAAATACAACAGTCATCCCTCAGTATTGCAAAGAGACAATAACAAAAATATCAACAAATACTGTTTTTTATTTGCGTTTACTGAAAAACGTTTATTTTCTCACGAATTAATATCACTTTGTCCTTTTACAAGTCCTTCTTCCGTTATGGTCAAAAACTAAAAAAACATTTAAAAATCAAAAATTAATTACGTCTGATGCGTTGAGCTCTGATGCGTTTTGTACAAGCTGCACACACAATACATTCTACAGCTTCCACGATACACAGATCTACGGCAGCGCGCGGCACAGACGGCTGGCTATGCGGATTGCGGAGACGTGACGTCACAGCCAAATTGAAGGCGGCAACTATTTCGCGCTAAATATGCAAACTTTAATTATTGATTTCTCTGCCACTTATTGACGGATTTCAAAAATTTTTTCACTGACTAATTACTTTTCGTCTATATTTTACGGATACGTAACTACTTATTTTATTATGAGTATCATGAGACTTCTTCATTGTCGTTGTGGGCCGCCCTACACGGTCCGTACTATGAAAGGGGAGACAGTAGTCGCGCAACCCACCCCCGCCCTCTTCCGGCAGCAGCCGGCAGCGTGTAGCTAGCACAATGCCTTTTCTGCCCCCCCCCCCCCCCCCTCCTCCTCCTCCTTGCTCGCCCCCTAACCCCCCGTTCACCCCCACGTTCGCTACGCGTTCTCTCCAAACATTTATCGATTTCTGTTAGGAGCTCTCCAGCTATGTCGCCGTCGCGCGTCGTCGGCGTTCATAACTCCACCATTCCGCGTCGGTTTCCGTTTTGGCCAGAGACATTGTTCAGGAATGCTGCTATGTTGCTGTTTATATCTCGGAAAATACAGGAAAACATGGGGGTTAAAACGTACTAGTATCTAGAATAACACAGTAAATAACTCAAACTCTGCGAACCTCCCGCGTTAAGACAAAAAGAAGAGAAGTTCTGAAGCAAATTAGCAAAGACAATGTATTCATAAACTTTTCATTTTGGGGATGACTAGCAAATACTGGCAGTATGAAGAACTCCCATTACTCATAGAAAGCTATGAATACTTATTACCAGTCAGAGACATTCCAACGTATCACACCCCTACTTTGCCCCCTACTTTGCCACAGAATACAAGACTTACGATCTACCTACGATCCAAGAGGATCACAATAGCCCTGAGTTTCTACAACAGATATATCCTTGACCAAAGGCTAATCATAGGAGTTTGACATATTTTTGCAGTACCATATTCTGTCAGCCTCACTGACAGAATATGTCATACTGGACTTTACGGTTTTGACAATTTTCATTCACGATCTTCGGACTATATCCGAATTTCGCTCCCAAATGTGACTAAATCGGACTAAATGAATCATTAAGGCATGGCCGACTCTACACTAGGCCGGAGCCTTAGATGTGGCAACGTGGCTTAGCTGTCAAATAGTGGGCCTATAGTTTCAGAATAATTATTACATTTTATATGTATTAGAGTTCATCTCGGTTAATAAATTAAGAAAAATACTTTTTAGAACTACTACTGTCTGGTTCATCGTAGTCAAACACTACAAAATAAAAATAAACGCAACCTGTTTCCTGCTGCAACTTCCACCTCCACTTAAATGAACACTCAATTTACTCTGTAAATTGTCACTTGAGCTAGAAAAATTCACTATTAGGTCACTGTGAAGCCATTCTTGCTGGTCTTGATTCCCTTTCACTATGAAATCTTTTCGTAGGTATGCCCAGATGCATGCCCATTTAACTGTATTTTTCTGTGATATTTGGGAGGTCCAGAAAACATTGTAGGTACCACATTGTGCTTTAAAATAGGTCTTATCCTTTAAAATGTTTGTAAAGTACTGTCTTTATTCTTATAAATATAACCAGCCCATACGAGGAATACCGTTCACCCACTTCTGTTTATGTCCTTTATTGGAAGCACAATTGCTAGTGCAACCTGGTACTACACACTTTGCAGGCATCTGTTTATCTTTATAGTTTTGTGCAGGTAAATGATTAGAAACACATTAAAAATCACCTTCCACTCTTCTTGTTTACTCTGGAATGTTATGGTTGGTATGTCCTTTATTGGAAGCACAATTGCTAGTGCAACCTGTTACTACACACTTTGCAGGCATCTTTTTATCTTTATAGTTTCGTTTGTGCAGGTAAATAATTAGAAACACATTAAAAATCACCTTCCAATCTCCTTTTTTGCTCTAGAAGATTACACTAATGACTTAACAACAAATAAAAGCTCGGTCTCCGATTCAGTGTTGCCATATTTCAATGCTCCGGCCTAGTGAGTAGAGTCGGCCATGATTAAGGACATTATTATTATTATTAAACAAAAATGTGCAGCCCGGGCTCCGACACACCGAGCTGCTGTTCCATTACCCACACTCTGAAGTGAGCATTCACAGGGTCGGTAATCGTGCATCCTAAGTAGAGGAAGGGACTCAAGGATGACTGCCTTCTGCATTCTGGCGGCTAAGATGTGCGCCGCCGCACGGCACACTGGCAGTTCTAGTAAATCTCTCCACAACGGACTCTATATACAGGGTGAGTTTTTAGTACCAACTCGGTCAATAACTCCACTACTATAGAAGACAGCAAAAAAAGTTGTATATAAAAGTTGTAGCCACGGATATGCTCCTTACTCAGAAAACATTTTGATTTATACAGGATGATCCATAACTATGTGGTGATACAAACATATATTTTTTTAAATAAGACACCCTATATATTATCCCATTTTCAGATTCTACTAATAATTTCTCTTCTCACATTATAAGGTATTATAACATTATACAGGGTATTTCAAAAGTTATGACCATTTTTTGTATCCAAATCGCTGTCAAACGAACGTACTGTATATCAAAAAGTAATGAACTAAACATTATTTTTTTAGATGGAAAGATTAAAAATATCCTCTAGTTCTAAAATTGGCGATAAAAAAGTCCGCGACGCATATTCGTATACAGAGTGATGTAGAATGCAAAATCCAGATTTCCTCTTTTTTTAAATGTAACCCCCAATATTTTATTATACCAAAGCATTGCTTTAAATATGGTCTTTCATCTTTGTATAGCACTTGTTGTACCTACGTCCATCAGTTTCCGAGATATTTCGATTTTTCGGTAAATTTAAAATATAGCTTCTATTTGTGTACTGAAATTTATTTATTTTGAGAAAATACTATCGAATTTGTTTTTTATTTAACGAACAACTGGATTATAAGGTCATGATAGTATTTGATGAAGTCAAAACCCTAAATCATTGATATAATAAAGCCAAGTATGCTGAGGAAACAATTTTGTAGGCGTGATGCATAATTATCAAGCAGATTTATCAGGTAGGCTTTGAAAAATTGACAGTTTTCATAACCTGCTCAGTAATTCCGTATTGTGTGGAAAACCAGCTTTATAAATTAATTTTTTCATTAAGGGTATTTAGGAGAATCTTTGAGAAATTGCCTACTTGCCTCTAGAATATATCAATTATGATTCATAGTTGAACACCAATATTCAGAACGGAGGCACTCTAAAACTAGTGCGTTTGAAAGATTCGAAGAATCGTTTTATTTGGACTGTGTCGTTTAATATTTCATAGCCTACGTGATAGATCTCCTTGATAATTATGCATGACGTCTATAAAATTGTTCCCTCAGCACACTTGACCTATATTATCTCGTTAAATCAGTGTTTTGACTCGATCAAGTACTATTATGGCCTTATATTTTAGTTGTTTGTTATACAAAAATAAAATTTGATAGTATTTTCTCAAAATAAATAAATTTTAGTAAACAAATAGAAGGTATATTTAAAATTTGTAGAAAAATCGAAATATCTCAGAAATTAATGAATGCAGCCGTAACAAGTACTATACAAAGATGAAAGAGCATATTAAAAGCAATTCTTTAGTATTTCATTTGACAGCGATTTGGATATAAAGGTGGTCATAACTTTTGAAATACTCTGTATAATGTAACAATACCCTATATTGGAAGAACAGAAATCATTAGTAGAATTTGAATAAGGAATAAAATATAGGATGTCTCATTTAAAAAAATGCATGTTTTCATCACCACGTAGTTATGGATCAATCACCCTGTATAAATCTAAATATTTTCTTAGCATGGAGCATATTCGTAGCTACAACTTTCATATACAACTTTTTTCGCTATCTTCTACAGTAGTGGAGTTATCGACCGAGCCGGTACTGAAAACTCACCCTGTATATATATGTATCCTTTGGAGCGCAAGACAGCTCCGGTGTCTCATCGATACCGTATGAGTGCCTCAAATGATAGTAGAGCACTCCTAGAGCCGCGTAGTGCCAATGGACATCAGCCGAAAAGTCTCATGTTTAAGAACAGTTTGTACATCACCGCTTGTAATTTTGTATTTTAATATCGGATGAGCTAAAATCACAAATAACTAAAGCATGCGTCGAAAGGGAACCGATTTCCATGACGTGTATTTGAAGTCGAGCCAATAAATATTCGATTTGCATAGTTCAGAGTAGATCTAAAAATACTGTAATTACGGTTTATAATTTTGTGGAGGTATGTATTCTACGTCAAAACTAATGATAGTCCGAATAGTTGTTGACGATAATTTGATAAGGTAATTTGTTCTGGTCGCAGGTACTGACAATGGATACTAAAGAATTCGAATAGGTTAGAAGCAGCAAAGCCCATGCTCTAGTAGGCGTCTATGTTTGCAAAGGCCACGTTGTTATTATTTACTATATGCTTACATTCTCACCGATGATAAGGTCTGCAGACATCTCAAATCATCTCCTAAAGATCGCACAGTACTTCACCATCCTGTGGAATCGTCTAAAATAGTCTGTTCTTCACTCATGCACTGATAAAACCCAAAATTCACATAAGAATCGTCCAATAAATAGATAACGATCAAACCAAAACAAAGCGCTGTCACTATTCGTTGTTTTACCGATTCGCAGACCAGTTGGTGCAACGTTGTCACATTTTATGAAAAATAATTGTTTATACGACTTATTACTTGATCACTGCCCCAACAATTATTCTTAAATCGTTCATAGGCCACATTATGTGGTAGCGTAGTTTTTATTGGATTAATTAAAGCTTTTTTCATTTTCTTTTATAATATATACATACCTATTGGATTAGTATCTTCCTTTGAGGTAATATAGGCTATTTTAGGACCTTCCTTACAAGCTTCTTTAGCCATTTTGCTATTACTGCAATATCTGCAATATATCGTTGACCATGTCGTTTGATATTTAGATTATGGACTTGTATATAAGGAAAATACAATGTTTTTACCTGATGGAGAAGATCTGGCAACATAGTCAAATAATCATGTGCTACTATCCATGATCCACCATGGTTTAATCAAACAAAGTAAATATAAGTGTACGCAGAACATCCTTGAGAGAAGTTGAGTATACTTTCCTTTTCCCTGTGAATTTATTCGCACTAGATCCCCTATGCGAGCCTCTATGCTAGGGCAGTGGAGCTCCACACATTTGGTCCAAGGTGTTTCTAATTTTTTTATTTCTTCTAAATAACAGGTTTCATGGCCGTCAAAATTTGTATTTGTTTCAACCAATTTGAATAGACTAGTAGAAGAAAACAAATATTTTGTTTGCTTGAATCATGGTGGATGATGGCGCGATTGTTTAAAATGTTGCCAGATCTTCTCAGAATAAAGTCATTGTATTTTCCTCCAGAACCAACTGCCTTTGAAATGACAAAACTAATGTATTTCGTAGAAAAGGTTCTTCGGATTTTGGGATAAAAATAATGCAGTGGTTTTTTACTCAGAAAGCCGACGTTTCAGCGTTTATTTTACGCCATCTTCAGGGCTAAAACATCATAAGAAAATGAACATATATAGGTAAAGTTATAAATTGGAAAAGGTTGAGTATTAGCTTTAAGAATAGTTTACAGACAAATTTGAATAAATTCACATAAAATTCACAATTAACATTTAGAAGATTTGAGCATTTTTTTACAAAATGCTAATCTGTAAAACAATCAAAATGGAAACAAGTACATTGAACGTTGATCAGTAGCATAAAAATTTTAAAAATTAAAATATAAAACGATTTTTTTTATCTTAGACATTCCTTAAGATGGTGAGTGCTCTGCGGCTTGCAAAAGATAATTTGAGCTTGATGAGCGCAGGTTTTATCATTGGTAAACATTTTAACATATGGTAAATAAGAACACCGTGGTCTTTCTTGCAAACACACACAGATACCTGCTAGATAGAGCATGCGCTTGTGAAAGCAAAAAAACCTTTATTTTTCAGGATAACGCTTCTTCGCCAATTATTACCGTACCGTTCTCGATTAGAAAATTTAATTCCCAAGGGAAAAAGTCGGACGACGTAAAATGAGAAAATAAATTATTCATTTGAAGCTCGGCTGAAAAGCTGTTGAGGAACAAACGCAAAGTTACACGTAATTGCGAGCATTTCCCGTTGTCAATTAATGTCAAGTTTTTAAATTAGATGGATCTTCATGCTATTATATTATAACCATTATTAGGGAAAAAAGGAAGTTCCAGAATTTAATTGGAATTATTAGTTCGGTAGGTTATATGAGCAAAAAGGGTTACTGAAATTTTGTTGAACGAACTCATTCAACAAACGTGCTATTCTTAAACATAATCAGACGATTCAGAGTGAACGCTGTTTGATTTTACGTCAATCGGAAATAACTTAAGCTTTTCAAAAATATATATTAGTATGAATCTTTTCTGAAAACTAAGCTCAAAATTTCATTTTTTACTTTATTTGTAGCAGTAGGCCATGACTAATCTATTAAAGACAATATCCAAGTAAACAATTATTAAGATACAAGATACTCAATACTTTTAAACTCAATTATTTAATTGTATTTTATACGCTATTAACTACTACTTGTCATAATGCTCAGTAAATATTACTTATTATATTACATTACTTAAAACCAAACATTATATTTATCTGAAGAATAACACACTATTAAGTTTGAATTTGAATCAAAATAAAAACATCGAGGAGCTTTTAAAGATGTTGGTTCAAGTTGGAGACTTTTTTATCGAATGCAAATCTGGCACAATTCCTTATTCTTTTAATGGCATTCAAAAGAATTATTGGTCTCCTTCGTGTTATGGCGATTAAAAATTCCCAAACTTGGATCCTGTGCAAATGTTGAAGTATCTTAAACTTGTATGGATGGTAATTGTATTTTTTTAGAATTATTTCTGCAGTTGATTTTTATACACCTACAGCTTCTTCTTTGTGCTTACAGGATGATGAATGCGTTGCTTCTATGTAACCTAATACGTTTGTTTCCCTTTGCTCCCTGTTCTTCTAAATCTAAATAGGTTTTAGGACGTGGTTGAATAAAGGATCCCTACCTAACTATATTTATTTTTAGACGAGCAAATATACCTGAAAACGGTTGCTGTCTCTCTGGGTATCTAAGCCGCCATTATTATAGAAATTGACAATAATTAAAATGAAAACACAGATATAACAAAGCTATATTTAATAAAAATATAATTAGAAGCTGACAGTCTCGCAAGTTTTTTTACAGAATTGCTTTTTTGTTTTTAATAGATGAGTCATAGCCCACTATCTACTCAACATTATAATGCCACAATATTCATCATTTTAATGAGACATTATTATGTAAAAAAATATATTTTGATTCTGTTTTTTTCGAATTTTAGTAGGAAATCTCTTGTAGAGTAATAAATGCTTAGATGCTTATTATTTATAGTTGATAAACCATGGCCTTCTGCTACAAATAAAGTAAAAATTGGAAAAATCAAATTTTTAGCGTAATTTTCAAAATAACTTAATACTAATATATATTTTTGAAAAGATTGAATTATTTCCGATTGATTTCAAAAATAATATACTTGGTGTTCCATTTAAAAAAAAATATATGTTTGCTTCATAACAGAAAAATGGTTAGAGTAAGACAAAAATCAGACTACACCACTGGATTCTGCAGAAAAAATATATAAGACCTTCTTTAAACTTTTCAATAAAGTAAAAGACAACCGAGATACGAGGGTTGGTCCCAAAATCGATAATTTTCGATTTCACCCTGTATCTCAAAAACCAAGAGGTCCATGATAATTTTGTTGACGGCATCTTTAGTTTCACAAAAAAGTAGCACACTGTCGCCAAAACCGCAACTCTCTATCTTCAAAAATAACCGAGATACCCCGTAAAAGTGCCCAAAATGGGACACCCCGTACATTGCTTCATGCATAAAAATAATTGATGGTCAACCGAACGCAGCTAGCTGTCTGTCTATTATTATTAAAGAAGCATAAAATATCGCAATAATCGCTCAATGACCTGTTTCAGGCACTTTGTCACGCGTATTGATTTCCACGCTATTTTGTGTCCGGCCACCCAGTTTGTCTGGCAAAGCACCTAATTGGATCGACGGATATAATGCAGGCAGGGCGCAGTCTGGAAAATTCATTTCTTTACCGACCATTACCGATGATCGTAGAAATTAAACATTCTTCTACTTCCTAAAGTCGAATATTACGTAATCAAAAATGTTTCCAAGAATCACACAATCCCATGGATTTCAAAACATTTAGGCCCGATTTTATCAACACGCATATTTAAGAAAGACTTTGACAAAGCTTTTCTATTGGATGTTATTTAGCAAAAGCTTTCTATTGGGTATTGAGGCCTATGTGTTAATAAGTATCGTCCAATAGTATTTTATCAGTATTGAAAACAAAACGTCAAAGCTGGATGACACTTTTGTCAAAAATATTTTAGAATTCATGGATCAAAATCTTAGCAGAATATCAGAACAAAGCGATTGATTTGCAAATTAATGCCACATTTTTCATGTTTACATTATAATTATTGTATAATTACTAATTAAAACTGCGATAATTTGTGGCAGAATCACCAAAGTACCTAGTATCAATCACGGCAACTACCTTATTTAATAATTACAAATCCCACCTCTGTCAGTCAGATGGACTCCAGAAAAAGAACCATACTTTTATGAAGAATCAGTCTTTCATTTACTGGATGTATGTTTGTTATAGACTTTCTTATACTTCTTATAGAAATATTCACAGAGGATCTAAAGGTGCAACGTACATAAAAATGAGGTTATACGTAGCTAAATAGTGAACTTTGCCGTTCTGAATAGGCAACCAGTAATGCATATGCATGCTTGGAAAATAGCTTGCCCAACAGTTAAATCGTTTGTTTAACGTTTGAAATTTAACAAAATGCTATTTTTACCCCTTTTTACTATAAAACAAAGATATATTGCATGTATTTATAATTATTGTCGGTAGTAAATTATTTTTTTATCCAAATAGTGCAGTGAGTGAATTTATTGTCATGATATCATTTGATACAGCATAAAACCAGTGATCAAATGTACGGCTTCTCTGGAATCTGACTGGTTGAGATTAGCAATTGCTAAACTTTTTGTTAAACAAGAAAATGCAATTTTTCACCCATTTAGGATGGACAATCAGACTGGAAAGATATTAGATGGTTCACAATGGTCGATTGTATATAAAGTATGTCATTTTTGAGCTTTTTGAGGTTAACTTCAAGAGAAATCAATAATTTTCAGAGTACTTTGACAGAGGCATGTTCTTGAAAGGACTGCTCTGATTGGTCAGTCTTTGTTAAAATGCGCATGTTGATAAAATCCGGCCTTAGTGTCAGCCGTAAATGTGGCGGCCAAGTGACTTTGTATTTACCAAAAGACGTGCAGACAATGAAGATAGAAGACAAAAAAGACAACTTAAAATAAAAAACAATAATGACCATTCAAATGAACACTGGGTTTGAAGAGTATATTTTTCGATCAGACGCTTGGTTATGGTGAACAATTGCAACGTGGTTTGCAAAAACAGCGAACAGCCTTTTGTGAGCCTATAGCTGTTTTTGTAGAAGTTCGAGTGGACTATGGTTATTTTTGTAAAATCATCAAAACTTTAATGTTATGAATGCTGAGACTAAGGCCTGTGTTAGTTGATACACACAAACAAGGAGCTGAAACAAATGGAAACATGATGATACTAACAAACATTCAGGTAACAAAGGTACTGAAGAGAAATCTAAAAATGAGCATACAGAATCCGATATTAAAAACTTCTGTACAAAAGATGGTTAGGAGCAGGAAATATGGATCTTGAAAGGCCTGTTGTAGAAAGAGATGGTTCTGCAGAAGATAGAGAAATAAATCCCGGTAATAAGAAAGATAATTTTGGAGATGATAGAGGCATAGAACAGATAAAGTTAGTGTCACCTTAAATGGTAATAGTGGCTAAGGCTAAGTTATTGAATCGAATCTGAATTTATTATTTGCAGGTTAATATTTATTTTGTATATTTCACTTTGAAACTTTGCTGCTACTAATCAACAAATGCTACAAAACACTGATTTGCTATTTTTAAAGTATAATTCATTATTTAGTTGGTTATTATCAGTTTTTATTTTATATTGAAACATTAAAGTTGCAATAAAGTGAATAGGTACTTACGTTTTTATTACTTCTACCTTTATACGTTTTTTTTTTTTTCGTAACTACTCACGCAAACTTTGACTCAGACACAGTGTGACCACTCGCGAATCCCATTTTTTTAAACCCATCATATATTTCACTAACTATAACTAGTCTTGTCTAAAATTATCTCTGAAGGTTTCCACCTTAATAAGAACCACATCTATTTGAGATAAACTTCACTTATTCTTTGGCCTTTATAAAACAGGTAACCACAGGATAAGTCTTAGAAATTACATTGCCCCTGAAGATGCTAGCAGGGTTAACATGTGTCGGGTTTGAAAAATCTGTTTGTTAAGTGGTTAGACTTTGTGGTTTTTGTTATAGGGCTAAGGGCCGGTTGTACAAATGCGGGTTTAACACGAGCTTTGTTAAGCCTAAGCTTAGCTAAGCTCAGGCTTAAAGTCGACATCCGTTGTACAATCGTCGGCTTTTAAACCTGGTTGATAATGAAATTCACTACAGTTGGCATCAATGAAGCAATACATACTGACATAATCATCTGAAAAATTACCTTTGTTGGTTAGGCACTTATACAGTTTGTGTCAAATGTCGGCAACGACCGTTTCTGTCTCTATTCTTTCATTTGCTCTCTTTGTTAAATCAGACACAAATCTTTTAAAAAATATGACCTAATAAAGTGACAAGAAATTTGAAGGTTTCTCCTTGACATATCATGTCACTTGTATCAGGTTAGGATAAAACCTCAGCTAAGCTCGCGTTGAGCTTCGGCTTACGTAAGCTCGTGTTAAGCTTGGAGTGGGGGGTTAAGCCAGCATTGTACAACGGACATTTTGCAACTGACGTGGTTTAACGTCGGCTTACCTTAAGCCCAAGCTTAAGCTCGCATTGTACAACCGGGCCTAAGTGTTTCATTATCCTATTCCATTCAATCCAATGTAAAAAACATAGAATTAAATTATTTCCACGCCTCACTGCTACAACTACAGCAGCTATCTCCACCTTTGTATATTTTCTGAGTTTCCAATTAGAAAGGAAACAACATAGGAAAATGGGAGACATAAAGGAATCAGCTTCTGTGCTATGAAGTTAATAATAAGAGAAATATCATGGAATATAAAGTTGGATCGTGATTGCCATTCCAATGCCTAAGTAGAGTGTGGCCCAGGCGCAGTCTGGTTGGGCGTGTCGCAAGGACGAATTTAATTAAATGCAGGGGGGGGGTTGGCTCAGTGGGTAGAGCCGGGGGCTCGTGACAGGAAGGTCCCAGGTTCGATTCCCGTCAGATGCGGAAATTTATTTTCGGATTTTTCAACCAATTAAATTTCCATAATAAAAGCTCAACAAGAATCCCCACCTGAGCATTAACTAATTAACATATTTTTTACTTCCCACACCGATAGGTGAGGGGAGTTTTGTGATCGCGAAAATTTTCGATTTTGAGATAATACGTTTTTTGGGCGTTTTATGATGTGTACATAACGAAAATCCACGTCGCTTATTTCCGTCGGTCTGTCTGTCGGTCTGTCTATCTGTCGGTCTGTCTGTCTGTCGCGTTCTTCTACCCTCGTAATCTCAGTAACCGCTGCATGGATTGTGATCAAATTTGGGCAGCGGTATGCTGTGGGGTCGTAGTATGTAATGTTCCTATAATTTTGAAAATCGGTGCATAGGCGGCGGAGTAATTAGCAAAAAAACAAAAAAAATTAAATATTGCTGAAACTTCGTTTTTAGGCGTTTCAGGGGTCCCTGATCATTTTCTACTTTTTTTTGGGTGGGGGTGAAATTGGGGTGGTTGGGGGGTGGGGGGTTGTAAAATTGAAAAATTTGTTGCTTTCATAATAGACTGTCCACTGACCTGTGGAGGAAGACCTGGCGACATAAATAACTTTTTTAGGTCCATCCGAACATTGCCTTTGTCTATTACAGAAAGCAAAGGACTTAGAATTTTTTTTGATGTAAACATACGAGAGTATTGCGTCAGATCGTTGTAACGAGGAACTGTTGAATTGATTTTAATGAAATTTTGAAACGGCATTACTACCATGGCGAAGATGGAAAACGCGTATGATTTTGATAAATCGTGCCAGTGGCGGCGCAGAAATAATAAAAAAGCTAAATATATAAAAACAGCTCATACTTCGTTTTTAAGCGTTTTAGAGGTTCCTGATCATTTTCTGCGTTTTTTTTTTGGGTGGGGGTGAAATTGGGGTGGTTGGGGGGTTGGGGGTTGAAAAATTAAAAAAATTCTTGTACTCATAATAGGCTGTCCACTAACCTGTGAAGGAAGATCTAGCGACACAAATCACCTTTTTAGGTGCATCCGAACATTGCCTAGCCTATTACAGAAACTAAGGTACTTAGAATTTTCTGTATACTATACGAGAATTGATTGGTCTAAATCGTTTTGTATTTTGTAACGTGGACACTATTAAATTGATTCTAATGAAATTTTGATACAGTATATTGTTACCGTGGTGAGAATGGAAAACGCGTATGTTTGTTAAAAATCTTGTCACCGGAAATTGGATATCTAGTTTGTAGGTTTGCGGTGTTACAACTATAATTATAATCTGTGGATACTTTTATAGATCCTGTGCCTGATGTATCCGTAAATAGTGAAATAAATAAAATAAATGAACAGTGCTGTTCTTAGAGGCTAATGACCACAGCAGTCGATGCCGTTGACATCAAAGTAAAAAAAAATTAAACGTTCTCCAAACCTAGCGATGGATGATACGTTTTATGCAGGTTTGCTTATGGTTTGTTCTTAAATTGCTATAATTTTTATTGGAATATCGGGTCAGTTACAGTTTTTTTATATTCTTGGAATGTTTTGATTTATTCTGTATCCGCTAAAATTCCTTGTGATAGGTTCACACTGAAAATTAAGGGTATAGTCGTCTTCTGTGGCGCCACAAAACGAGTGTGTAACTAACTAAGTCCAGGCAATACCGACCGGCGTTTACCCATGACTATCTGAATAGCTACATTTTCGTATTTTGAGAAACAATAAAAATACCCGGAAAAGGTGATTCAGTTTCAGCTTTTCTTGTACCAAAAAAATTATAAATTTGTTTTCTCACAAAAAAAATTTAATCCCAACAACACACTCAATTCAATCAAATCAGCATTAATTTTTTAATGACGTAACCCCTATATGGCCAATTTGGTCAAGGCATAGGTAGTAAGTCTTTTTGCAAGCATCACTTGGTTTCCTAAGTAAAACTCGAAACCAACCTTTTAATTGAGCCGTATTTTGAATATTTGAGATTAATTACTTAAAAAATTGTTTTCTAGGAAATTAAGAATTACTTAAAAAATTGTTTTCTAGAAAATCAAGATTGATCGTTACCTTCAAAAGCTCTTATAGGCAAAAAATAACCTTCCTAATGACTGTTTATGATTTTTTTTCGCAAGGTTGTTTAATTCCCAACAACACGAACATGTATTTATAAATCAACCCACTAACGGTCACTTGGTGCCTGGAATGACCTAACATTTTAAGACATATTTTCTGGCATAGTTGGCAAAGCTCTAAAGACAAAGCTCATAAAACCTCCTTCAATATATTGTTCAAAATAAGTCTTTTGTGGTGATATGTAATAATCCTTGCAAAGTTATATGCTTATTTTAAGATCTTAGTGCCGTTATACTGAATACAGTCTTGACTTACCATGCCATCATAAAATAATCATACCTTTGCCTTGAAAAATCACAGATCTAAAGGACAAATAGCGTTTTTGTTCATAGAATTATTTATTAAATGCGGTAATTTTTGACCAGTCAAGAATTAGTGTTTCAAGTGCATGCAATTTGGCTAAAAGCCATTTTTCAAATAATCAAAATGTTCCAAGACTTGTGAAAAAATCTGATTCCACAGTCGATTTCTAATAAAAGCTATAAAAGCAGACACGATTATTCTACTGATGAACTACTATAAATAATGAAAAAGACTACTTTTGGTAAGTTTATTGTGCTAAGGCAGAAATTTGATCTTTGAACCAAATGTCTCCTAGAGTTGTTCAAATGTTGATAGAGAATGTGCAAAATCAGATGTTAAAGAGAATATATAACCCAATACGTTATCATTTTCGTATTTAGAAACTGAATGGCAAGGATCCAACATTCTTTTATCAAAAAGAAAAGTAATAAATGATTCTATGCTGATTAGGGCAAGATAAGTGAAAGAAAGCTTATTTAGATAGGGAAATGAAACTTAAATATAACTTATTCAACCATCTTCGTTTATTTCCAAATGTAATTTTCAGTAGCTAGCTCAGAGACACCTGCTATTACGGATCAATACTGTAACATGTATATTTAACTAACCAACAACTTGTTTACACCGTTATGCTCCTCTAGAATTATATAATAGTCATGAGAGTAAATGGAGGCATTCTACTCTGGTGATAAAATCTAAGACAACCTATTCAGTTTTACAGTCATGTAGCGACTGAAATATAAGATATATCCTAGTTTATTCTAGGATGTAGTTGTTAGTAATCCACTCCTAAAGCTGATCAATACTTGGGTTAATGTACCAACGTTAAAGTCATTACTATAATTTCTATATTTAACTAACCAACAACTTGTTTGCCCAGATATGCTCACTTCTACAACTCTATAGTAGTCATGATAGTAAATAGATGCATTCTACTGGTGATAGAAACTAAGGCAACCATTTCAGCTAAGAAACTGCTACTTTAGCGGATCAATACTTGGGTTAATGTACCAATGAAATTCATATTCAAATTCCCTAAATTATATATTTAACTAACCAACAACTTGCGTACCCAGTTAGTGAAAGTGAGGCATTCTACGCTATAAATAGAATCTAAGACAACCATTTCAGTTTTACACTCAGCTATCCACTAAAAAAACGAGATATATTTTAGTTTATTGCAGGATGTAGTTGTTAGTTATCAGCTCAGAGACTCCTAAAGCGGTGCAATACTTGGGTTAATGTACCAACGTTAAGTTCATTACTATAACTTGTATATTTAACTAACCAACAACTTGTTTGCCCAGATATCGTCGCTTCTAGAATTCTCTAGTACTCATGAAAGTAAATAGAGGCATTCTACGGTTGTGATGAAATCTAAGACATTTCTACACTCAAGTATCCACTGAAATATAAGATATATCTTAGTTAATCTCAGGATGTTGTTAGTAATTAGCTAAGAGACTGCTACTTTAGCGGATCAACACTTGGGTTTAATGCATCATGTTAAATTCATTACTATAACTTGTATATTTAACTAACCAACAGCTTGTTTGCCCAGTGATGCTCACTTCTAGAGTTCTATAGTAGTCATAAGTGCAAATAGAGGCATTCTACGCTGACAATAAAATCTAAGACAACCATTTCAATTTTAGACTCAACTATCCTAAAAAACGAGATATATTTTAGTTTATTGCAGGATGTAGTTGTTAGTAATCAGCTCAGAGACTCCTATAGCGGATCAATACTTGGGTTAATGTACCAACGTTAAATTCATTACTATAACGTGTATATTCAACTAACCAATAACTTGTTTACCCGGATATGCTCACTTCTAGAATAATTCTTTAGTAGTCATGAGAGTAAATAGATGCATTCTACGCTAGTGATAGAAACTAAGACAACCATTTCAGCTAAGAGACTGCTATTTTAGCGGATCAATACTTGGGTCAATGTACCAGTGAAATTCATATTCAAATTCCCTAAATTATATATTTACCTAACCAACAACTTGCATACCCAGTTAGTGAAAGTGAGGCTATAAATAGAATCTAAGGCAACCATTTCAGTTTTACACTCAACTATCCACTAAAAAACGAGATATATTTTAGTTTATTGCAGGATATAGTTGTTAGTAATCAGCTCAGAGACTCCTATAGCGGATCAATACTTGGGTTAATGTACCAACGTTAAATTCATTACTATAGCTTGTATATTTAACTAACCAACAACTTGTTTGCCGAGATATGCTCACTTCTAGCTGTAGCTGTCATGAAAGTAAATAGAGGCATTCTATACGCTGGTGATAAAATCTAAGACAACCATTTCATTTCTACTCTCAAGTATCCACTGAAATATAAGATATATCTTAGTTAATTTCAGGATGTTGTTAGTAATTAGCTAAGAGACTGCTACTTTAGCGGATCAATACTTGGGTTAATGCATCAATGTTAAATTCATTACTATAACTTGTATATCTAACTAACCGACAACTTGTTTGCCCAGTGATGCTCACTTCTAGAGTTCTGTAGTAGTCATAAGTGCAAATAGAGGCATCCTACGCTGACAATAAAATCTAAGACAACCATTTCAGTTTTACACTCAACTATCCACTAAAAAACGAGATATATTTTAGTTTATTGCAGGATGTTGTTGTTAGTAATCAGCTCAGAGACTGCTATTGCGGATCAATACTTGGGTTAATGTACCAACGTTAAATTCATTACTATAACTTGTATATTTAACTAACCAACAACTTGTTTGCCCAGATATGCTCACTTCTAGAATTCTATAGTGGTCATGAGAGTAAATAGAGGCATTCTACGCTTGTAATAAAATCTAAGACAACCATTTCATTTCTACACTCAAGTATACACTGAAATAAAAGATATATCTTAGTTAATCTCAGAATGTTGTTAGTAGTTAGCTAAGAGACTGCTACTTTAGCGGATCAATACTTTGGTTAATGCATCAATGTTGAATTCATTACTATAACTTGTATACAGGGTGGCCAATCGGGTGACGATAATAATTTTTTTTTAGATAGCCCATACCGAGACCTATCCAAAACACCCCCATGTATGTGTACCGATTATTGATAGTTTTCGAGTTATGATTTTTTTTTTGAAAACTTAGAGATTTTCCACTTTTTCCAAGAAATCGTCAAAAGCAAAAACAACAATGCTTTTTGGCTTATATTTTTTTCTGCAGTTATACTTAGTATTAAGCCTATTTTAATATTCAATAAGGATAACCTGTACATCCGAACAATAATTAAGTACATTTTGGGCCCAAAGTTTGAAATCTCTGTTTTTAGTCAGGAGACCAAAACCGTCAAAATAAAATTAAAAATACTTATGCCTGGTTCTGGAGCTTCTATCTAATCTTAAAAACTCTGGAAGACATTGCACTTTCGAAATATTAATGAAAAAGTAGCACTTATGCGGGCATTTTGCGCCGTACGTGACTGTTAAAGGTAAAAAGGTGATAATTCACGAATTTCCAAAATGATTTAAAAAACTATTATTTCACTTTATTATGACAAATTAAAGAAAAAAAACTCATAACAACTAATAAACACGATAATCATTGATGTTTTAATCACTTTTAATAAAAAAATTAATACACAAAGTATTCTAAGTAAAAAATTAATACCTGTGCTTTTTGCTGTGTACTATTCAACTTCTGCTAAATTAAGTTGTATGGAAAGTTAACAAAGGAAAGGAATAATAAAACAACAATCTGACTTTTAATTCCATGGCGGAATTAGCTGAGAAGCGTTATCGGAGCATACGCCATCGCTTTTACTTCCCACACCGATCGGTGAGGGGAGGATTGTGATCGTGAAAATTTTCGATTTTGAGATAATAGGTGTTTTGGGTGTTTTATAATGTCTACATAACGAAAATACGCGTAACTCATTTCCGTCGTTCTAATGTCTGTCGGTATGTCTGTCTGTACGCGTTTTTCTAGCCTCGCAATCTCAGTAACCGCTGCATGGACTGTGAAGATATTTGGGCAGCAATATGCTGTGGGGTCTTAGTAGGTAATGCTGCTATAATTTTGGAAATCGTACATGGGTGGCGGAGTAATTAAAACAAAAATTTCAAATATTCCTCAAACTTCGTTTTTAGACGTTTTAGAGGTTCTTGATCATTTTCTGCGTTTTTTTGGGTGGGGCTAAAAAACGTGTTGTATTCATGATAGGCTGTCTACTGATCTGTCAAGGAAGACTCAGCGATATAAATCACCTTTTTAGGTCCATCCGAACATTGCCTTGCCTATTACCGAAAATTAATTAACACAACCGCGCTTCGCCGACATAGCTCGCAAAAAGCTACTCTGAAAGAAAGGGATGGCGTATGCTACGACATTGCTTCCCAGGTAATTCTGTCATGAAATTGGAAGTCAGATTATTTTTTTGTTATTCCTTTCCTTGGTTAACTTTCCATACAACTTAATTTAGCGAAAGTTCAATAGTACATAGCAAAAACACTTCAAAATTCACAATCTGGGTATTAGTTTTTTCATTAAAAGTCATCAAAACATCAATGATTATCGGGTTTTTAGTTGCTACGAGTTCTTCTTTCTTTAGTTTGTCATAATAAAGCAAAATAATAGTTATTTAAATTATTTTGGAAATTCGTGAATTATCACATTTTTACCTTTAACACTCACGTACGGCGCAAAATGTCCCCATAAGTGCTACTTTTTCATTATTATTTCGAAAGTGCAATGTCTTGCTATGTTTTTAAGATTAGTTTGAAGCTCCAAAACCAGGCATAAGTATTTTTAATTTTATTTCGAAGGTTTTGGTCTCCTGACTAAAAACAGAGATTTCAAACTTTGGGCCAAAATGTACTTAATTATTGTTCGGACGTACAGGTTCTCCTTATTGGATATTAAAATAGGCTTAATACTGAATATAATTGCAGAAAAAAATAAAAGCCAAAAAGCATTCTTGTTTTTGTTTTTGATGATTTCTTGGAAAAACTGGAAAAACTCTAAGTAAAAAAAAAAAATCATAACTCGAAAACCATCAATAATCGGTACATATACATGGGGGTGTTTTGGATAGGTCTCGGTATGGGCTATCTAAAAAAAAATTATTATCGTCACCCGATTGGCCACCCTGTATTTAACTAACCAACAACTTGTTTGCCCAGATATGCTCACTTCTAGAATTCTATAGTAGTCATGAAAGTAAATAGAGGCATTCTACGCTTGTGATAAAATCTAAGACAACCATTTCATTTCTACACTCAAGTATCCACTGAAATATAAGAAATATCTTAGTTAATCTCAGGATGCTGTTAGTAATTAGCTAAGAGACTGCTACTTTAGCGGATCAATACTTGGGTTAATGTACCAATGAAATTCATATTCAAATTCCCTAAATTATATATTTAACTAACCAACAACTTGTTTGCCCAGATATGCTCACTTCTAGAATTCTATAGTAATCATGTGAGTAAATAGAGCCATTCTACGCTGCTGATAAAATCTAAGACAACCATTTCATTTCTACACTCAAGTATCCACTGAAATATAAGAAATATCTTAGTTAATCTCAGGATGTTGTTAGTAATTAGCTAAGAGACTGCTACTTTAGCGGATCAATACTTGGGTTAATGTACCAATGAAATTCATATTCAAATTCCCTAAATTATATATTTAACTAACCAACAACTTGCGTACCCAGTTAGTGAAAGTGAGGCATTCTATGCTATAAATAAAATCTAAGACAACCATTTCTGTTTTACACTTAACTATCCACTAAAAAACAAGATATATCTTAGTTTATTGCAGGATGTAGTTGTTAGTAATCAGCTCAGAGACTCCTATGGCGGATCAATACTTGGGTTAATGTACCAACGTTAAATTCATTACTACAACTTGTATATTTAACTAACCAACAACTTGTTTGCCCAGTGATGCTCACTTCTTGATCTCTATAGTAGTCATGAGAGTAAATAGAGGCATTCTACGCTTGTGATAAAATCTAAGACAACCTCATTTCTACACTCAAGTATCCACTTAAATATAAGAAATATCTTAGTTAATCTCAGGATGCTGTTAGTAATTAGCTAAGAGACTGCTACTTTAGCGGATCAATACTTGGGGTTAATGCATCAATGTTAAATTCATTACTATAACTTGTATATTTAACTAACAACTTGTTTGTCCAGTTATGCTCACTACTAAGATTCTAGAGTAGTCATAAGTGCAAATAGAGGCATTCTACGCTATAAATAGAATCTAAGACAACCATTTCAGTTTTACACTCAACTATCCACTAAAAAACGAGATATATTTTAGTTTATTGCAGGATGTAGTTGTTAGTAATCAGCTCAAAGACTCCTATAGCGGATCAATACTTGGGTTAATGTACCAACGTTAAATTCATTACTACAACTTGTATATTTAACTAACCAACAACTTGTTTGCCGATATATGCTCACTTCTAGAATTCTATAGTAGTCATGAAAGTAGATAGAGGCATTCTACGCTTGTGATAAAATCTAAGACAACCATTTCATTTCTACACTCAAGTATCCACTGAAATATAAGGAATATCTTAGTTAATCTCAGGATGTTGTTAGTAATTAGCTAAGAGACTGGTACTTTAGCGGATCAATACTTGGGTTAATGCATCAATGTTAAACTCATTACTATAACTCGTATATTTAACTAACCAACAAGTTGTTTGCCCAGGTATGCTCACTTCTAGAATTCTGTAGTAGTCATGAGAGTAAATAGAGGCATTCTACGCTTGTAATAAAATCTAAGACAACCATTTCATTTCTACACTCAAGTATCCACTGAAATATAAGATATATCTTAGTTAAGCTCAGGATGTTGTTAGTAATTAGCTAAGAGAGTGCTACTTTGGCGGATCAATACTTGGGTTAATGTATCAATGTTAAATTCATTACTATAACTTGTATATTCAACTAACCAACAACTTGTTTGCCCAGTTATGCTCACTACTAAGATTCTACAGTAGTCATAAGTGCAAATAGAGACATTCTATGCTGACAATAAAATCTAAGACAACCATTTCAGTTTCACACTCAAATATCGAGTAAAACTCAAGATATCTCTTAGTTTATTTCGGGATTTTGTTACTAATTAGCTAAGATACTCCCACTATAACGGATCAATACTTGAGTTTACGTACCAATATTAAATTCATTAATATAACATATATATTTAGCTAACCAACAACTTGTGTACCCAGTTATGCTCACTTCTAGAATTCTATAATAGCCATAAGTGTAAATAGAGGCATTCTACGCTGACAATAAAATCTAAGACAACCATTTCAGTTTTACGCTCAGGTATCCACTAAAATTCAAGATATAAAAGGAAAACAGTGTACTATCAGCAATATAACCTTTATGGATCCTCAGCTATCTCTCTCTTTTGTGAGACATGCAGCGCCACCCGACGTGTGTGCAAGAAACCAAACTCCTAGCGATATCGACCCATGTCACTCCCTCTAAACAATGACATTTTCGTATAGGTGAGGAACAATAAAGAAACTAACATATCGAACAATAGCTCTAAATCCGTGTGCAAACTTTATTCTACCACTACATATCAACTACAAATAAGTACATATAAAGCTTCGGTACAATCTACATTGGTGCATAGCATGTAGAGATACAGTGTCGCAGACTATCGATTATACAACTACAAAGACGGCTTGGTCGTGTTTAACCGATGGTATGGTCCAAGGAGGAATCCTAAGGGGGTGCACAAAGAACACTGGGAGGCACTGGGAGGTCGTCGTCGGAGAGGTCTGAGCCGTGAGCATGTCCCGAAGCAGCAGTAGCTCGTGAACAGTACTGCTGTGACAGGACAATATCAAGGCTGACAGACAGAAACATCCAGGCGATGGGTGATGTGATGGTCGTTGTGTGGACGGTATTCGGAGGACGAGCGACGATGGACGTGGAGGGCAGCGGACACCGACTGATGGCTGGAGAGAGACGAGGGGTGTGCGCCTCCTCCACCCTACCCCTCGCCTCTCCTCTCGGGGCGCGGACCGCTCAATCGCCGTCATAGCAACGGGTGACGCGCAGGAGCGGATTCGCGAGGGATGGGACGCGGTGGCGCGTACGAGGGGTCGCCGAGAAGTTTCCTTCGATGTCGTCTCCTCCCTGCACACAATAAAGTTGCCACAAACCTCAAAAACAGGGTGATCAATTTATACTCCGCATTTGATGATCATCATAGTCACAATGTCTTAACAGACATGTTGTGAACTCGTAAAATGCATTAAGTCGGAGCTAGAGTATTGCCAACACGAATATTATCAATATTTTTGAGAACTGTAGCTCGCCATCGTTCGCGATTTACGGTCAGTTCAGTGGCGCTCCTGATACTTATATCCAGCAACTGTTTCGTCGTATCCACCCAGCGTGTAGGGGAACGGCCATGACGCCGCCTACTCGGGGCATGACCCTGAACTACAAGTTTCTCCATATTATCGCTTCTGTGAATATGTCCGAAGAATGTAAGCATTCTCGTCGACACAATGGAGGATAGTATCCTTGGATTACCGAGCTCATCCAGTATGGAAACGTTAGTTCGATGGGCGGTATAAGGAACTCTCAGCATTCTACTCCACGTCCACATTTCAAATGCATCTATGCGAGCTCGATCTGCCTTTTTAACAGTCCAGGTTTCCGAGGCATACAAAAATACGGTGAACACAGGAGACTGAACCAGCGACATTTTTGTAGCTTTAGTGATGTTATGGTCACGCCATATTTTAGTAAGCTTTGTCACGCGCCTGTTGAATGCGCCGTCGAATCTCATTCTCACAGCTACCCAAATTGTCGATAAAAGAACCGAGGTACACAAAACTTTGAACTACTTCACAACGGCCTATTGACTTTATCTCTCGATGATTATCATGCTGTCTATCTACGATCACAACCTTGGTCTTATTGTAGTTAATACCGAGACCATACGCTGCACTATGTTGTTCTAAGATGTTTAATAGAGCTACTAGTTCTTCCTGAGAAGCAGCAATAAGGGTTGTATCGTCAGCAAATCTTAAGTTGGACATTTTGCTTCCGCCAATAGTTATACCGCCATTCCAGTTGTCTAATACCTGCCTAATCACAAATTCAGAGTAAATGTTAAATAACATCGGAGATAAAGCTAAGGTCTACATTTTAAAATTATTTTATAATATACAGGGTTATTAATAAAGTCACGGCGTACCAAAGTTGTGTTTTTTCAAATGGGACACCCTATATATTATCTCAAATTTGAATTGGGCCGCTTTCCCTATTCCGGAGATATGGCCTTTTTTATGTGAAAATCTTAATGAATTCATCACCCTGTATCATAAAAAATCAATAACTGGAAGCTTGATTCTCAATGCTAGAATAATTTCGTGGTTATCTAGTTTTGTCTAAAATTATCAATTTTCTGCTATCTTCGGTTGTGTATACATGGTGAACCAAAACTCACGACCATAATTTTCTTTATTATTTTAAACGGAACACACTGTATTTTATAGCATCGTCAGAAAATTCTTACAAAATACTTCCAATTCTATTAAGCATTCCCCATACGTAAATGTAACAGTTATGGAGCTATTTCGATTTGACGTAGTAAAACGATTCCTAATAATACTTCATTTTTGCCAAATACTGAAAATTTCTCAGAGCTGACCATGCCTACCGTGTTTGTTATACTGTTTGAACTTTGTTAGAAAAGAACTAAGTCAATGATGGAAAGATTCAAAGGACGAAAATGAAAGAACTAACAGGAAGTCGTAACTGAAAATTAATTAAATCGAAGCTATTCTGACGATTAGTCTTTGAGAAACCTCAAAACTATTCGCGAGTATGACTGCGTCATCGGCGTACTTTAAGTATTTATCTGTCTGCGGTTAGTTTTTCTTCGGATCCATCAGGAATAAAATCACTTTTTCCTTGAGCGGGAGGTTCAAAAGAGATAAGACGTGATTCGGATAATATGTGATTCAGATAATATGCGATTTGGATAATATGCGATTCGGATAATATGCGATTTGGATAATATGCGATTCGGATAATTTGCGATTCGGATAATATGCGATTAGGATAATTCGCGATTCGGATAATTTGCGATTCGGATAATTTGCTATTCGGATAATTTGCGATTAGGATAATTTACGATTCAGATAATTAGTGATTCTGATAATATGCTATTCGGATAATATGTGATTCGGATAATATTATGCCATTGGGATAATATGCGATTCAGATAATGTGCGATTCGGATAACTTGCGATTCGGATAATTTGCGATTAGGATAATTTGCGATTAGGATAATTTGCGATTAGGATAATTTGCGATTCGGATAATTTGCGATTCTGATAATTTGCGATTCGGATAATTTGCGATTAGGATAATTTGCGATTAGGATAATTTGCGATTCGGATAATTTGCGATTCCGATAATTAGTGATTCGGATAATATGCGATTCGGATAATGTGCGATTGGGATAACTTGCGATTAGGATAATTTGCGATTCGGATAAAATTTGCGATTAGGATAATTTGCGATTCAGATAATTAGTGATTCGGATAATATGCTATTCGGATAATGTGCGATTCGGATAATGTGCGATTAGGATAATTTGCGATTCGGATAATTTGCGAGTCGAATAATTTGCTACTTGGATAATTTGCGAATCGGATAATATACTATTCGGATAATATGCTATTCGGATAATATGTGATTCGGAAAATATGCGATTCGGGTAATGTGCGATTCGGATAATTTGCGAGTCGAATACTTTGCTACTTGGATAATTTGCGATTCGGATAATATGAGATTAGGATATGAGATTATTATAATATACGAATTGGATAATTTACGAATAGGATAATGTGCGAGTCGGATAGTGTGCGATTAGGATAATTTGCGACTCGGATGATTGGTGATTCAGATAATATGCGATTCGTACAATATGCTATTTGGATAACATGCGACACGGATCATTAGCGATTCGGATAATATACGATTCGGATAATCGGATTTCGCGAACAGAGCATATCGTTCATGTTCCCCATCTATATTAGCGGAATATATCCGTCCTCCCCTGTCCGTTGTTGGGTTTGTAGGGCGCCTGGCGCCCGAGGCGTCGAACGCGCCCGAATCGCACGTCGCGGCGCCGTGGAGCGCCAGTCCGACCCTGTGGCGCAGGCGCGGTCCGCGCCGCACCCCGCATCACTAATGCATGTGCACGTGTTGGAGGCGCCGACGCTGATGAAGCAGCCAGGGTGCCAGGTATTGATCGTCGCGACGGACGCGCTCGATCGTCGCGCCGCCTGGCGGTCGAACGACGAGAGGCGAGGAGGCCACCGCCACCGGCCGGCGTTGTCGGATTTTGGGGGGACGGGGATGGTACGATATGTGTATATGCGGACGCGCGGGGGTGCGCGGGGCTCTACGATTTTCATAAGCTTTGTTTACACTGACAGTTATTTATAGCCTCTGGGGTGTACCACTCAATAGAGGTCAAATACCTGGGTGTGTGCTTGACATAGTATTTAGACTCATATATGGCCATTAGGGTCTAAGGTCCTAACTACCTCTATACGGCAGTCGTCAGATTCAGGACTCAGTATCCCAGACAGCACAATATATTCTAGGAACATTCTAAGAATCACCATTTTGGAACATTGTATCATTCCATGAAAAGGCCATGAATATATAGATTATCTGACGAACCTTCCAGGAATGTGAAAATGGGAATCCAAAAAATGTGCATAGGTTATTCCCTCAGAATATTCTACGATTATTATTAAGATGTATGGGATATTGTAGTAAGATTCCTGGTATATCTTTAAAGAAACATACATAGGTTACTCCCTCAGAATATTCTACGATTGTTATTAAGACGTATCAAATATTGTAGGAAGATTCCTGGTATATCTTTGAAGAATATATGTTCGAAAGAAACTAATGCCTTTTATCACTTCATTTCATTTATTTGTAAGTCTTGTTGTTGCCTAGGTACCTAACGCGAGTAGTATACATATATAACCTAGTATCCGACTTTTATACAGTGTTTTGGGCAGCACTGATTTAGGCACACACTATATTATAGGGATTAATGAAAAAAAAGGTATATAAAGTGGAACCTCTATTTATAATTGTATAAGTTTAATGTACACATCAAAAAACACATTTCATTGCACGGAGTCGTCCTCCCGTATTATCCTGTAAAATAAAAAAACCCGTTTAATTTTAAAGCATAAGATGTACATTCAAATACACTTCATTAACTACAATGATAAATTTTCACCAAAATGTTGTCGTATTTTAATCAATTTTAGTAACAGCAATTAGAGCAAAAAGTGGGTACCACGCAAGAGAATAAATACTGGAAATTCATAGTCAAAAATGTAGCAAATGTCTTGTTAGTGGTTGTTATTATATATTAATTAGGGTAGGTACCTACGACAAGTAAAACTAGAACACAGGGATTAGACTGAACAAGAGAGTTGCTACCACATGGTGCTAGAAAGTCGGCAATTTATAGAAACAAAATAATTATACTCACCCTAGTCGCTCCTAGATGAAGTTATAAACTAAATAACAAGTTAAATCACGTTCCAGAACACGGATACGGATAACTATCCAATTATCGCAGGATGCACAAGCACGAGCAGGCACCACCGACCACCGCCACCGTAACGAGTGAAGTTAACCTCAAAATTCTCAAATCTAACCTGCAACGGTGCCAGGCCTACATTAAGAATCATACCAAAAGGCATATTCAAAGATTATTCTTTAGATAATATTAATTTATGAATATTATCAGAATATTTTTATCGACACGTTCATGGAATAATCATGATCATCCATAGAACATTCTGTTAATGTTCTGAATATTCTCAATCTATTTTGGATTAAATAAGAATATTCCAGGAATATATTGTGCTGTCTGGGATGAGTGCCTTTGAAATTCTAGAATCCAACAAAAAAGCAATTATTTACGTGTCAACCAGATACGGATGCTATAGCTGAATTTGTGAAAAATATGTTAGAAAATTTCAAGACAACTATTCGGACTTTGATGATTCCTCTGAAGATATGCCTTTGTCTGAAACAAAAAAGCGAGGCAGAGATGAAGCTTCAGGAGGCCATAGGTTCCGTTCCTACTAAGCCTAATTGGAAAAATTTATAAACCTGTAAGTTGATCCTAATACGCTCAACATAAGAAGTGCCACTATATGAAAACGGAGGATTAAGAGGCTTACATTTGCAACAGTGCCAGTGTTATTCACTGACAGCCTGACATTACCACCTACGAGTGTGGAATCTGAGAGAGCTTTTTCTTCAGCAGTTTCATTTGCAAACAAATAGGGACGCTCAATCTTTCAGTGGAGATACATTAATTTATTGCTTATGGAAGTTGTAAAAAACACAATTTGCTTCATATGCATTGTCAAAATAATTTTCAGTTTTTTTTTGAGAACAGGAACAGGATGTATTTTTAGAATAATGCGATATTCTTTCAGCTGATGCGATAGTAATGTAGAAGAAAAAATTATATCACGATTAAAATTAGAACATAGGAATATTATAAACACCTTAACACGATGTTTGGAATTAATCTGTTGGCGTATATCGAGGTTTGGTGTAGCCAATCCTTTTGCATATATTCAATTAAGCGTAAAAATTTCAATCCTCGTTTGCGACACTCAACATCAAAGACCTTACCACGTTACAGTATATAAAAAGCAACAGTTTTCCAAGGAAATTGACAGGTTAGAATTCAGGAAAGGGAGTGTAACCTCCCAGTCTAAGTATTTTCTGCTGGATTACCAGATTGCGTGTTCGGGGGTAGCTTATATCAAGGGCTTTGACACTTTCTCTCCCCGAATAGTGAAATCACATAGGCGTGTAAAGATCTTTTTCCACTTGTGGGCGAAGGACAAGGTTTAACTGGTCGATAAACCAATCCACGATATGTCATATAATTATTATCTTTGAACCGTTTCATATATGATCACCAGCAATGAACTTACGTGACCAATAAGCTGAGGATGTTTTGTAATCATTAAATTTATTGAATTTGAGATTTTTACGTTTTATGTTATTTTTACTTCCCACACCGATAGGTGAGGGGAGTATTGTGATCGCGAAAATTTTCGATTTCGAGATGATACGCTTTTTGGGCGTTTCATGATGTCTACATAACGAAAATCCGCGTCACTCATTTCCGTCGGTCTGTCTGTCGGTCTGTCTGTCTGTCTGTTGGCATTTTTCTAAGGTCGTAATCTCAGTACCGCTATATGGATTGTGATGAAATTTGGGTAGCGATATGTGGTGGGGTCGTAGTAGGTAATGTTCCTATAATTTTGGAAATCATTGTACAGGGGGCGGAGTAATTAGCAAAAAACAAAAATTTTCAAATATTCCTCAAACTTCGTTTTTAGACGTTTTAGGGGTTCTTGATCATTTTTTACTTTTTTTTTTTGATAGGGGTGAATTTGGGTTGGTTGGGGGGTGGGGGGTTGAAAAACTGCAAAATTTGTGGTATTCATAAGGCTGCCCATTGGCCTGTGAATGAAAAACCTAGCGGTATAATACCCTTTTTTAGGTCCATTTGAACATTGCCTTGCTCATTATAGGAACCGGAGAACTTAGAATTTGTGATGTATACAGACGTGATAGAGACATACGAGTATTGTTTTAGATCGTTCTATATTGCGTAACGCGAAAATTATTCAATTGATTTTAACGAAATTTTAACACAGTATTACTACCGCGGCGAGGATGGAAAACGTGTATGTTTTGGAAAAATCGTGTCAGTGGCACCGCAGCAATAATAAAAAAATAAAAAAAAGCGTCAAACTTTGTTTTTAGGCGTCTTAGGGGTTCCTGATCATTTTCTACTTTTTTGGATAGGGGTGAATTTGGGATGGGTGGGGGGTTGGAAAACTGAAAAATTTGTTGTATTCATAATGGGCTGTCCATTGACCTGTGAATGAAAAACCTAACGGCATAATACCCTTTTTTAGGCCCATCCGAACATTTCTTTGCCTATTACAGAAACCAAGGGGCTTACAGTTTTGTCATTTATACATATACGGGTATTGCTTAATTTCGTTCTATGTGTATTGCGTAAAGCAAAAATTATTAAATTGATTTTAATGAAATTTCGACAAAGAATTGACTATCGCGGCGAGAGTGGAAAACGCGCCAGTGTCTGAAAAATCGTGTCAGTGGCGGCGCAACAATAATTAAAAAACTAAAAATATGAAAACAGCTCATACTTCGCTTTTAGATGGTTTAGAGGCTCCTGATCGTTTTGCATCGTTCAGTTGAAGCATGCAGAATGAAAACTGTGGCGTCCTAGTTTCTAAGGAGGGAGACGCAAGAAACTATTTACGAAACTTTTGTGCTGTACAATACGTTTTTTTGCGGGAGGGTGGGCGATGATTTGGTTGTAAGGGGATTTCAGACTATAGCTTCATGCTTCATGTAATGGGAAAACAATAAAATGAAATCATTATGTGTGGGAAGTAGTGAGTCAATCAACTTGACTGCATTTTTTTACTCCTGTGTCATCGGCATCGACTGCCCTGGTCATTAGCCTCGTGTCCTGTGTAGGCTTTGTTACTGTTTCCTGGCGCCACTCTAGGAACAGCACTGTTAATTAGAAGCCAACATCGCAGGCTTAGGTGGGGACTCTCGCTGGGCTTTTTTTATTTTATGTTATTTAAATTACGTTTTTCCACACATCTCAAAGTAAACTATAATTTTAGATGATTTCGAAACCTACAGAACAAAAACAAAATGTTTATATCCTGAATTAAATTAACTACCAAAAAATAATTATTTTATATCGATACAGTTATGTATGTATCCTATTCTGTGCTGTCCATCACAGAATATATTTTCAAATTAGTAGTGAACACCGAGATTAATTCAGAGTCGATTACGTCCATTGTGCGTTTCCATTAACATTATATATGTTACATTGTTACATGAAGTGTGTGTGAAATGCTGATAATACGTTTCAGAGAATATTAATTTATCCTCTTAATTTACGTTGGAATAGAACATCCTACATGTATATTGTATAGCACTGAATATTACAGTCATAGCTATCGAACATGCTTATAGAGTTTACAGTGTTCGATATCAATACAAAGGTACTGGAAAAGTTTTTTAAAACAGCTTTATTTATATCATTTTTTTTATAACTGGGCAGACCGCGTAGGCAGAGCCTAAATACCAGAGTACCGCGGCTGCTGTGAAAGGGTTATGTTAGGGGAAGTTCGTTAACGCGGGATTTGAATGGGCCAATACCCGCAGGCCCAATAAATACATCTCCTGGCAGCCCATTCCAAGCCTTGGACACCCTGGGAATAAATGTGCGGTTGTACCGCTCGATTCTTGATACGTATGAAGAACGTTCGCCTTAGGATGAGATGCAGCGATCGTGCGGGTACATCTGATAGGAACGGTGAGCGGCGGAACGATAGAGGAGCAGATTCCGTTTGAATAACGGTAGAAGAGTGAGAGGTCACCAACAACACGCCGGCGAGAAGGTGGCTGGAGGTGGCGCGTTAAGGCCGGGTCGCCAACTAGTCGAATTGCCCTTCTCTGGACGGCATCTAGCATAGACAGGGTAGTAGGGGCAGCAGCTCCCCAGACATTCTAGCAATACTCCAGGCCAGGTCTTATCTGGGCTTTATATAGCGTGAGGAGGTTACATGGTGAGAAATACTTTCTGGCTCTAAGTAGATACCCAAGCTTTTTACCAGCAGCTGTTGCAATTGACGCAACGTGTTCGTGCCAGATCAGATTTTCTGTAATGTTGACTCCTAACAGCTGAATAAATGATTCCTTGGCAGAGCCCGGTTATCATTAGAACCTGGTATTGGCTTGGGCACTTCTTGTTTGATATAGCGTACAATACTGAGTCTTGGAAGCATTAAATTTTACCATATTCTTGAGCGCCCAAGCGGTAATGGTATCGATATCCTTTGAAAGTGAAGCTGCCACTGCCTGTCTTCTGCGTTCCAGCTCGACCACAGAGACGGGTGTATTGCTCACGATGCCTGCATGCAGCGCACTGCCATCCGCAAAACTGTGGATTGGGTTTGTGGTGCTAGAGAGTAGATCATTAATGTGAAGAAACAATGTCGGAGCCAATACCGATCCCTGCGGAACCCCTACATTCAAAACACCTCTTCGTTTTCCGAAACAACTCTAAAACAATTCTGCCAAAGCACACACGTGGCCCCACGCCTGCAGAAAGTCGTTATCGATAGAAATCCATCGACCTGTTTGCCTAATTTTCACATGCGAAAACAGAAGTTTAAGTCCTTGTCCTAGACAAATATTTGGCTTTCTGCTCACTGCACACGTGCCTTTAGACAGTGAAGGACCAAACAATAAATATTCTAGAAATCAGATATATGTGAGCTGTTTGCATTTTTTTCAGGTCTCGGTCAGTGTCGATACTTCTATAGTACATTTACGATATTATGTAGACCTGAGTAATGTCAAAACCGTAATTATCTATTATGACAATTCAGAAAGTGATAGGAGATCAAAATAATCGAAAATACCAATTTGCAATAGATAAAAACAAAATAAATTGATCTATTTATTTTATATTAACATCTGATTATACACAGACGTATACAATTTTGACTACACTAATGAACGTGCCAGCTTTATCTTCAGGGAAATAAAACATTCCGAAAGGCAAACGGTCACCCCACTCGTCGGGCTTCTTTTGAAGGATTAAGGGATCCTTTTAGTGTCGGCACTCGGTATGAGGACAAAAAATGTAATCTGCTCTTATATTTCTGACGCTTGCCCATTGTACACTAATAACGGGACCACACAGGAATTGTTTACAATCGATTGATTGACACACAATATCTTGTGGATTTTACTGATATAAATTAAACGCAAGACTAATTGTAGAAATCACACCAGCTGTAATGTTTTTACGTTACGTAATTCTTAATCAATTAATTGCTAGCTGTATCAAACAATCCGATGGTAAACCTCGTTTCCTCTGCAGCGTATGCGTGTGAAATGAAATTATTTCATAACTTTCTGTCATCGTGAGAATATTTTTTTGCATTTCTGCGGATTCTTCTAAAAGAAATGTATCGTAACGTTTACGTCATCCATATTATCACTGGTAAAACACAGAACCACAATCGGGAAAAGCGGATAATTTTTTGTTTCCAGAAGATGATTTAGCTTTTTTTAATTACATCAGATTGGTAAGGTGATCAACTGAAGATGTTCGTAAATTTTTTTGTCGTGGGTTGTATTATGCTATTAGCTTACGAAGTTTTCAAACTACCGATGTCGATTAAGCAAAACTAATTAAAAGGTAAATATTTAGATAGAAAGTACTTAATACGAAGGGAGCTTATGGCCAAAAAACTTAATTTAGATGAGAAAATCGTGGGGTTGTGGCCAAAATTTTGAAAAAAAAAGAGACTGGGTCACAGCATAAAGGAGACTCTTGGTGTTAACAGCCAAGCTTTCGGCAATGCTTATTGATATCTTCAGGGCTTTAACGATGAGGATTGCCAGTTTAAAAAACAGCAAATGCATTGAGTGCAACGACTTCCCAATGTCAGCCACAATAATTCGCAATTTTTCAAAAAAATTAGGTTAGGCGTCTTCCACAAACAGGTCAGGAACAAACAACATATAATTGTAAAATTACAAACACACAGAAACGCCTTTACGTGTTAAAATTTAAACCCATTTCACAAAGTAACGGCCATTGTATCACCTGTTAGACCAAGAAGGTCTTTATTAAAGAAAATTTAGATCGTAAAATGTGTGTTTTCAAACCACCGAATTTCACAATATCTTCGGGTTTAAATTTTACATGTGAAGGTCGTTTCCGTGTGTTTGTAATTTTACAATTATATGTTGTTTGTTCCTGACCTGTTTGTGGAAGACGCCATGATAGCATAGTTAAAAATTTTTTGAAAAATTGTGACGATCATTGTAGCTGGCATTAGGAAGTCGTTGCACTCAATGCTTTTGCTGTTTTTTAAATTGGCAAACCTCAACGTTAAAGCCCTGAAGATGGCAATAAGCATTGCCGAAAGCTTGGCTGTTAACACCAGAGTCTCCTTTATGCTGTGACCCAGTCTCTCTTTTTTTCAAAATTTTGGCCACAACCCCAAGATACTACTTATTGTACGGTGAATCAGCAGCAGAAGAATAAGAACATGGTAATATGATACTCACTAGCCGTTTGCTGCAAAGTTTTAAGTGCGGGCCTGAAACCAAGTATTTCTTCAATATGGACCATTTTCGAGGTTGTCTAGATCGTTCAGCGTGTCCATTATGATGTGAATACAAATCGTCTGTGCTTCTAGCTCTTTGCACGAGATAGACAAATCGACGTGGTGCAGGGTAAATACGGTAAAGGAAATGATCAGCATACACTCGCGAAGTCCGAGAGGCAATTTGACCACCTGTACACTAAATTCACATCCACCAGTTCATTATAGTTATACCGGTTGCACCATTTTTGTTGTTTTTAAAGCTCGATGTAGCACGTCAACAACTCAAGAGACGTTTAATGCGCACTGCTACCTACATCTATGCACCATAGTAAACTGGGTTTTTTCGTTTTTTGTCTCTGTTTTGATCTAATCGCATAGGGACGGAATTAGAAATGAAGATTTTATTATCGGTCAATATCTTGCTATTCTTAAAAAAGCCCCAACTCAGGAAACACTATATTTTCAATTATTATTTATTTTATCATATTATTTCACGTTACACTGTCAATAGAAATGTCTACATGTTTTATCCTTGTTGGCCATAACTTATTTGTATATACCTCATACAGGCATAGCCTTCGAGATGGCACTGTTTTGTATTCCATTTCAAAAGATAAATAAAAATAAAATATGCATTTCCAAGAGATCCGTATTGTTATCTAGTAGGCGTTGTTTATAACTTACGTTGTTTCTTTGTACGTAGTGAATTCTATACTTTATCTACGACCGAAGCAATTAATAGTACGATCTAAATACATAATAATTACGAACTATCGTCAACTTAATCTCACTTCTATCACTATAATAAGTACTGTGCACAGTTCGAATGATCGTTTGACACTTCACAGCCACATTTGCAGTTATTATAGCGTGTATTTTAATCATACGCGTTTCCAAGAGATCGGTACTGGTATCTAGTAGGCGTTGCATAGCGACTTTTCTCGATTTAACCAAGGCTTTCGACACGGTTAACCATCACATATTGATACAAAAACTGGAAAATTACGGTGTTAGAGGCATAGCTTTGAATCTTTTAGAAAACTACTTAGAAAATAGAATTCAACGAGTCAAAGTCGGGCAAGAGTTAAGTTCCGAATTAGTGGTACGGACCGGTGTTCCCCAGGGGACCATACTAGGGCCAATATTGTTCCTTGTATACATAAACAGCATAACAAAAATAAGTAATTTCAAAGGTCACATAGTTAGTTATGCAGACGATACAGCCCTGATTTTCACTGGCCCATCATGGGATACTGTCAAGCATACTGCGGAAACTGAACTGAAAAAAATTCTGATCTGGTTAAATAATCACAAGCTCTCTTTGAATGTTAATAAAACTAAATATATGGCTCTCTCTCCTACAATCAGGGATCAGCCTGATCTGAGTATCAAGTTACATACGCACCATTGTAGCAACATGTATAACTGTGATTGCAGGTTAATAGAAAAGACGTCGAGTATAAAATACCTGGGTATAGTAGTTGACCAACACCTGAAGTGGTCTAAACATATTAATTATGTGGCGAAACGATTAAGAGTTCTAATACATACATTCCTCGAATTAAGAGATATTCTATTTAGGAAAAATCTGATTATACTGTATACCTCTCTTGCTGAATCAATAATTAGGTATTGCATACCTGTGTGGGGAGCTGCATTCAAAACATCCATGCATCCTTTACAAGTTACACAGAATACTATATTAAAGATAATATTCAAGAAAAGTCGACTATTCCCTACTCGCCAATTATATGAAGAAAGCGAATTGTTCAATGTTCGCTCAATATATATCTTTAGCTGCTTAAAAAGAATGTACAGTGAGAAAATAAATTTTTCGCAAGTACACACCGTAAGAACAAGGGCCAATGAAAATATGAACATTAAAGTTGACTTTTTTAGTAAATCTACCACTCAAAATTCTTTTCTTTTTTATGGCCCCAAATTTTTTAATAGTATTCCAAAAAGATTGAAGGAAATTTCGAACTACAACAACTTCAAAAAGGAAGTTAAACAATATATAAAAGATCATCCAAATCAATTCTAATTATTCTATTCGAAGTACTTTTCTAATTAAACCGATTTTTTTATATATTTTACTTATTTTGTTTCTATTGGCTCATAGACATGCTCGAACTGCTGCCTACTTCCATCCAGAATTACTTATTACTTATTACACCAATAGGTTTCTTGTTATATGAGTTAAATGCTCTGCTGGAACTGCGGCTCACAAGACAGGCCTCGTGGCCTAGCGTCAGCTGCTGTTTGGTAGGGTATTTTTTTTTTAACTTATATTTAGCCTGTATATTATTTATGTATCTTTATAGCATTATCAATAAACAATACACAATAAACAATTAAAAAAAAAAATTCGCGCTGTTTGGTTATAGGTAATATAACCTGTTCAATAGTAGTTTGGGTAAGACTTCGCTTTAGCGGAAACCGAAATGGGCGTCGAGAGTAGTGTCAAACGACGCGGTTTGGCGTCCTGAATCGAACGAGACCACTCCCAGACCAAGGAAACGTTCTGGTGAAGAACTACGGCATTTTGAAGTTTCGTTACCTAACCTAACTTATCAAAAAAAAAGTGTACTTGTTGAGCTCAAAATGGGTGTTAATCGACGTGGCTGGACATCATAACTCGAACTTGACCACTTCCAAAGTGAGAAAACATTCCGGTGAAAATCTACGCCAATCTAAAACCTGGCAATTTCAATACCTTACCTGATCATCATCATATTCACAATGTCTTTACAGACATGTTGAACTCGTAAAATGCATTAATGCTAGAGTATTGCCGACACGAATCTAACTAATACGGTCGGGCTAAAAAGGGGTGTCAGTCGACTCGGTTCGATGTCCTGATTCGAATTGTATCAGTTGATAGACTGAAAAAACGTTTATTTTGATTCTCTTTTTAGGAAATTAAGCCAAAAAAGGTCTTCGAGGGTCTGCACCTGGGACCTATTCCGGCACACTGAAAAAACTGAACAGGTGACCTACCCTACCTAGCTCAGATTATGTTGCATAGAGTACTCAAAATTTACGAAATTGGTAACGTCTGATGGAGCCAGCCCCCCTAGTCCCCTTTATCTATGCAAGTGAACAAACCTAATTCAACTTAAACCTATCTAATTTCTAGGAACATTAAGAATTCAAAATATAACTTTTTTATTTTTCATCTCTTGGTGTTGCATCTGGTGCCGTTGTACCCTACTCGTCAAGTACTTTCGTATTGACCATATATTTCGTGGAAAAAAAACGAAATTTTGAAGTCGTTTTTAAGTTAGGTTGGAAACTTCAAAGAGGCGTAGATTTTTATTAGACCGTTTTCTTAGTCTGGCTATGGTCTAATCCCTCTCAAGGTGTTAAACCGAGACAATTAACACTCCTTTAAACGCTATTTAACCCATTTTGACCTCAACAATTTGACCGGTCGGGTTAAGTTAGGTTAGGTACTGTACCGGTGCCGTAGTTTTTCTCCGGAGCGTTTCCTCGATCTGGGAATGGTCTCGTTTGTCTCAGGACGTTAAACCGAGTCGATTGACAGTATCCTCAACTCCCATTTCGGTTTCCGCTAAAACGAAGTCTAGCCGTAGTTTGGTAACGGCCGTTTAAAAAACTTAGGCCCGGTTTCACCACAATATTTTATCCAGGATTAAAACATTATCCGGGATTAAATCCTAGATTATTTTATAGACGAGTTTCACCACATTCTTATCCAGGATTAAGCACGTATATCCGAGATAAAATTTAATCTCCCGTATTTGGCGGATAAAATGTTTAATCGGAGATTTAGAATGCAGATGACAGTTGCGGTGACGTGGCTGACGTGCCTGCGAACTTCAAGGGTGTACAAATGTTGCAATTTGGAGAAGTGAAGAAGAGGTAGTTTCAAGGCATTCTTAAGCTATTAGTTTTACAGAAGCCATAGTGTCAAGTGTCGTACTGGGGTACTGGGAATCATGGCTCATCTTTTGATGAACCACAACAAGCTTCTATCAAATTAATGTGAGTAAATCCCGACCGACCCAGCCATCAGCTATGTGCAGTACCGGCGCACCATGCATCCTTGTACGTCCCGTTGAAGTAGTACTTAAATCGTCGACTGGGCAGAGGTGACGTGGCTGACGTGTCTGCGGGCACGAAAAAACCACAACAAAATCTTAGCAGAACAAAGGAAACACGAAATTGAAAATGAACACCGCTATCCGCTATGACCACACCCAGAATTATGTCAAATTCATGTCAAATTCTCAAAATTGTGAGGTTATAAATGCTCCCGTTACGCTGTTGCCACGTCTTAGTTTGAATATATCCGAGATTAGTTAATCCTAGATATATTTGCGCAGGTGAAACAGAAATTAATCTAATCGCGGATGAAATACTTCGACTAATTTTATCCAAGATTACGTAATACGGGATTAGTATGGGTTTGGTGAAACCGGGCCTTAATGGGAGTAGATAAAATAGTTTCCATTTATACGATTGTCAAAACGCTGTGTAACACCTTGTATAGCAAGATAGGTGACAGTACTGTTCAAAAATATACCTGTCAAATTGAATCTAATTGAACTTTGAAAGTGTTTGTAAGTAGGTGACAGCTACCCCCTATAACAGTGTATAACAACCGTTGAAGTATTTGGTGTTGTGTTAAGTTTAAGTTCTATCTTAAGCAGTGTGCTCGAAGATGACTATGTACTTGTTCCCCAGTGCACCGTCGACGATGGGCGAGGGCAACGGGTCTTTGGGCATCGACCATCACGAGATCCACACGATCAACGGCAACCATTCGGGCAGCTCGGGGCGCAGCACCCCCAACAACTCCAACGACCCCGCTCCGGGGAAGCTGTTCGTCGGGGGGCTCAGCTGGCAGACTTCGAGCGAGAAGCTGAAGGAGTACTTCGGCATGTTCGGCAACGTCACCGATGTGCTCATCATGAAGGATCCCGTCACACAGGTGAGGCGGTTTTCACTTTTATACTTGCTGTAGCAAGCGTTTTGTCAAAAATTAGGGTCTATTGCGCAACGGCGCCCCACGGGATTTGAGAATTTTTTCTTATCATTGTAAAGAGGATGGTCTGGTGATTTTAAAAAATAAAATTTGCGAAAGAAGCACGTTTTTTCGAAAAAATTTGATTAAACTGTATTTTTAACATATTTCAGTAACGCATGCGCACAGAACAATACAATTTTAGAAGCGATCAACGACGCCCTACTGATAGACTACACTTTGTATACCAAATGTTTGTAAGCGTTTCTGGCGATGCGACCGAAGGGGGGAACGTCAGCTGTAACTATGAGCGTACACCGAGTCAGTGGCGTAGACATTTAATTTTTACAGTGGCAGAAGTTTACAAATAAACATTCAAACAATATGAAATGATAGATCTCTTAAGTAATTGTCAGACTGTGTCATTTGGAGCAGCTAAAAAACGTAGAATTTAGAATTATTGAATATATACACACACACATACACATAATAAAATAATAAATTTTTATTTATCCGTTTCTCCTTTCCCTTTCACACCACTTGCTTGTGTGCTCAAATAATAATATAACTGCTGCATGAGCTTCTCTCATTCAAAGTGGTATTCTTGAAAAATAAGATACGAATAAAACTTTTGTCATTGATACTAGTTTATTGATCATAAAATATGTTAATTCTAAAGTCTGCAAAGAAAATGTATGTATAAAATTGTATATTCAGCCAATATAGTGCAATTACCACGTGTTATTATAATAAGTATTCAGAATTGTTAACATTGCCTTGGCAAAAAAATGCCTAAATGGATACGCGAATTTCGTCACAGTGAAATCAAAACATTATCTGGCAATGATTTGTATCAATGATACGCAAAATTGTCTTTTAACTAGGTAGTTACTCTGACAGGGTCTGTAGAAAATGATCATTTTTTTGGTAGGAAAAGCGCGCTAGGATTTTATTCATGTCTTTATTATTTACAACAGTACATAATCTGAGGTTGGTAACATTCTTCGAACGTAAATTAAGTAGGTACACAAAAAATCACTGATTTTTAGTGAGAGCATTGAACCTGAATCTATAGCAAATTTATAATAACCAACTTAAAACTAGTCAGCCAACCCTAAACCTCGTCAATCAATAAATAGTAATAAAGAGTTTTAATTGTATCAGGAAAGCAGATTTTTATGGTGACCATATGTGATTGCAGAATTGTACTTTCTAGAAGCTAGATCGCATTTATCTACTAATACCGGCATTACCAAGACATTCGTTCATTTTTGTAAATCTTCCAATAATTCCTCAATATAACTTTTGTGTCTTTCTTTTGAGTCCAACCCAAAATAATTTTTCGTTTTTTTGGTAAATAATAAGAAAACCCGATCCGCAATGTTGAGCAGGCCACGTTTTCTATCGGCGGCCACGAAGTTGACTAATTGTTGCCTACAAATATGTGGACAGCATTTGCCAAATTGTTTTTGTTTTCGAAAACTTGAAGCTTTGTTGCGTTCTGTTTTGTTGGCTGGATGTGGACCTCTATCGACTGACCGGTTCAGCACTGATAACTACCCATTCATATATGTGCTATGTTGCTTTTTTAATAACAGACATCCCGTTTTTTTTTTTTGAAACCACCCTCCAGCGAAAATCCTGTGTACGCGCCTGAGTAGACACGGGGTCGACACTTGGCATAGACAGTCCCGACGTTGCCAGTTGTATATTAGGGCATGCAGCAATGTTTGTAAAATATAAAAATGGGGTTAATTCTTCACAGAATTGCAGTATTACAGGTGTTTTACAAAAGAGTATTTTCAGAGTACTTTTTCTGTTACAAATAAGTAAGCCATAATCATAATTTTTTACAGCATATTGACGATACGTTTTTCTGAATATTAATTCCAAATGATTGTCAAGTTGGCATCGCTGTGGTGTACCATTGAAAATATTTTCAATGTTTGGAATGCCGACAAACAATTTGCCTTGGACGCGTGGTCTATCAGTAGGACGTCGTTGGAAGCGATATACTGCTTGACAGATGATAATAGATGCGGTGTTGCCAACATTTGCTCGATATTTAACATCGCTTCGACCATACATATACATGCTAAGATTGAAACGTTACAGAGAAGATTAGCATGGCCCCTGTGCAAGGATAACACAAAAAATCGTGAATCGTTCTTCATTTTTAACTATCTAAATTTAAAGATATCTGATTATCAAAATACAGTATTATTTTTATTACTTGAAATATTATCGTAAGAAAGGTTCCAAATGTAAGTCATTTTGTTCCATACAGACGTACAGTTAATATTCAAAATCAGACGTTTCTCAACACCTCCAGAGTCACTGAGGAGATCGTCTATAGGACCGGGCTGCGTACTATAAACTTTGAATTTCAAATGTCCTCATAAAAAATGTCGAAGACATTTTGAAAATCTCCTGTAGGTCTGTATGAAACAAAATGGTGCCTCCCATTTGGAACCTTTCATACGATAATATTTCACGTAGTGAAAATAATACTTCATTTTGATAATCACTATATTTTTTATTAACTTCCACAATAAAGAATCAATCTCCAATCCGATGACACTGTTGTATTTGACAATAAATTCCCTTCAAAATGATGTATCACAAGTGTGGTAGCCTCATTTAAGATTTTGGTGTAGAGGTTGCTGGGGGTCAGGGGGTTGATGGCTCAATAATGACGTATTCGATGGAAGATCTTCCTCTTGGAATAAACATCGACATGTCACAGCGATTTTTATTTTATTTTTTTAATTCATAGATAAGGTGGGTGTCGTGGGTGACAAATTTTAGTTGGGACGCACTGTATAGTAACACAAACGGTGCTCTTAATGATTTTTACTTCCTACACCGATAGGTGAGAGGAGTATTGTGATCGCGAAAATTTTCGATTTTGAGATAATACACTTTTTGGGCGTTTCATGATGTCTACATAACGAAAATCCACGTCACTCATTTCCGTCGGTCTGTCTGTATGTCGGTCTGTCTGTATGTCGGTCTGTCTGTCGGTCTGTCTGTACGCGTTTTTCTGTCCTCGTAATCTCAGTAACCGCTGCATGGATTGTGATGAAATTTGGGCAGCGATATGCTGGGGGGTCGTAGTAGGTAATGTTCTTATAATTTTGAAAATCGGTGCAGGGGCGGCGGAATAATTAGCAAAAAACAAAAAAAATTAAATATTCCTCAAACTTAGTTTTTAGGCGTTTTAGAGGTTCCTGATCATTTTTACTTTTTTTTGGGTGGGGGTGAAATTGGGGTGGTTCTGGGGTGGGGGGTTGTAAAATTGAAAAATTTTGTTGCTTTCATAATAGACTGTCCACTGACCCATGAAGGAAGACCTAGCGACATAAATAACTTTTTTAGGTCCATCCGAACATTTCCTTGCCTATTACAGAAACATACGAGAGTATTGCTTTAGATCCTTCTATATTGTGTTACAAGGAAACTGTTGAATTGATGTTAATGAAATTTTGACACAGTATTACTACCGTGGCGAGGATGGAAAACGCGTATAGTTTTTATAAATCGTGCCAGTGGCGGCGCAGAAATAATAAAAAAAAGTAAAAATATAAAAACAGCTCAAACTTCGTTTTTAAGCGTTTTAGAGGTTCCTGATCATTTTCTGCGTTTTTTTTGGGTGGGGTGAAATTGGGGTGGTTAGGGGGTGGGGGGTTCAAAAACTGAGAAATTTCTTGTATTCATAATAGGCTGTCCACTAACCTGTGAAGGAAGACCTAGCGACATAAATCAACTTTTTAGGTCCATCCGAACATTGCCTAGCGTATTACGGAAACTAAGGGACTATACATACATACGAGTATTTATTGCTTTAGATCTTTTTTTATTTTGTAACCTGGATACTATTAAATTGATTCTAATTAAATTTTGACACAGTATTATTACCGTGGTGAGGATGGAAAACGCGTATGTTTGTTAAATATCGTGTCAGTGGCAGCGTATATAGCAATAATAAAAAAACTAAAAGTATGAAAAGAACTCAAACTTCGTTTTTAGATGTCTTAGGCTGTCCATTGACCTCTGAAGGAATGACTTAGCGGCATAAGACAATTTTAGGGGAGGGAAGGCTGCCGATGATTTGGTTGCAAGGGGATCTCAGACTAAAGCTTCATGCTATGGGAAAATAATAAACTGATATCACAGTAATGTGTGGGAAGTACTGAGTCAATCAACTTGACTCCATTTTTTGATGTTGTAAAACAGTTAAATTGGTATCAGTCGATGCCAATATCACCAATGGAAAAAAATGTTCTTTTAAATGTAGCGGTTTAACAGTGAAGTAGCAAATCTTGTATGTCATTTATTACAGGATATGTCAAAGTTTGTGGCACGCGCTTGATTTCTGCTATCAAAACAATGGCTGTTCCAGACTCCTATAAAATTCACTGCGAATTCCCTATCCAGATTTTCACGCTTCCTTATACTGACTCATTATTTTACATCATACGTTCCTTTATGATGATTAGATGACATGCACTTTTAACTAGTATGGTGTGAATTTACAACGTAAATAAAGAATACTTAATTCAAGCCACAACTTGGTTAGTATTCTACATTTTCGTGCATTACGAATAAACAAATTAGCTATTTCTCCCTCTGGAAATTAAGCGGCACATAAACGGGGCGAGATATGGACAACTGGGGATCGCTTCAAAAATGAGGTAATTCTCTGGATTTGATATACTTTGCTGGATGTTTGTTGAACTGGATTTTTAGTATCTAGTATTCAGTAACCTTTTAAAACAAAATCTGCTGTGGCCAGGCAGAAATTGGTTGTGTTTATGTAAATTCACAGAAAATGCATCCAGAAAGCTTTTAAACTGGTATCCAATGATTACATAGGATTTAATAAACTTCGTGAAGAAAACTGATAATTTCGTTTCATTTTACAATTTACCACTTTCAAAAAAGAAGCCGTACAAGTAAAAAAAATCTTAGCAAAGTGACACAGGTGGTCATCTGTCGATATTCTGATCGCACTGAATGTTTTTTATTGCGGCACTGACAATCATTCTGCTATTAGCGCCCTAAAATTAGTTATTGTTTCATTTAAAATCCCATCGCTAATTTCAAGAAATCTCCGCCTCTTGTCTGTGAAGGTCGATTGGAGCCGAAGTAGCCCCATTAAGTACTCCTTTTTTTTAATGATTATGATAGCTGAGAGTCTGAATGAGTTTTTAGACCTGCATAGAAATCATGAAATCGCCTCTTTAGGTTTTTAATTGCAAGTCGAAAAGTTAAGTCATTATCAACAGAACGTAAATTTTTCACTTTACACTATAATTTTCATGACTTTCATCAGACTTACTAAGCTGATTCGTTTACGTATGAACAGTATACTCTTGAAGATTAATTAGCAAAAAAGAGAATTTGGAAAAGTCTTTTAGTTTTAGTTTTTGAACAGTTTTAAGTTGTCGAGGTAGAGAATTCTCTAAAATTTAGAAAAAAATTCGAGAACTACAAAATATTGCATAACATATATGGGGGTGATTCAGATACTTCTAGGTGTGCTCTATCTCTGAACTTCCGCTTGACACTTCTTTTTGGGACACCCTGTATACGCTACGCTTAATTTACAGAATTGCCATATGCACGCAATAGGCAATTCGACAAATTCCTGAATAAACAGGGCTCGATCTGCAGTTACATGAAATGAGCGATGAATTGAACAAACGAGATATGTCATGACATCATCTAGGGGGAAATAGATAGCATGCATATTTTTTGGAGACTTGAAGAAGAGACAAATTTCTCGAAACGTTGACAAATTTGATCTAAAGTTGTGATGCATTTTGACCGTATCACCTAAAAAATCTAAAATAGCAACATTATTTAGCTTTGAAAGATGGATTGTAAAATCTTTAACAAAAAATGATAATGTTTCGTGTTTGTTCTTCTGAAAGAGAACCCTAAACTACTAATGTGGCATTTCTGTTCCATTTATTACTAACGCGCTGAGAGACGCGATTGATATTTTCGCATTTTTTTTTGAGAATTTTTTTTAATCAAATGGTACGTCTACCAAAATCAGTTTTGAGATTAAGACAAGATACAAACGTGTTTTGCACTTGCAAATACCTCCAGAGAAAATAGAAACGAAGTCTAGTAGCAGAACTTAACTGTTAATTTCTACTTAAATACAATCAAGTTCGCATGCATCAATTTCACATTTTTTTTTTTGGTGCATTCTAAACTAACTTGTTTTTGGAATACAAGATTCCAGTTCTTTTCTCTTCATTGGGGGGCATGTGTAGCAATTCTTGCGTTAGACGGCACGTTAGTAGTTAAGGGGTAAGTTCAGTCGTTATAAATGCTGCTACTTGTGATAATTCAAAAGTTTCCGTATAATATGCGACAAACTGCTTACTCAAAAGTTTTGAATAGGAGAAATATGTTAAACAATAGTTTTACGAGTCCCCATTGATTGCAAACTTCGTATTATTATTCTAGTGTGCTTGACAGTGAAAACCGGTCATGATCGCAACCGGTGAAGGACTAGCTGCGTTTTACGGCAAACGATAAAATGCAAGACGATCGTATAATATACAGACGTCGCTATGCGTCGTTTCGGCCTGAATGAGAGTTTCTGCACGTTTATTGTCAATTGCAAAACCTTGATGCTCCGTGGTGGTATTTAGAATATTTTTCATTAATTTCCAATATATATAATCTTCCTTACAAAAGTAATATTTTTTTTTATATCTGAGCAAAGCGCCAAGGCAAAATACTGGAGTACCGCGGCTGCTATGGAAAGTTTATGTTAGCTGGGTTGACACGTGACTTGAATAGGCCGACCCCATGTAGGCTCAATACATAGTTATAGGAACCCTGAACACCCCGGGAACAAACGTGCGGTAATATTATACTGCTCAATTCTCGATATATGAAGTACCTTAGGATGAGATGCAGTTTTTTTTTAGAAAGCATGGTATAATAGGTCATTCAGTACTCTTAGTTTTATTTTTTTCCGTTTTTTTTTTGCAAAAATATTAATACGTCAAACTAATTTTTATTTCATTTATATTATGCTTATGATTTTGCGAAAAACAAATAGTGATGTCAATATTGTAACTACCCGGTAGGGATAATAGGGATAGTTACAATATAGGTAGGGTAGGGCTAAAATAAGTACCCGTTACTTTATATTAATCCAGGATTAGGTACAAATACCTATTATTATTAATAGCAGAGCTTCTGATCCAAGCCGCCTCGATCGGTACCGATTATTACCGAATCCCAAAGCGCTGTGCGGTGCGCTGAGCACCGGTACCGGTACCTCTACCGGTGGTTTTTACCGTCGTCACAGCATAAAGAGTAAACCAGCAGCGAAACTCAAGCCGAATCTTTCAGGACGTTTTGATGACCTTGAATCTTTCGGGTCTCACTTCGACCGTCGCGTTCAAGTCGCGTTAGAGAAGCGACTGGTACAGGAACTGAGCGAGAATATAATATCCGTAAAAATCCCTAGTGATTATATGCACGCTCGGGAACAGTGGTCGGTATTTCGTTTAAAAGACAGCTATGAAAAGATTATGCAGAAATAATCTGTTCAGGTAATAGCACGGAAAAACCCCATTGTGAAAGGAATAAATATATTTTCGGAATGCCTCTTTTCGAATTATATAATCAGCGAATAATGAAATTTTAGGACAAAAGGCGGTCAAAAAAGGACAGGAAAGGCATCATCATAATGACGGTATTTCAGATTTCTCCAAAAATGACAGTCTTTATTTATACAATTTCGATATAATATATATAATTTATAATTAGTAAGTAAATACTGAATGATAAAATTACAAAATTGCTGTAAAGTCAGCACATATTTTGATTTTATAACCAGTAAAATTCGTACCTATTATGGACGTTTACAATTTAAACGATTTACATTTTTTCACTTGTTTTTCCATATAATTAATTTAATATTTCATTTAAGTATTTTTAAATTCCTATGAATATTTTTTGTTGTAGAATACAGACGTATGTATCCTGACGTATAGTCTTGAAATATAATTTAATGGGAAGTTATCACATGGATGAAAATTTCTAAACGCTGCTCCTACAATCTGGAATAGTTTCTCCGGAATAGTCCGGAAGATGCGGGGAGCTCAAAAGGAACCGACGATGGGCGTGATAAATAAAAAGGTGCGCGCTACATTAGAAAGAAATGGAAACAGTCATGTTAGCGCGTCGCCCAAAATTTGTAAAATTGAAGAGGAAGGCGATTTGCAGATGTTTTTTATCCCAATTCCTGACACTTCATTTTCCAATATTTTTACATGAAATTTTCGCATCATGCTTAGAAGGAAATTGCCCAGAGTGATATCGAAGCACTTTTTCATTTTTGCTTCTGGGCTTTTCTTAAAAAAATTACAAAAGTTGACGAAGACAATAGGCAACTTCAAGCGATCATATTTCATGTTCAATCAATTTTTTTTTAAAAATGCTTCGATAGCCCCCTGTGTAATTTCCTTTTAAACTTCTGTAAAAATTTCATGCAAAAATATTGAAAACTAGAGCTTCAGGAATTGGGATGAAATCACTTGAAAATGACCGTTTATGCTCTCCGTAGGAGCCGCCTTAAGCTGCAAATCGTTAGATAATAAAATATCATATGCTTTTGATGGATGAATAACCTTATCCGAGCATTCTAATTTCAATAAAATATCCGTATGTGAATATTGTTAAATATAAAACAAAACCTACAAATGTATAACATTATTTTGTAATCTAAACGCATGTTTAAGGACTGAAAATGTTTCTTTTTATGCACAATTAAAAAGCATAGTAAACAATCAAGCAACTAATATTGGATGAAACAATAATTAACTAAAGCAATTCTTACACACCTTTTAAAGTCTGAAGGAAATGCAAAAAAGCTGAATTTACAGTTTCTTGACGTGTTTGTACGGCAAAGCGTATACTGAGACTGACCTATCGCTCTCCATCGGGAACGTATCGGGAAGTAGCCAAAAAAGTTTGTGCATGTTTCGCGCATCAATTTGAAGAGTTGCGTTGCTGGTTTACTTTTTATGCTCTGCCGTCGTCTTCGGAATCTGTATACCCTACAACGCTGACTACTGGTTTTCTCTGGAATACCGGTAACGGGTACTGGGTACCGGGTACCTTCTAAATATTACTTGGAATAGGTAATACAAAAAGGTACCTATGTTTGACATCACTAAAAACAAAGTTTGTAATAAAATCAAAAAAATTCTGGGACACCTGGTATTTTATGAAAAAAGATCAGGTTTCCGGCTATGGTATACAGATACATTAAATTTACCCTGTTGTGTCCAGCAAGTTGTTCTGAACGGATTGCATTACTAATTCCAGAGAAGCCGCGGCTTCGGTTTCATCACATTCTCGGAAACGTCGAGCGTCGAGAACGTGCTAAAGGTGCCCATACACACGCTGGACGGCAAGAAGATAGACCCGAAACACGCGACGCCCAAAAACAGACCGCGACAGGCCAACAAGACCAGGAAGATATTCGTGGGCGGTGTCAGTCAAGACACGTCCGCGGAAGAGGTCAAAGCCTACTTTGGACAGTTCGGCAAAGTCGAGGAAACCGTGATGCTGATGGACCAGCAGACCAAAAGGCACAGAGGATTCGGGTTCGTCACGTTCGAAAATGAGGATGTCGTCGATAGGGTGTGCGAGATTCACTTCCATACAATCAAGAACAAAAAGGTAAGCTTTAAATTGTTACTTGAGGCTTTTATTATGCCTAACTAGCACATTGGTAAAAGAAATAAGTGGAATGTAGGGAGTGTCTCAAGTTATGAAATATTTTCTTTAATTAATTGGATATATTTGTACCCTCTTCCTTAATCTGTCCTGAACTTCTAAGTACTGTGGGGCCATAATAATTAATCCTATTTCCCTCTTTTACGTCTTGTTTCTTGTATCTACTTCATAAAAATTATAACTACAACCGGCAATAACAGATTTTATTCCCCACCTTGAAGACGGTCCAGCATCGGAATTGGATAATCGCTACAGACGATATTTAATGTTCCTGTTTTACTTAAGTACTCTATCCCTTTTCAGTTTAACTACCCGAGGGAACCTTCCGCTCTCCTTACTTCATGCCGCGCTGGTCAATTTACCAATTTACCCCACCTAACGCAACCGTTACGGCCGTGCGAAAAAATTATATTCCGTGACTTTTGGAACACTCCTTGTCTGTCCATGTGTGGTATTACTTGCAATATGTGTGGTAATCGTATGTTGTTCAAAGATGCGATAATGGCCTGTTGATTTACAGCACTCGCTTATGGCTCGTGCTGCAAAAATCATCTGCCTGAGTTATTACCATTACCGCCATTGTCAGTTGAATGCTATACAGGGTGTAACTTTTAAGGATGTCCACACCTATATTACCGTGTAGATCTTGCTGAGCTGATCATTTTTTAATAAGCAACATGGGTCCGCAAACGAACCGTTTCGGAGATAGCGCTACCGGAAGTAGTCCTTTCTGACGCCTGAAGTTAAGCAATTAATTCGACGCCTTGCGGCCAGTACCGTGGCCGGCGCGGTCTCCGGATCTCAATCCCCTGGATTTTTTTCCTGTGGGGTCACCTGGAAGCACTTGTCTACCAAGGGGTGCACCGCACACAGCAGAAGAGCTGATTGCACGCATCATTGCAGCAGCTGGAGAGGTCAGGGAGCAGTCACAGGTAATCAACGCTGCCACTGCATCGGTCATCCATCGAGCCAGATTGTGCGAGCAAGAAGACGATGGCCACGTGGAGCCTCTCCTTCACTGATTTTTTGCTGATCTCGGTGTTTTTTGTTGTTTTTTTTGCAGTGTTTTTTTTTGTTTTGTTTATTTGGTTTACTTCTGACATTTTGGCCATGACGATTAAATGTTGACAAGCCGAATCTGTCTTAGCAGCTGATCCGTCACCCCTCTCTCCTCTGCCAATTACGAGGCGTTGAATGAATTGCCTAACTTCAAGCGTCAGCAAGGATAACTTTCGGTAGCGTTATCTCCGTAACGGTTCGTTTTTGGACCCATGTTGCTTATCGAAAAATGATAGGCTCAGCGAGATCTACATGGTGGTATAGGTGTGGACATCCTTAAAAGTTACACCCTGTATATGAACTGCCAACAGATATGTGAGATGGCTATGATATTAATACACATGCCCTTGTCCAAAATATTTGATCGTTTCGTTTAAGGAAAATAGCTAAATCATTCCCGTTTTTACAATAATTTCCTGTCAAGTTTCTTGTCCAATATTTAGAACAAAACATTTGGATCTTGGCATACAGCCTTTAGATCAGGAATTTACGAAAACGGTGATCTAAGATCAGATCAGTTCGCTGTTCAAGAATTAGTAGACAATCTGGTTAGATCTTGTTTTGTTTCCGAACAAATCGATCAGTTCATCACTTGATAGTTGACAGCACACTCAACATATACAGGGTGTTTCCAAAATTGGGTCTTTCCTTTTCAGAAACAACTACCTCCGAAATGACAAAACTAATGTACGGTGAATCAGCAGCAGAAGTTTTAAGTGCGGCCCTGTCTACAATTCGAAGGCCCTCAAACGCGCGTCGCTACGTATATCCACGTTTTTCGTCTCTGTTTTTATCTAATTGCACAGGGACGGAATTAGGAATGAGGCCAATAACTTCGTCTGTTTGGAAAATATTGTCATATGTCAAAATGTTCACTTCTTGAGGTTTTTGGTTTAACCATCTTGAAATAGTGCATATTTTCTTGTGTAAAAGTATCATAAACCTACCTTGCTTCTTTACCCATAGATGGCGCCATGTAAAAATGTCATATCTTTATTTCGTGACGCAGCGTTAAAGCAACACAGCAACATGTCAGTTGTATTACAACCGCCGAACAGAAAAGCAAGCGTTTTTTGCGAAAAGACCATCACAAAACAAAATAACAAATAACATCGTCTGTTTAGAAAAGATTGTCATATGTCAAAATTTTCACTTCTTGAGGTTTTTGGTTTTTACCATCTTGAAATAATGCATGTTTCTTGTGGAAAAGTATCATAAACCTACCTCGCTTCTTTACCCATAGATGGCGCCATGTAAGAATGTCATATCTTTATTTCATGGCGCAGCGTTAAAGTAACAGAGCAACATGTCAGTTGTATTACAACCGCCGAACAGAAAAGCAAGCGTTTTTTGCGAAAAGACCATCACAAAACAAAATAACAAATAACATATACTTTACGTCGCAGTTCTTTGGTGCAAAATTGTTATATTCTGAAATGATACAGTTCAAACTAAAGACAAAAAAATAAAATATGATAAAGTCTGTCACAAATAAAAAAAATTATAAAAAATAAAATATGGACTCATTACAAACACACAAAATACTCAAACTCTGGGCATGTGTCACTATACTCATTAAATCATAATTAAACATTTTACTAATTGCTGATTGGAAAATAATTGCAGTGTCAGTTTCATAAAACTTAAAAGATCTCTTGAAAATATACATTTTTTGACATAAAACAGTCTTTTTCCAAACAAACGACTTGATCTCCTAAACATTTCGTATATTTATGTTACTGGGAAAAATCACTCCTTTTGGTGAGTACTATTATATGCCCTCGTGAAGAGAAGTCCCAACTTATGAAACACCATCTATAACTCATAAAACTCATTTTTGTATGAGAGTATTTAGAGGCAGGTTCTCACTACTCAGTTTCGGTGAATCATTTTGACTGACAGGGTTAAGAACACACAGAACAGGTGGTTAAGAAAAACAGCTGCTGAACTGAATAACCCGATCGCGATCACTTTCCGTACAACATTGAGCGGATCCTAGAGGCCTTTTCAAACGTCAAGATCAGCCATCCTTGTGATCGAGTCAACCCGATCATAGTTTCGGTAAAGGCCTATCAACACCGTGATAATAAATAGAGAGATTTTGAGCCACTAAAAATTGTGACGGCATTATCCCTAAAACATTATTCTGCGCATGCGCAGTGTGTCTAGAATAACGGATAAGCGTGTGCCTTGCCGTGTGCGTTATTCTTATTCAGCATTTGACAATTGACATTAACTATTATTGGACCTATTTGATTTTAACTTAACCACACGCTCGAAGGATATCCATTGCTACCATCTCGTGAAAACGCAACAATTAATTAAACACCACAAGCAGAAAATGGATCACATCACAAGTAAAATAAAAAATAGGTTATGCATGACGTTTCAGATTTCACTACCATGGTTCAGTCCCGTGATGATCACACGCTGTTGTCGGAGACGTCTAACATTGTAGCTTTTATTGGATAATACTGTCAAATAAAATCGACGAAAGAAAACCTGATTTCTTATGTACAATAATAAATTACAAAATAAATATTGTTGCTATCAAAATCATCACGATTCTTTTCTCATTGCCGCATAGTGGTTTACCTGGCAATATCGCAAGTAATCATATCGTACGGTAATCGTTCGTAGCTAGCGTACAACTTTATCGGTTATTAGCCGATTCGGCCATTTCGGGAGGACTGCGCATGCCACAAATAACCGATAACGTGAAATAACGTCAGGCAACGGACGTGTAAAATCTCCGTAATAATACCGCGTACCGTTGCGTTGTTGCAGGTGGAATGCAAGAAGGCCCAGCCGAAGGAAGCGGTGCAGGCCAGCGCGCAGATCCTCGGCAAGCGGCTGATGTTGGGCAGCTTGGGCGTGAGGATGGCCGCACCCGCACCGGGCTCCTTAGCCGCCGCCGTCAACCCGTTGGCGGCGGTGCAGGCGCAGGCGCACGTGCAGGCCGCCGCCGCCGCTGCGGCCGCCGCGCAGGCGCAGTCGCCGTTGGTCGCCGGCTACGGCAAGCTGTTCGGCGCCTTCCCGCATCTGGCCAGCTACAGGTATTCGCCGTACCCCTTGGCGGCTGTCAGCGCTGGAGTCGGCGCTGGACCCGCAGCCGCCGGTAAGTTATTTTATTCTATTTTATCTCAATGTCACTCGGACGTCCTATCCAAATTTTTCGTTCAAATTACGAAATCATCAAAAAAATTATAGAAGAGAATGTCCTGCTGCTGCTGAGAATGGATCCATGGAGGGTCAAGGAGAAGATGAGGCAAATCATTGAGAAGTTTACAAATATAACAGTCCAAAGTGAGACAGCAGTGAAATTAGGTTAGGCAAAATTTTAGTGTATATTCAATGCCAATACCTCAAACAAGGCATACCCTTCGAGGTGGCAATATTTGTTTAGTACCATACAAATAAATGAATAAACAAGACAATACAACTACCACTATCGCTCATCTTTTATTGGTAATAACTAGCCTAATAATTTGTTTAATAATCGTACACTCACTCAGGTGACGGCTTTAAGGTACGCGCACATAAATCGGCATCGAACGGACGGCACGGCCGGTACGGTACGCATTTATACATTCCGTACATGTATATAGCACCTAGCTCAGTCCCATTGGTCAGATTTGAATTTTGAACCAATCAAACGGCGAGTGCCGTACGTGTGTACGGAATGTATATGAGTACTATATGCACTCACGAAATGTAGTAATTGATGCAGCTGAAAATTTATAAAAAGGAAGGCGATTTAAGCGTAAACCATTTTTTAACTATACAGGGTTGGGATAAAGTATGGAACCAAGCAAATAACTTTGGAACGGAAAGAGTGATATTGCTGAAAATTTGCAGGCAAGTGTAGTGACGTCTAATGCATCCGGAGACATCATGTTAGCTATTAATGTACTTCCGGTTTAACCGGAAGTACCGTCAACTTTTTTAATTTAAATGGGACACCCTGTATATTTTTGCAGATTTTAATTCATCTTTTTTTTCCGAATACGTCCATAGTGGGTTTAGTATTTGTTTCTTAAAAAATTTGTCTCACAAATTCGTCCGTGGCGGTCTGTGGTCTTCCCGTTTGAGGTAATTTTTTTTTGTATTTTTTTTTTTAGTCACCGTCAACGTGTTATAGGACCCCTGTCGGGACGTAAATCATTAAAAGTTAACAAACTTCTTTGTGAGTTCTGACGCGATCGCCAAAACCGACTTTGAATGACCGGCATTTTAAACACCTGAAATGATAAAGAAGCTTTATCTTTCCGGTTTTCACAGAAACTAATGCTAAACCCACTATGGACGTATTCGGAAAAAAAGATGAATTAAAATCTGCAAAAATATACAGGGTGTCCCATTTAAATTAAAAAAGTTGACGGTACTTCCGGTTAAACCGGAAGTACATTAGTAGCTAACGTAATGTCTTCGGATGCACTAGACGTCACTACACTTGCCTGCAAATTTTCAGCAATATCACTCTTTCCGTTCCAAAGTTATTTGCTTGGTTCCATACTTTATCCCAACCCTGTATGTATAATTATGTATATCAGAAAATTCTAAGTCCTTGGTTTCTGTAGCAGGCAAGGCAATGATCAGATGGGTATTGTGCCGTTAGGACTCTCTTTCACAGGTCAATGGAGATTCTATTATGAAAACAACAAATTGTTTAGTTTTACAACCCCCCACCCTCCACCCACCCCAATTTTTCCCCCACAAAAAAAGTAGAAAATGATCAGGAACTCCTAGAACGCCTAAAAACGATGTTTGAGGGATATTCCATTTTTTTGTTTTTTGCTAATTACTCCGCCGCCAATGCACCGATTTTGAAAATTTAGCATATCGGTACCTAAGTTTCATCACAATCCTTACAGCGGTTGCTGAGATTACGAGGGTAGAAAAACGCGACAGACAGACCGACGGAAATGAGTGACGTGGATTTTCGTTATGTAGACATCATAAAACGCCCAAAAAGCTTATTATCTCAAAATCAAAAATTTTCGCGATTATCGGTGTGGGATGTAAAAACAAACCTATTATCAGCTGCTGGAGCCTTGTTATGCATAAAAGCAAAAAAAAAGAAGAACGAAGGATAACCGGACCCAATGCCCACAATCAGCTTCAATAAGAATGACTGAATAGCAGATTAAATTGTCAATGTAATGTGTATGTCATAATCATGATAATCCCCTCATTCGAGATACATCATTCGAGGGTGGCAATACTTGTAGTACTTATTACAAATAAATGGAATGAACTGAAATTTCATTTAACTTAAACTGAATGACCTCTGAAACAACTCCGTGTAAAGCAAAAAATATGTCTCCGTATATTTCTCTAATATAAACCCCGTGTCGTGACTTTCTTGAATTATTTTTACGGAAATTAATTCGCTTCAATTATGTATACAACCTACCAGGCTTTAATTTTCAAGTAATAACCGCCTAGCTCAAACATAACTTGCAATAATTGCCTGTGTTTCTGCTGGAGTAATATCTTTTATTTACGATTTTAAAGTAAACATTATGGCCATGTTAATTATCTCGAGTACTCAAAAGTCATGTGCAGTAGTTGGGCGTTTCTATGTTATTTCTTGCTCCCGAGTGTGCGGTTTTGGCTTGCCTAGGATTTGCGCAATGTTTGTCCTCTCATATAATTAATACGGTGAGACCTATCAAACTTCCAAATCCAATATTCGAGCAAAACTTACAGATTCGTGCAATCGATTGCTACCGCCAACCGGAGTTTGGTAATGCAAGATTTGCGCAGATTAACGTTCACATGCTGAGGAAATACATCGTTTACAAAGTTGTTTGGATTTGACGTTACGTTCTCAATATACGAGTCCGTTTATCAGGCTCAGTACAGTTATAGAAAAGAGCTTAGTAGACAGGTTCTGTAAAACTGTCGGTAGAAAAGTGACAGAAAAGTGTCACGTCACCGACCGCCCGCCGTTAAGAAAGTGGCTGAAGAGGGTGCGTCCAGACAGACGTCGCCAGACCAGAGAGTAATACTTTAGGCCAGATCATATCATGGGTTTATCCTCAGAGTAACAACTGAACATAGAAGTAGTAAACAACTAATTCTAATAGGCCGACATCTTTTCTTACGTTGTCATATTGACCACCAGATACGGCAATCATAATTGTTTACTATCGTCTTAATTGGATCATCATCATAGTCACAATGTCTTAACAGAAATGTTGTGAACTCGTAAAATGCATTTACACATTTTACGAGTTTCTCTTGGGATATCTTTAAGATCTTTGCTTTCTGCATCCTCATGCCGTTGACCAGATGCTATCTACTGGTTCATCCGCCTTTAGAGGCAATTTCTCACCCCAAGGACAAGAAGGTGTCCTGACTCTTCTCAACTCGTCCACCCGAAGCTGTTGGTTGAGAAGAGGTTACTGCTTATAGTGCTTATACCGACAGTAGTTCGGTGTTCCGTTTAGTCGCCTTTTACGGCACGCAAGATATACGATGGGAGATATTCTAACCCGCCCCCACACGGGCAAATGGATAGTATTCAGAAATATTCCATTCTGCGTTAAAAAATCGGTATTTGGATGGTTCAGGAATGAATACAGCAAAATCAATAGATATGTTGACCTCTTCTGCGTTACTGCATATTTCTTCATCATAAACGCAAATTCTGAAGTCCTACATAAATTTTGAGGAGCTGGCAACGCCGACATAATTTTCTTGCGACTTATTTATGGTAGAAGCTCGACTGTCAAACATTTGTTTTGTTTGTGCGTCTTTTATGCTTGGTCAGTAAAATCGAATTTGCTATTTGTTGGTAATTATTGTAGTGAAGCTTCACGGAGTTGCTGTGCTATATTCGTGTGTAGTCTAACAGTTTTTCGAGATGGAACCCAAAAAGTGCAGTGTTTGTAACATGGGTTGCATTGGAAGAATTTTCGGGTTAGTTGACGTTACACAGCATTGTTTACAATTTGAACTGTCACTGCGAGGTCACAGACGATCATGTTTGGAGGCTGAAGTGTCAAAAGATGATGACTTTGAGCACGCCATGCTGAAGTGGTTTGTTTACTACCTTTATGTTCTGTTGTTACTCTGAGGGTTTATCCAATTTAAGGCGGTTGCAATGGACGAGACCTGTGCAATATCTTTTATATCGTGATTCTTACATGGTTGTTTTAACGACTTCTTAGCAGAGCCTGTTGTATAATAGATCCATCTTATTTGGTCAGAGTAGAATATCGGGTCTTAGAAGTGCTGAACTTGGCCATTGTCTTGTGTCTCCAGGACGTGATTACTTCCAGATCCCTTGATAGGGGAGGCGAAGCCAGGCAAGAAGACCACATTTGGACTTTTTTTGCCGACTACTAAAACCCTGATATGAGGACCCCCAACAAAAGGTTGAGCGTCTTTCTGCCTTTATTCAAAAGCCATAGTGTACGGCTCTTGTCACTGCTTGCTATAAACCTTTGAGCTTGCCTGCAGTCATCGCTCTCTAACCAGGCTTTTGTGAATTACTTGGCGCCTACTGATTCCAAGGTTGGGGGCAAGACCTGTTGGTCCGTCTCCTAGCTAGACGGTCCGCTCTCTTGTAGCCCGATACACCCATATCTGGGGGACCCACAGCAAGGTCACATTCTTGTGGCGTGCTAGTCTCTCGAGGGCAGCAATACATCCTGGACTCGAGCTGACACCGCTTTCAGAGCTACTTGACTGCTAGATTGCTTGATAGAACCGTCAAACACAAATGATTTCAAATGGTTGCTAACTCGCTGAAAAAGTATTTCTTAGTCAGCTTGACTATTTTTCTTAGATTCACAATGCGATTCCCAATGCTTTACACGGAAAACAAGTGCACTGCTGGCTGCAATCTTGCTTCTAGGTATATTAAAAGCTTTTGAGAACCTCCTCTACAAATTGATCCTATAGGGCTTACCTTTTTGGCTTTAATAACTTTTGAAAACTTTTCTAGAAAGAACGATATTTGGGACTAAAGTTGACTATGTAAAGTGGACAACGCGCCCTATCAGTGGCGGTGTCCCTCAGGGTTCGGTATTCGGACCAATACTTTCATTCATGATTTCCCTAGCCCCAGGTTTTTTTGAAGTCTAATGCTGGTGACGCCTCAGTAGTGGCATGAAACGTATTTTATCTTCAGTAAAATTCAAACAGCAACTGAAGGATACTTTACAGCGTGGCCAAATTAAAGCACTGTAATGATTGTTTTCCTCTTAAATCCAAAGAGCTGTCAATTTTAATAAACACCTGTACCTTTTTTAACATAAATAACTGGCATTTAGACTTTCTACTATATATTGTATCTTAAACTATTATTCTATTTCAGTACAGTTCGCCCTTATATGTTGATGCATACAATTTGTAAATAGAAAATTTATCTAGATTTTAATTTTTTGTTTTTGTTTTTTTGGGATGTATATTTTTTCTTTCAAGTTTAGGTAGTGCTTATTCATAAAATATTATTTATTTGGGTAGGTGGAAGAGTATCATGAGCTAAACCTCGCCACACATTATGTGAGCAACAAAGGCGTTTATTATTGTTGTTATGCTTTTTCAAATTACTCTTGTGTCGGAATATAAATTATATATTACTGTTACTTACTTTTTGCTTTTGTGTTTTCAATTATGAATTATTTCTAGTGTCCGACCGAAACTACTTTTTACGGCCGAAACCGTTCAAAATAATTGTGTTAGGTTAATTTTTAGCTTAAGGCGTTACGATCATATTTCAGAAAAGTACCCTATTATTAAATGGCTGAAAATGTCTCAGTTAATTAAATTCCATTATCTCGTATTTGTTCATAAGGTTATTACGACCTCAAAACCACAGTATCTGAGGGAAAAGTTATTACTACGGGCGGATGCGCACAATCTAAATATAAGACATGGTTCCAGTCTTACTATACCCTACCATGTTACCACACTTTTTCAACGTAGCTTCTCGTATAACGCTGCTATTGTTTATAACTCGGTTAGTGCCCAGTATAAAGAAATGTCGTTGAACATTTTCAAAAAAAAGTCAAGGCCTTAATGTTTGGTCTTTAATATCGCAATAACTCTTCGTAACAGCTGGGAAACTACTGCTACGCCAAATTATTATAATCAAGCTTGTTTTTTTAGTTTATTTTTAACATCTAATAAATGTGAGACACTGGTGGTTAAGTGTAAGAATAGCACTTTGCTAAACTTCGCCACCGATGCCCTATCCTGATGTAAGCTATCTTACATGATATGTTTATTTTCAATAAAGACGATTATTATTAATTTCGGCCTCCATCTCAGTTTCGGCCGAAACCGAAACCGAAACATCAATATAACGTCAGTAATTTTTTCGTGGATATAAAAATGAATAACGTTTCATCAGCATTATCACACCTTATTTCAAATAAATTATTTATACTTTTTGAAATAAGAAGTTAATTTGAACCAAATATCAACTATTTTATATTTATATTATATTTTGTATCTACTAAATAACACTCCAAACTTTGGTCAATCTTTATGACACTGTTATCAATTAGCTGCCTTAAAACTAAATTTCTGAAGTACCTACGTCCTAAGTATAACCACTAAGTATTTTTGAAAGTAAGGAGTTTTCTCTGAATTTAAGAAACTGTTGTGAGCTGCATTGAGCTACAGCTATTGTTGACTATCAGTATTCATAACTGAACAATCTAATATTGTAATATTGTAAGCGAGAAATAATAATTTATCAACTTTCTTTGCAAATAGCTTCCTCAGTCTAAATAAATTTGACTAGTAGCATTAAGCAGATGTTCAGAGGAACCAGTCGTCAGTAAGGCAGATGTGAATTTTAGGGGAACCTTTCTCAAAGACAGAAATGGACTGAAATTCTAGTGAAAGTAATATCTGCGTTTCTTTGCAAGCTTGGCTCCGATAAATAGGCTTTTTAACTTGTGATAAGTTATTACCATCATCTACCCAGCAAAATCAGATCTTCGCTTGAAGATTAGTGCTCCGAGGGCGTCCGATCACAGCGCCAAATCCATCGAATTTAGTTTCGGTTTCGGCCGTAGTTTCGGCTGGATGGCAGCCGAAACCGAAACTAAACCGAAACCCGTTTTTTGGCCGAAACTAGGCCGAAACCGAAACCGAATGTTCGGTCGGACACTAATTATTTCTGATTGGAACTTTATATGTTTATTTCAGGTGCTGGTGCGAACCACAACCCGTCAAACGCCCCCGCCACAGCGGCCGCCGCCCCCCAATTGGCAGCCGCCCCCGGACCCGTAGCCGCAGCTGCCAGCCCCTACCAGGGGTACAATCTCACAAACGTCGACATGTCAAGCTTCCAGGTACATGTGAGCACATTTTGTTTTATTATGATTGTATTATTAGTTTCTATATGAAATATTGTTGATGAATAATCTACATTGCTATACCACATTTAAGATTGCTTAGACTCCACTATTTCTTGGACAAGAATTAGAATGAAAAATAGTTTGATAGAACATTTACGTGTATTATGTTTACAAAATTTATTGTTCAAGAAGTAGTTCAAGATTTTGGTCATAAAAATCGTGTTTGTCAACAGTCAGGTTTCAGATGTCAGAATGGGCTAGTATCATGGATTTGAAGACAATGATTAAGTCATCATAACCTCTTAAAGGGGTGATACACGTACGAGCAAGTACGCGTACTTATGGCTCGACGACCTTTTTCGCCTGTGTGTCACCGTAAGTACGCGTACTTTAAAACCGTCGCGCAAACCGCCGGCGATCCAACTGGTTTGAAATCTTGCTCCTAGCTTGTCTCGGCTCGTACTGCGAGGGACGAGCCACCACTTTGTTTCGGCAGGCCATCGATGCGCAACGCTTGTTGTGCTTGGCGTTTGTTAAAAGTTTTGTTTATTTAGGAAAATCATCAAAATGAGTGATTTCAGCTTCACGTGTGTCACCGACGTCGAGCCGAGTAAGTTCGCGAACTTAAAAACCGCGTACTTAAAGTTCGTACGTGTATCACCCCTTTTAGTGTATACAAAAATAGGTGTGCTGATTTATTTCGTTACTCTCTGCATCATTTTGTTTCCTGGTAATTCCATTTTAGAGTTTAAAAAGAGGAATCAAAATTCTGCCAATCAGTGCGAAGCGCGCCCAATTTTCACGAAACAAGCTACTGTTTTGTGATTTGTCTTCCGTTAAGGGATGCCCTGAGGGTTTCGTCACATGAAGAAAGGTTCTTTGAGAGAAAGTTTTGTGAATAGGGTACTTGCAGAGGTCGTGAAATCGCCTCGGGAGTATACATAACGTAAAGAGAACCATATCAAGAAGCAGTAGGAAACAAAAAACATGATTTTACTGATGGCCAAAAAAAGATATTTGCAAAATAAAATAAGGATATATTTAAATTTTTCCACGTGACTTAAAACAAGGGCTCACGTAACAGGTATCTTATCGATATCGACAATCGATATTGCTACAGCGCAGGTCAGTGAGATTCAACTACAAGCTAGAGATGATCTGAATTTTTCAACAATGCGACTCAATTTATTCATACTTAAACATATTTGAAACAGGCAATTAACCCGCTAGCATTTTCGTTGCAATACATTTTTATATCTCATAGGTATCACAGTTCATCCTGTTTGTGACCGAGATTCGCAACTAATCGAAGCCATCATTTCGTTTCGGCGCATCCCATTTTGAGTGAATCCAAAGATAGAATCTAATTCAAGCCCATCGCTACAAAGTGAATTAGTAATCTACCCTACCTTTTATTCTTTTGACTTTTGTACTTTTGTGTGTGACTGTGTTTTGTGGTTATAATGATCAATGTCAAATGTTAGGTTAGCACTGGCTATCGATATCGAATATCAATACTTTACATCCCATCACTATAGGATATCACTGACGTCAGAGGTTGTTTGCGCGGCATTTTCCGGCATTTGAAATAATTTTTGGAATATCTCTCATAGCCGATTCCAAAAAACCAAACAAGTGATCTTGTCCTATTTACTAGGCTCTAAGGAACGCGTAAACGACATAATATTTTTTTCTGCCAGTACCCTATTGTGCAGTTGGTTGTTAAGTGAAGCAAAGCCTAACCTTACAGTTTTATAAATTCACTGTCCCGGCTCAAGGCTTTTTTGTGTTTAGTTGTTTGCACATTTTCGCATTAGTGGATACTCATCACAAGTTGCCTTTACTCTCGTGTTATCTTTACCTGGAAAGCACGAATCTCTCAACAATATATCAACCAAGTTGGCAAAGTCTGCTTCACTGGCCGCATATATAAAATTATGCATTTCTTCGAATGTGTAGAAGAGCGCATAAAGGTATAAATTGAATATTGGAAACTCATGTTTATTTTTATTTTCAATAATACAATCGAAAATGTATGCTTTGGGTCTTCATGCCGGAAGACTAACTTAACCGACATATTCTGTGCTATTCTGAAAACTACGGAACAGCATAAATTGTCGTTCTCCAATTGCCAAAGCAGACATGCCTAAAAGAGATGCATGTTATTGTTGCAGAGATATAATTATTATGTTATTTATTACCACAAATGCTATTAACATATTTCTAGACTTATTGGTTTCCACGTTCTACATCTCTGTATTGAATAACTGAATATAATTTACATAATATGTAGTCGTTCACAATATCCACGTCAACCTTAGACATACTATCTATATCGGCTTTAGTGAATCTACTATTCCACTTTACTCATCCTTGCTGGTTATGAGAAATTAACTAAATGGAAACAAGTCAGGATTCCAGACGAAAAAGACTAAATACAGTCTTCGCGCCCCACAACGAATGCGGTACAAACTGTCACTAAATGAACTTTAACCTAGATCACGGTTACCGAATCACGGAACACAAGACAATATACGTATGTATACGTACGATCTTCGATCAGGTCATGGCCGACTCTACACTAGGCCGGAGCCTTACATGTGGCAACGTGGCTTAGCTGTCAAATAGTGGCCCTATAGTTTCAGAATAATTATTACATTTTATATGTATTAGAGTTCATCTCGGTTAATAAATTAAGAAAAATACTTTTTAGAACTACTACTACTAATACCGCTTACATCTGATGTCTGTTTCATCACAGTCAGACACTACAAAATAAAAATAAACGCAACCTGTTTCCTGCCGCCACTTCCATTTCCACATAAATGAACACTCAATTTACTTTGTAAATTATCACTTGAGCTAGAAAAAATTCACTATTAGGTCACTGTGAAGCCATTCTTGCTGGTCTTGATTTCCCTTTCACTATCAAATGCTTTCGTAGGTATACCCCAGGCCATGCCCAGATGAGTTCTATTAACTGTATTTTTCTGTGATATTTGGGAGGTTCAGAAAACATTATAGGTACCACATTGTGCTTTAAAATAGGTCTTATCCTTTGAAATGTCTGTCAATTATTGTCTTTATCCTTATAAATATAACCAGCCCTTCCGAGGAATACCTTTCACCCACTTCTGTTTATGTCCCTTATCGGACGCACAATTGCTAGTGCAACCTGGTACTACACACTTTGCAGGCATCTTTTTATCTTTATAGTTTCATTTGTGCAGGTAAATAAGTAGAAACCCATTAAAAATCACCTTGCAACGTTCTTTTTAATCTGGAATAAGGTTATGTTGGGCCATGGTTTGGTAGTCCTCTACTCATGCCTCTTCTAGGCTGCAACCTGGTACTACACGCTTTGCAGGTATCTTTTTATCTTTATAGTTTCGTTTGTGCAGGTAAATAAGTAGAAACCCATTAAAAATCACCTTGCAACGTTCTTTTTAATCTGGAATAAGGTGATGTTGGTCCATGGTTTGGTAGTCCTCTACTGGGCTGCAACCTGGTACTACACGCTTTGCAGGCATCTTGTTATCTTTATAGTTTCGTTTGTGCATGTAAATAATTAGAAACAAATTAATAATCACCTTCCAACCATATTTTCTGCACCTGGAAGAATACACATGATATAACAACAAATGAAAACACGGCCTGATCTCCAACGTTGCCATATTTCAATGCTCCGGCCTAGTGAGTAGAGACGGCCATGATCAGGTAGAACGACAACACGGCACACATAACCGTATTCTGATTGGATGTTCTTCTCTACCATGACGTCACGGTTTGAGTATTTTACTCGTTTTCCCGTGCCCAAAAGATTGCGGAAAAATATGAGAAGGTTCTTATGCCACACTCCATCATATACAATCATAACATAATCCATAATACTAGTTTACACATTAAATTTCACTTTTACAAATAAAACACACTAAAATAAAGATACAAGATAATGCTAGAGTATTATTTTCCTAAAAAACATTTCTAGAACTACTTCGATTTGAAACATTGAAAATAAACCTTAGTATGCGTTTTTAGGATATGAAAGATCTCTCTATAATTAGAGGCTTGCCATAATTATCATGATGTTATATGACAGGTGTGTGTGTGCTAAAGCATAATACATATTAAGTAAGCCTTTTTGGATGAAAGTGTTTTTTAGCTGTAGTATGTCATGGAATGCCTTATATAATTCCTTACATACTTGGTCAATATGATCAGTGAAAATTAACCTACTGTCATAAATGGTAACTAATAATTTTGCACTACTACTGAAAGTACAAAACTATTAGTGAAACTAGTGGGAATTTGACTCCAAGCAGTATAGTTAATAACAACTGTTTTATTCTCATTCAAAATGAGCTTATTTCGTTGGTATCAAGCACTCACCTTATCCGTTATAGAGTTGATCTTCAGCTCAAGATCATCAAGGTCTTCACTTGACACTGTTATAGTGATGTCGTCAGCAAACATAGTAACATGGCCACACGTAATATAGGTCCTAGGACTGAGCCCTGAGGAACACCAATTTTTATTTTCTGCGTTGTCGACATAGATTCACCCTATTTCATTATTTCATTCTTTTATTTTATATGTAAAAGTGACATTTCTGTTTGTTTCAGGGCGTTGACTGGGGCTCCATGTACGGCGTAGGCATGTACGTCTGAACGTAAGAGACGACATCTGCCGGGTTAGTCGCTCATCCTGTTTTCACTACTTAATAACGCTGCTGTGTGTGTACGTATTTTAACAAAGAGAGAAGAAACAAAAGAAACGAGTGCGTTTGGCGGACTACCAAACAACATGTAATATGTAAACACATTTTTCACACTGTCGTCTATGCCAACGGTAGAGGTGGTTTACGCGCAAGCGTTTTTTAATATATTATGTAATAATGGGAAATACTCGTACCCGTTTTGTGGTTCTTCGTTACCATGTGTCACAAGGGCGATTGAGATCTAACCACTGTAGGTCAGTTACAAGGTCATTGCAATGCTTAAAAATGGCGAATTTAAAGAAAAAAAATACCAGGTCATTCGTAATCAGAATGCAGGACGCATCAATGCATGTTTAACAGGTAATTTGAAAGTTCAATAAAATGATAAAATATAATTTGAATTTTTAGAAACACTAAAACCTCGAAAAGTATATTCTTCAGTTCGTCAACCTGATTATCATTCTAATGACTTTATAATTTGACCCTCAGCTGGGTTTTATAGGTGGAAAGTATTATTTCAAATAAGTTTCTGAAACTCTTCATTCTGTAATGAAGAAGGAGCAAAATATCGGATTTATATCGATACATATCCGATATACATCGACCTCTTCATATTTATGTTTTTTTTATAATGAACAATTTTTTAGTTTTATTCATTTAAATTAAATAAAAAAAAAGGTGGTTTACCAAATTTATTGAAAAAACTTGAGTCATTCTTAAAAACGAAGAAAATAATACAAATAATGTATGAAAAATGTAAAGTTCACATCATATTTTTCAAAAACAGTCAAATAATTATACATTTTGTAAATGCAATATTTCTTTAATTAACCTTTTTCTTTTTGACTTGACAATGCCCTCGGCTCTATATTCTGTACAGTACTCCCCCCGGACTCTGGCACTTGCTTAAATACAATTTTATGAGAGCTTTTTCAAGTGCATTTCAATCGTGAAGGTATATATAGGTATTTCTCTCTGACACACTTTGCATCCTACCCAGTTGCCACTGTTTTTCGATGCAATGTAGCCCAACGTGGCCGATACTATAGCTTTATTCTATAGCATTGCATTTTTCTTAATCAAATAAAACCACAACAAAGAAGGAAATTATGATTTCGGGACGATTCACGATTTGGGCCTCCCTGAAAATGCATCGCTGGATTGAGCTAACTATCGGGGAATACCCGTGTTCAAATGTTTGCTATGACCATTTGACGTGTAGTATAGACGTGCTTTTTAATCACAAGTCATTTCGATATTTTTACGCACCATCGCACATTTGATTAGACCTATAAATATCCATGATGTATATCAATATGATAATCGATCTATACCGTGACAAATATCGGCGATATATATATCGGTCGAACCCTGTAAAGAATCAACTAAAATAATCATTTTTGTGTCAAAAAAAAGTTTGATAAGCACAGCGTTAGTTTTTCACAAAGCCGCGATAAGGTAACTTGTAGCTACTAGATACGATTATATTTTTAGACCAAATCAATCCTTCATTTCAGTTCTATTTCCATTTTTTAAGTTTTTATGTATTTAGAAAACAGCAATGAACAATTGTTGGTATAAAAAATGAATTACTGTGAATTTTTCTTTTTCATGACTGTTATTCAGGTCCTTACGCGCATTCAGAACCGACTCAAAAGTGTAATCAAACCTTACGTCTAATGATTATGATCTGGATCGATGATTCTCACAAGTTGCTGACAATACCAGATAATACCGCTAAAAATAAGAATCTGTCGGCAAGGTATTTGCCGCTAAGGCAAGGCTGCGCGACGGGATCTTTCTACAGTGCAAATAATATCAGAACAGGACAGTCGTATATTTGATTTCTAAGGTACACTGTCCCGTTCTTAAGTCCGTCGCTGCCTAAACCGATGTGTGGCAGATCAGATGAATCATGTTTTCTGTATTTTTCATCCATATTTTTGACGCTAGATATCAGAAGATAGAGCAGTGTACATGCTGCACCATCAATAAGCGCATGCTAACACAAATTTGAAACGGTACGTCACTGTGTCAGCTTCCCGATAGCGCGAGCTCATCGAACACTTACTTGTCTCTTTGCGCAACCAGGGATGGAATGAGTGGCATATTTTTATAACGGTTCTGGTCTAGCTGTTGCTTTAATTAGTTATTCTGTAAGTTCTGATTAGGGGCAAGATATTGTATGAAACTAATAACGAAAAATACTCTTCACCTATTGAAATAACCTACGTAGATCCAATGCAGCCTTGTACACATGTGTAGCGTAAATTGCGATATGCTGTGGCAGTAAATCAACAGCGATTGCGATCCTGTTTCGGGGCGTACAACGCGCCATCTATGTATCTATCATTTATCTGCTCATCTCAGCATTTCGGCAATAACTCGCAATAATCAGTATTAGTTGGACGCCTTGTCGTTTCCAATCCACGTTGTTAAATGGCCTGTGTCAAGAGCTGTCGCGAGATTTGGAAAGTTTCGATAATAAATCAAAAAAGGTGAAATATTGTAGCTTCGCGAATTGTATATTGAAATTTCTGAAATTTTACATATAAACTTCATGCAAACCATAGGCTGTTTTAAGGATTTTGTTCATATTTACTTACTGAATAACGACGTCAAATCAGATGTCACTTCATAGTCTATAATAGTCTATATGTTTCTGGTGAATTCACATTTGAATGTGTCAGAATTGTGCTTGCTTAATACTTAGGGCTAGTTTCACCGGTTCGGATAACCTATCTGCCAGACAATGTCATATAAATACTGGTGAAACCGGCCCTTACACTTTCAAAGCTGATGTCATAATGGCTACTTGCACATTGCAATCGATAGTTTTGAATTCAAATTTGGAGGTTAGGTTAAAAGCTGTTTTGGTTTTGCTTCTATTGTGATGTTTAATTGTGATGGTTAATTAAATTTATACAATTATATTTTATTAACGTTTCATCATAAGGCCCCTCTCAAACTAGTTACTGTTTCCAAATTTAAAATTGATACATAACTTATAAATGTATCATAGACAATTGACACACCTCTCTGTATTAAATATATGCCATTTTTTCGAATACTTTGTACTGGCCGGACGTCTATTTGATAGGACAGAACTGCCTTATTAATACGTTTCTGAATAAGAAATTACTTCATTATTTAGAAATTCGTTGCATAAATGGTAGGCCAAAACAAATACATCTCTGTATCTGTAGAGGAGTTTGAGTGGTCTCACTACACTTAGGCCACAACTGATCCATTGTGCATCCTCCCAGGGAGTTGTTTCCTCAGGTTATCATCCATCCTACCAGTTTTAGGAAGGTGTACAAGTTGCTAAGGGACATCTCCCTGATGTGGGCAGGCCAAGACTCTCCTCTAATAGAAGATATGACGTATTCCACAGTTTCGTCTTCACTTTCACATACATATCGGTAGCCATCGCCAAGTACTTCTTGGATATTGCCCTGCCAAAAACTGCAAGGGTTTCCTTGGCAAAAAATCGGCATCCTTCTAGTTCCTTCCATCGTTTAACCATTTGAGCATGGACGTGTTTTTTTGGCTATTTCCGCAATTGTGATTGTCGATATTCCAGAAAGGTGACGTGGTCCTTAAAATTTGGTCAATCTTCCTGGTTAGACTGTCCGCTATACGGTTGGCTTTGTTGTTGTTGTTATGCCCTTTAACCCACCTCAGGACAATATTGTTTTTATTTGAAGCATGGACTAAAGATTGGTGGCATTCCATTGCTAGCCCTGATGTGATGCGAGGTCTTTTCAAGGTTAGAAGTGCTTGTCTGCTGTCGGTGCAGATTACGCATACATTTGTTTGTTTGTATATTGTTAGAAACTATCAGCACGCATCTATAATTACTCGAATAGCCCTGAGGGCAGCCCTAGGGCTGTTCCAGATTACGGTTCTATCACCGTCCCAGAACTGTTTTCATTATGCCTCGCCCATTTTGTGATTCTAGAATCGACGATCGGTTGGTACGCCAACCAATCACTGTTTTTAGAACTGTAAAATGGGCGGGGCATGATGAAAACTGTTCTGGTACTGTGATAGAACCGTAATTTGGAACAGCCCTTCTGTATTTCGTCAAAGCATGTGCCATCAATCATACTGGGCTACTGGGGTATTTTTAGTTATCAGTAGCCGAAAAGCTGTTCGCTGTTGACAGTACAAGGTATTCGGTAAAATGGTATAACTAAACCATCTGCTAATCTGTGTACTGCTTAGTTTGATGTCAAATTAAATGCCTTCAGGTTTTCTGACCCATCATGAGAAAAGTAGTAAAAGTTAAATCATGTATGCAACCAAAACATATATGGAGATGTTTTGAAACAACGTTAGAACTCTCAAAAAATATTACGCAAAATGTTTAAGCATAAACTAACAATACTGTCAAAACTACTGGACGAACGACTCTGCTGTAAATCAGCTATTTATGATGAGCACACTCTACTTTCCAACTCTCCGCAGCGGCTTGACAACAGTAAAATTTCGCGCGTTTTCCTCTTTTCGCTCTATCCTGATATTCCTGTTTGAATGGCAATAAAAATATCTTTAAGTGGTTTTAAAATGGTTGTATTCGAATGTACTTAAATTGTAACTCGGTACTTAATTTATTTTGATGGGTGCATTTCTCTGACTGATGCGGTGATACATTATAAATCTGTTAGGTTATATTCATACCGATTATACTCTCACTACTGATCTCATTCATCACCATTGTTTTTTGGGGTACGGTTCCGCAGGGATGGAAATATTTACAGAAATGCTAACGATAGCGCGAGCTTGTCTTCAACCTTATCGGACGTTAAATACCTAAGCGTATTTTAAACGTGTAGACTTAAGAGTCAACTTTACTTATATGAGACTTAATATAGGAAACGTAGCTTAAGATAATATTTAACTGTTTGTGAGTAATCTCACCGAATCAATTAATAGCTATTGCATGAACTGTTCAATAAGACGATGTACAAATATGGTTTTTATATATATACATATATGACCAAATAGCTCGGGCCTCCAGAGACCGATCAAAATAAGTAGTTGAGACAAAATTTTATTCCCGGTTATTGTGTGATAATTTGACAGGACATAAAAATTTTACCTTGAATTTTCATCTGTAGAAGCGCTCCCTATAGGCAGCTGCAATAGTTAATATACTTTAACTTGTTGCTTACATTGTCTAGTAACAATGGTCTACGGTCATTTTGCTACAGAATATACAAGAAAGTCATGCAATATGTAGGTTATTCTACATGTTCATTTACATGTTTTTCTGAATCGTATGAAAAAAAATATATAATCGAAGAGAGAAACAAACTCTCAAGATGTGAACTTAACATATACAGTATTTTTTTTTGTATCTTCTGCTAGCAAAGCCGCATCCAGACTTTGCCGTAAGACTGTATACTCCTTATTATTTTCTTGCTTGACCTAACATTTTCCTGTCAAAATGTTTATCTTAAGTTAGCATTTTTGTAAACAAAATCAGTTAAGGTTCAAGTTAAAATGCAGCTACTAATTCGTGACGTGTTTACTTTTCCTCAATCTAGCGAAACAGCTCAGATTTCGAATTCGTTGACATCATAATACCACAAAAAATCATCAGGTTTTAAAGATATATATATTTTAAAGTGGATTGGATTTTGGACCACTTAAAGTAACGTCGAAAATAACTAATATCGTCGTTATTTACAATAGTACTAAATACTGATAGACAAGAATGACTTTTGACCGGTAAAAATAACGACATTTTTGGATATTTGATGTTTTGTGTTCGGGTATAACCTTTAAAGCGTTAAAGTATCCTCATTATCTTGGATGAAATCTTTCAATATTATTGGAAAATGTCATCCATTCCTTTTTCTTTTTCCACCAGTATGCTGACTGCTATACAACAATTGAGGTTAAATATGGGTGGAAACGTGGAAGGTTGGAACTTCAAAGCATAAAATTGTGCAGAACATTTTCTGTTCCATGTCAAAAATAAAGCAAAGAACATTATATCCTGCCTTTTAAACCTGAACATTTCATATTTCCAGCATCATGTCATTCGTATGCCTATAAAACTTTTTTAAATGTTTATATATACATAATATACCTCTAAACGCGATGATTATTTTGTAGTAGTCAAGTTCATTGTCAAAAGCAACATGGAATCTCCAATCACCTGAAGCTGTTGAAGCTAGAAGATGTTAAGTCAGTTGCGAGTTACATTTTCGCTTTTTAGATCTAGTCAAGGCGATAACAGCTCTGATATCACTCCCCATATAATCCTGTACACAGTATACTCATGTTTTCTCTGTTTTCTTCTATCACGCCTAGTCTCCAAAGAATATAAATATACAATCCACGATGATGAACTTGCTTCGATCTGATTCTTGACATAAATTCACATACCGTTTGCAGGATTAAAGATCTTCATACAAAAAAAAAATAGTCAGACCCGCCTACATTCCTTAGTAGCTGTGTATCGAATTTTTAAGACATAAATGTGATTTGCGGACCATTGAGTCTGCGGCGTGGCCTCGGTGCCATTACGCTGGAAACTAAGAGCCATCTAGCTTGAAAAGTGCAAGATTAACTGTTCATAGGTAAGTGGGATGTGTTTTTATGTTTCGTCGAGGATTCGTTCCATGTTTTTCTAGTTAAAATTCGTTGTATATTGTTACCTCATGTCAGATAAATGGGCTACTTTAGGGAATATAAGATGTATATTCATTTATACAGCGAAGGGGTCCAGGTGTTGAGCCCTGCGGTACTCCCGAACATCGATTCATCCAATACCAAAACAGATTGGATGACGCAGTACTTTAGCTGGTAGTAGTAACTTTATTTGACATAATGGTATGAGTAGTTATTTGCTTACTAACATTTTTCTGAGAAAGATGAAGCTTTTCATTAGGTCCATGCATATCGTATATTTAACCAATTTGTCTAGTACTGTTCCATTACCTGTGTTTTATGAAATACTACTGTGATCAGTTGGTAATGGAATGCTATTAAAATAGAATTCTCGTAGACTTTGATCTTCTATTTTTGTTCCTCGGTATTTTTTTGTTTTTGTTTTGGGTGAAGGTATTTTGATGTACCTTTTGGAGTTTTTCTTTTTATTTATCATGGAAGAGATCTGATTTTTTTGCGTTATCATGTACTTTTATCAGTATTTCAAATTAGCATCATTAGATGGCTAAATGATATTTGTAAGAACTTGCATTTTTTACAGCTGGAATCATATATTTCTAAAATTCCGATGGGCAAACTAACCAAAGAAAAGGAAACACGGATCATGAGTAGTTTCCTTTTTTTTTATTAGGTGGTCTGTTCACTTATATAGTACTTAACTCAGTATTTTTCTTTGACTGACTTGCTCTTAGTTTCGTGTCGCTCGTAATTTTAAAATATTCGGTTTTTTTTTTAAATAATATAATGGCTTAGTATTAGATGTCCTGCTTGGTGACAGACAATGTGGTACAGCCGTGTGATAGTTGTTGGGCTACCCTGTGCCTGTCTCCAGCCAAGATGCTAGTGATGTTAGAATCCGCTGATTATCGTTTAATTCATCCAACTAACAGCTATCTTTCTGGATTTGTAAATAAATTCTAATCATACTACTCATAATTTAAATCGCAAGAGACACAGTGTTAGGAAACAGTATTTTTTTTAGTATACTTTTTGTTAACTCGAAATTGGATCAATCAAATCAAAATCTGCATATATTCTCTCATTGTTAACAAAAAAATGGTTGCTGCCAATATTAGTATCGTAATGCGTTTCAGAATCAAGGCCCTATTTGGATTTGGATAAATATCATCTATAATCATCAAATACGTCAGTGACGATTCCTGAATTTTTTTAAATTGAAAACTAGTTTGAAAATCCTACCTGAGTTTGTTAATACTGCAGCTGCACCCTGCACTTAAGAGTTTTCAGTTTCCACAGTTATTTCTTATGACGGCTACAGACGATCACTTTTAACTGACAGTTTTCACTGAACACTAGAAACTGTCAGTAAAAATTGACCTTCGTTCTGTCTGCATACGTTCAGTTTTAACTGACGATGAATCAGTTTCCAAGATGTCGTCAGATGATTCAGATGCTCTAGCTATATGTAGTGTTTTGTTAATTTTAAATAATGAGAAGAGGAAAAATAAACGTATTGAATGATGCAAAGAATGGTGGGGCTGCTTATTCACATGTTAACTTATTCACAGAAATTAAAATATTCCCAAAGGATTGGCACAACTATCTCAGAATGTGTGAAGGAAATTACCTACATCTGCTATCTCTCGTAACCCCTATTATTAATAATTACAAAATACGAGTAGAAGACCGCAATTGACAGACCGTTGTCTTAGAACTGATACAAATCACATACACACGTACAGTTTTAACTGAACAGTTCCGTCACTTCAGATAAAATTATCGTTTCCACAATATAACATCAGTTTCAACTGACACTAAGAAAACTGTCAGTTTTTATGGAACACACGGTCAGTTTTCACTGACAGTTTATAGTGTTCAGTGAAAACTGTCAGTTAAAAGTGATCGTCTGTAGCTGGCATTAAATGCTTTTCTAACTAGTATTACAAAAAGTCATTTCTTAAGAGTTTTTTTTACTCAGAAAAAAAGTCGTCTAGATTTGGGAATTGATCCCCGGACCTCTGTATTGAAACGCCGCAGCGCAACCTTTCAAGGTTCATTTTTCATTATTAGTATCTACTGTCCATCTTTTGTAATGTTATTTATGATTTTCTTAATTTATATTTTTGGCCAAAATTTACCTGAAATAACACGTTAACCCAACTAATTTTTTTTGTCTTTTTTTTCGATAATGTATTTTCGGTATTGTTCTCTAACGCTGTGTAATAGGTTATTTGAATACTCATACTATAAAAACTTGCCATGTCTTCCCATTGCAACAATTAAATTTGATAATCAGTCAGGATTCTGTGTCGATATTTGAATGGTCAAGTGCCAAAAAGTTTCTTCTAAGCTGGTATCTTGGTTCAGGCGTATTAACTTTGTATAATAAATATCCAGTTGACAAGCAATAAGCGTTGTGAGACGAAGAATGAACCCTCTATTTTTGTATTTGATTATAAGGTGTTAAGACAAATAAGACGTTTTCTTTTTTTGGTTTTCACTTTTTGAGTGAACACTGTATATAGCTTAGCGTTTTTCCAGAGGGTTGATTTCACTTGTATCAAATGTTTGAAGACTAGCTATAAGGGTTCAACAGCTGACTGGTACAAAAAATGTAGTGATTTTTTTGGTAGCTTTTTTATTAGTATAAGATTGGTAGCAGCTTAAACGTTTCGAATTTTTCCAATTTTATCATAATCTGTACCTCTTAGAAAGCCAGATTGGTACTTCGTTGTAAAATAAGGTGAGATGATCTTGGAATAATTTGAAACTTCTGACTTTTTATCTTACTATTTTCCACCAGAGCTCGAATATAGGGTGTATCATACATTCATAATATCATTTGCGGTTTAGAACTGTAACTCGTGGTGATGGTTTTCCCTGATATTATCCAAATGTTCCTTAAACCAAGCATGTTCTGTTGTGACTTTATGCTATACCCTGTATTTCTCATTGACGTTACTTCTTTAGCCTCTTTCCGTTGTTGAATGAACATACTTCTATTTGTGACTTCACTTTAATCTCCGATGTGATATATTTGATGTCTGTTTTATATATTGGTAAATTGTGATTTGTATAATTAAAACAAAGTGGACCAAAATGTATAGAACTATTCTTCGTCACTCGCATGTGTGTGTGATGACGTATGGTATTAGTGACTGTAGTGTTCATAGACATGTACATTTTTACTCAACTCTCGCCTTTCGGACTCTTTAATCAAATGTGCGTTCAATAAGGTCATTCAATTTAACTTATGATTCAGGCATCTTGGGGAAAGCGGTCAAAAATCACTGCACAGTGATAAGAAATCGTCGTCAAAATAATGGTTTGACCGGTGTGCATTGATATTTGACTTTTATTGAACAGAGCGACGGAAACATGCTAAAGTCGTAACCATTTATCAGTAGATACTCAGCACGAGTATGACAAACTATTCATTTTGACATATATTTTTTGATGTCAATTATCAAAATAACCTCGAATTTTTATACTTTAGCCTTTCGGGTCAACGACTTGCCTGTTGTGTGCTATACTGCTCAGGATAGCCTATATATAACTAACCAAATGTGACGTTTAGACTGGTAGCTGACATATAAACCCGAACACCAAATAAAAATGATTTTATTTCAGTAGTATTTTACAAACATGTCAGGAGGATCATAGTAAGCAATCTGTTGAAGTCAAAGTTTGATTTTTAAACTGTCTTACACATTCACTAATGCGCCTAGGCATACATCTAATCAGGGTGTTTGGGTTTATATGTCTCTTAGTATCAATACAAATTTGTTCTGAGGCTCATAGGCCCTTTTGATAAGAATATTTTATATGGATGTTTCAGTAATGTTTTAATGATCATGTTTGGTTGTTAAACTGGTGACTTTCCTGACCAGTTTAGGACACATTGTGAGCTAACTAGAATTTTTTGTATCAGTACATAACTGTATAGACATTTATGTTTAGGTACTTGTCATGTATTTTAAAATTACAGTAGTTACATAATAAGTAATGTATAATTTTCCTAGTATTAGAAGTTAGCTATACCTAGTATCTAAATGTGTAGTGTAGTTCGCGGCTTTAGCCGCATTTGCACTGTAGTTCAGCCGTTATGAATAAAGTAGTTTCATAAAGTAGACTTGCTTGATCAATCCCTTAACGTATCGAATGCTTGTTCTGGGCCCACAGCGGCTAAACAGACGACAGACTGCTGCCAAACCAGCGTAAATATAACTATTAACACCACATGTAGCGTTTCGTTAGGTTTATTCTAGATTTCCATGTTACGGTCCGAGAGCTCTTAAACTTGTATTCGTATGAGAGTAGGCGGCAGAAAAGATCTGCCTGTGCGCCATCTGGTACCCGAAGCTAACAGCAAACCAAAGAAAGTCGCTGCTAAACAGCAGCAAACTTCTTGGTGGAACGCAAAGGCGCGTTCGCTTGGCCTGACCAGAAAAGCGCGCTTCTATGCCAACTGCATATGAGAGTCGATATACGAGGGTTGCTCTATATCTCCGTCAATCCACCAGTACGCAGACAGCTGAGATATAGAGCACCCCTCGTTATATTCGTATGTACGAACCATACCGGGTTACAGAGAATACAAGGTACTCAACTCAATAGTCTGTCTGAGTTCTTGATAATGTTTAATTAGGTAGCTTGTTATAGTACATCCCATCTGTATTACATTTGTTTACAAAGTGAAAAGTTCTAAAAAATGCCTACAATGGTTCGCAATTTGTATAACGACTACAAATAAATAAATGAAATAAAAACTTGGTTTCTTCGACAAACCATGTTGTATGGTCCTCTTCATGTGGAACTTCTCACTCGGTTGACAAATGTTGTTTCGTTGGGACGTGGTTTACCATGTAATCCATACTATAGGCGGCTATACAAAATTGAAATACATCATAGAATATACTATTTTATAAAGTAATAATTGTTCAAGCAAGCCCGACATCCTCCTCCTCAACTTCTAACTTCTGTCTTTTGACGATGTTCGTTATAGAGTTTTTGCCACCTGCCGAGGCGAACATCATCTCTGAGGAGGAGGAAAAGCGGACCAAAATCAGGAGTTGCTCGGACAACTTCGCAGGCTCTGGCCAGACTACACCGTAAGTGTGCTGGTTACGGTCATTGGATCCCTAGGTGGAATGAGGAATACGCTGCTCTTTGCACTGCATGCAATACCGGTATGCCGTACTGCGGTGCCGCCAAAATGCAGGAGGCAGTAATTTCGGTGTGTTCGTTTATTTAGGGCGCACGATTCGCGGACCCACACCTGACGGTGCGATGAGTAGTCACTGGGTAATGGAAAAGCATCTCGATGTGTCTGAGCCCAGGCTGCACCTTTCTGTCTTAAAAAAAATGATAATACGGTAATAGATCAGACGCCAGTGCTTTCACACGCTTCAGGGGCTCTAGAGTCCGTTGTGGAGTACGAGATATGCCGGATATGCTTCTACAGGCAAACAAGCCTCGACTTCCAACAGAAGACGATGTGCTGATAATGGTCATTGGATTCCTAGGTGGAATGCACTGCGCAGAATGCAGAAAGCAGTCATCCATGGGTTTCTGCGTCTACTGAGGGTACACGATTCGCGGACCCAGAGATTGCTTCCCTCACAGTGTAAGGAGTAGTTGCCTGGGAATGGACAGATAGTATTCAGCTACCTCTTCACTAGGGTAGTTAAGAAGATCCTATGGAGTTGAATAGTCTTCTATTATCAACTAAATGAAAAGTATTTCACTAATAAATTGAAGTGATTGTAATTGAAATATCTGTAGATCCTAAAACTAATGGAATATGATTACAGTCACTCTTAATTTAATTAATGCATCTTGTTGAAATTGACATAACCGAGTATTTCTATTAATAGTAATATTGAAATCGAGAATAAACCTCCGAAATCTCACTACTATCCACTACTAGTCTTAAGATCCCACTGCTCGATCTTGCAGGTATCTGTTTTTTTTTTTAATTTTAAATGCATCTTAAGAAATTATAGAATGGATTAACGATAGGTTGCCTTTTAAAAATTTGCCGCAATTACCTGTAATTAATTTAGGTGTAATTAATTCGCTAATAATATAACTTGCCACTATATGTTTTTTTAGTCAATTTTACATCATTTGAAAGAAAATGATGTCAGTAATTACAACAAAAATGGTTGCCAGCTCTCAATCAACCGCAGCTTTGGGGTTGCCAGGTGTGAACAGGTATTTTACTATTACTATTATCTGCACTTATTTAAAAAAAATATATAAAATCAAAGTTTCACCCATATTTATTACAAAAATCCATGGTTGCCAGTTGAAAAATGGCCGGAAACCGAGGTTGCCATGATTTTTATGAGCAATTCTCGCTCCAGGTAAAAAAAATTTAAAAAAATTGATGAAACCTTAATTTTGTATAATTTTTTTAAGTACACATAATATTAACAGTAATATGCCTGTTCACACCTGGCAACCCTAAATCTGCGGCTGACAGAGAGCTGACATCCATTTTTGTTAAGTCCTTAAATCATTTAAAAAATTAAAATTAATTACAGGTAATTACGGCTAATTTTTAAAAGGCAACCTATCGTTAATCCATTCTATACTTTCTCACGATTCATTTTAAATTAATTTTGTCGAAAAAAAAAACAGATATCTGCAGGATCGGACAGTGGGATCCTGTACTATACTATTAAACGTGCAGTAGCATTTTCATTTATTTTTTGTATTGGGAGTCAGACGCTATTCGCTATATTATCTACTGTTTTGTAATTCATGTAGTAGTTTTTATAACGACGGTAGGATTCGTGGTCTACGAAAGATATCTAGAAATGTTTTTGTATTATACAGTTTCAGATGGCTTTAAAGTATTATAAATTAGGAGTTGCTAATAGTGCATGTGATCTGTTTATTAATCATTTCTTTTCTTTGCAAACATTAGTTCATTAGTTGTAGGGTTCCTTAGTGTTCAACATATCAATTATTATAAATTGGTTTTCATTCGACGTCTACATATCAAATATTAATGTGAAGTTTTTTTTTTAAGTATGGTTTTATCATTGTGTCCTAATGTTTGCAATTTTACTAATCTAGTCAAAAGAGTTACTCTAGACTGACAAAAGCACTTTAGTATTTTAAAAGAGTTTGCTGTAGGCGTATCTCATAGTCTGTATGTTGTACAAAGTATCTCAAAATTAAGTTCATTCTAATATGTTGCTTCTTTATTACAAAAATGTACAATCCTACATAGCACTGGGTGATATGAGAATATTCTGTTCACATTCACTATAGACATTATGGATATTTAAATTCCGTGGATGATTGGAATATTTATAGAATATTCTTTAAACGTTGGAAATCGGAAAACACGCTATATTCCTAGAATATTCCACCGAATATTCCATACGTATATTACATGAATAATCGTGGTAGAATATTTTTGAATATTGTAGGAACATTTATCTCATATATGAAACATTTTTAGGGTATTATGGACACTGTTCCAAAAATAATTGCACCTACTAATGGCAGATGGTCACAAAAGTGGAGTGGTTAGACACATCAGTCTGGCATAAAGTGTAAACTTTTTGGATTGAACCTGAAAATTCTACAAACATTATATAATGGTCTACACCAGAGTAGGTGACCATGATTTGGAACACCCTCACACACTTTATAGCAACTAGCGACTTTATTGTAAATCGCTGAAATGTACACATGCTTATTCCAAAATGAAGCGAAAAATGATTAGTTTTATGTCCGACAACATTGACAATGACGAGTACTCGTATATCAGCCTAAAGTGATGTACTAATGTTAGCATGTCGGCAATCAGTATAGTTGGCAATGGCTAATGACTAATAAACGTGTGAAAATTGCATATATATGATATTTAGGAGGATGAACACAAAAATGAATAATACTAAATGAAGGTTTTTTAATTCACTGAGAAATATATATAATGATACCTCATATTAAATATTTTCTTACGTACAGAAAAGGTTCTGTTACGAATATTACTAGAATATTTTTCATAATATAGCTTCATTTTATTGTAAGTAGATAACTAAAATAATATAAGAAGTATATTACTGCAATATTCTGGAATAATTGGTACATTAAACGATTAATCTCTAGGTGGATAAAATAATAATATTCTATAAAGAATATTATTTTAATCTTTCAGAATAATCAAGAGAAATAATGAATAATCTATGATTCTGCTGAATATTCATGGAACAATATAGGAGATTTAAAGAATATTCAAATCCAGTGCTATATGGGCTTTTGTATGTCGTGATAAGAGATTCCACTAGGTTCTCCTTTCTTTTATGAAAGAGTTTTTCGAGTTACGCGTGCAAAGACCATAAACAATTTTTGGTTTAGACAAAGATTTACCTCAGGACCTTAGAATATTCAAACCCTCTTCGAAGACTAGGAAGCTTCTGCATAAGATATGTGTATAAAAGTTTATACCAAAGAAGAGACAATACAGGGTGGGCCAATAGTGCGTGGACGGAGGATTGTGGGCTTACTGAAAAATATTCCAAAAATCTGTCACTTGATCATGGTAGGGACCCTTGAGGCCTATTACGTAAAAATATTTTCACTTAAATTCTGACGTTTATACAGGGTGATTCATATCAAACTTACATTTTTTTTAATGGAACCCCCCATATATTATTACATATTTGGATTCCTTGGTCAATTCTAGTGTGACTTTATGCATCACACATGGAACTTTTAACGAACCGTTTAGGCGCAAATCACCATTTTTGGTATAAGTAGGTATCAGAAGAAAATTGAATATCGCAGCGATTATAAAACTTAGAAGGCCGTGACTTTGCGGTACGCTTAAGCATGAAATGTGTCACCTAAGGTCAGACGGCTGAATTTGAATTATTTTTGTACTTGAAGAAATCAGAGGATGAATTAAGGAAACTTCAATCACAGATAACTTGATTTTTTCAAATGGGAATGCCTATTTTGGTTTAAAGAATCAAATGTAAAATTTAATTACCTTTCTAACGATATAGCATTCTTGATATCAATCTTTTTTGGATTTCATTTTATTTCACATTTTCTATCAAATCGGCGTTTTTCAATTTTCCTGCATGCAAGCAACCTAGCAGGCCATGAAAAACAAACAAAAGCTCATTAATATGGAAGAAAGCAACTAACTTAGTAGAAAGATGCAAACTAATCTGAGCAACGAGGCAAGATTATCAAAATTCTTTACAACATATTAGCTCTAACCAGAAACAATAGTGGTAACAAGAACGCTCATTTCTCATAGCCTACTAGCTATTAGCCAATTTCCAAAGTCAGTAAAAAAATATTTAAACAAAGGAAAACTACGAGTGATTGTTGCTGGCAGTGGAATATCTATGTCTTCTGAATAAATTTTCACATTTAATGCTATGAAAAAGTAGCCATTTCCATATGTCAAAGGTAATGGTACCTCTGACTGGAACCCTTCAAATTCTTCTTCTATTTATTAGAAAAATCGTGGAAAATGAAACTTGATTTGCAGTCTGTTTGAATTGTAAAACATAATTTAGTTTGTAGAAAACTACATGAAATAATCGCAATTACAACATAGCGTGATTAAAAAATTCTAGCAGTTATTTCAATAGATGTTCAGAATGCTCCAGTTGGAGATATCTTCACTTTTGACTTAACTAAACGGAAATGACTAATTTTTTTATCCCATTAAATGTGAAATTTCATTCCAAACATGTTAGACTGTAAGCAAAAATCAGTGGTAGTTTTCGTTTTGTTTCAAAATTTTTAATCGTTTTGGAAAGTTGTCAAGCTCTAGTAGATCTCAATAGCTAGTAGGCTGTGAAAAACAAACACTTCTGTCATACCCCAGCTACTCATTGACATTAGATATCTTGCCGCTGCTGTATCCGGTTAGAGCTAATATGTTGTAAGAAATTTTCATAATCTTGCCTCGTTGCTCTGGTTAGTTTGCATCTTTCTGCTAAGTTAGTTGGTTTCTTTCATATTAACGAGCTTTTGTTTATTTTTCATGGCCTGCTAGATTGCTTGCACGCAGGAAAATTGAAAAACACCGATTTGACCAAAAATTTGAAATAAAATGAAAACCAAGAAAGATTGATATCAAGAACGCTATATCGTTAGAAAGGTAATCAAATTTTACGTTTGATTCTTTAAACCAAAATAGGCATTCCCATTTAAAAAAATCAAGTTATCTGTGATTGAAGTTTCCTTAATTAATCTATCGATTTCTCCAAGTACAAAAAGAATTCAAATTTAGCCGTCTGACCTTAGGTGACGCATTTCATGCTTAGTCGTACCGCAAAGTCACGGCCTTCTAAGTTTTATAATCGCTGCGCTATTCAATTTTTTTCTGATAACTACTTATACCAAAAATGGTGATTTGCGCCTAAACGGTTCATTTAAAGTTCCATGTGTGATACATAAAGTCACACTAGAATTGACCAAGGAATCCAAATATGCAATAATATATAGGGGGTTCCATTAAAAAAAATGTAAGTTTGATATGAATCACCCTGTATAAACGTCAGAATTTAAGTGAAAATATTTTTACGTTATAGCCCTCAAGAGTGCCTACCATGGTCAAGTGACAGATTTTTGAAATATTTTTCAGTAAGCCCACAATCCTCCGTCCACGCACTATTGGCCCACCCTGTATACAACTATGGTTGAGCACAGTTACCAAAAATGAGATGTTGGGCAATGCTCACAAATATTAGACTCTTAGATACCAAAAAAACAAATGAAAATGTTAGTTTAGGAACCACCGCTTCCTGTGATAACAGTCTGGTATCCACACTGCACGGTCTGTGTCGTAGCTGTACCCGTGCCTTAAACTACGTCAAGGACTCATATGTATTGGCCTAAATCCGTAGACAGATTTGGTATACATACTTTCCATAGGTACTTCCCGCAATGACTACAATTTTGTGTAATTTTCCCCTATGCCATGCAACTGATTGAACAGAATGTGTTAGTCTACCACTCTTCATTATGGTCCCTAAAGATGTCTGTCCAGTACATGAGAGAGGTTTCCAGCTTTGAAATTTTTTACCACAGCTCCGTTATGACGGAAGTTACAAAAAAAACTTCCGAATAAAAGTTATAGGTGAAGCTAAGGTGTACATTTTAATATTATTTTATAATATACAGGGTTATTGATAGAGTCACGCCGTACAACACTCTATATACAGGGTGTCCCTGAATTTCCTTTGCACACGACATTCTCGTAACTAAAAAGTGTTCAAACGAAAACTGATTGGAATGTTTGAATATACTACAGGGTCTATCGTACTATGCTTCCAAAACATTTTTTGTATACTTCAACCCTTAGAACTCACCCCCAACTTTGTTTTTTCAAATAGCACCTGATAGTTTTTCCTACTCAAAATAAATCCTTATTTTACTTAAAATCTCTTAGTACCTTTGATTTTGTACAAAAAGCATTTTTTTTCGTAAACTCATAAGCATAAAATAAATAAAATAAGGATTTGTATGAGGCGTAATATTTTCGTAAGAAAAACAGATAAAAAAGAAAACCCAGTGGCTCTTTCAAATGTACCGAATGACTTATCATATCATGCTTTCGAAAAAAATTTTTTACTTTACCCTCTAAAACTTACCCCCTACTTTTTTTCCCAATAGCACCCCACAGCTTTTCCTACATTATAATGAGGTCATTATTTATTTAATATCTTGTACTTCATACACAAATCAATTTTTTTCGTAAAGTCATTAACATAAGGTAAATAGAATGAGCATTTGTTTGAGGCGTAATATTTTCGTAATAAAAGAGCATACAAAAGACGTTTGTTTCCGAAAGCGTGTATTATAGGTCATTCAGTACCCTTAAAAGCCCAATTAGTTTTATTTTTACCCGTTTTTTGCGTCAAGCAAATTCTTATCTTATTTATGTAAGGAAAAAAATAAGTTTGTGTTTAAAATCAAAGATTTTAAATAATACAAGCACTTGATTTGTGTACAAAAAACTATTTGGTGCTATTTGAAAAACAAAAGTTGAGGGTGAGTTTTAAGGGTTGAAGTACAAAAAAAATGTTATAAAAGCATTGTATGATAGACCCTATAGTACTTTCAAAAGTGCCACTCTGTTTTCGTTTCAACTGTTTTGTGTTACGAGAATATCACGTGTCAAGGAAATTCAGGGACACACTGTATTATCCTGAATTTGAATTTTGCTCGTTCTCCCTATTCCTTATAAATATAGGGTTTTGTCAGGTTACACAGGGTATTTTCAGAGTTATGGTCACTTTTATGTGAAAAAAATCCTAATGAATTCATCACCCTGTATCTTAAAAAATGAATAAATGGAAGCTTGATTCTCAACACTGTAATAATGTTGTGGTTGTCTAGCTTTGTCTAGAATTATCGAGTTTCTGCTATCTTTGATTTTGTATACAGGGTGAACCAAAACTCGCATAATTTTCTTTTATTTTATAGCATCGTCAGAAAGTTCTTACAAAATACTTCCACCTTTATAAGCATTCCCTTTACTTAAAATTTCATCCAAAAACATCTTTATGTCGATCGTAGAAAAAATCAGTGTAACATGTGCAAGAAGCATATCAATGAATTTTTTGGTAGAAAGAAAAAATAAAAAAAAAATAATTGCAAGGCCTGGGCTTTGAACCAACACCACGCTCGAATAGGGACATGTCAGGTCGGAAGGCTGACTCTAAAATGTTGCTCCAACAAAACATTTTTGATTAGGTACTTTATTACTGGAATTTGTACTCTAACTTCAAACATTCAAAAATATATTTTTTTCGGCGTAGACTTCGTCTCGAGCTGCAAACTTTATTCATCGTCTATGTTGCAACAAGTATACACTAGTTATAAGTAACTATTTTCACGATTGGCTGGGAATCTAGAATCTACTATCGTTGATCGAAGGAATACAATGTGACGTCACGCGGGTTCGGGAGCTGTCGGCGTGTCTTCGGTACTAGATTCAAAAATCCATTTTTTCCTATTTTTATTTTGATATTACTGTTGAATTATTAGTAAAAGAAAGAAACCAAAAATAGTTTTGTTATAAAACTTATATATGATCATTTATTAAAAAAAAATTTTTTTTTAATTCAAACCCCAATTGTTTTGGCTCAAATACGTTCACATAACGAATCATATTGAATCTATACTCAAGATATTACTTGACATTTTTTATGTCAATTCCCCCAAAACTCAAACGAATTTGAAATCGGTCGACACTGTTAGAGACTGTTTATTATGAAAGAAGAGCTGAGAAGAGCTAGAAGAGTATATTTTGTCATCAACTCCTTATATAGTAGTCATTGCGTGGAAGTATTCTATGCGTAAAGTTTAGTAGAGAGGTAGCAATGGCCTGTTGAATGTGTATTTTTGTAGTAAATAGATGTTGTGTTCATCAAAAACAATTACTGAAAGTCTGATTGCTTTCTCACACACTAAACGGATAAGACTGTCACTATAAAAGTTAGTGTAGAAGAACCAATCATAAATGCATTACATGTATGTAGGAAACAATTAGTTGAGAATTTGTCACCTCATTAGTTTCATTATCACAGAGATATTTGAGCACATATGTGATTAGAAGTTTAATACGTTACTACACCTAAAACAATTCGATTAAATCTTTGTGGTTTATATATTAAAAAAATAGTGAACCTGCTTTTAAGAAGGCTTATCGTAAATTTGTCAGTAGCTGCAAATTTTAAAAGGTATATCAAAATAACTTATTCTGGAAGTGCCATAAATATGTGCCATACATTACTGATGATCACTTAACAAGCAGAACAGAACTACCTCTCTCCCAAATTAAAAAAAAAATCGAAAATGGACCGCTGTGAATTCCCTATATGAGATGTCTAAAGAAATGCTACAAAAAAAGGTAGGTATCGATAACACTTAGTACTAAGGGTATTTATACATATTTAAAACGTAAAAATTGTTTTTGATGGATTAGTAGTATAGTACTAACATCACAAAAAATAAAATGACCAAGATTTTATCTATACAGGGCAACTATATGAAAGCACATATCACATATTATTGAAATTTTTCACAAATTTGTATATTGTGTTTATGTTTCTAAAAACTTCTGTTACTGAAATGGTGAATCGTACATTTTCTGCAAAAAAAATCATGTATTTCGGATTTTTTGAACTTTTCAGCATATTCATAATATACAAGAACAAACCATTTTTTAAGATAACCATTCATAATCGCCAATGTATATTCCATCAAAAAATAAATAACATATCTTGTAATGTCTTCCTTAATGTGTGGTAAGATGAAAAGTTGATAAAAAGGCTTATCCTTTTTTTCTCTAAAAAGAAAACAAATAAATATTATTTTTTACTATTCCTTTGGTCCATTTCTGTTATTCTGTTTTTTCTTCGTTTTCAAGGGATTTGGAGGTTGCTGATCGGTTTCCACATTTTTTATGCGATAATATGTATTGGTAGACCTTTAAATTTGCGGAAGAAAAACCAATACTTTTCAGCACCCAGGAAAAATACATGTAGTCCGGCTTTTTGTTCTTCAAAAGTTTGCCCTTCAAAAGAAAAATTGATAAAAATTGTTCTTTACCCCCTCCCACGTGGACTCATATTTAAGAAACAGTTGAATTGGCTTATTGGGCTTTATGGAATCATTATTCGAACATTTCGTGCTAGAAAAACCGTATCAACATTAGGCTGCCAGTACAAAATACCAAAAATTTGTAACCTTCACATTAAATTGATGTCGATTTTCTTGATTTTGAAACTTTGCCACCAATATGAAACGCTAAATACAGAGTGAGAATATTTACGTATCACTCTCTGTTCAACAATGTTATCGTCAATCTTAATGTTTTTGCTGTGGCTATAGTAGCAGTAGAAATGTACGTAAATTTTTTCTTTCAATTGAATGTGGTTATAATTTGATTGGCCAGACGATCGATGAGTCACGAAGACAATCGCAGAACGAGTCAAATTAATAGTTGCTCTGTATACTGTTGTATATGTTACATATGACTTAGTTGCCTTGTTGTCTTCCTCAGCCTACTGGTATTTATTTGGTAGGATGTGACTAATATCTAAAATACTTACATAAGTAGTGCGAAGTAGATTTTGCGTAGTGTAGTGAGAGTGAAGAGATACCAAGGCCTAAAATGTCTTATTCGCAAGGAAATAGACGGTACGTTTGCCTTATACTATTTACATTATTTGGTTTTCCATGGAAAACCATAGTGGTTTGATGAAGCCCCGTTACTGGGTTTGTACTAGATCCACTAAATTAAATAGCGAGGTTATTTTCAATAAAAATACATTTTTAAACTTTTCTGGCCTAATCAAAACTACTATCATAGCTAGCCTTCTTAAATTCTGGTGAGCCTAGAATAGATATTCGGGTGAGGTACATGCGCATTTTTAGGCAACTGTCTAAGAAAGAGAAAATCATCCTAGAAATTTGATCTACAGGAAATGGGCAAGAAATTTCACAAATAATATAGTAGTGATTGTGAACATTTGAAATCATTACTGCAATTTGTGGGGGATCGTATATAAAACTAGTTAGGTTGTTTCGTACATTTGATAGAATTTCCATATTTAAGTTTTTTTGTATACTGGTATCCTAAAGGATTGCAAATATATAAAAGGTTGTAGCTAAACGATTATTTTCGCTAATTTTGCTTTCTACCGTTTTCAGTCTATTTAATCATTATTCTCTGTCAATTTGAATTAATAGCTATTAAACACATGATGTTCAATGCAAAGGATGCTAGGTCTATAAACCTAATTTTTGTTCTCATCTAAATAAATAGTTTTTTTTGGGAATTATTATTATAAACTCTTAAAGTGTAAGTATTTTGGCTGGTTTTTGCTAGCCTGTTTAAAAAACTCAGTGAATTGAAATTGATTAATTATGAATGAAGTTGTAAATAAAGCAACTCTAAATCTCGACATTTCTAAAAGACTAAAATTACAAAGTGAAATATCTCTCGAAATTTTTGTACAGTTGCCATTTGTGTGCACCTTGACAGAACGTTCTTTTTTGGCTTTTCCAGAATTTACTTAGCATTAACTGCCGCAGAGCTTTGATTTTACCAAATAAAACCTTATAGGTTAGTACACAAATGTGTTTCAGTAGAAACACATTGGATACAAATCAATAATGTTTTTTGGTCGAATTATTTGCAGACTTTTTTTTGCACTATTCAATCATTACTATTGATTAAGATCTGCTCTTATTTGACATAAAAATTTAAAAATAAAGATTAGCTTTTGAGATATGACCACGGTTTTAAAAAATGTGATGCAGCAACCATCAAATTTTTTTGTTCCAAAAGTGCCAAATTCGAATAATCCAATAGTATTTATAATGTTCATACTCAAATTATTTTTTAATTCTTAGTACTATTTTTGGGGAGTATTGTGTTGAATTCTTCTTGGGCTTATTTTTTCCAAAACAACTTTAAGTAATAGAATGCTGATGATTTTGATTTTACACCTTATGTATATTGTGTATAAAAGAGGCATTTCATATTGATATCTGATAAACCAAATTGCTTGTTTTTTAATTTATGATTAAGTATTGATATATAAAGTAAACGTACCAAAATTATCGTATTAACAAATCATAACAAGACAATTCTCGATGGATCAATTAAGTATGTGGTATATTTTTAAAATTGATGTGTATATAAAAGAATATTTATTTATGTTCAATATTTATTGTTATAATAATATTAATACACGTAAGCTGCATTCCAGGAAAAATGTAACATTGTGATGTTCAGATTTACATTATAATTTATAAGAATAAAAACATTTCAAAAACAGTGTGTTGATTTAATTAGATGCTAGAAGAGCTATGGTTAGGGGCTTAACTACGGGGGGCCTGGAGCACCCCCCAGACCCTCCCGTTTAGGAAATAATTGACTGATTTTTTATAAAACCTGTAAACGTTTTATTATAGCCCAACTGTGGCATGCGGCTCTCCTAAACAAGCTTCCGTCCTTCAGTCTTCCCTATGTGATTGGTTAGCAGACTTCCTCTTTGGCAGCAAAATCCCTGTCGGAGCAGATGGCTTCTCCTTTTTCCAGAATGTCCAGTGACTGGAATAGACTATCAGGTGATGCATTTTCATGCAAATTAACGAGTGTTGACCTATTCAAATCCCGCGTCAACAAATTCCCTCTAACATAACCTTTTTAAAGCAACCATGGTAGTGGTGTTTAGACTTAGCCTTCACCGTCTGTTCTCGTATAAAATAGTTACTTGTGTATCAAGGGCGTAAAACAAGCAATTATGGACCACAAGATGTAAATAAAATATAAATAATAAAATAGAATAGGTCCATAAACGATGTTTACGCCCGAAATATGTACATACAAAATTTTATGCACGAAATAAATAAATGTTCTTCGCTTCAATCTTTTGTGACTAGCTTATAATAAATATCGTTGCAACTTGCTTGAACTTTATACTTCGTTGGTATATATTTTTGTTTTATAACACACCTTGTGTAGTAATCTGCCAAATCATTTATGTTCATTTTCCGGAAAATAATTAAATAAAAATAAGCCCTATACTGCCTAGTAACAGATTATAAAAGAATAATCTGGACACCTATCTCCGCATTATCATAGCAACTAAGTTATTAAGGTGGGAATATAATATGATGGCCTGGTGGCATGCCTGGATTAACCATGGGGCTAAAGGGGCTGGAGTCCCGGGCCCCGCGGTTCAGAGGGGCCCCCCAGGGGCCCTACTTTTATATAATGTGACAGAGCAAATATTAGGTCACTTGATGAACAATAAAATCAGTAGATCTACTAAAAACTTAATTTTTCAATTTCCCTACCTATAAGCAAACCAGCATGCCTTGAAATATAAACAAAAACGTATTCAGATAGAAGCAAATAGCATAGCAGAAAGATACAGATAAACTAAAGTAAAGGGGCAAGGTTATAAAAAATCCCTACAATCAATGAACTCTAACTAGAAACAACGCCGAGAAGATGTCTAAGGTCAAAGGGAAGCTGAAATACGTCAGACATGAATAATTTTTACAGCTTACTAGCTACTGCAATGTATTATAGATTAAAAATTTCCAAAACCATTGAAATTTCAGCGATAGTTCCTAGCAGTCTAATATCTTCAGCACAAAATTTCACATTTAATGATATAAAACAATAGTCATTTCATTTCAGTCAAAATCAAAAGTAACGACACCTCTGACTGTCCCACTGTAGCCCTGCTAGTTTTTCAGTATCTATTAGCAAGATCGCAAAAAAAGCAATACGGGCAAATCAGATTTTAATTTTTTGCCAGGCAAATTATGTTTTATAATTTGATTTGATTAGATGTGTTACCTCTGATTTCTGATTAGACTTGATTTGTTGTGTCATTTTTATAATTTTAACCGTTTACTCTAGCTCGTCTGTATCTTTCTGCTACACAACTAACTAGTTGTTTTCTTCCACATAAATAGTTTTTTTTTGTTTGTATTTCATGGCCTGCTAAGTGGCTTATAGGTAGGAAAATTGAAAAACACCGGTTTGGTTGAAAATTTGAAATTAAATGAAAACTACCAGAGATTGATACCAAATTTTAAATTCGACTGTATAAAAATAATTAGGCATTCCCATTTGAAAAAATCAAGTTAATTCTGATTGAAGTTTCCTTAATTAGTCTACCGATTTCTCCAAGTACAAACGTAATTCAAACTTGAACGTCAAACCTAAGTTGACCAATTTCAAGTTTAGTTACACGGCAAACCCACAGCCGTCTAAGTTTTATAATCGCTGCGATATTCATTTTTTTTCTGATATCTACTTATACCAAAAATTGTGAATTGCACCTAAACGGCTCACTTCAAGTCCCAAAAGGATTGGACTGAAAATAGTTCTGATTACTAAGCAAACGCAAACATTGAGAGCAGTGCTGATACTATAAGCGGGACTCATGACGTACTTATAAAAAAATGTATAGTAGTTTCTTTTGTTATATCGGGAATATAGTTTCATAAATAATAGTATTTGCATTTTATTTATAAAGGGCCCCTTAAAATTATAAGCCCCGGGCCCCATGAAAGCTTAATCCGGCTATGCCTGGTGGCCATTTTTAACTACAGTTGGATTGCAAATTGTTCTATACGTGCATACGTCAGCGGGCGGGCGGAATAGAAGCCTGCGGGCGCTAAAGTGGCACTTCACGCTCGCTAAATTATCCGGTACTAAAAACTCACCCTGTATATTACAAACTACGAAGACTTATTTTTTAATAGCTCCTGTAATCAATGGTACTACATTCGGGTCATAATATTCACCAAAAAAACAGATCGACTGTTGAATAAAATTCAAGTTGTAAAACAAAATGTTTTATTAGATTCCCTTATTGTATATGTATACGTAATATATGTACAACGATATTATCCTTCTTCAAGTCTAAGTTTCTCTATTTGTGTAAATGCCATTCACTAAAGAGAACTAATCTACTATCCCTAGAAGATAAAAAGTTGTTAATAAAAATCAACAATCAAGTTTCCACGATTGTATTGTGTGTACGCTTATTTCATGAGTACCTATTGTTAGGGGTGTCCCAAAAAATCGCTAGTGGAAATTTAAAGATCTACACTGTAGCTTGTTGTTTTAGCCCGTAGGAAAGCTGAAGCAATAGATACCTACGTAGACCAATTGGAAGAATGAGCGAAGTCATTTTGAATATCGCCTGTACGTCTGCATGGAACAAAATGGCTCTCATTTGGAACCTTTCTTGCGATAATATTTAGGTAATGAAAATAATACTTCATTTTGATAATCACACACCAGAAGACGGTACTTCGGCGACAGCAACATGCCTCAACGTAGATACCAAAACAATTGTCGAGTGGGGATTAGTAAATAAGGTACAGTTTAACGTAAAGAAAACAACAACACTGACAAAAAAGTCACACGTTGGCTTACCAACTGTGGAAATGGAGGGTCACCCAATAGTCCGTCAAGCTTTTGGGGATCAACATCAACAATAACATGTCCTGCTGGCACGACTATAACGTCAGTATTGCTAAAACGGCATCCCAGAAGCTTGGAGTTTTGTTCCGCTGTAGGAAGCTGTATACACCAGAGCAACTACTGCTACTGTACAGTGCACAGGTCCGACCATCATTCGAGTATTGCTCCCATGAGTGGGAATGCCCTCCGGAACACTCTAGAAGGGAGGAATTAGAATAATTGATACGCATAACCTCACAAAGGACTTCCACAGCCTGGAACATCGAGGAAGGGTATCTGAGCTGTCCCTGTTTTACAGATACTATCACGGAAGATGTTCGAGTGAGCTCTCCTAGCTAACAACACCAAAGGCCGTCCAAACGAGGAATACTAGAGAGGCTCTGCGAGCGCATCCTTACCATGTCGAGGTCCCTACTCCCCGAATTAGTCTCCTCTAGCATTCCTTTTTTTTTGAGAACTTCGACGCTGTGGAATGAGCGGCCGGGAAATTTGTTTTCCGGCGGCTGCATTCTGCAGCATTTCAAATCTAACGTGCACTAATACTTATCCTCACGTAGCGCCATAGGCTTTCAGCTTTTGCGGGTGGAAGCCCTTAAAAAATATTTTTTATTAACTTCTATAATAGTGAATCAATATTCAGTCCGATTCACTGTTATATTTGTCAATTCACTTCAAAATGATGGTCTATTTTAAGATTTTGAAGTAGGGGTTGCTGAAGGAGGGGGGTTGATGGCACAATGATGACGTATTCGATGGAAGATTTCACCCTCGAAATACAAATCGACGTGTCACGATGATTATTAAATTTTTATCATTTTACAGATAAGGTGGGTCGGAAATTTTAGCTGGGACACACTGTAAATACTATGCATTCCATCCCTCCCCGCACCCAGCAAAAGTTGCGGTGTGGAGATTCTTTTCCTGACTTCCCTGATCTGTAACCGTAAACGTAAATAAGCAGCAAGCTACAAAACTTCAAATACTATTTTTGGTGCAGTGCATCGTCTTTTTTAACGCAGGAAGTGTCTCCGCATGGGCCTTTTCGAGTGTATAGAGTAAGGATAGGACGGAGGATGGGCGAGAGATGCCTGCACTGCGAGGCGGAAGACACAGTCGAGCATGCCCTGTTTCTGTGCGACAGATGGGGGCTAACCCCAGAGACTATGGTTCCGCTGATGTTGTCCAGCGTAGAGGCATAGAACATCATACATGAGATAGCTAACAAAATACTCCCTGCAAAGGAGAAAGAGGAACGACTACAAGGGCAAATGAACTACCTCATCCTGCACCATAGGCGTAGTTAAGTCCCTGACTCTGGGGGGCTTAATCCTGGATCTGGGGATGCTAAAGTCCCCGCCCTAGATACAATAAACCTAAGAGAACGAATTATTTTTGGATTTTTGGGGGGCTAATTTCCTCTTTCTTTTTCATCTGAGAAAGACAAAAAACCGATCTAATCAACTATAGACCTGTGGCTCTTCTCAACATGGACATGGAGATTATCATTAACACACAGTTCTTGGAATACTTGGACAACAATAACATCATAAATGATCGCCAGTTTGGCTTCCGTAAGCATAGGTCTACGGGTGACCTCCTGGCGTACGTCACTCACTTGTGGAACAGAGCAACTGAAAATCATGTCAAATCCCGTGTTGTTGCACTTGACATATCGAAAGCCTTCGACAGAATGTGGCATGAGGGACTTCTGGTCAAGCTTGCTGCTTATGGATTACCACCTGACCCGCGCCATTAGCTGAATAGGTTCTTGGACGACCGATCTCTGTTTGTTGTAGTCGAAGGCTGTTCATCAGACGTATTTTCAATAAACGTCGGTGTTCCTCAGGAATCTGTTCAATCCCCTCCACTGTTTCTGCTATACAACAACGAGATGCTGAAAATAACATCCCATCTAATCTACAGCTTCATGAGGCAACAGTACATTAATATCGTGCATGGAACTATCATCCCAGGAGACAGTGCGTCGGCATGCCTCACGGATCACCGTGGATCCCAAAACAATTGTCGAGTTGGGATTAATAAATAAAGTACAGTCCAACGAAAAGAAAGCTCAGGTGACAACACTTACAAAGAAGTCTCACGTTGGCTTACCAGTCGTGGAAATTGAGGGTCACCTTCCGTCAAGCTTTTGGGGATCAACATCAACAACAACATGTCGTGGCACGACCACGTCGTCAATATTGCTAAAACGGTAACCCAGAACCTTGGAGTTTTGTTCCGCTGTAGAAAACTGTATATTCCCGAGCAACTACTGCTGCTTTCCAAGGTACAGGTCCGACCATCGCTTGAAGTATTGCTCCCATGTGTGAGGATACGCTCCGAAGCACTGTCCAAAACTTCTGGACATTATCTAGGTAACAGTAATTAGAGTAATCGATAAGCCTAACAACACCCAAATGATGTCCTAACGAGGAACACTAGAAAAGTTCTAAGAGCTCATCCTTGCCAGGACGGAGCCGCTACTTTCTGAACCAGTCTCCTCCATCATTCATTTTTTTGGAGTTTTAGCCGGTTGGGCCATGGTGGCATGTCGGATGGACACGTTTGCGTCCGTTGGTTCAAGCTGGTTCAAGTGGGAGTGCTTCTATCATTGCGATCAAGCTGATTTTCCTAAACCCTCTATAATAAAAAAACTACTGTCTTTTTGGTACAACCCCTTCATAGGAATCCTACGCTCGATACCGACTATATCAAAAATAAGCTTCAATAATAACGACTACAGGGGTTCTGCATCATGCTGACATGGTGGCAGTACACTTTCTCGTTGACATTGGCCACTGGTATCCTGAAGAGTTTGCCTTCTGGCATACAAACGCACAGTTTGAATTGGGAAGTAGCGTATTTGTTCGGCCCTAGCTTGGCCACGGGTATTCTTTTGAAGTCTAGGTATATTCCGTCACTCCCAGATAGCACTATGGAACCGTTGATGCTCTTCAAGTAGATATCTTGATCTGCATTCCAGATTATTTCCTTTCCTTCGATCCGGGTGCCTTCTGCGCCTCTTACGTTGACCACCTAAAGAAAAAGTATATCAGCAGGTTCACTAACTACAAATAAAGTACCTGACCAATATTTTTTGGGAGAGAAGTTGAAACTAGGAAAGTAAAAGGTTGTTCGTCAGGTTCTGACAATTTACTTGAAAACTCAGCGTCTAGCTTTCTACCTAACAGAGAATGTTGCATTTGTTATTTGATAAATCATGAAAGAAGAAAAATATAGACATAATAAATAGCCAAATATTATTTTTTACGACTCTGTTTCATTATCCCTAATGATAACACCCTTATAACCACCTTACATGGTCAAGAAGTCGATCAAATTTGTGACTTTGAAGAAGTTCGTGAAGAAATTGATAAATTAGAATTCATTGAAATTTTTTGGAGAATTCTTAGCATATTTGGGTCTGCCGGAAATACCAATAATGACAGATCATATTATTGTAATCAAAGTACACTGAACAACAGCAGTTGGCATTTTTATAAATTCCCTACGTTGGTGGAACTTTATAAATGACAATGAATTGTAGCAGTGGCGTTTCCTTGTATGTTAGTGTTTTTCACAAATAATGACTATGTACTCCATGAAACATCGAAAAAGTGGGACAGTATTGCATTTTAAACTATACGTCAAGAAATTTTTGACTAATTTATCTCTGTGTTTTCCACAACACAGGTCACACAAACAACCATCGGTGTAAATACAAACTAAACAACGACCATCTAAAAAAAATTAAATCGAAAAATGTGTGTTTTCAAAGCACGAATTTTGTAATTTTTCGGGTGATTTAAACAAGTAAAGGTCGTTCGTTGTTTAGTTTGTATTTTACACCTATGTCTTGGTTGTTTTCACTGACCTGTGCTGTTAAATTAGCCAAATATTTTTTGACGTTTTTTGTTTGAGAATTGCATTTGAAGGTCTGTGAATCAATACGCATTGCTGTTTTTTGCGAGCAAACCTCAACGTTAAATCCCTAAAGATGGCAATAAATATTGGTGAAAACTTGGAAGTCTCCTTTATGCAGTAACCCGTGTTTCTGTTTTGACCTCAACCCCGAGAATCCCAAAATTTTCTCTTTAATATATACTAAGTTGTTACCTTTATCAACTGTGTATAGAAGTCGTTTAAATAAACCTGTTTTTCACATAGCTTTTTTTAGAAAGGTGAAAAATAAGCAATATGCAAAATAAAAAATTTAAATCTAGGCGTATGTATCAAAACGTACTTACCTAGTCTATTTATGTTTAGTTTTTTGCTCGGGCTTTGGTCTTATCTATTAGGCATTGCACCTGTCACTTTCTGTTTATCGTTGTTAATTTTCAATTGGTAATTCCTAAAAGCGGCACAAACTACGATAAACTGAAAGTGACTATGCTGCATTCACTAAAGAAAAGGAGTAAAAAATTATTTCAAACCCATATTTTGGGGCTTTACTCGGATAAATCGAACTTAATTTTTCTGTTTATAAATAACATCACTGATCTCAGTATGCTGTTTTGTAGACGGTGTGCATATAACCCTTGACCATCCAGTAAAAATTTACATGTATTGTGCATGGTTACTCGTTTTGTTCGGTGGATAAGGTATAGAGCACTAATTCAGGTTCAATGCCTGATGATAAGACAAAAATTTGAGCAAAAAACTAAATATAAAGGGACTAGGCGCGTGTTAATACACAAGTCCAGACCAGGGTCCAGACTTACTTCTTTTTGATTCTGTATCTCGCTTATTTTTTAGTTTTCGGATAAAAGTTATTTGGAAAAGTTGTTTACTTTAACGACTTCTATACACAGTTTAAAAAAGAATCAACTTAGGACACGCCCTGTATATGTTATGAAAAAAGAAGCCACAGAAAATTTCCTGCGAGGGGGGACGAAGTATCTTGCGGGGGGGGGGGCGAACTTGAAGTTACGCCACTGAATTGTAGGATTCCTTCTGTCCGTTTCTTCACGAATTTCTGCAGTCACAGATTTTATCGATTTCTTGACCGTGTAAAGTAGCTTTTGGTTACCTGAGATTAGGTACTACCTTAACGAAGATGAATAGTTTGTTACCGTGTTCCAAAACGAATCCCGAAAAAAACCGATATCAAAAGGAATTATTCTCAAATTCGCTTTAGTTACAGGGAAATCATCGTTTGAAGCTTTGTTGTAAAGATAATTGAAACGTGTGTGGCGCACCTTATCTCACTTTAGTAAAAACGCTTCCGATTTTAAAACAAAAAAGGGTGAAGGTCGTTTGGTACGGTTTCGCTAACAGATCTTTTTTAATGTTTTTGTCGATTGTTTACCTAGTAACCTACGAATATGATAAGGGCGGCCACACATCAACCATTTCGCGATGTAATTAAGGGAATTTCAACTCTTTAGCTATTAAGAATAAACTTATAATTTAAATATATTATAACATAAGTCGGAGCCAGAAATCATCACTTAAAGTTTTCAGGATTCGTCCTGGGACACGGTGTATAACTACATACAGGGTGTCCCACGACGATTAAGACAAGCAATATATCGCAACTGGGCAGTAGCAGAGAGTTATAATTTTGGGGGTTTAAATTAGAGCAAATATAGTATCTTTTCTTGTCATTGTATCACCCAATGAGGTATTTGTTTTTGATCACGTGACGTCCGATTCAAAATTTTTAATGGGACACCCTGTATATTTGTGACTTTTTGTGTTCCTCCCGTTAAAACAATTCCAGCAAACTAGCACACTTGGGGTCTAAGGTGATTAAGTCAACAGCTACAGATACTTAAAGGATGGTACCACTACCATTGATTATAACATGTACCCAAGTGTGCTAGTTTGTTGGAATTGTTTTATCGGGAGGAACACAAAAAGTCACAAATATACAGGGTGTCCCATTAACATTTTTGAATCGAACGCCACGTGACCAAAAACAAATACCTCATTGGGTGACACAATAATAAGATAATATACTATATTTGCTCTAATTTGCACCCCCAAAGTTATAACTACTGCCCAGTTCCGATATATTGCTTGTCTTAATCGTCGTGGGACACCCTGTATATCCATTTACTCTTACCTCGGCGTTTATCCTTAGCTCATCATCAATTTGACTTCGAATCCTATTAGTTTGTACATGTTTGGTCTTAAAGTTGCCTACATTCTTAAGTGATTCATATGTAGGTTCAGTAACTGTGAATACAGTATTATTCTCATTGTCGATTACTTGAAAATAGTTTATAAACCTAAAATTAAGAATAAAATACTTAGAGACACATTATTACGTCATAAGATTAACACTAACCAGAAATTACTTCAGCTATCTAGCCTATCTAGGCCTCAGTACTTGTAATTTATAAATTCTATACCACCGAAAGATTATGCTTATGATGAAGAATGGCCCAGGATTTTGGGAACGATGAAAAAATTACTTTATAGAAGTGCTCTCTCAAAGTGAACTGATTCAAAGATGTACGAAACAACCCATGACTAAGTTTGGTAGTTTGCAACACTATGTTTGACCTCTCCAAAAACATCCTTCCTCACGTATCTCTTCCATCTTTTCTTGAACAATTGTAAGTGACTTCAAAAATCAATTTAAACGCTGAATGGAAAATATGCTTCAAATCATCAGAAAAGATGTGCTCAGAACCAGTAAACGATTTCAAGATTATTCCCATCAGTTTTGACGGTACAATCTCATGTCGCAAGATAATGCAGTTTACAGTAGACTCTTTGTTAAACCTAGTCAATCTGTGGCTTTATAAATCATGGTTTTTTGTATTCTCTTAGGGTATTTGGAGCAAATGGACAGTAGAGCATCCATCTTTCAAGAATGCCAATTGTTACCTCAAATTGGTATCTTTGTATAGAGTTAAATGCTCATGCTCTCATTAACTTTCCTACAAATGTTTAAGAACTTCCAAGGATGTCTACGGTTTTACATGGATTTACTGGATTCATTCTAAAAAAATTAATTCCTGGTGTACATCTTTTGTGCGACTGTTTACTCTTCGAAACTCAATTTATTTGAATTCCATATCAATGCGATGTTTCAAAGAAGATGATATCTCATCTCTGAAAATCTCTGCTTAGGAATATCGTGCTGTTTTTAGATTTCAATGCCAAACTGCCCTTAAAACACTGAGCTCCAAACGGGTTGACTCAAGACTCATATGGAACTGCATACATTTTCTCAACGAGCTTGAAATAACGAACAAAGTAGCTTTGGTTTCAGTTCTAGGTCATAGTGGGCTACTCCACTCTAATGTCTGCTACACACGTTCCGGCATGCCTGTCAGTTCAAACTTAACGGTCTGCCTGAAGAACGGTCGCCTCGCCCCCACACGTTCCGGCAGGCCTGTCAGTTCGAACTGAACAAGGCCGCCAAAGACCGGTCGCCTCTGATTGGCTGTCGCCCCTCCACACGTTCAGGCGAATGTGAAATATCAGTTACTACGTTTCCACGGGCTTTTAAAACATTTTGTGTGTAATTTCTCGATATCTGGCAAGTTATACCTGATAGAAGAAAATGTCAAGTACAAAGGTTATTTGGTTGCTTAAGACGCATATCCTAAAAATATTTTGAAATATATAGGGTGTTGCGTGAAAGTATTGGATAGTGATCAACTTGTTTTTTATGTATAGAACTATAACTTTTTTTAAATTCTTCTAGTTTCCATCATTGATTTCTATTCAACCCTCAAATATTTTTGGGATCGGTTGTGACGTTGTCAAGTTATTATTTATTTTCTATTAATTTCCGGATTTGCAAGGTCGCAAGTAATACGTCCCAATTGACATATATCCCTTCACATTTTCTCAGTATTATTATACAGCGAGTTACTTGGATATTAAATGAATATTATTTTGGATGTTATCAGCAATGTGCATCTACAGGGTGGTTTTGGCAGAATTTTAAATTATGGCAATTTGATGGTGATTTTACTTTGTTTTTTTAAATGTAACAATGTATGTTTTAATTTAAATCAAAATATCCACTAATAACCTATCTCGCCTTGTAATATTTTTTTCGTGTTTGCGACGCTAACAAGTTATAAATTATTTTTCCAAGTTTTCAAACAAATATCTCCGATTTTTATTAATAGAACACACTGTATATTTTATTTAACATAGAAGTACTCCCTAGTAATGGTCTATAGCGTGAACAAGTTTTAACTGGTGTTCCTAAAATAATAAAACCGTTTGCCTTGCACATACTGCTATTTCGAATACCAGGTCAGTAAAAGGTACAGGAACGCTTAAATATCTTCAAAACTGGCACAGCTGGAACGAGAAAATCAGTAACTGCAGGTTTTTGAACATGCAGAATTCAAAAATTCTAACAACAGTGTTGCCAGATTTTACCGCTTTTACGTAACTCGTCATAATTTTGTTATTTTCAATAAAATCCTCTACTTATCTTTATTGCAATGAATTGCGTATGTCGAATTTAGTAATGTCTCACAATTTCAAAATTTTGTTTCTATTGATTACTGAGATACGGCAACACTGCTTTTTCAGTAAATAGTACCGGAACGCTTGAATATTTCCAAAACTGCCACAGCTGGAGCTTCAATACTTAGGGGTTTTTGAACATACAGAATTCAAAAATGGTAACATCGGCGTTGTCAGATTTTCCAATTTTACCTTTCACGTCATTACTTTGAATGAAATGCCCTATTTATGAAGTCTAACGTAGAAATGGTAAATCCGACAACACTGATGTTAGCATTTTTGAATTTTGCTGTAAAAAAACTCTCCGATATTGATAATTTTCGCTTCAGCGGTGAAAAAGTGGTGTTGCCGTATCTCAGTAATCAATAGAAACAAAATTTTGAAGTTATGAAATCCAGGCGAGCGGACGTGGGCGGACCATTCAGTTCGAACTGACAGGCCTACTGGAACGTGTGTAGCCGACATAAGGTGTTTATACCCTATTTCTCTAATCAGGTCGCCCCCCCCCCCCCCCCAAGATCATTAAATGGAACAGGAATGATCTGTGCATTCTGTTTGCTCTGTTGACGGGCCATTCTCGTCTGAGGAAGTTAGGACTAGCAGACAGGCTGTCGTATTTGATATCTGGAGGACGAAACAACAGGGCACATATTGTGACCCCGTCGAGTACTGGAAAGAGCTGGTTTCAGACTTTCGGATTTACCCATCTGCAACCTACTGACTTCAAGGAAGTTTCACCAAACACGATCATCGCCCTCGTCGAGAGGTGCGCATTGTAGAGTGAACTCTGAATAGCTGTGAGCCACAAGAGGGCCACAATGGAAGAAAGCATAATTGTCTGGCCCACTTTCACCCTAACCTACTCTTCAATACTATATTTGATAAAGATTTTTGAGAGGGAGATGGCCCTACAGTCTTAGTGAGTGATAATTTCCTCAATTCTTAACTTACCTATACTGTTTTTCTGTTTTAAGGCAGAACCACTAACTCTTTATATTAAACATATCGCACACACCTTGTTTAAGGGTGTAATAATTTAAAGTATTTTTTTTAAGTTTTTGCATTTGTTTTGGGATAATATGTACTCACAAAATATTCGGTATTTTTTTATTTCTCAATTTTTTACTTAGCTTTCATCGAAAGATAGTAAAGAAATGTTCAGTGTCCTTACCGGAAGGTAGTTTCGTTTAAATCCACTTTGGCTTTATTGACGCTCCTTCCATTCTTGCTCAGATTGAGGAGAATAGGGCTGTTTCTAGCCAATATTTCGACAGGCTTGTCCTGGAATCCTTCGATTCGGCCATCGCGCTTGTAAAGGTGGTCCAGATCTACTTCTCCAGAAAACCTTATCGATTCGTGGTCTGGGACAAGGTCTATATTTTGCATACCTGAAATTATACAGAGGGTGTTTATATTAAATATACTTCCGCCTAATTTTCATCGAGATATTCCGTGATGAAAATTCCATAAAAGCTGAAAGGTGACCCTAAGTTTGGGCTTGATCTTATACTTAGAAGCCGTCTCAAAAATCAGTTTGCAAGTTTCAATAGAAACCTGTACTTTTTATTGCAAAATCGGAGTGAAAGTAAAATTTCACTCTTTTATGTAGGTCATTCGGGGTATATTTATATAAAACGGTTACACATTACTTAACTCGTAGTTTGACGAGCTGTACTAATGATTGGATAGACGAGTCTTAAAGCCAACCATTCTGCGTTCATGATGAAATATAATATTTAATATCATAAAACCATAACTAAAACAAACATACGGGGTAATTTCAGAGGCGCATTTTTGACCCAAGTTCATCTAGAAAGGTTCATATAAACATGTGAGTCTAGTTTTCAAAAAACAGGATTTCAGATTTATAAAAAAATTATATTTTCCCACCCTGAATTTTTAAAACTAGACTCTTTACGACACGTGTTTTTATGAACTTAAATCTGGGTCATAAATGCACCCTTGGAATTATGATCTATCATTATGAACTATATTTATATTTTATTTATTGATTGAAGTGTTTATCATCCATGCATAGGCGAATAGATTTTTTATATTTAAATGTTTATTTTATCTAATGTTCTTTATATTTTTTCTGACATAAACTATGTATTTTGCGTACAAAATAAACAATATTAATAAAAGTATCGTCTTTTTTTCAAGCCTTGGCTACTCTTACAGTTAACTGCTTATATGTGGGTTACAAAAAAGATGTTCAATGCATTATACACAAAAATAAATGTGCAAGAATACACGAAGTATTAATACGGTAACATTTAAAATTTTATTAGAATGCTTATCTAACGAAGAAAAATAAACGGTTTTATTAATTTTGTAATCATAATAAAAGGAGGTTGTAATGACAAGCTACAGATTAAAATATAGCTTTAGTTAATCAGTCCCTAATTCAAGGCATGTTTTTAAAAGATTTACGGAAACATGATAGTATCAGTATTTTGAAAGAATCATCATTCAATCGGTTATAAATAGTGGCTGCTTTGTGTGACAAACTTTTGCGGAATAAAGTTATGGTACCTATGTGGAGTAGCTCTGAGGCTGTAACGATTTCTAACAGTTCTGTCATGAACTTTATAGCTAAAAATCAGTTTTATGTCTTAGAAATGCAGGTTTTAATGGAGATAACATTTTGTAAATTTATGGAACTATTATACATGCTGTCCCTGAATTTCCTTGACACGTGATATTCTCGTAACAAAAAAAAGTTCAAACAAAAAAAAGAGTCGAATTTTTGAGCTATCGTACTGTGCTTTCAAAACATTTTTTTGTACTTCAAGCCTTAAAGCTCACTCTTAACCTTTTCTTTTGAATAGCACCTTTTAGGATTTTACTACATGAATATGATATATCTATTTTATTTAAAATCTTGCGATACCTTTGATGTTATACGGAAACTTCTTTTTTTCGTGAAACAAGAGGCATAATATAAATAAAATAACAATTTTTTTGACGCAAAAATGACTAAAAAAGAAAAGCAAGTGGCTTTTTATCATTAGCTAATGGCCTATCATACAGCTATCAAAAACAAATGCTTTTTTGCACTTTCTTATTACGAAAATGTTACGCCTCAAACAAATGCTTATTTTATTTACCTTATGCTTACGAGATTGCGAAAAAAAATTGCGTATAAAATCACTACGAGATTTCTGTTTGGAAAAAAGTTCGGGTGGGTTTTAGGGGTTGACGAATAAAATAATGTGTCGAAGTTACCCTTGAAAAGCCTACATAGTTTTCTTTTAATATGTTTTTCTTACAAAAATATTACGCCTCAAACAAATCCTCATTTTATTTAGGTATCCTATGCTTTTGACTTTACGAAAAAAATTGGTTTGTGTATAAAATCAAAGGTAGTACAAGATTCTAAATAAAATAAGGATTTAATTTGTGTAGGCAAAACTATTGGATGCTATTTGGCAAAAACATTGGGGTGAGGTTATAAGAGTTGAAGGACAAAAAACATGTTTTGACAGCATGGTATGGTAGACCCTATAGTATTTTCAAGAACTACACTCAGTTTTCGTTTGAACTTTTTTTTATTACGACAATATCACGTGTCAAGGAAATTCAGGGACACTCTGTATACTTATATTCTACATTATTACCTAACCTTATCTGGATATTGTTTATATGTCTGTATCTCATTCGAACTCAAATTTTGGAACACTCTATACATGTATATTTAAATAGCTATACATACCATGACCCAGCCTAAGCACTCCTATGATAGTCAAGGTGAGCATCAAATTTCCAATGACCAAGATGAAAAGTAGCGTCAACAAGGTCCAGAAGGCAAAAGTCTTCCTTCCTCTGTACTTAGGCTTCGTAGTATCCACGGGCACATACCCACCGACAAAACTGTTTTCGTTATTGTTGCGATAGTTTATGACAGGCTTGGTCAGCACGGCTTTGTCACGGTAAGGAGAGACGTCTGGATCTTCGGATAGCATCTGGGAAGTCTGTGAAGGGGAGCTTGCACGATAGTCGTTCATTTTTGTACTACGGCTATTTTTATGAACGGCGAGAATTTGAAGTCGACGTGAGAACACCTGGAAAATGGAAGCGGTCGATGTGCTCGCGACGCGGGCGCTACTCGGCGCCGCGACGCACAGTGTTGCCAATTCGCCTCTTTTGAGACTGTGAACGACATCTATTTTAAGGCTGGTCCATATGCTGCGTTTTGTACAACGTAAATAATTATACGCTCTTGTATTATTAAATTAAAACCGTTTTTAAAAAAGTGTATTCAAGTTGTTGTACTTGCCACATATTACGGATTTCCATTTTCGTTGAACGAGACTAAAACTTGAAACAGCGGCCATATTTGTATTTAGGATACTCTAATTATCTAGGATACGAGGTTTCATCCTCATAAAGGATCAATTAAATATTTTGGACCTTTTGCGGGCGAACCTCAGGATCCGGGCATCTGAGGACAAGAAGGTGTCCCGACTCGTGTCAATTCGTCCACCCAAAGCTGTTGGTTGAGAAGAGGTTACTGCTTATACCGTCAGTAGTTTGGTTCCTTTTAGTCGCCTCTTACGACACGCAGGATATACGATGGGAGATATTCTAACGCGCCCCCATACGGGCAACAGTGTTGCCAATTAATGCTCTTTTGAGTCTGCGAACGAGATCTATTTTAAGGCTGGTTCATACGCTACGTTTTGTACAACGCAAATAATTATACGCTCTTGTATTATTAAATTAAAACAGTTTTTAAAAAAGTGAATTCAAGTTGATTGAATTAGGACTTTCCACACATTACTGTGGGCATCGGAAATTTTCTATTTTCTTTGATCGACACTAAAACTTAAAACAGTAGCCGGATTTGTAATTAGGATACACTAATTATCTAGGATACGAGGTTTCATCCTCATAAAAGATCAATTAAATATTTTGAACTTTTGGCGGGTGAACCTCAGGATCCGTGCATCTGAGGTTTTCCATTTTCGTTGAACGAGACTAAAACTCAAAACAGCGGCCAGATTTGTGATTAGGATACTCTAATTATCTAGGATACCAGGTTTCATCCTAATAAAGGATCAATTAAATATTTTGGATTTTTGCGTAGAAAGTAGAAAATGATCAGGAACCCCTAAAACGCCTAAAAACGAAGTTTGAGGAGTATTTGAATGTTTATGTTTTTTGCTAATTACTCCGCTGTCCATCCACCGATTTTCAAAATTTTAGTACAGCATTATTTACTATGACCCCACAGCATATCGCTACCTAAATTTTATCACACTCCATGCAGCGGTTACTGAGATTATGTCGCGACCCCATTGGGGGTCGGAGTACATAAGTCTGTCGTCAGCCAGCCCTAAAGTCCAAAATAAAATATACCTACAAGCATTGGTAGCGAAAATTTCGACAAGCATTAAGGTTGGTCAATTTGTCTAAATTTGGCAACAATGCTTTTTGTCAGACGTCGTCCGTCAAGTGCATGAATTGCAAGAGGAATTTTTAGCAGATTAGACAGCCTGTGAGCTATTTCAAGAAAGAGCGCTCATTGAATTTTGGACGACCTACCTTTGTAAAAGTGGTTTTACAAATTAAAACGAATACGAGAAATAAACTGGAGGCTCAAGATGACAGACTGGCTTTGACTGCACTTAATCAAGAACGATCAAAAATGTTATCAAAAGTTCACTGTAGAGGATCCCAAGTAAAACCTTCACTGATCTGCTTACCGAATAAAAATTACATTATATTAATTTAAATATATTTCTAAACACACACCAACGGGTTTGCCTTAAAATATCATAGCAATATTTAATTAAATTATAAAAAAAATATTTTTCAAAAATTCGCTGCAGAGGATATTAAGATTCGACTTTGACTGATCCGATTACCCTATGAAAATTATATTTCATTGGTATACGTTTCTAAATACCCACCAGCAGGATTGATTAAACAAATGTTCATAGTGATATTTAATTTCAAGTATAAAAAAATATTTTTCTAAAATTCACAGTACAAGATCGCAAGCTAATTTACCGAATGAAAAGTAGGTATATTTAATCATTTAAAATATGTTTCTAAATCCAACCAACGGATTGCCTGAAAAAATGTTCATAGTTATATTTGAGTCGTGTTACAAAAGAAATATTTTAGGAAATCCATTGTAGTTGTGAACATTTTCTTAATAACGTATTTCAATTAATAAAATATAATTTGAATTCGGTAAGCAGATTACTAAAGGTCAAGTTTACTTGGGATCCTCTACAGTGAATTTTTGAAAATATATTTGATAATTGAAATTAAATATAACCACGAACATATTTTTAGCCAACCCTGTTGACGTGTGTCTTTAGAAACATATTTTGTTTGCTAAAAAATGATTTTCATTCGGTAATCAGATCAGTGAAGGTCCATTTTATTTGAGATTCTCTACAGTGAATTTTTTAAAAGTATTTGTTTTGTTATTTAAATTAAATATAGCTATGAACATTTTTCACCTAATCCTGTTGGTGAGTATTTAAAAATATTTGATATAGTATAATTTTTATTCGGTAAGCAGATTAGTTAAGGTCCATTTTACTAGGGATCCTCTACAAAGAGTTTGTTAATATATTTTTTTATTATTTAAATCTAATATAGTCTTGTTACCACTTTGTTTTAGGCAACTCTGTTATATTTTATTGGACAAAATATAATTTTCATTCGCTAAACAGATGGGTGAAGGTCGACCTTGTATGCGATCTTAGACTATCAATAACAAATAAAAATACAGAAGACACACCTCTTAAAAAACTATTTTATTGTCAATGCTTACAATAAGTTCGCTCGCTATTTAATCCTATTGGTCCTGGATAAGTAACTGTACCAATAAAATACATTTATCACTATGAAAAGGAAAGGGAAGACCACCCTGGACGCCCGATCGATCTTCGAGACCGAGTTGAAGCGAGGAGCACGCTTCTTCCTTCTTCTGGGCTGAGTCTGACTCTGGTATGAGGGTTTGCGGTCCTTTTCTTGCGTTCCTTTCTGGATCAGGAATGAAGATCTGGACTCTGAGCGACTAGAAAAAAAATTAGGTCAGATGAATTTTGCTCATTATTTTTATAACTGATCAAACCGCGTAGGCAGAGCCTAAGTGCAGAGTACCGCGGCTGCTGTGAAAGGGTTATGTTAGGGGAAGTTTGTTAACGCGGGTTTCGAATGGGCCAACAGCCGCAGGCCCAATAAGTACACCACCAAGCCTTGGACAGCCTGGGAATAAATTTGCGGTTGTACCGTTCGGTTCTTGATGTTTGAAGAACGACCGCCTTAGGATGAGATGCAGCGGTCGCGCGGGTGCATCTGATAGGAGCGGTGAGCGGCGGAATGATAGCGGATAGCTCAGAGGAGCAGATTCCGTTTGAATATCGGTAGAAGAGTGAGAGGTCACCAACAACACGTCGGTGAGAAAGTGCTGGAGGTGGCGCGTTAAGGCTGGATCGCCAATTAGTCGAATTGACCTTCTCTGGACGGTATCTAGTATAGACCAGATAGGGTAATAGGGGCAGCAGTTCCCCAGACATTAGAGCAATACTCTAGGCCAGATTTTATCTGGGCTTTATATGTATAGGGTGAGGAGGTTATATGGTGAGAAGTAATGTCTGGCTCTAAATAGGTACCCAAGCTTTATTCAACCAGCTGTTGCAATTGACGCAACGTGTTCGTGCCAGATCAGATTTTCTGTAATGTTGATGTTCTAACAGCGTGAATGAGTGACTCCTTGGCAGAGCCTGGTTGTTCATTAGAACAGGGTGTTGGCTTGGGCCTTTCGTATCATTTCAGGCGTTCAATAATGTCACCCCTTCTATATGGGTTAAAAAATGGGGTTAAACATAATAAAGACGGTTGACATTGATACATGTCATAGTTGGACCTCCCAAAAGCATGTATGAAAAACGTCTTCGGTTTTAAACGATACGAACAATTTTTTAACGATTACTCACGGAAATCACGTGAAAAATCAAACTCGAACTCGAAACTCAAATTTCCCATAAACTGCCCAGCAGAAACGGATGACAGTATTTTTTGTGTTACCTACAAGAAAAGGCCAAAAATTTTCCATCGAGTTTCGACCGGTTTTGTCGCGATTCTTTTATTTACATTTTAAAAATGCTACCTCATTTTGATTCGGTTACTTAAAGTTTTAGTTTGGACACCCCCCTCTATCTCCGATTCCTCCCACTTAAGGGTTATGGTGCAATAACAAAAAAGTTTTTAAACTCCCTCTAGAACTCAAATACGAAGCGACATCCGGTTTCTTTACGAACACTGAAATTACGCGTCATTGCTCTGAATAGTGGCTTTGGCAGTTAACAGTTGTAAGCTGTACAAAATCACGTCTCAGGCCTTGTTAAAGTATCAAACTCATTTTTTTCATATTTTATTAGTAACAATAGTTTTAGAAATTACAGATAATTTTGAGTTGAATAGTTCTGTTACAAATCTTATAATATCAAAAGGGATGAAATGATTAAAACAAATATAAAAATATAATATAGTTTCTTGCAGGGGGGTGGGGGGGGGGGTGTGTGGGGGGGCGTTGAGAAACCGGGAGCAGCCACGTATTACTGAAAATGTCCTACTACAGGACCACTTTGGTATCAGGAGTAGGAGGACGTCATTGGGTATCACCATTTTTGGCGAGCAAAAAAAGGGGGTTAGTGGTTCTTTTTCTTAGGGTGCCATGCAGATTCCTGCGTAGGCGTTCATCCTTTCTCTCATCAGATCATCTTATTTATTGCAGCCCTCTGTAATTCCTGGAAGTCGCTTAATCCTGTCCAGTGACGGATATTTCTCAGCCATGATAGCTTTTTTCTTCCAGTTCCTCTTCTCCCACCTTCGATCTTACCTTGAAGAATGAGACGCAGGAGGTGATAGCGTTCCCCACGCATTACGTGGCCTAAGTAAGCTATTTTCCTCTTCCTGGTTAGTGGTTAAGTTTCCGTTTCTCAAACATGCTGGAGCAGCAGTAGAGATGCCTACTTGGGTCTAAAGGTGAAACATAAAAATAATTTCTTTTCTTAATTCTGAGTAAAAACTGTATGCGACATAATATTCGGATGAGGACGTAAATTCAACTGTTACAGAATTTTCTTATTTTCATCAACACCAAATCAATGAAATTTGGCATAAACTGCGAATTGGTAGATCTAGCTTTCCAACGATGTATCACTAGTTAGTAGTACTAATAGAAATAATTATTGCTTATTTGACATTTACTTTAATGAACAATACCTAGAACTTAGATAGTGGATATCTAGAAACCCTAAAATTTTCGTTTAAATTTGTTTCTATCCCTTGAATATTTTACCCAATACTTGACCATCTCCAAACTTTATTGAGACGGTTCCTTCTAAGCTCTTAGCCCAGTAATTGTAGCATAAAAGTTACCACAGTTTAGAAATATATAAGTCACTAAGATATTTTATAACTTTCGGGAGGGGGGGCTCCAGACTCCCCCCCTGACCATGTGCATGGTTTCTTGGGAACCCATCAAACGATGTTTCTCCGGTAGCCAGCCAGTTTCGAGGGTTCTCATAGCAGTGGCGGCTCGTGCCAACTTAGAGAGGTAGTGCCAGGATGACAGCCAACATTTCGAACCGATATAAAATTGAAAACAAAGACTTATAACTAGCCGTTAAGCCGAATTTAACTGAGTCTTTATATTCGACTTACCAAGCATCGATAAACTGAAAACATTATTCATATGAACTTTAGATTTTTCATGGGTTTTCATTTTCTTCCATATATGAATAAAAACATCTGTGCGTTTTTTCGCCCAAGTGTCATCACCTCCAAAGAGAACACACACAAAATAAAACAGTTTGGTAACCTCTCCATAGTCACTTATCCAATTGTTTTAATCATAAATAGTTTTATTAAATTTACGACAACGCGATTTCTGTCCACTACCAATAAGTTTTTCAATTTTTCTTCCAGCGGAAGATTACTAAGTGAGTTTATTAATCCGCCAATTTTATTCATTTTCGCTCCAATGATATATTTTAATTAAACAGAAAAGGATACCGATCCGAAAACAGCGCACAACAAACTCAAACTAATAAGATCTAAATTTCAAACCTTTAACGAGAAAAGCCGACATCAGCATCAAACATAAACAAATCAGAACTGCTGAAACAAAACAAAAATAGTTAACCATGAATGGAAATATGGGTAATGTGCCTGGCACGATCTACTTCGAATTTTCGTATTTAAAATCTATCCAAACGTCCAGCATAGCATTATCTCTGTCATTCGTAAGCGTTTGTCATAAGACTTCTCTCACTCTGTTCGTGCCTTATAAGAAACGGCACGGTAGGCTGTTGCCATCTCGCCGTTTCGTCGCGTCGTCAGCTCTCATCATGTGAGTTGCGACGATGCCACGTGTTGCCTGGGGCAAGCATTTATGCGCTGAGCCATTTCATATAAAGCAGAAAAAGTCGTTGGAAACTAACGTAGAATAAGATAAGTTTAAGAGATAGATAAATATGTTTTTGTCGCCACTGTCTCATAGTTTACATAGTCAGAATACTTTACATAATTAAAAAAAAACCAACTTAGGAATCACCCTGTATAAAATGGAAAGCCCACGAGAAATGATTCGTCGATTGTGCTTGTTTATTTTAGTATATTTACCTTATACATGATAAACTGCTCCATGTTTGGGACGGCTTTCTGTTATGTGGCAACGGGATGGAGCATGCTGACAGTGGTATCACTTCTATGAAGTCGGACTGCGAGCAGGTGGGCGTGGCAGTACTGTACCTTTTGGACTACAATTTAAAAATGTCAGTTGGATATGATAGATTATAATTAATGATAATAATAATAAGATACAACGAATCCAACAACAGAAAGGATGCTAACAATCTATTTCAGAAAAGTGAAAAGCAGTTTTACCAAAAAATAACATCAAACAACCAGATAACAACAATAGAACCGCCAACCAGAAAATAATCAACTGCGTTTTGGAGAAGCCTATGGTCAGAACCAAAAACCTATAATGAAAATGCTCCATGGATCAGACAAGAAGAGACAAAACATCAACACATAACGGAGCAGGGAAACGTTATTCTTACAACTGAGGAAATAGCTGAAACAATAAAACATACCTACAATTAGAAGTGCCCAGGCGTGAATAATGTACAAAATTTTTGGTACAAACAATTCAGTTCAACATACGAAGTGCTCACAGACCAAATCAATAAAGCCATACTCCAACCTAATAGGCTTCCCAAATTCCTCACACAAGGAATAACGTTTATAAAACCCAAAAATGCAGATACCAAAAACCCTGCCAACTACCGCCCAATCACTTGTCTCCCCACCTTGTACAAAATTATCACTGGAACAATATGCAGAAGAATTGAACAAAACCTGATGCAAAACAACATCCTGACTGAAGAACAAAAAGGATGTAGAAAACAAAGCCAGGGTTACAAGGAACAACTTATAATTGATAGTGTGATCATGGAGCAAACTAGAAAAGAGCATAGGAATTTTCATACCTGTTTCATAGATTACAAAAAAGCATTCGACTCTGTACCCCATAGCTGGCTAATGAAAATACTTCAAATATATAAAATCAACTCAGGACTTCGTCAGTTTCTTAAGAGCACCATGGAAACATGGCGGACAAACATACACCTTCAAACTCACGACGGCCGTATTCAAACGGATGAGCTACACATACGACGCGGCATCTTCCAGGGTGACTCTCTTAGTTCACTATGGTTCTGCCTCTGTCTAAATCCGCTCTCCAACACACTTAACAGCACAAACCATGGTTTCAACATCAGACACCATAAAGCAGATCAACACAAAATCAATTATCTTCTGTACATGGATGATAAAAACTATATGCCGCCACAGAAGTGCAACTAAGAGAATTACTCAAAATAACAGAAGTTTATACGTCATACATCAGGATGGAATTCGGAATGTGTAAATGCAAGGTGCTCCACATCAATAAAGGCCAATGGAAAAACCAACCCGAAAAGGAAGTAGTAATTGGCCAAACGCTGGACAACTTGGATAAGGACGAAACGTACAAGTACTTGGGCTTCAATCAGAACGTTAAGATAGACCATACACAAGTCAAGGCACAACTAACACAAGAGTTTAAAGACCGCCTCATTAAACTATTAAAAATAAAATTGAATTCTAGGAATCTCACAAAAGGCATTAATACATTTGCGATACCGGTACTCACATACTCCTTTGGCATCATCAAGTGGTCATAGAAAACATCCATATACTTATACGAACAGAACTCACAAAACACAGAATGTCACATCCGAACGCGTGCAAGGAGAGGCTTACCATAGACAGAAAACTAGGGGGCAGATGAATTATAGACGTACAGTCACTTCGCACAACACAAATACAAACACTCAGACATTTCTTCCACACCAAACAAACTAACTTACATAGGGCCATAGTAAAAGCAGACAAAAACTATACACCACTTAACCTCTCTAGTCCAGATCACGTAGCAGACACATATAATCATATCCAATCACAACAAGAAAAAATAAACACCTGGTCGCAGAAAGCACTGCACGGCAAACATAGATACCCTGTCACCCAAGACCACATCAACAAAAAACAGTCATACACCTGGTTGCAAGATGGCCAGCTGTTCCCAGAAACGGAGGGTTTCATGCTTGCTATACAGGACGAAGTGATTGCAACACGAAACTACAAAAAATATATAATTAAGGATCCATCCATAACAGACGATAATTGCAGAAAATGTCAACAACAAAAGGAAACAATAGATCGCATAACAAGCGGGTGCAAAACTCTTGCCGGTACCGAATACACAGCCAGACATAACTCTGCGGCCAAGCATTAGCCACAACAAACAAACTAATAGAAAACAGAGATCCATATTACAACTACACTCCGACATCAGTACTCGAAAACGATCGATACACACTATACTGAAATACATATAGACAAGACTATCCCAGCCAATAGACCAGATATAGTTTTCCAGTCAAAGGCCGACAAAATTACCTGTTTGATAGATATTGCCATTCCCAATGATGTGAATATCCAAAACACCTACGCTGTAAAGATATCTAAATACACGGACCTTGCGATGGAAATAAAACGACTTTGGAAACAAAACAAAGTCACAATTGTCCCCCTCATTATGTCGGTCTCAGGCCTTACACCAGACACGTTCACACAACACCTTCAACAGTTAGGCCTAGACGAAAAGTTACACAAAGCATTCCAAAAGTCTGTAATCCTAAAGACCTGTAATATTGTGCGGTCCTTCCTAAATTCCGATCAATAGTCAGGGTGTTGACTTGGCACAGCCCGTCAACACTTGTCGCTACCGCAGTTATGCGAGAGGAACTTAAAAAGTCAGATAATAATAATGATATGCGAGATATGCGAGAGGAACTTGGAAAGTCAGCTAATAATAAATCACAAAATTAATAATAATGAAAATAACGTATTAAACTAATGGCGAATAATAATACAGGATAGCCTAATAAGAATGGACGCCGGTAATATCTTGGTAACCGTTAATCCTAGCTTGTTTAATTCCGTTAACTTATACCAAAGTTATGGCGATTTAAAAAAAACATTCCTTGATATTCCCCCACCACTACATTTTAAAAGATAACGCAAAAAGCGATAAATAAAAAAAATCGAAAATTATTCAGTCTACATGACAGTAGAATTTATAATATACCTTTACTTCCATATTTTTTGAGAAAAAGTCGTTTTTCTGATTCAGTGGCGTAGATAGGAATTTTGTTGGGGGGAGGGAGGGGGGGGGGTGGTCCAAACTGAGACAGCCTATTAGACAATCCAAACCACGTGAATTTCCAATATGAAAGCAGATGCCAGAAAATGGTGCCGTATTGTCAGAGTCATGCAATCGATAAAAGAGGAATAACCTAACACAAATTTGGTGGTCATATGCACATGGACAGTTGTTTATTTATATTTTGTGATTTTTTGCCATCAGCCGCCATTCATTAATTATTGATTTAACAGGTTCTTGGATTGCCTAATTCCAGTATACTTTGGATATGTTGTTTATTGACCTACGTAACATGACTTCATATATAAATCAAACTTAAAACAAAATTTTAAATAAATAAGACGATTTCGTCTCACTCCCCTCACGTCCGTATGTGCATCAGACCAATATGCCATTTGGCGAGGACTAAAGTTAGCTCAAATAATGGCAATCAATAGTATCATAGTTATTGTAACTGACTCTTCTGTTTGCCTTAAGAGCACTCAGTAACAGGTATTCGTCAGACCGACTGTTCAGATGTGCCTACAGACCCTAGTAGATTTAAAGCAAGCTGGTAAGAAAGTTATTCTGCTTTGAGAACCTAGTCATATAGGAATTCGAGGAAATGACCTGGCTGATGAAGCGGCTAAAATTGCGACGGTTTATCAAAACATAGACGTCCAAGCCGTCACAGTTTGTGATCAACAAATCCACATGTCACATTGTATAAACAATTTATGACAAAGAGAATGGGACTGAACAGAAAGGCAAGTCAAACACTCTGTAACTGCACGGGATTCAATTCTTGATTTTAGCAGAAAAGATGCCGTAAAACTACATCATCTAAGGATGGGCCATACATTGGTCTCTTGCGCAGATCACAACCACCACTATGCCCTTCATGTGATGTTGTTCTTACAATACCCACATTATTGATGCCTGTCTGGCACTGACTAATCTTCGTGATTGCTACAAGATGAGTGACTACTGGAAGCAAAATCTCAACGACCCATTGCGAACAGAGAATACTCTATCATTCCTCAGGACTACAGGGTTCTACTATAACATTAAGACCAGATGATTTAATAACAGTAACATGCAGCTAATGACCTCCTAGTTGATGCTGCCTAGTCATAAAAAATAAGACCATTTCGAATATAAGTAAAAATATCCAAAGTTATTGAATTTGAATAAGAAACTCTAAACGGCGAGGTTTCTTTGCCATCTCGTCCAACACCTCATCTGCTGCTTATTGGTGTATTCTGTTGAATAGGTAGCATTGACAATCTGTTTAGGCGACCCTCAAAATAATCATAGGCAATTGATAGCTCTTACTATACATATCTTTCCAAACCCCTTGGTAGCTTCGGGGGGGGGGGGGTCCGAAGCTGATTGATCATAACAGTTGCCTCCCCTAGCGGTCACTTGCAGAGTTTTAAAATAATTTCTAGCGATTTATCTTAGCCGATTTACCTAATAATATTTTTTGCTCGAAGTTATATGATTAACGCCGGTCATCGAGATATTGCCGGCGTCCATTCTTAGTAGGCCAACCCTGTACATATTATATAAAAAAATAATCAAATATGTAACCCTTAAGAAGTGCACTGACACATTATTGCATGAAATACATGTAGTATTTAAATAAAGAACAATGAAAAAAGATAAGATAAATAAATGGAACATAGACATATCATATACACTAAAAACATATATAGCATAGCAACTGCCAGGTTACAGAATTAAAAAAGAATATAGATATAATATATCGGTATAGGGGAGCAGAGGTCATCAGCCTGTTTCTCTAACAGGTTTTGTTTGAGTTTGTATTTGAATTTATTGATGTTTTATTATTTTAAATCCTTTGGTAAACAATTATGTGCGCGAATGGCGTTATATATATTATGTCTTTGATAAATGGCAGTTTTATGCTGAGGCATGGTTAGAGTTGTTTTAAACCTTATATTTCTGGATTGAATACGCGTCTGTTGGAAGAAGCTACGAACAAGAGTTACAGCTTCTGAGCAGTCCAAAAGCTTCTTTGTGAATGTCGCTGAATGTAAGTGTCTACGATTCTGCATATTCAACCATTTAGTTTCAATTTTCAGAAGCTCTGTGAGATATATGATCGAATTTTTTGATACCATCTGCCGTTTTGAACACGTTACTTCCTCTGCATTACTACTACGTTGAGAGAAGGACTATAAATAAAGTCGATGTAGTTGACATTGCTCAATATGAGACTATATCACAAATTTTTCTTAATTTGATATCTTAGAATTTGGCTATTGTTATACAGGATGGTCCAATAAGCGCGCGGTGCTCTCTAGCAGCCTTACCGTTTAAATTAGAAGTGGTTCGAAAAAAAGTGTTTCTTTTCAAATGGTCTACATGCACAGAATAATTTCAGAGATCGCGGACATCCGGATATACCGGAAGTAGCTATGAACTTCCCTATTTTACATAGAATAATTTGTGTATTATTACGTTTTTGAATTCAGCATTGATATTTAAGTCCAGTTTGTCAACCATAGTTTATGTCTACAACGCCTATTTTCGGAGGTATTCAGCAATTTTTAGAAAATGTGATGTTTGTAGTACTATTGTATACTACTACTACTACATAAAATGTTAGTATCTCGGAAACTAAGGATAGAAAGGTGCGGTTTCCGGTTTTAGAACGAGACAGAAACATGCTTGTGTTTAAGTAAGATAGTTATTTCAAAAGCACATTAAATCAATAGACTAGAAATTTTCAAGTTTGAAAAGTTTAAAGGTTAAACACGTTTTTTTCAAATAGGATGGTATCAGTAGACGTGAAATAGAATTCTCTTCCACTTTTATGTAAGCACATGTGGTTCTATCTTTGATGGTTTTCAAAATATTTAAGATTTTGTAATCGCAGACGAAACAATTGGCTGGAAACCTTTTATCCAAAGTGTTTCGGCCTCTGTAATACAAAAATATGCAGGCGCTCAATCTAACTGTAACTACACTATTCTTAAAAACGCCAGTGGTGTTAGGCAGCTGCAGATAATAGAGATATAAGAAGTGTTACTTTCTTAGAAAAAAAAAGTGTCACAGTACTATTTGATAGAGTTGTTCTTTAGTAAACATAAAAAAACACCTCCTAACTTTGGGGCACTGTAGAATGGAAACTATTGGACGTACAAGAAAAATGTAAAGACCAAAATTGTGGGCAATTTTATTGCCTACATTATGTCATTTGTACTTTTTTTTCGATCATACATACCGCAACGGCGCTAATTGTCGAAAAGCGCCACGAAACAGTTTTCACCCTCCCCCCCCTCGAGCGGCAACCAAGATCACAAACTGAATCTTATCCTAATTAGATAACGCCAAGTATGCACAAATAAGATGTTTTTCGCAACTGCACATATCGGTAGTAACTAGTAGGTAGCGGCGTGTTCCTAAATGCCATATTTCTTTTTAAAACAAAATGCGTGCGTCTAGGCAGCTGCAGATAATGAAGAAATGAGAAGATATCATTCTTTTAGGGGAACCAAAATGTTACACGACTCTTTGATAAAGATCTTTGTCCGCGATGAAATTCTGATTTTAGTGAAAATCACAAACCAACCCCTAACTTTGGTGCACTGTAGGACGGAGAGTATTTCTCGCACACGAAAAATATGAAGATCAAAATTATGCAGAATGTTGTTCTCTTCATAAACCGTTTAAAGCTTTTTCGATATCACTTATCAAAACGTTATTTTTCGAAAATCGTCGCGAAGCAGAGTTTCCATCCCTCCACCCCTCGAGCGACAACCCCCCGAGGTCGCAAACTTAAGCGTTTGTTCAGGGGACCAATGTCTACCATCCCACAAAATTTAATTTCAATCCGACCTTTTGCTGTTTGCTCCACTATAATTCTTTCACTGGGTACGTAGCGGTTACATCATACTTCAATAATTAATTCTTAACTACTACTCTATTTGGGAAAAAGATAAGGTTTTTATCTGTCAGTTTGTGTTATGAAATTATACTTTTGAAAAAATTTACAGCACAGTCTCGACATATAGTGATATATCCACATAGTTTATCCCTTTCAGACCCAAATTAACATTTTTTTTTTCAAATAAAACTTAATTCGTTTTTGTAACAGTACTTGGCATAAAATTAATATACCTACGTAGTTGTATAACCCTACATGGTCATATATTTTTTGAAAAAAAGGGGTGTCTACTACACGTAACTAGTAGGACACAAAACACTAAAATTCTTTTTTATGTCACTTTTCTAAATACGTCGCATATTCTAAATCACCACCATCATGTATCCAGGTTAGAAGGAATTTCTCTGAACAAAATTTAAAATTCATCGGGATTCATGTTTTCTAATTCGAGAAAGCTTCATGATTTCTTTTCTGAAAATTGTACTGCCTTGCAGCGGCGTAGCTTATGAATTATTCGGGGCCTTTTGTAAGGAATCCTTCTAAAGATCCAAAAACAAATCTTTATACGGGGCCACGTCAAGGCACGCTACGTTTCTGCTATCTTGTCAATTCCAGTGGTTTTGCGGCGAAACCACATTTTCAAAAATTGTAGAAATCGACTGTTTCCGCAAATTTATAATATAACTGGTAAAGTATGATCATCTTATAATAAATAAACTCAAAATTGACTTGCTATCCATTTCAAAACACTAATTATTTCAAGAAACAAAGTTTCAAAATAGTTTGTATGCATCTCACGTACCAGACTATGCAAAGCAGAAATATAAATCTAAATATAAATCTAACTACAGGTTATCGGTAAATTTTAAGGCCCAGTTTCACAATCATTGGTAACCTCTGGTAGTCACTTAACCGACAGATGGAAGTTAACCAGTAGTTATCGGAGAGCTCTGTTTCACAAAGGAAACCAATCGTAAAGCTTAATTATCTTTACGTATTGGTCTCGGAGCACTGCTATAATGGTGTTCCGTGAATATAACCTAACCCTTTGACAAAGAAATGTAACCTTTCTTTTGATGTTTTTCATTTATGTCATTATAGAGTATAATCAAAATCCATCGACGTCTTAGACGTCAGTGTCAAAATCCAGGCTTTTATAACCCCCAAAGCTGTCGTCGGTTGACTACAACAAACGTAAAGATAACCCATACCTTGTCCTTTGATTAACATAACTACTGGTTCACCAGAGCTTTTGACGTAAACCGTCGAATATGAAATGGAATATTTTCGTTAACCACTAGTTTTCTTTTGACCACTAGTTAACTAACCATTGTGTAATTGGACCCTAGAAATAACTTGCTGTTCCCACTAAGAGATGACGTCCCTAGACATAATAATCTTCGTGGTTTCATAGCATGACCACTGGGAGGCGAAAAATACATTTTTTGAATGGTGGTTTCAAGGTGAAACCATTGGGGACAAAAGGGTTATTTACCGTAGACTGTGAATCATGAGCAGTAGCTTTGTTTGCATCCAGCTGTGTCCAGTCTTCCTCTTCATCACTGCTGGACTCCGAGTTGAGTTCTGAGCTGAAGTAACATTCTCCTGAGCCATACTTGGTGAAGTAGTGGACAACTGCGAACTTAATGCATTTGGTATTATTGAGGTGAATTGGGCACATGCAGTACATATACAGTGTCCCACGACGATTAAGACAAGCAATATATCGGAACTGGGCAGTAGTAGCAAATTATAATTTTGGGAGTGTAAATTAGAGCAAATATAGTATCTTTTCTTATTATTATGTCATCCAATGAGGTATCTGTTTTGGTCACGTGACGTCCGATTCAAAATTTTCAATGGGACATCCTGTATATTTGCGACTTTCTGTGTTCCACCCAATAAAATAATTCCAACAAACCAGCAGACTTGGGGTCTAAAGTGATTAATTCAAGAGCTACAGGCACTTAAAGAATGGTTGATTCATTGATTGATTATAACATGTACCCCTACAGTTAAATTGTTTTGGTAGTGTTTCATAATGGTAGTGGTACAGTCATTTAAGTACCTGTAGCTCTTGAATTAATCACTTTAGACCCAAAGTGTGCTAGTTTGTTGGAATTATTTCATCGGGATGAACACAAAAAGTCACAAATATACAGGGTATCCCATTGAAAATTTTGAATCAGACGTCACGTGACCAAAAACAAATACCTCATTGGGTGACACAATAATAAGAAAACATACTATATTTGCTCTAATTTACACCCCCAAAATTATAATTCGCTACTACTGCCCAGTTCCGATATATTGCTTGTCTTAATCGTCATGGGACACCCTGTATAAAAACTATGACTACCATAATACTGCCATTACAGTCTCTTAAGCGTTGTTTTGATGGATCTGAAGACGGTAACGAAAGTTAATAGCAGACTGATAAATAACTTAAGGTATGACGATGGCACAGTGAAACTTTCGGGTAGCTCTGAGGGTCTTCAAAGGCTAAGAATAGCCCTAGTGATCAGATGGAACCGACAGATATATAACGTCAACATCAAGGGCTAAGAAATTTAGATATTTAAGTAGCTGGATTACAGGGGACTTGAATTCAGATATGGAGATAAGAT